>BLBF01000007.1:34498216-34533774 GCA_015471245.1 Laticauda colubrina | reverse complement strand
GACCTGGAAAACCCATGATGAGGTTGCGTTCCAGCCCATCCTTGAGGTCACTTGCGTTGTATACCTGGCCATCTGAAGCTGACCCGTTGCCTGAAGCATAAATGTAGATGAAGTTGTAGTCAGCATCAACCATGGCAAAGAGGATGATACTGAAGAAGCCCTTGTAGTTGTGATAAGTGGACCCTGAGTTGGCTGGAGCTTTGCAGGCCACGTGCTTCCCATCTGTGGCTCCAACGGTGTGGGGAAAGTTCCACCTCTGATACCAGTCTTCTGCAAGGTTTCTCCAGCCTTATTCAGTGGTGGGGCACTTGAGGAACTCCTCCACGTATTCTTCAATGATGACCTGTACCACTTCTCTGACCACTTTGCTGATGTTGTTGTGTGGCACCCTCCATGCATACTGCATGTTTCTGTATGTGGTTCCAGAGGCCAGGTGGCGCAGAGTCAGTGCCACCTTCAGTCCAGGGTCCAGGTTGGGACAGAAGTTGGTGCTCAGCTTGGTCAACCTGGGTCTCAGATGCTCTACAAGTTCGTCAAACATGGTTGGTGGCATCCTCATGAAGTGATGGAATGCACAAGGGTCTTCATTCCTCAGCTCCACCATCAACTGGTCATACAGTCCAAACTCCATTCTTCTCATGATCCATCCTCGGACCCACAGAGCTCTTGGACATCTCCTTCTTCTCCTTCTGTGTAAAACTTGAAACAGTTTGAACAGGTTTGGTTCTGGTGATGAATGAGCGCAGCTATCATATGGACTGTGTTATCATCCATGGTGGAGAACAATTGATGATGTTGAAGACCAAGACCAAGGGTGAAGAGGTCTGTACACCATGGCTGCTGGACTCATACTGAGATCCAGATGATTTTCTCCTCCTTTTTATAGAAAATATTGGTTGTCTGCTAGATGTCCTTCTACATTCTCTAGACATACTCCAGACATCCTAAATATACGAGATACTTCACAGATACAAATATTTTGTCCGCTTTGAATACTTTATATACGAAATGCATATGCTTACATCCTTTCTATTTCCGTGTACCTTTTGTTTCCTCCCTCTTTCCGTTTTCAGCTGCAGTGGATGTGAGTTGAGGGGATGGCCAGAGGATGCAGAGAGGATACAGCGGACGTTTAACAGATGATAACGGACATAGAATGTTTGTTGCCCGTATATGTCGCGGATGTACATCATACGCAGCGGAAAGTTCATCCGTTCACCAAGTTTTGTGCAGCTCAAAACTTCTTGTGCGGATGAAATCACTGTGGACAGATGCTCGATGGATAGAGTGTATGAAACACGTATGCAGTGAGTACACAATGGATGCATAGCGTTTTCCAACGGATGGCAAGCTTTTTTTCATGTTTTACATCCTCTTTGCATCCGTAAGTACAGTGGGACCGGGCCTTAAGTGCCATCCACTAAACTTCACATTGAAAAATGGGCAGAGCTTCAGTCATGTAGGTGCTATCTTGGTTTTCTTCCTCAATGCTTGCAGATGTCTCCAACCAAAATCCTGAGATCTTTCCTCTCTTGTTTGATATATCATATGAGCCACCCATTCTGAAAGAGCAAAGCCATTGGAGCTTTATACAATCTACAGATATACCATCCACTGAGCAATGTTTTTCTTGCCATTGGATTGGAACACCAGGAGAGAAAGAATGATAACCAATGTTCTAGCTACGTTGACTATTCTGAATGCCATGCTATGTAAATATTGTCTTTGCTGTATTAGATTTATGAAAAAAATATGAAGTAAAAACTGTATGATTGAGAACATGAAGTTGAAACTTGCTTATCCATAACCAATGAAATATAGCAATGTGAGTGCCACAAAACCTGAGCCCAAGGATCTTCTGGATTCAAATCAAAATGCTGGTGTTGATTGCTTTTCAAAATCCTCAATAGATTGAATCTTGTGTCTTTATAAATCCATCTGGGAACTAAGAGTTGCAGGAAGTAATCTCTGGAAAACTCCACCATTTGTCTGATCTTGAGGAAGGAACTCCCTTCAGTATTATAGTTCCTATTTGTAAGATTTTGGAAAAGCTCTGACTTAATGTAACAAATGCAGATGAAAGCCTACATATCAGCCTCCACCCTCCATCAGTGTGTCCACAGCTGAACACCATGTGGTTAGTAGAAATATGCTTGAGGTAAACCAGCAATTGCAACCATGCATTTTTATTTCTTACTTCTGTCAATTTATTTATGGTGAGTGCAGATGACACCCCCCTCCTCTCCTCAAAAGGGAGGGAGGTGAAAACAAAAAATAGTGGAAAATAAAATTTTAATTTATTCAGGGGAGAGAAAATTAGACTTGAGAGATGGTTTGCTTAGAGTTGAGGGTATTACTATAAATCAAAGGTTCCAAACTTTTGGCCCTCATAGCTCATTTTAGTATAATCTTGAAGTGTGCTCACCTCCCCTAAAAATCCAAACACCAAAATGAACTTACAGTTCAAAAACAATACAATGAAAATTTGGAAAGGGAGGCTTATTGTAATAGTAGAAAGGTTCTTCACACTTCCTCTGGACTCTGTCTGTGCTCCCCTAATGAAGGTGCACTTCATAATTTGGGAAGCCCTGCTATGAAGGATGGTGAAGAAGAACAGGCTGCTGAGAAAAATCACGGGCACTTGTGATTTTTCTCCTATTTGAGCTTTTCCCTCAGTATCAGCAGGATAGAGATGCCAATAAGGCTGTAATCTTGAAACAGGTGGAGGAGGAGATGAGCCATAGCAAACAGAGAAAAATAGCCAAAAAGGGACTGGATGGTCCAGAGGAATAAAGAATAGAGGTTCAGCAAAGAAAAGAACAACTTGCTAGGTTTTCACATTCCATTCTCTAACTGTAATTCTGTCTTTGCAGACACTGCTTTTCTTTTCCAGTGTAGTAACAACAGTAACTAAAGATAAAGGTTTCCCCTGTCATATCTGACTCATCTCTGTTTCTTGGCCAAGGGAGCCAATGTTATATGAAGGCATTTTCCATGGTCATGTGGCCAGCATAGCTGTATGCCAAAGATGCACCAGAGTGGTACCTATTAATCTCCTCACATTTGCATGTGTTTGAACTGCTAGGTGGACAGGAGCTGAGGCAAGTATTGGGAGCTCATCCCATTGCGCAATGCTCAGGCCTTGAACCTGGGCTGTCAGCTTTTCAGCTGACAAGCTCAGCATCTTTAAATGCTGAGACATCATGCCCCTGCCATCTGTAACTAGAAATACCAAATGACATCTAGCAGCATTGTTAGTACTGCAAAAGTTCCTCAGGTTTTTTTTTTTTTTTCATATTGAGTGCTATCTTATCTGAAGAGCCCATCATCCAGTGCTATACTGTCAATCATTTTCTCTTTTCTAATCATGAAAGGTTTTTTTTTAGTAAATACAGGAGTGGTCTGCTGCATTCCCTTGTCCTGCACAGTATGAAATGATGTCTTTCTGTTGTCACTAAAGTGACCTTTCATTTCTAGCATCTTCCTACATCTCTGCTGCCCAATACAGATGCCCATTGCTTTAGCTGGGCAGCGAGGATGAACTCTGGTCATCCTGGTGGGATTATATACTCTTGGCATAGGCTCCCAACATTTTTTTTTTTTAAATTACTCAATCCTCTCAGGAAATCTCCCCTTATTAACTGTCTCCTCACCCCTGTCCCAGTCCTGATTACCTGCCTCATCATGAAAAGTTGCCCCAACTTCCCATTTAATAAACTTATTATTCCCACTTATTTAATAAACTGATGAAAAAGTGTCATCAAAGTCTTTTTTATGACTAAAGACATTTCTAATTTCTGTAATCAAATTAAGATATAATTGTGAGACAACAGGAACAAACAAACAAATCCCAATTTCTCCATGCTAGTATTTCCTCTGTGTTTATATTATATATGTTTTTCCAGATGGCTGACATTGTTGTGAATGATATTGGCTTCAAGGGCAGTGTTAACTGTTTTCACCATATAATAACAACCAATGTTCCAAATCTTTAAATTGGAAAATCTTTTGGCCGGTATGCCATTTGTAAAAGGAGAAAAGTGTATGCCAGAATATACTGTATTTTAATATCAGAATGTCTTGACCTCATGTGATTCTTTGGCTTAGTTACTAGATACATAATATTCAGTCAGGAGTTAATGATAGTTTGTTTGAATATCTGTACCCATTTCAACCAAAAAAATAATGCTTACTTGGATGAAATAAATTTCAACCTCAAACATGTTTTATAAATGGCTTAGAAATTTTGTATCATCTTGATTATAATTTGTAATCTTTCAACCAACAATTCTGGCTGCTATATACTTCATATTTCTACTTTACTGAAGCAATACAAGATATGCAAATAAAAGTAGAAAAAATAACGAGCAACTAGTTGATCAAACCAACCGCATTAGTCTGACTCACTTTCTGGCTTATTTCTCAAGCCAATTTTATAAGAAATCCTGGTTTAAAATTTTACAACTTCTTGGTTTCAATTTTCCCTATTTTATGAAGATGTTTTTTGGGGGTGTGGGAGCTAAAATAATGCTTAAAATTCCTCAAAACTAAGGAAACTCCAGGAAAGCTCTGAAAGGCTTTCAAGAGACTGCAATTATGTCCTATAACAATAATAGTAGTCCTTATGGCTTAGCCCTTTGAGGTAGTGTGGATAAGAAGCCTAATCATGGATGTGGTAAAATTAAATTGTGTAAGACTCAAAGTATTTCTCCTTCCTTTTCTTTTACTCTATGGAAAACTAGGGAGGGTTCCTTCTGAAATATGTCCCACTGTCCTCTCTCTTTCAGTGGGCCATGCTGTTTTACATGCAGGTTGTCCAGACTGCCTAGTGTCTTCCAAGGTCATTCCCACATACCATTATATTGGGTTGTCTGTTCCCTGATTTGTCTACCCCAAAGGGCTGACATCAAGGAACTTTTAACAATGGATTTTTGTTTCTGTAGTTAGCATTCCATCCTTGATGTTGTTGGAAAAGCTGTAAAAAAATTCTATAGTATCTGTAAAGAGGATGACCTTGACAGAGAAAGGGAAGATTCATTACCAAGGCAACAAGTAGATAAATACTTCAGAAGCCCAGATGAGGGGGAGGGATCTGAAAATGTCTCAGGCAACTCCCTGAATTCATATGAAGATTAAAGAGAGATGAGGAGAAACACATTCAGACTTGCAAGATTTTGTTGTAAGATTTTGTTACAATAGCCAATAACAATAAGGTGCTGGGTTTTTTTTGCCAGACCTCACATCTGTTCTTGGTCTGATCTACTTATGGGAGCTGATACTCCCTGACTTTATCCTTAATTTAGTTTTTAAAGTTTTACATATTATTAATTTAAATAAATTTATTCTTAAGTTGTCTTGATGGTGTTTTGAAAATTAAAGGTGGAAAATAAATCTATTATCCTTTCAAAGGTAGACAATAGGTTTCTTCTTGCTGTCTTACCATTCTCATAAAAAGTGATTTGATGCACTTTTTATTCTATCTCCTTCCCACTCCACAAGCTTCTAAAATACTTCTGGATAGGCAAGTTGAAACAGCAGTAGCATGGAGACTTCTGCCCAGGGGTCTTTTGTTTCTAATTCCTCTTCAATGAAACTAAATACTTTATATATTGCACTCTGGGTGACAATCCTTTATACTTCTATATCTTCCTAAAATGAATTTTGAAAAATGTCTTCATTAATGATCACCTCCCCCCCCCCCAAAAAAAAAAAAAATCCTAGCACACATCAGACATAAATGCAGTCTTTGAGATTTACAAGAATATTTATGGAACCTATTATGCTATCATAACATGACAAATCTAAACTAATACTATATTGAGAATTGAAACTGAATAACCCCCCCCCATCCATCCATCTATGAGCCTCGGTGGTGCAGTGGTTAGAGTGCAGTACTGCAAGCTACTCCTATTGCAATTTGCCAGATCAAATCTCACCGGCCTCAAGGTTGACTCATCCTTCCATTTTTCCAAAGTGGGTAAAATGAGGACCCAAATTGTTGGAGGAAATATGCTGACTCTGTAAACTGCTTTGAGAGGGCTATAAAGGGGTGTGTAAGTATAAGTGCTATTGCTATTACTATCTATCTTCCTATCTATCTATTATCTAAAATCTGTGCCATATTTTTTTGCACAATACAATTTTTGATTTTGATTGAAAACTTCATAGAAGAACTGAATTGTTCAATAGCACAATACAGTTACCAGCACATCTATTTGTACAGCCAACCTGTACACAGCCTATTTATACAGTTCTTGCTGCTGTAAAGCCAAAGCCTTAAGTTTTTGGGTCTTGAAATGGCAATCAAGGCATTATATGTCCTTGTATATTAATCCTTTCCTTACAAGAAGCAGGGATCACAATTACAAAATAAAATATCAGCAGCAGAAGAAGCTTCTGGATCAGGCAAAGTTGTCTTCCTTTATTCATTTTTTAATTATAACACTAGAAAGGTATATTATTGATGATCCTGTACACTGGCAAACAGAAAAGGACAAATGAAGAAGGAGAAAGAGGAGGAAGTGATCAAATTTAACTGTAGGAAATTGGCATGCATAGAGAGACTAACAAATTTACCTGTCATGGCTTCATTCCATAAGAAATGGAATAATGTAGAAAAAAAACCAGACAATTTTTGTTTATTTTTTTCTGTTATCCAGCCAAAGTTCTTCCTCTCCCACATAAATATTCTGATTCATGTGCATAGCACATGCATTTCAAAGCATTTTTCTATACTTTTCTGTAGGTGGTTTTCTGTAATAATATGTTGCTTTATACACAGTTTTCTCAATTTTACAGATTTTGCACACACTAACCTGTTTGATGGGAAAAAACAGCTTTTGTTATAAATTGAGAAACTGAATTAAAATAATTCCATTAAAAGATGCCTGAATGATTTTCTACATCTTTCCTAGCAATTTTTTCTAAATATTTTAAGTAAGTCCACTGATTGCATCTCCATCACTACATTGTAACCTGAGGCATTTTATACTTGTTGTGATTGTACAATCTGAGTTTGATGCTGTTACCCTTCCACATGTCCCTTTGATGCCAGGGACTTACAAACAGTTTTGAAAACTGACTCTATTATTTATCAGTTCCAATTCAGCTCCAAAGGAAGCACTGTAAATATTATTGATAGCACAGGAAGGTGGTTTCTGTAGGTATATGATACATAATAAGAGAATGGTGGCTCACAAGTTTAGAATATGGGCTGATGATGGGCAGTCTTATGTTTGAGACCTGTTGCTGCTATGTGATGGAGTGAGCTCCTATCACATGCTCCAGCTTCTGCCAACCCAGCAGTTCGAAAGTGAGTGATCTCAAGTAGATAAAATGGGTACCTCTTTGGTGGGCAATTCACAGGGACCTGAAAGGAGCCCCCAACAGGGTGTCCCCTGAGCAACACTGATATCAGCAGAAAATCCTTTCACCATGGGAGTAGTAGAAGTATACATAATTACTTCTTTCAGAGAAGGACCCCTGTTTTCAACCTTAGGATTTCCTACTTTGTCACCAGCCAGTCTAAGGAGTGGTTTTGCTGCTTTCCTTGTACACTGACCAAGTTGCTTGTCCTTTAATATTTTCCCTTCTCATTTCAGTAAACAAGCAGAGTAAGGAAAAAGATGCTCCCATCCATTAGTTGGAGTATGTCCTGTCCTGCAACATGGATAGATAATGTTCCAGCAGTGAGAATATTTGACCCTGCCATGAATCTGCAGAACAAATTAAGTGGGTCAAGAACTGTCTGTATAGAAGTGACTTTGATGGTACATTCAATCAGATCCTGTAAAATACAGCAACCTAAAACAGTAAAAACAACAAGCACGACAAAAGCATAAGTGGAAGCCCATTTAACTAGATTTAATTAATTAATGCCAATGAATTCTTTGTCAGTTATAAAACAAGTATTTCTCTCCTTCAGACAACAGCCGGTGCCTTATTAGTTGACTGTAAATAACAAATCTGTCACTTGGACTGCCAATTTGGAGGGGAGGGTGATAAGTATTTGGTTTCCTGGAGAAATCTGTCTTAAATTAGCGGGTTGTTTTTTCTAATCTAGAGTGAAACCCATGAAATGCAGATAGCAAAGTTTCAATTAAATCCAAAATAAGTTACATTTTTTTGCAAACATTCTAGAGATGGGAAAATTATCACTAAACACTGAGTTAAAGAGAATGGAATTTTATACAAAATGGGTGAGTAAATGGTATCATTTACCATTTGAAGGGTCCAGTCTCACGTGATACAACTACATAAACATTTGTTATATAGATGTGATATCTTTTTTGCATCATCGTTTCATTTTCAGTGAAGACCTTAATTTTTTTCTGAACAGAAATGCTTTAATTAGTTTCATCTTTTCCAACATTTGAATTTCTTGCTGTCTTGTTTATGAAAAAGAAATAGCAATATTGGTAAGGATTTAAAAAAAAAACCTTCACCAATCCATATACATTGCCAAAACTCAATATAGTCACTTCTATCATATTTATTTGCCCATCATAAAACTGATAAAGTTGTAAAGAAAAAAATACAGCATCTCATAAACATATAAATACATGGAGATTTATACCCAGACCTTTAGGATTGAAGAACTTAAATTCCTATGTCTGGATGGATAAATCTGTCAGAATTTTTTTCTTCTTTTCTTTCTTTCTCAGGAAATCTTAAATTCCTTCTGTCCAGCATATGGAAAAAGATGAGTAATATTCTGTATCTGCGATTGATAAAACCTTTATAGGTCAAGTTATAGTATACAAATTAATAGTTATGGCATGAAGGAAACATAGTGGGAAAGTAGAACATGTGGCTGTAATGACCACAGCAGTAAAATAAAATTGTCATTTATTTTCCTGCCAGCAAAAGAATAAGTCACTGATTTCTATGGTCAGAAAGAATTTAATCCAAGAAACAGTTCCAAAGATCTTGTACCCTACCTAAAAAAGTACTAAAAAGAAAGGTCTCATCTTCAGGTAATTCTTCTAACATATAATTTACTTCTTTCAGAAACAGATAAACTAGACAGCTACTTGCTTTCTGATTCAGTTTAACTCAGAATGTATCTCCTTCCTTATCCTCAGAATGTTATTGTAGCAACAAATGTCTTGGTTGCAGTTATCTAGCAAATACATTTATTGATTTTTCTTATTGCAAAGATCATAAACACGAGTCTCCTGAATCAATTTACAAATTATTCAAATAATTATAGCATTAAAACAACCCCAAAATAATATATTGGACTTCTGCTATGTTTCATTGTGGAATTTGGCTTTTATACTATTGTGTAATAGCATTTTCAGTGAGATCTGACCAGTCCATACTTTTGGTTGATTATATGAGGACAGACTTCCAAAAACATCTTGATAATTATGAAATCCCTTTATGAGCAAATTGATTATTGGCTTGTTTTGTAACATGTTAAAGCAGGATATTTCCATACAATCAGTTTTCTTTTGTTCTGGGCAATCCACTGGGTTTACAATGACTGTTGTCTGTGCTCAGATGTACCATATGCTGGTAATTCTTCATGTCGGGTAGGTGGGAGGAGTCACAATGCTGTGCTTAAAATTCTTAATACAAAAGAAAAGAACTTTGGTTTAGACAATCTGTTGATTTAGGACTGTACAATTGTATCACCAATTCAGTAAATAACTTCCTCTTGCTTTTGCTTCATTTTAGCTTATTGCATATTGACAAAAGTGTAATTTGTCAATTCATGGGAACAGCTGCTTTCTTAAGATTCTAGGCTGTATCAGTTTCATCTGTGTGAACAAAATGTCATGTCTAATCTATGAAAAACATTTACATTATGAATATAATTTGTGGAATGGAATATAGGTCAAAACAGATTCTACCACTCACAGATTTATCTGCAAGCTGAATGACTCTGTCTACAAGTTGGTCGGCTACAAGCACTTCCTGTATTTGGCATAGTAGTCAGATGGTTCAGGTGCTGTCTATTAGTTTTTCAAGGATGCCAAAAAATGACAGAATATTAATTACTTTGGCAATCTCTTTCAAAGCCTGCTATAATTCATAGGTTTCTCGATCAATTAAGCACTTCTAGTAGAAATGTGCAAAACATTCTGTGCAGAGAACTGCTGATTTCAGGAGATCTGTGTCCAAACCAAAATACATGAATTTCAGATGTTTTGATTAAAGAAGTTGTCTGTGTGCGCACACGTGTGTATGTGAGGGGGGGGAGGATAAAGAGAGAGAGAAAGAGATAAAGAGAGAGGGAGGGAAGGAAGGAGGGAGAGGGAGGAAGGGAGAGAGAACAGTGGGGGAAAAACAAGGGCTTAGCATCTGAGGGGAAGCAAAGGAAGAAAGGAAGGGATATGCTGGGGACTACTGAGAACACCACAGTAAGGAACAGCCACACAGACTTATGTGCTTCAGCAACTGCTGAGGGAGATTGGAGGGAAGGAAGATTCTGATAACATCAGAAGACATGCTGTTGGGATATGCTGTCCTGGGACATCAGCAGGGGTGGGATTCTACCAGTTCATACCTATTCATTAGAACCACTTGTTAACAGTCTAAGCAGTTCGGAGAACCGGTTGTTAGAAGAAATTACTGGCCTAATCCTGTAAGGAAGGCAGGAAGGAAGCATTCTGGTGTTGCTTACAGCAACTCTCCGTTAACCCTTATTACATTCTTGGCATGACTAGACTTCCTGGCTCAGGAACTTCTCTGGAGTTTCTTTTCTCCTCCTTTGCTGGTACTTTGCTTGTGTGGAGTGACCATTGAAAAAAGTGTCTTGTGACCATTTTTCACACTTACGACTGTTACAGCGTCCCCACAATCATGAGAGGCCAGGCGAGGAGATGCATGCCTTGATGTGAGTGATGTTGAGTTGGTCATGCCCAGCCAGTCACATGACCACCAACCCATGTCCAACCAGTCTCTTGACCACCAAGCCACACCCACCAACTAAGCTACGCCCACAGAACCGGTTTGTTAAAAAATTTGAATCCCACCCCTGGACATGAGCAATAACTGAGTGAGGGAAGGGAAGATAATTGAGAAGCCAGCAGGGCAGTATGATATCTAGTAATGGCAATAGTAGTGACAGTGACTTAAAGGAGAAGGGGAAAAGAAGATGCTAGAAACAACACGAACAGATCGGCTACTCTGTATTATACCAAGTTGGGAGTTCCTGTGGGAGAAAAGGATGATGCACAATGGCCTTGCCCTACTTATCCCATAAATTTTGGGGGAATCTAATTCATCTAAAACTTTGAACATCCAAAGTATAGTTGATTTACAACTACAATTGAGCCCAAAATTTCTGCTGCTAAATGAAACAGCTGTTAAGAACCTCAGTGATGCAGTGGTCAGAGTGCAGTACTGCAAGCTACTTCTGCTGCAGCCAACTACCTGCAATTTGGCAGCTTGAATCTCATCAGGCTTCAAGGTTGTCTCAGATTCCATCATTCCAAGGTGAGTAAAATGAGGAGCCAAATTGTTGGGCACAATAGGCTGACTCTGTAAACCTAGAGAGGCCTATAAAGCACTGTAAAGTGGTATATAAGTTAAGAGTTATTGCTAAGTGCTATTGCTAAGTGAGTTTTGCCTCATTTTATGAGCACAGTTATGAAGTGGATCACTGCAGTTGGTAAGTTAGCTAGCAGTCCAAGTGTTAAGTGAATCTGGCTTCCCCATTCACTTTGCTTGTTGGAAGGTTGCAAAAGGTGATCATGTGACTTTGGGAATACTGCAGCCATCATAAATATCAATAAGTTGCCAAGCATCTGAATTTTGATCACTTGACCATGGCATGTTGCAATGGTTGTAAGTGTGAAAAATGATCATAAGTCACCTTTTTCAGTGCTGTTGTAATTTCAAACATTGACTAAACAAATAATTATAAATCAAGGATTACCTGTATTCTGAGTTTTCTTTGTAATTAGGCAGAAATTCTGGGAATTCATTGTAATTCATTCCATATTTGAAACAAAATATATTTTTCATTTCATGAACATTCCTCGGTTTAGTTTCTGCAAATCACAGTTAATTACACTTTGATTGAAAGTAGGAATTAACTTGTACACTGCTTGTGTAAAGCAGATCCCAGGGGACCTCTCTCTCTCTCTTTCAGCCTAGTAGATACAACTGTTGCCTTTAGTTCTGTTGTCTCGACTCTCCCTTTAACATGGTTCAGAAAGTTGTGTTCTTTTTTTCTTCTGGTTGTTGACATTGTTTGATTTCTGACCGGCTAAAATGAAATAACTGACCTGGACTGATTAAAAATAGTACTGAATGGTAGTATATATTAATTGCTGATCTTCTATTCTATTCTATTCTATTCTATTCTATTCTATTCTATTCTATTCTATTCTTATACTAACATACTAACATACATACATAAATACATACATACATACATACATACATACATACATACATATATGCTGTTCAGCTCCCTTTGGGTATTATCCCAAATCACTGTAGTTGTGCTTTGAAAGTTGTAGCAACGTTTTGGCAGAATCTCATCTGCAATCATCAGGCTTCTGTATTGAGTTCGTCTGTGGGTCAGGCTATCACAGCCGTTTAGTTTTAAATTTCAGGCTAGCCTACTGTTGTGCGAGGATGGTTTTTTTCTTCATCCTGATTGGTTGGGAGTCTTGGTCTGTGTTTATTGGACTTGGAGTTTGGTTGATTGGTGTTTCTGGTTTCTTCTGTCTGTTTTGTGGCTTTGATTGGCTGGCAACACTGTGTTCCTGTATTGGAGGCTTTCAGTGCAGCTTGGCTTCGCGTGAAAGGATGGCTATTATCTATTAGGAAGCTAGATTTCATCTGGGTGCCTGGTTGGGGTGTGTTTGAGCTGGAGGTATCAGGGGGAGTCTGTTTGTGCCCAGGTGTTTGCCTGGCTTGTGGTGTGGAGATCTTTCTATTTGAAAGTGCAGGCTTCCAAATGATTGACAGTCTGGTGGAATCATCTCTTCTATTCATGCTTTCAGTTCTTTTTTCAATCTCTATGGCTTCTCTGATGATTCTGTGGCTGGGGTTTTCTATAGTGGTTGGGGTTTTGGTGCCATTGAAGTTGATGTTGTGACCTATGGCTTTCACATGTTGGACTAGTGAGGAAGTGTGTTCCAGCTTTTTTTACTGCATTTTTGTGTTCATCCAGGCGGGTACTTATTTTTCTATTGGTCTGTTCAATGTATGTAGCAGGGCATAATGCACAGGGAACTTCGTATATGCCTTGGTTTTCCAGGTCAATTTTATCTTTGAGGTTTCTAAGGATGGCTGCTAATTTTTGTCTGTTTTGAAGGCAGTCTTGATGTGATGCCTGTGTAGTATCTTACTGATTTTGTCTGTAGTACCTCTTATGTAGGGCAGGACAGCTGTTCCATAGGTCTGTTGATCTTCTAGGTCTCTATTATGTCTTAGTGTGTTTTTGTGGATCAAGCTGTTTTTGTGGAAGCCGTTGGCTGTCAGTACTTTAGTCAGGGTGCATTGTTCAGTCTTTATATGTGTCTTGTCTGCCAGGCATTTGGTTCTGGAGATTAGTGTTTTGGCCACGGAGTTTATCTGTGCTGGGTGGTGGTGGGATTGGGCGTTGAGGTAGCGGTTGGTGTGTGTTTTCTTCTGGTATACGGTGTGTCCCAGTGTGCCATCTGTTTTTTTGTAGATTAGTACATCTAGGAATGGTAGTTGTTTGTTTATTTCCATTTCCATGGTGAACTTGATTTTGGGATGTGTGCTGTTTAGGTGTGTTAGGAAATTGTTTAGGTTTTCTTTTCCATGGGGCCAAATCACAAATGTGTCATCGATGTATCTTAGCCATAATTTGGGTTTGTGGGTGGCATTAGCCAGGGCTCTGGATTCGAATTCTTCCATGAACAGGTTTGCAATGACGGGTGACAGTGGTGATCCCATAGGGGCTTCTTCAATTTGCTTGTATCTTTGTCCTTTGTATATGAAATATGTGTTGGTTAAGCAGTGTTCTGTTAGTTCCATGAGGTGTTTAGCTGGTTGGTATTTATTTTTGATGATTTCAAGAGTTTCTTTTATCGGGACTTGAGTGAATAGTGAAACCATGTTGAAACTTACAAACAGATCTTCTTGTTCCACATGTGGATCTTTGATCATTTCTAAGAAGTGGTTTGAGTTTTATACATATGAAACTGCGGTTTCAGCATGGGGCTGTTGTTGTTTTGCTAAGTGTTTAGCTAGGTTTTGTAATGGTGCTCCTTTGGAGCTGACTATGGGTCTGAGAGGTATGCCTTCTTTGTGTATTTTTGGGAGGCCATATAGTTTGGGGCATCTGGAAGATTTTTCTCTTGGGATGATCGTCTGTTGGATTTCTTTGCTTATGTGGCTGGTTATAATTTTCTTCTTGGTTAATTTTTCCAGATATGTGGTTGGGTCTGTGTTTCTAGGTTTGTATGTGGAGTCTTGGAGTAGGTCTGTCAATTTTGTTTTGTAGTCTTTTCTATCCATTACTACTGTGGCATTCCCTTTATCTGCCGGGAGTATGATTATGCTGTTATCATTTTTCAGGGTTTGTAGCACTTTGAATTCGTCTTTGTGCAAGTTGCTTTTGGGTGGTTTGCTTGTGCATAGGATGTTGATAACCTGGTGTCTTATTCTGTCAGCTTCATCTGTATTTAATTTGGTTAGGCTGGATTCTACTGCACATATGATGGATTCTGTGGGGATTTTTTTGGGTGCTATGGCATAACTGAATCCTTTGGTTTGGACATCTGTTTCTGTTTTGGTGAATTCTCTGTTGGAAACGTTATAACTAATTGTTTCAGGTGTTGTTGTGAGTTGTTGGAGGCTTTCTTGTCATGTTCTAATTTTATTAGTTTCTTCAAGAGTTTTTCATTTTTGTAAGTGGTTTCAGTTTCAGCTCTCCAAGTTGTAAGTTGTTTTATCTTATCCCAAAGTAGAGGGTGGATTTTGCTGCTCAATTCCAGGTGTAGTGCTAGCAAATCTTTGTTTAACTGATCCAATTGGAATCTCTTACTGTGGACTCATTCCTGAGTAGAGCAGTATAGAACAATGCAGAAGCTTGATGATGGCAGATGAGATTCTGCCGAAACGTTGCTACAACTTTAAAAGCACAACTACAATGATGTATATTCTCCATATTCCAAATTGTTGGAAACTGGGAATATTATTCTATATTTTTAAGAATGGCAACAAAGGCCACATATCAATTATCTTCCTATCAATTTATAATCAATAAAATTTATACTGACATCTATAACAAGTTGGAAATTGAGGCATTGATTGGATTCAGAAAATATCCTAGCAAAGAACACTTATTAGAGTGGGTGGACAATACATTCCCCAATATCTGTTTTATATGTAGCAAGTAGTTTTGTAATTAAGATCTTAGATCCCACTTCCCTAAATCAATGAGCTTTGTCATCTGCTCTTGAATTTTGAGGAAGACCTTTTCCAAACCTAACATAAGATAGGAAGCAAAGAGATACAAAATATATATTTTCAATTTCATGATAATTATTGCCATTTTCAGTTTTTATTAGGACTGTGTCTTTGTTAGTTTAATAGGTGTTTTGTGTTTAATTCACCATAGAATTTGGGGATGGATGTAAGTTTAAAGAGTTGCAGATGCCCATTTTGTAATTGTGCTGCTTTGCTTCATGAAACAGAAAATGAGAACTATGATGGACATTAAAACTATCCAGTGAGAACTGAATAGATTGTTTCAGTTCTCCTTTACTGAAGACACATTTTAAAACAAAGATATCAAGAAAAAACATAGCAGTCGAAACATTTCCAATACTCCAAGCTTGTACTTGTCCTGCTCATTTTCTTCCTTGATTAAAGGCAGACATTTCTTCTCATGAGATATGCTGACTTCAACTGGGCTCATAGGGAGCTCTCAAATTGGCAGCAGAAATGCCACTTCTGCAGAAACAACACTTCATACCTCTATAGCAACAGAATTATAGCATCGTTCTCTCAACAACAGGCTGGATTCAGACTTACTTCTACTTTAGGTAAGTTAATTGAAATTAATAATAACTTAAATCTTGTTAGTTTCAATGGCCCGACTTTAAAAAAGATTAAATCTAGGGTCAACCCAATATGTTCTATTACCTTGGTCTCAGTGGTGGGATTCAATTTTTTTTTTACTACCAGTTCTGTGGGCATGGCTTGGTAGGTGTGACAGGGGAAGGATACTGTAAAATCTCCAGTCAGAGGTGGGATTTGCCAGTTCTCCGAACTACTCAAAATTTCTGCTACTGGTTCTGTAGAACCGGTCAGAACCTGCTGAATACCAACTCTGCTTGGTCTGGAGAAAAGGATATTGTCTATTCCTTGTATCATAAATTTTCTGTTTCTTGATCTGGTTTATTTGCCTCTGATAAATACTTTTGTGAGAAAGACATAAAGGTTCTGTTTTTTAAATACCATGAAGATAACATATGTATGCTGAGGTTTGGAAAACAACACAAAGGATGGTAAATTTATCAGCATTCATGTTCAACTGAGTTATATTTCTTGGTTGAGCAAAAGGGAGATTTGTTATTGCTGGTAGAATAATGTTACAGAACTATAGATTATCCTAGACAGGTTCACAATTCTGAGATTTTTCTCGACTCACAGCTCCTGCTAGAATAGTAGCTACAGGAGTTAGAGGAGGCTTTGCCAGTTGCAATAGGTACATTAACTGCAACTCCACTTGATACAGAAGGATCTATCTATAACATGCCCTCATGGACCCAGAGTATTTACAGGGTGCGCTGCTCTAACTAGAATCATTGATATAAGTAATAATAAATAGAGGTAGATCTTCACTTATAGCTGGTCATTTAGCATCTTTTCAAAGTTACAAAGACAACTGGACATTTTCCCCCTTGAAAACATTTCACTTCTCATCCAAGAAGCTGCATGGAATAAAAATGTTTTCAAGGAACAAATCACAGTAAAGTGACATTTCAAGTACTTCACAACTGGCCCACATTGACATATGTTTGCAGTATACCTCAGTCACAGGACCATGATTAAAATTTTTGTCAAAACCCAGCATTTACTTCTGGTTTTCAGCAAACCCCTTTTCTCCCATTGCAAACAATTGATTCACTTAACGTATGCAGAGACATTCAAGACCACGGATTCATTTAATGGTCACACTTACTTACTTAATAACCACCACAAAAATAAATTTGTAAAATTTAGTCAATCATGTGATAACCTGCCTGATGACTGCATGACTTATGACTGTAATGGGCAGTTTCCATTTCATAAGTCAAGGACTATCTATAAACAAATAAACAATTAAATATAATAAACAAACAGAGATGCACAGAGTAGAAACTCTTCGTTTCCTGTCCCTTATAGACTATAAAAGGAATGTTTAAAAGGAACGCTCTGAACACATTATGCAGTTTTAGCAGTGAGATAAAAATGCGGAAAGGAAGAATTTTCTTTTCGATTCTGTTCCAGGGTTTATCACTACTTTACAAAGCTTTTTACATTTTCTATTGATTCCTTGTGATCCACACTGAAAATTTAGATATTGCAATAATCCTCAGAGGAAATAAAACACTGCATGACTAAAACAAGTACAATAAAATGAAAGAGAGGAAATGTTTGCCAGAAAGGAATAAACAGCAGGACAACAGAAAACCTTTGATTTAATTAATTAATAATGTAATAGTATTGTAAGGTGCATTTTAAAAAGCAAATTCTATGATCATTCAAGTTAAAGATGCTTAGACTTATCTAACTATGATAAGGACCATGTTTCAATCTATCAAGCAGTATAGCACACAAATAGAAAAATGCATCAAATTATTTAACAGTGCTCAGCATTGCCACAGGGCAATGTCTTTTTAACGTCTTTTTTTAAAAAAAAATAATTTTCCAACTGAACAGAATTCAGCATATGTGTATTTTACTCCTGAGCTCTTGGTTTATTTTCTTTTGATGGCATCAGCTGTTTTTGAATAATAAAATTCTATGCAATTTATGATACTTCCTTCTCTTTCAACAGATTTACTTCCACATAGAAACAGTTTTTTTAAATAGGTAGTTTTTTTTTTTTTAAAAATGAACTAGATCCAGTAGAAATTAAGGATGTGAATGTTTTCATAATAAGAACTGTTTCTACATAAACCCTTTATGAATCCAATCTGTGATTTCAAAATATTATGTTCATTATATGTATGGTATATATACCACTGAATCCCCACAATTTAGTTGTTCATTGTCACAATTTGTCAAATATCCATTCAAAAAAGGTATTGAAGGAAAAGACCGTATCTCTTTTACTGGGGAGTATTTTTATAATTACAAAGCTACCTTGGTACTCAACTTCTTCATAACTTATCAAATTTAGTACTGAATAGAGTAGAGTAGAATAGAATAGAATAACAGAATAACATCTAGTCCAACCCCCTGCTTAGGCAGGAAACTACACTACTCCAGGAATTCTGACGTGAAAATGTTGTCCCAGTACGCATTATTTGTTTGCTACTTGACACACTGCAATAGGAAGAAGGGGGGACAGCTGTGGCAAATAGAGAGGAAATCAGCCATGGTAGGAAGATGGCTGCAAAAAGAAATCAGGGATGGCCACAAAGGGCAGAAAAGGAAGTCAGCCATGCTGGAAAAGTCACTGACATAGGAAAAAGGACAGAGAGGAAGACTTTCCTGGTCAAAACAAAGGGTCACATGGGACGTCATGTGGTTTGTTTGGTCCTCATCATTTTTAGTAATTGTTGTGTCTCCTGGAACCAATTAACGAGTATTGAGGTAAATTTACCTATAAATTTACCTGGAGTGAATTATTATAATTTGTTGTATTCATTAAAAATAAAAAAAGAAATAAAGTACCTTCCAAGAAATTAACTCCCTGTACTTCATAGAGACTTGCTCTGTTCTCTCTAATATTGACAATATCACAAGGTGTCCATTTCACCGTGCAGAAATATAGCATTGCATACCCTAGGCATGCATAAAAGTACATTGAAATCAAGCTTAAGACCAGCTTCATTTGTTTCCAATATAAAATATAATTTGTTATATACAAAATGGCTAAATATGATTCAAGGTAATCTAATAAACCCAAATAACAAACTATAGCTAATTATCAATTCTGCTTTGATAACCATGTGCCTGTCTGTATTTTGCTGGAATGGGAAGGCAAGATCAAGATCTTTTATTTGGATACGTTGATATTAGTCCTATATTGAACATATTTGTTACTGAACATGATACTTCGTGATTAGATCAGACCGCATGGAAGATTATTATAATTCCAAGGAACAAACTATATGTTTCTATTTGTGTTTTCTTCTTGGATTAACTGAATATTAGGGACAACTGTGTGCAGGGACAAGTGAGTGAATCATACTACTGACTTCTTGCTAACTTCACTATAGAAATGACCAGGCTGAGCCTGTGGGAGGGCATCATCAATCCTGAGTCCCTTTGTACTCACAAGAGATCTAAAAGTCCAGCCCACCTTGAATTCCTTTGAGTCTCATCTACTGCCAAATTGCTTTGACTGTTAGTTGTTTAGAGAGCTTAAACTTGCAATAAATATTTATATCCATTCGAACTGCCTGGATCTTCTGATTTCTCTGGTGCCTGACATTCACATAGTTAATACAAATCAGAGCAGGATGGACACTGCTAAAATAGGGCATTATAAAAGTAAATAATTATTGTTAGAAATAGTCATTGTCTAAGTATTGATTGGTTGTCTTTTATTTATACACGATTTAGTTTACACAAAAGAAACCTTTTCCATTTTTCATTCATACTTCGTATAAAAGTTGTGCCAAGCAGCAATAAAACTGGTTCTATTTACTAATTGTAAGTTAATATGATTCTGCTTTCAGGAGATAGTAGCTGAGTCTTTAAGCTTCTCCTTCTCCTCCTTCTTCTGAATGCTCTGCAGGCTCATCAAAAACTATTTAGAATGATTCTACCCGCAGTATGCTGACAGAGACAAAACTGCCTTGGACTAGAAGGTGCAATATGCTAAATGAAACTTATACTGCTCCAGCTATTAAGAAGGAGAAAAAAATCAACCAAACCCAATAGTCTTTTCCTTAGAAATTCAATTCTGAGAGAATACAAAGGTGTCCTCTCTTTTTCCCCTCCCTCTTTCTATACATTTCTTCCTAATATTTTCAAATCAACTTAATGTTTATCTTTGGTTGTGACAGGATTTGACCAACTGACTCAAAGTCACTCGGCCAGCTTTCATGCCTAAAGTGGGACTAGTATTAACAGTCTCCCAGTTTCTAGCCTGGTGCCTTAACCACTAGGTGAAACTGGCTCTTATGTTCCCAAATTTATATAGTATTTCTGCTAAAAGTTAGAATCCACTCTCAGGATAAACAACACATTAGCCCAATGATTCAGGGCAGAACTAGCATGTGATGTTTGACACCGGATTAACAAAAGAAAATAAAAATTCTTATAGAAGAAGAATCTTGCTGTTCCTCAAAGGTGCTTTTCAAAAGGCGACTGGACTTCCTTGTTTTTTTTTTTTTTTTAATATTTCACTTCTCATCCAAAAAGCTTCTTCAGTCAGAAAGTCCAGTTGTCTTTTGAAAAGCCCCCTTGGGACAACCCTGACATGGATTATTGAAAATTTCTATAGATAGGAGTCTTTCTGGATCAACCTAATGGCCATTTACTCTCGTCTTCTATGTTCCACAAAGACTACAGATAGATTCAGGAAGTAACAAACATAGAAGACTGAAGAATGGTATCTTGCTTTCTAACATTTGGTATTTAATGATAGGAGACTATCTAGGTCCCTTTTCAAGCTGTCATTGGACGATATATTCAAAAGTTCACAATTTTTGTTAAAAGGAGTTCCTTTAATTGATCCTGAATCTGCCCATTTTTATTTTCAGTGAATGATTCCATATCCTAACGCTGTGATGAAGGTTGAAAACTTACCTCTAACCATATTTCCATACCAAATGAATTCTAGGACAGCTTTTCCCATAACTGGCATCATTGAAAACAGGTTATGTTTGTTATAACTTTAAGTCTCATTTCCAGAACTTCTTTTAGTTTTTTTATTGCATTTATTTGCCATTTTTTCCCTGGAAACTCAAGATGATGTACATTACAGTCTCTTTATTTGATCTCCATAGAATAATTTTGTGGTTTGTCATCCTGAGTGCAAAAAATAAGATTGATTATTAAGGTAATTAATTGATCTATGTCCAAGTCCAATATTTTAATTGCTACACTACACTGGCTCCCAAATTATAAATTTTAAGGCCATGGAAGAGGAAAATTATTAAAGACAGAGAACATAATCATATTAACTATTTTTTATTGACAGACAATTCTGGAAAAATTATATCCATTGGGCTGTGAAGACTTGAAAGTAACTAACCTAGTAACATAACAACACAATGAAATAAAATCAAATTTATTTTTCCCATTTTGAAGGGGAAAGTTGGCATCAGCATGCTACTAAAAATCCACATGATGGCCCAAAGTTGTGCACTCCAAATCAAGACTAAAAAATAAGACAGATGTAGTGAAATGCTATAATACAAACAGCAGGGCAGTACATGCCGTATGCATGCCAGTCACCAACAACACAAATTGTTGTTGTTACATAACTGTTTGGGTCACTTCTCAATTCATTTTCTCTGGGTGACTCCAGTTTCTGTTTATCGGTTGAAAAATTATTTCTTTCTTTTTTTAACACCATAGTCAGAGGCACAAAATACAGGGACACAACCCGCACCAATAATTAATTAGGTATTATTGTTACTCTGCTTGTTTTGCCATGCAGCTTTGAATGCCCTTGAGGATAACTTTAGAACTTTCTGTATTGTTCATTTTCTTCAGAAATTTATTTATATATTCGTTTGCTTGTTTGGTTACTTATTTACTTATTTAGTCAAGTTTAAAACTGCCCAACTTCCCCATAGAGGGACCCTGGGAGGCATACATGTCAAATACTAAAACATAAAAACAATATTTAAAATTGAATAAGAGCCATAGCTTAATGTTAAAATTAAAAGGTGGAAGAGGGTTTACTGGGTGCTAACCAGCCCTATGGCTGAGTACTCCTCTGGCAGTGGCAAGAAGGACTGCAGAACCAAGTTTCCATCCCTTTCTGAAAGGCCAGGAGAGCAGAGATGGTATTCAGCAGGTTCTGACCAGTTCTGGAGAACTGGTAGTGGAAATTTTGAGTAGTTCAGAGAACTGGCAAATACCACCTCTGACTGTAGATTTTACAGTATCCTTCCCCTGCCATGCCCACCAAGCCACATGCACAGAACTCTAGTAAAATTTTTTGAATCCCACCAGTGCAGTAGAGAGGGGGTGTTAAGATATTATGATTTAAAACTGACCAGCAGTGAATAGCTGCCAGATGTAGGCTGATGTAACAAGAGTGATTCAGCATATCATGAGTATCTCTTTAAGACTGGAGATTAAAGATTCCTTTAAGAGGTGAGTATATAATAGGCAGCCATTAGAGGGCTTGGTTCTCTTTCCTTGTGACCAGTATTCAGTGCAGAAGTTCTCTGTGTGTAAAGAAGAAAGCTTGCTTGTAAAGGTATTTTGCCTACCATGTGTATTGTCTGTATATAACTGTAGTAGTATATAAATCACTGTTAATATCTACATCTCTGTGTGCTGTGTTTTACACCTGGGTTGTCTCATAAAGGTAGTCATGCTGCAAAAGCTCTGATGGAGGGCAGGGGGGGCTGGAGGTGTAATGTTCCATAGGGATAAACATGTGTCCTTGACTTATGACCACAATTGAGGCCACATTTTCTGTGTTAAGTGAGACATATGTTAAGTGAGTTTTCCTGCATTTTATAACTTTTCTTGCCACAGTTGTGAATCACTGCAGTCGATAAGTCAGTAATCTGGTTGTTAAGTGAATCTGGCTTTCCCATTGACTTTGATTGCCAGAAGGTCGCAAAAGGGGATCACTTGACCCCCGGGACACTGCAATGGTCACAAATATGAACCAGTTGCCAAATGTCTGAATTTTGGTCACACGATCATGGGGATGCTGCAAAGACTGTAACTATGAAAAATGGTTATAAGTCACATTTTTTCGGTGCTGTTGTAACTTTGAATAGTTGCTAAATGAAATGTTATAAGTTGAGGTTTACCTGTACTGTATTACTGTTTCTCCCATGTTAACATCTGAAACAGGGTAGCTATGAAATGGGGATTGTGCTGTTTCTTATGTTTGTATCCTGACAAAGCATGGCAAGAACAGTGTATGGGCCCATGGGATTCAAATATTTTTACCACCAATTTGGTGGGCATGGCTTGGTAGGCATGCTTTGCGTGCATGCACATACTTTGAGTGCACCCTCATGCCAAATGTGGACTCTGCGCAGGTGCAGAGGTGTTCTAACTTGCCTCCTGCAAGCCTGCACTCTCCCGGTCACTTCAATAACTGCCACGTGGCATTCTTCTGTACCACTCAAAGCAGCTGCACTTCAAATTCAGAGGATAAAGGTGAGTATGGGAGCCTGGGAGGGGGGTGGGCCCAACAGCAGAGTGGCAGAGAGAACCAGTTTGGTCTTCACTGCTCATCGCTGCTACCGGCTCGGCAAAACCGGGCGGAACCAGTAGAATACCATCACTGTACAGGCCACTATAACTAAAATAGTGGAAGTATAATGATGGCATGGTGGCAAAGATGAAAATGAGAGCAGACAAGAAGGTAATGATTCCCACTGTTCTGTATAAAGAATAGTAGACTCCTAATACAGGATTCTAATTGGCTAAAAAACCTGAATGGGGATTGGTTCAATAAGAACCAATCCACGAAGCTGCTTAAAGGCGGCAAAACTAAATACCTGTCATTGGTTACAAGCCGGCAGGCTAAATCCTATATAAAGGCTGCCGTGGCTTGAGCCAATGTTCCATTTTTCAACTACTGTTAACTAATAAAGACTTTGTTGTTGGAACCCGGTCTGCCTCGCGTTTTTCCGGAGGGAACACTGGCGACGAGGATGGGATCGTCCTAAACGCAAGACTGAGCACGCGGCAACCAATAAAACCAGACTGAAGACAATGGCTGGAAATAACGCGCCGCCCGCACCCTTCAATCCCAATGAAGAGGATTGGGAATCCTATGTAGACCGTTTCCAGATGTATTTGGAAAGTAACGAGATGGAAGACATCTCAGACCAGCGTAAGAGAGCTGTTTTCTTCACACATTGCGGGCCCACAATCTTCAAAATGGCCAAGGCATTAGCGAAGCCCCGAGATGTGAAACAAATGACTTGGCCAGAGCTCCAAAGAATGCTAAAGGCTCACTATGCACCGGTGGTGTCAAACCTTATCAAGTGGCAAAAATTTTACCTAAGAGACCAGAAAGAAGGCGAGACCATCACTGATTTTGTGGCAGCCCTCCGACAACTAGGGGGAGCATGCGAGTTTCTGAATTTAGATGAAGCGATGCGGAATCGAGTAATACTGGGTTTAAGATACTCTAATTTACAGAGCAAGCTGTTAAATAAACCCAACATAACCGTAGCCGAAGCCATCACAGAAGCCACAGCCGCTGAAGCCACGAAAAAATCAGCGGTCAAAATGAAACAGATGAACGCGAACAATGACGAAACGAGCCTGGCCAGAGGGAAGAAACAATTTCCCACCACCATTCACCACGAAGATTTTGATGAGATGTCAGAATCTGGGGAGGAAGACGACGAAGTCCTCTGCCTATACGCCAACAAAAAAGGGCACGAAAAAAGAAATTGGCGGGAATGCGCTGGCTGCGGAGGAAACCATCCTCGAGCCGATTGCAGATTCCTCGATGCCATTTGCAGAGCTTGCAAGAAAAGGGGGCATATCGAGAAAGTCTGCAGGAATAAAAAAAAATTACAGCCCAAACAGACGCAGCAACTCCCCCGCACAAGCTGAGCCGAAACGAACTGAGAGAAAGTGGCAGCGGAACAAGCGAGCCAGTAACCGAGAAAATACACATCAGACTTTCACTATCGGAAGCGCTCAGACGGAAAGCGGGAAGAAAGTAAAAATAACTGTAAAAATAGAAGGCAGTCCCTGCGAAATGGAGGTAGACTCTGGGTCTTTCCTATCAATGGTATCATGGTACACCATCAAACAACTGGTCCCAAATATCAAACTCAAAGAACTCCAGAGACAAAAAATAACCCTCAAGGACTACCAAGGAAACCGAATTACTGTAGTAGGCAAAGGACATTTCCGAGTTGCCTACAAACAACATGTTGAAGTACTACCATTGACAATAGTCGACCAAGATCGACCAAGCCTCCTGGGCATCGAATGGTTCGCACCATTGGGCATCGGGATGACCGGAGTAGACCGGGTGGCCGCAACCGACTGGGAAGAAAACCTGATCCAAGAGTTCCAGGACGTTTTTGACAGCTGCCTTGGCAAGTACCGGGGAACTCCTATTTCCTTTAGTCTAGACCCCCAGGTAGCCCCTAGAAGACTAAAGGCCAGACGAGTTCCTTTTGCTCTGAAAGCAAAAATAGAGGAACAACTAAATAAATTAATAGACCAAGGGGTTTTAGAACCTGTTGACCATGCTAAATGGGAAACGCCAATCGTAACACCAATCAAACCAGATGGGTCGATTCGAATCTGTGGTTACTACAAGGCTACCCTGAACCACGCATTGCAACAAAGCGCATACCTGGTGCCAGTCGTACAACACTTATTACATTCTCTTGGGGGAGGAAAAGTTTTCGCTAAACTAGATCTAGCGCAAGCTTACCAACAGCTCCCAGTAGACCCCTTAATGGCTGAAGCACAAACAATAGTGACCCACAAAGGGGCATTCAAATGCAACAGACTCCAATTTGGAGTAAGTGTAGCCCCAGGCATTTTCCAGAGCCTCATGGAATGCCTATTGAATGGTATAAAAGGGGTTGTACCATACTTTGACGATGTCCTAATTTCGGCCAAAGATACGACCCAGCTAAAAAAAAGACTAAAAGATGTACTAACTAAATTCAGAGAATCTGGCCTAAAAGTAAAAAAAGAAAAATGCTGCTTAATGACTGATCGCGTCAAATTCCTGGGCTACTTAATAGACGGAGAGGGTATACCCCCTACTGACAAAAAAGTCAAAGCTATTAAAGACGCACCAGAACCAAGGAACAAAAGTGAAGTGCAGGCATTTTTGGGACAAATTAATTTTTATAACGTGTTCCTACCCCACAAAGCGACAATAGCGGAACCATTGCACCGATTACTGGATAAAAAAACAATTTGGACTTGGGGTTATAGAGAAAAGAAAGCCTTCCAAAAAATAAAAAACTTATTAACATCAAACACCATTCTTATCCAGTTTAGTAACACACTTCCATTGATGGTGACCTGCGACGCCTCACCGTTTGGAGTTGGTGCCATCCTGAGCCACCAATTGCCAGATGGGAGAGAGGCACCCCTCGCCTACTATTCAAAGACTCTGTCTAAAACCGAACGTAATTATAGTCAACTGGACAGAGAAGCCCTGGCAATCGTCGCCGGAGTGAAACGCTTCCACGAATATCTATATGGAAGAACATTTTTGATAGTAACGGACCATAAACCGCTACTAGGAATTTTGGCGGGAAACAAGCCCACACCAAACATTTTGTCCCCGAGAATGACTAGATAGTCAGAATTCCTAGCAGCCTACTCTTATACTCTGATACATTGCCCCGGGAAACAAATTTCCCATGCAGATGGGTTGAGCAGAGCACCATTACCGACTACAGAGGAAGACCCGGCACCCACGATGACCACCTTGCAGATAGAGACATGCCCCGATCTACCAATATCTGCAAATGATGTCACCAGAGCCACCGCAAGGGACCCATTGACTGCCCATGTACTGAACTGGGTAGGTAAAGGCTGGCCGGAAAATAAAAAAAACTGAGAACTTTAAACCTTTCCGGACCAGACAAACCGAACTCTCGATTCAAAAAGGTTGTTTGTTGTGGGGTGATCGGGTAGTTATCCCTCCCAAATTACAAACTAAGGTACTGGGTATGCTTCATGAAGGCCACCCTGGAATTGTTAAAATGAAAAGCCTTGCTAGAAGCTATGTCTGGTGGCCGGGTATAGATAGGGACATCGAATACTGGGTAAATTCTTGCAACAAATGCCAAAGAACCAGGCCGTCCCCACCACTAGCACCCATAAAGGACTGGGAAACCCCACGAGGCCCTTGGTCATGAATCCACATTGACTTTGCGGGTCCTACTAAGGGACATACCTTCCTAATTGTCATAGATGCATACTCAAATTGGCTGGAGGTTAAAATTATGCCATCTACGACAACTGAAACTATCATTAAACAACTTGACAAACTCTTCGCAACCCATGGCCTGCTGGACGTCCTCGTGTCCGACAACGGGCCACAATTAACGAGTATCCAATTCGAACAATACCTAGCCTCCCTAGGTATAAGACATGCCCTAACCGCGCCGGCCCACCCGGCTGCAAACGGTAGGGCAGAGAGAATGGTCAGGTTTACCAAAGAAGGTTTAGCAAAAATGGACATTGGGGATGTCCAAGATAAAATAAATCACCTACTCACCCTCCAGCATATCACACCCAGTACTATAACAAATAAAAGCCCGGCGGAACTACTAATGGGAAGAAAACTTAGGTCTCAATTAAACAGATTGCACCCAAACTATACACCAGAAAACCCCCCCACTCCTCTACCCATTTCAGGACATTTGAAATCGGCGACCTAGTCTATGCAAAAAATTTTACCAGGGACCCATTATGGCTTCCAGGAACAATCACACAAATTACAGGCCCCCGATCCTACCGACTAACCGTAGACGACGGCAGGGAATGGAAGCGGCACATAGACCAGCTTCGGTCCCGAAACATAGAAAGAAGTACAAACACACAACCACAAATAATAAAAAACGACGAAAATCAAACCAAAGGGGGGGGGAAATACGAGAAAATAATAAAGAACCGTTTAAATTAAACCCAGAATACAATAAGAAACAAAAAGAACAAAAAAGAGACTTACAGTTAGAAGAAAATTGTGAGAAGAGTCCACTCGAAGGGGCCAGCCAGGCCAGCTTGACCTGCCCGGAGAAAACAGGAGGAAGCGGCAAAACCGCTGGCCTAAGAAACTCAGGCGGCAGTAAAATGGCTGACTCACCCTTCCAGGTGGTTCCATGGAGAAGGACTGGAGAGACAGCAACCCCATCCGAACCGGTTGAAGTCTTCAGCAGAAATGAACCGCGCAAGTCCAGTCGAATCAAAAGAAGCCCCATCTACCTGCGCGACTACGTCACCACGTAGGACTAAACCAAGAGGGGAGGGGTGTTCTGTATAAAGAATAGTAGACTCCTAATACAGGATTCTGATTGGCTAAAAAACCTGAATGGGGATTGGTTCAATAAGAACCAATCCACAAAGTTGCTTAAAGGCGGCAAAACTAAATACCTGTCATTGGCTACAAGCCGGCAGGCTAAATCCTATATAAAGGCTGCCGCGGCTTGAGCCAATGTTCTGTTTTTCAACTACTGTTAACTAATAAAGCCTTTGTGGTTGGTACCCGGTCTATCTCACGTTTTTCCAGACGGAACACCCACCACAAAAGAACTGAAGTTATGGCTGTGTATGTGTACTGTACGGCTCAAAAGGCAATCAGCAACAGCTGGAGAAACTGCTTCATAAGCAGCAAACTGCTGTTCATTTTTGTTCCTTTGTATGTTACTACAGCAATGTGAATATAAGATAGGGAATACTGCTTCATTCTAACATCTAATTCACTAAGAGCTAGAATCTGATTGGCCACAGGGCAAGCCTACTTCATGCTTTCAGATCTTTTTGAAAAAAAAATCCCTTCTCGTTTAAATTATGCAGATTTTGTCAGTGAAGATGCCAAGTTCACAGGGACTCTCACTACTTTATCCTCAAAATGTCTTGCAAAGTTGTCATTGCGAGCCTCTAGTGGTTCTAATGTATTCTGAGACTGAGATGTGTTCGTTCCTTCATTGATCTGAAGTTTCACTGAAGATGTAATGAGGATGGAAAAACATAACTTTACTGCTGTCACTGTCTTAAAAAAGAAAGGAAAAAAAGGACAATCTTCTTCCTCTTCCTCTTTACTCTGGTTATTGCGTGATTTATAACAATGCACAGTCTTTCAACATGATACATGGCTGTTCACAAACTCTTTAGGTTACAGCTGTTTAATTCAGGAACTTCTATACAAGAAGCAATTTATACTTTCTGCAATTTTTTGGAGAGAGCAATGAGTCAGCCAGAATTCTCACAAAGAATATATTAAAATCTATCTGCATTTGTACCCAATAGCTGCCCAGAATAAGATGTAAATTTAAACAAACAAAAATGTCTTTGTCTTCAAGACATAAAGATAATCCAAGCTTATATAATTTTAAAGAGTGGTTCATAATTTCAGTCTGCTATGTATGGAAAAGTCTGATGTTATATAGAATAGGATTTATCTATGTGTGATGGAATTCAAGAAAAATATCTGAATAGCACAATGTTGCATGTTATATTTCAACATGTGTATGTGTATTTAAATTTTTAGTTTTTATACAATGTATATAATGTTTTATTGTACCCTGCCCAGAATCCTGCCGCCTTATACTAGCTTGTGCTTCTCTGCTATGCCGTGAAAGACTGGCATGAATTGTGGGGAAGGGGAATGAAGGCTGGGATGCTTGGGAATACGAAAGTAAGTGATGTATCTCCTTGAGACGCTGCTTCAAGGTCACCCAGCTGGAAGAAGGAGGGAGCCGCATGCCAAACTGTGCTTGGACTGACTGTTATGAAAGCATCTTGTGTGAACCTGATTGGTTACACTGAGATGGGCAATGGGAGACAGTTAAGGGAGGGAAAAGTAGAACTTAGGAGTTTTGGCGCACGATTTTCATTTCTGGCTTTGCAATACTGAAATGTACTTGACCTCTAATAAACTATAGCTTTCTCAACAAATGGAGCCAAGGATCATTTCTATTCAGAGATTTAAGTTATGGCAGGTTTGACAATGTGGAATATAAATAAATGAAAGTAAAATAGATATCCTCCCATTCCAGTACATTGGGAACTTTTACTGTAATTTAAGATCTACAGTGTTCGAATACAGATTCTGTGAGATAATCAAATAGATTAAAATACTCATTCATGAGATCATTGCAGAGGAAAAATGGTAAAGAAACATAAACAAGTTTTTCTAAGATTATTTCCCTATATTCACAAATTTAGTGAAAAAGCAGTAGCAAGATGTGATGGAGGAACCTGCAGTGGTGGTAGTCATGTTGTAAATTACAGGCACATAACAAATGCTAGCATCTATCTTTTCTGATCCCACATACCATAGTCTCTGATGACTAATGCCTCTCCCATTGGGTTGTTTCTATTATTGGAAATCTTTAGGCAGCTTTAGGAACAGCCATTTAAACAACCTTGAAATATTTCACTGGACCTGAGATTTGAAGTACTTTCCTGCCATAAGTCATTTTTGAGGATTCCTAAAAATGTATTACTGACAAATGCATCCTTCCTCTGCAATATGGTAGAAAAAGAATGAAATATGAAAGGAAACCAGGTGCAATGGCACTGACATGAATACTACACTTATAACAGAGACCTATCTCGATGAACACAGTCTTTCTGTTAAACTAGGATGGATCTATACAGTGAAGTCTAACCATATTCTGTCAGGGGTCCCCAAACGTGGCAACTTTAAGACTTCAATTTCCAGAATTCCTCAGCCAGCTATGCATCTGAAAGTTGCCAAGTTTGAAGACCTCTGTTCTATGCCTTGGGAATCACTGATATTACCTTAAATAGTGATGAGTGCTGTGGAACAATTACAGTAATCATTATAAAACATGTGCAAAAAGATTCAAATGTTTCTTCAATGTTCACAGCTTTTAGCACAATTAAACTGGCGGGATGCAATCATTTCTGACACAGAAATGTTTACCTGCACAAAGGAAAATAACAGTGCATAAATGCTATTTTTGTTTAATCTCATTCTTTCTCTTAAAATCTACTTTACACTGATTCTTTTACATTTGTAAGTTTGTCACTGGAATGCAGAGAACCTATATTTTGAATACCTGATAATGGGAAAAGAGAAGTCTCGAAAATACAAGCATAATTATGTTCAGTCCCATATGTCAGAGATACCTTAAGAAATGCTTACAAATAATTTATTGTATAATGTGATGAATAAGTATGTTTAATTGTACTTTGTAAAAAACTTCAGAAAGTAAGTGAAGAATCCTTTTTTATTTCATTTTAAGAGTTATTTTTGATGAAAACTATCCCTCCAAAAGAAGCTTGCAAGAATAATTATTTTAGGGTTTGGTTTTTTTTGTACACTGCAGAGTCACCTGGCTATATACAGTAAATTAGGTAGGAAGATAGATAGATAAGTAAGTAGGTAGATGCTAGATGCTAAATGCTAGATAGCTAGATAAATAGATAAAAATGGTTCAACAAAGCAATAGGAAGACTAAGGGTACCTATAATTCAAGGGATACAATCATATAATCTTTGCTCAGTTATTTAAAATGTATCCTCAATGTTAATCTTCTTATAGTACAAACTTGCATGTGCCTGACTTAAAACAATTGCTTTAATAGAGAATATTTTCAAAACAGTATGCCTAACAATGCAAACTATGCTCAGTTAAAAGTATAGCCTACTATGTTCACTTGAATTACTCTATAATAAATGTACTTAGAAATACAGCCAAATAGACCTCATGAGAAAAACCTTGCACAATTGACTATATTTAATCAGGCATGATAGAAATACACAATCATTTCCTTTATTGTGTCAGTACAATTTCTTATCAATATAAATTTCATTGAGGGTTTTTTTGAACCATGACACAACTGTCTTTGCGAGAATAATAGCTTTGAAATGATTAACTGGCTCCATTTCATCAAACACAATAAATAATACACAAACATATACACACACTTTGTATACACACACACATACACACACATATCCTTTGTTGCCCCAAAATTTGACAATGTACTCAGAATATGTTGCCTAGCATGATCTCTTGCAGAAATAGCACATACAAGCATTTTATCCAAGGAGTCATATTGGAATCATGTTTCTGTAACGATTTCCATGTATACCAAGAGACTGTCAGAGATCCTTGACTATAATAAGTTATCAACTAATCAATGCCAGAATGAAAGTGGGTAGATTGGTTAAACATCTGGTTTTCCAGTGCCAATATATAATGTAAAAACATGGTCTTGAAATTAGCACAGCACTATATCAGCATAATTATATACAGTCCTTAAGTTCAGCAGATATTTCTGCATATCATAATCATGTCTTTTAATCTCTACCTAGATATTGATGTAATTTGGAACTATAAATTCCAAATAAGAGCAATAAACATTTGTTACTTACATTCTGGAGTCATCCCATAATGTGCAATAGGGATTCAATGTGCCCTGAAAAAGTGGGAGAATATCCATTAAAATGTATTCTTTACTCAGAGATGTATTGTACATACATACATATGAACATGTACAAACATACATACATACATGATGTCATGCATTTTATATCAAAGAATTCTGAACTCTGTGATTTAAATGAGCATAAAAACTGGATTAGATTCCTAGTTCTGTGAATCCATTCACAATTATTCCAAGCTTCTCTTCATTCCAGAAGTCTAATTTGCACATATTCACATATAATATAGTTTTGTTTTACTTTGTCTGAAGTTAGGATCATAAATCTTTGCTGAACCACTGCCATTCATCATGAGATCTACGAGGCTATCCTGATTTATTTTCTGCACATTGCTTCATAATTTACAAATAATCTTCTGACCAGTTGTCATATTTCAACTGCACTGCCATTTGAAGACTGCTTTCTTTTGTTCTATTGACTTTATTGCTTCATATGTTGTACTACAAACATATAATACTCCATGAAAAATCAACTTCTGCTTCCCTCCTTTAAATGTTAAAAATAGTGTTCATGGTCCTAAGGGATGTCTACTCCAGTTGTCATAGAAGAAGGCCTCCAGGATGGCCTTCCTCCAGATAGATTGAAGCAGCTTACTTTGTCACTATGAAGAAATCAGCTAAAAAAAAAAAAAAACGCTCTCCGGAAGCTATGTATAAACAACTTTATAGAGTGCTCCATTTATGACTGCAGTCCAGGTCAGTCTGATCTAGAATGCTGAAAACAAACATGAAAACACTTTGCCACTTTTTATACCCAATATACTCAAGCTGTTGAGACTTTTTTTTCCTATGCTTGAACTGGAAAGGCCACAACACACAAAAGCCAATCAGACTAACATTTTTAACAAGTTTTTCATTAGTTTATATGAAAACAAGACATGAACCCCCAAGCAGGTCATTCTGACAAAAGATAAAGAGAGAGCAAAACAATTAGGGGTCTAAGCTAGAAATGTGTCTAACCAAATCTCACAGCATAGTATACTTTTCCCTAGTTTCACACTGAAAACCTCAAATAATAGCCTGCACTATTGAGATAAGATTGTTCTTTAAAAAACTAAACTGGAAAAAGAAATCATTTCCTTGCTGTGTTGGATCCAGGAAGATCCAATTACATATTGTCCATTTCAAAGAATGTATATAATTAAAATAATTTTCCTAATTATATGTACAAATGGGTGTATAAGCCATCTATTAACTCACACAATATCTGAAATTGTATATATTGTGATCAGAGTGAAATTGGTTGTATGTGTCAATATGCAGCAGATTATTCGCATGATCATATTTGATGATGCTATTATGTATTTAAGAAGAAATTCTTAAGATATTTCAATGTCTGTTTCAGTAGCATGCCAGGATGTTGCCACTTTTGAATCTTATTTAAGGTGGCAATAATGCAAGCTATTTAGATATATAGTCCATTTACACTAGAAAGAGTCATGTCCGGTTCTTGGAGACTAACTGGACAAGTCCCTACAGAAACTTTGCAGAAAAGCAAAGTTTTTCAGAAGTAGTTTCCCATTGTTTGCTTCCTAGGGCTGAGAGAAAGTGATTGGCTCATGGTCACCCAGCTGGCTTTGTGCCTAAGGAGGGACTAGAAATCACACTCTCCCTATTTCTAACCTGATGCCTGAACCACTATACCAAACTGGCTCTAGAAAGATAATAATATTGCCTATTTTATAAGATACTTGCAGAAGTATTATCAAGCATCTCTTTGAGAATTCTTGTTAGTATATTATGGGATTAAGTAAGATTATCCCTGTGTTACTTTTTTAGAAGTATGACAGTAAAAATTAGTATGTCATTAAACAGAAATGAGAAGCACCTTTTTTAGAGAGATAAATGGTATATTTATCAAACAAACCAACTTTAAAACCAAAGGGACATGGGATCTGTTATTAATCAATCAACCAGCTCCGTTGTGTTTCCCAGAGCAATGTCTTTCGGCCTTTACAAAAAACATAGGAGGGGGCAAGATGTTCCAGGGGGCAGGAGCAACAGCAAATAAGGCCCTCCTCATGGACCCCCCCAACTGGAATAATCGGGCTGAGAGACCCGCAGCATGCCTCCTCTGCTGGCTTGAGTGGTATGGGCCAATCCCAGTGAGTTGAAAAGCTCCCTCAAGTAATCTGGACCAATCCCATGAAGGGTTTTAAAGATGATTATCAACACCTTGAATTTTATCTGGAAGTAGACTGGAAGCCAATGAGGCTCACGGAACTGTGGTGTTACAGGGGCCATTCTTGGAGCCCTCGAAAATATATATATGTAAAATCTGGCTGATATTTTGAAGCAGTGTATTGTGAGCTCTTGCTAGAAATATGAAATTATATTGCAGCATGAGTATTTATACCCTTTTAATTCTGATTTGAAGTCCAGTTTTGGTGAGAAATTGTCATTGGCATTCTAGTAATAAGTGCAAAAATCAATCACCAGGATCTACAAAATTTTCGAAAATAGTAATATTCTTCATTTTGATTTCTTCTTTTTGGAGGAATAGGTGCATCAAAACCGTTGAGCCATCCTGAAAGGTAGATGTTCTTCAAAGAAAGCCCACTGGTTTGACATTTATACTGGGACACAAGACCTTGCACACAGATACCCCTTGCCTCAGGTCTTTGCTTCTTCCACTTCCACAGGATTGTCACTAAAACAATGACTTTCAAAATATCTTAAGCCCCTGATATTCATCTGATCATAACTATCACATTAAACCACATAGAACAGAAATTGCATATGATGGAGCATAGTTATTAGCACAATATGAGAAAGAACATTTGAATAAAAGTTCAGGATTTTACTCCTTGGTGGAGAATTAATTAATTAATTAAATGATTAAACTGATAACATTAACTTCTGTACTTTGTGAGCCATTAATGTACAACAATCAAGGTCTGCAGCTGAAACAAAATTGTCTTCACCTGATTAAAATTAACTACAGGGTTCAAACAAAAAGCCATTTTAATTACAACAATTACTATCTTGTCTTAAATTTAGGTGAATTATTGTAGCGAAAAATAAAAAAGAAACCATTAAATTAGCACACTGAAAAAAAAAGATAGTGATTAATTGGCAGTGCTACTTTCAATATATATATATATATATATATAT
>BLBF01000007.1:34454853-34493216 GCA_015471245.1 Laticauda colubrina | reverse complement strand
AATGGACCAGCCTCAAATTTAAAACCAGGAGCTGTAAGACCCATATCCATACAGAAGCCTGAAGATGGCAGATGAGATTCTGCTGAAACGTTGCTACAACTTTAACAGAACTACAATGACGTGGGATAATAACCGAAGGAAGCTGAACAGCGCACACACACACACACACACACACACATATATGTATATGTATATGTATATGTATATATATATATTGAAAGTAGCACTGCTAATTTACAGAAACATGTAAGATCTAAATCCAAACAACGACACAGTCTATTTTTAATGGAATGTTAGCACTATCCTCAATACATTTTCCCTTTTATATTGATGGATCTTTGGAGCGCTTCTGGAGTTCTTTGCTGAAATAAACTCTCTTCCCTTTCATATTTCAAATATCAGGTTACCAGATCTAAAACCAGCCAAAAGAAAACAACAATTCCTTTAAAATATTATTGATAAGAGTGTTACTGCCTTTCTGTCTTGTCAGCACTTCCAGTCCTTCAGCTAATACGACAGTTATTATACTGCAGAAAAGTGGATGAAATCAAGAGTCAATTAATACCTTTCATCTTGTGCTGCCAGAATGAAACTAACAAACATTTTCAAGGTGCGACAAAAAGCCATACTCTTTGTCACGAAATTTCTGAAAAATGCAATAAAAGGGGGAAAAATGGAAAAAAAGGCCTGTTAAGAGGTCATGGTCAAGTTCATCTAACTTTCTTCTGGCCTTAATGATACTGTGCCATTGTTCTACAAATTATTATTGGTCCCAGTAATGATACATATTAATTTAGTGACAATATTTGAATTGCTTATTGTTGTATTTCAGTTTGAGGACTAGAATGCATGCAGTTGTTATGCCTCTGTTAGAATCTGACTCCAAGGGAGAGGAGGAGCAGCTAACAGGGAGTGGGAGTGTGGCTCTGGAGGTTGTGGAGGAAACTGGGGAAGGGCACAGGGCGGCTGGGCATTCAGAGGAAGACCCTGGCCCATCCCCTCTTCATCCTAGGACACACAGGGAGGAAACATGAATGGTGTGGTCTATGGGGGAGAAAAGGGCCTTGATCCCCTTCATGGGCTGCTACTGGGAGGACTGTTTAAAAAGAGAAACTGCACATGGGCCAGTGCTAGAAGCAAAGTGTGAAAATATTTCTAGTTTGTCAGGTTTTATCTGCATTCTGGCATCCTTCCCAGTGTGTGCATTTTGATATCTGTGGACGTCTTCAAGCCCTTATCCTGCCTTGTCTCATTAATTGCTTGAGGATGGTTTCTGCTGTTTTTTTTTCCTATTTATAATTTATATTATTCTAAGTTTTAACGGAAGTTCTTCCTTTTCTTAACTGTTTGTGGGAGAGTTTTTTTCTCCAGTCAATGATAATTGGACCTTTAAAGCCAAGTTGAATAAATTAAAGGGACTTCACCTGTTTTTGTGACTTTGTTACTTTTGTACCTCACCCTGGGTTATCACAGTAGTCCTTGACTTATGATCACAATTGAGTCCAATATTTTTGTTGCTAAGCGAGACAGTTGTTAAAGGAAGTTTTGCCCAATTTTACAACCTTTTTTCCCCCCACAGTAAATAACTGCGGTTGTTAAATTTACTTAACAGTTGTTAAGTAAATCTGGCTTCCCCATCGACTTCGTTTGTCAGGAGTTGCAAAAGGTGGTCACGGGATACTGCTGCTATCATAAATATGAATCAGTTGCCAAGAATCCAGCTTTTGATCATGTGACCGTGGGGATGCTGCAATGATCATAAGTTATGAAAAACAGTCATAAATCATTAGGTGCGTGGTGGCGCCATAGTCAGAACTCAGTGTTGGAAGCAAACTCTGCCAATATCCTGGAGTTTGATCCTGACTGGCTCAAGGTTGATTCAGTCTTGCATCCTCATGAGGTCAGTAAAATGAGGACCCAAATTGTTTGGGGCAATATGCTGATTCTGTAAACCACCCAGGGAATGGTGTAAAGCACCATGTCGCAGTATGTAAATCTAAGTGCTATTGCTATAAGTCACTTTTTTTCAGTGCCGTTATAACTTTGAAAGGTCACTAAAAATGGTTGTAAGTCGAAGACAATCTGTAATTATAACCTCCACTCCTGCTTACTGTTTTGACGCTTTTGGTCCTTCAAGTTATGCATCATGCAATCTCAAGAGACAAAAAAACAGCAGAAATTCTGGAAATTTTCTTTGGTGTTGTGAGAGAGAATAACAGAATCTTGAAGGCCTGTCAGAATTTCTGACATAATTAAGATAGGCTTATTGTTGAGTTTCTTTCTCATGACATCCATTTTTTTCAGAACTGAATAGTCTTTTCCCTTTCACCATTCCCTTTTCAAGGCAAGATCTACATTTTTTCACTCATTATATCGATCTGTTCATATTTTAGGATACGGCCCAATGGAAAGTTAATTTTATGAACCATTTATTTCAGTGGGGCAGTTGGCCATGTATTGAAATTCTGCCCATTCCAATTAATCAACCCTTAAAAACCTAAAGCACATGCCATATAACATCCCAGACTTAACAACTGTCAATAAGAAAGATGAAATGTCTGGATAGTGGATGTGACAGTAGTGCCTGGAGGCAGCAGAAGAGAAAGAACTGGAGAAAATTATATAATACAAAGACATGAAAATACGAGCAGAATGACTGTGGCAAAAAAAGAAAAAAAGAAAATATCAATACTAATAGGTGCCATGGGTGCAATTACCAAACATCTGGAGCCCGACTTGAATAGCATTGATAAAATCACCATCAGTCAATTGCAAATGGCAGCTTTATTTGGAACAGCTTACATCCTGTGACAAAAACTTTTACGCTATCAAATAACAACATCTGCCTATCCCAGGTCTTTGGGAAGCACTTGAGAAGTAGATAAAAAGTGCCAAATCCAGTCTAAAAATCTTCTAGCTTTTGTTGAAGGACAGGTAGTCCTCAACTTACAACCACAACTGAGCCCAAATGTTGCTAAGTGAAACATTTGTTAAGTGAGTCTTGCCCCATTTTATGATCTTTCTTGCCACAATTTTTAAGTGAATCGTTGTTGATAAGTAAGTAATATGATTGTTAAGTGAATCTGATTCCCATTGACTTTGCTTGTCAGAAGGTCGCAAAAGGTAATGATCACATGGGACACTGCAACTGTCATAAAAATGAGTCAGTTGCCAATTGTTCGAATTCTGATCATGGAACCAGGGGATTGTAAATGTGAAAAATGGTCATAAGTTACTTTTTTCAATTCCATTGTAACTTTGAACAGTCACTTAATAAACTATTGTAAGTTGAGGACTGTAGTTTATTTAACTCTATACCACAGAGCTTCTGGCATTGGATAGTTTAAAGATTTTAATAAATGAAATGAAAAGTAAATAAATACATCATATTGGAGATTTCCTGGAGTTTATAAACAGCATTTAAACAATTTATAAATAGCATTTCTTAGAATTTACAAACAATGCATGGGAACCACTTAGGCATCCAGTGCTATGGAAATTGCCATGCTTTTGCATCTAAAATAAGATGAATTTGTCATTTTAGTGTTCATACTGCATACATGTTGCTTGTAATTATATAAAAGTAGCCACAAACTACAAAATCAGTGAAAAAAAAAAAAAGACACGTGAGCTAAAATTGACTGAGGTTAAAATAATTCTTTATGTTCTTTGTTTAAAATCTTCAATCAATTGAAAAATAAGCAGAAATACTTACATTTGCCAAGTGAGCTAATTCTATCTCTAGAAAGGAATCTGATGTTCTGGGCTCAGGCCGTATGGTGACCACAATGATTTTGGAGTTAATAACTGTATAATTTCTGGAAAAAGAATAATTAAAAGTACAACAATAACTAAAACTACAACTTGATGTAATTAAGCAAAGAGAAACTGATTTTTTTAAACATGGCTAGCTAGAAGAGAATTTAAATCAATTTTCCTCCACAGAATTTGTAAAAATGATGTCAAATATATTCAGGAATAAAGACGCTCTTCCTGCTGATCCAAGTGCCTTTTACTAAAGTACAATTTATTGATTAAAAGATAGATTCATAACATAAGTATTCGCAGGCCTATAAACTCATTAATCTTCTGGTAAACCTGACATTTGTTATAAACAAAGCACATTTTTTGAAAAGCTCTGATATGGTCATTTTGCTGAAGATCTATTGAAAAACATTCATAAGAATGACAGCAATGAGGATTTCTTCAAAACTAACTCTGTTTTTCTCATCAATAATATGAGACACTTGAATTTATGAGCTACTTCAGTTTTAAAAACAAAATAGCAGTGAATTCACATCACACTTGTGATCTCAGTATTGCCCTCTAAGATTCCTAAGTTGTAAGGCCAGGGGTCTTCAAACTTGACAACTTTAAGACTTGTGAACTTCAACTCCCAGAATTCCTCCTCCAGTCATGTTAGCTCAGGAATTCTGGGAGTTGAAGTCCACAAGTTGACACAACTTGCCCAGTTTGAAGACCCTTGTGTAAGGTCAGGACTTGACCTAATGGTCATCAGACTCACTCGGAGATTTTGGCTTTGGACCTAGGTGTCAGTTGCCAAGCTCTTCACTTTTAAAGGAGTTTTAAAGGTGAACAGTTTTGATGAGCTAGGTCATCTGAGTTAGTTTGCCCTTTGGCCATTATATTATTTTGCTTGGATGCTTAGAGATAGGCATTACTAAAAGGGCACCATAATAATGAGACTTCAACACAAAGGAAGCAATATTTAAGTATCCATTCTTTGATATTCCTAAATGGATCATATATTGAGAGATTTCTCTCTATTGTCCTATTGTATTCATTTCTTAATTACCATTGTTGGCATTTTTATTCCACCGTTTTCTTTTTATTCTAGGACCATGAATCACTTTTGCAAGGGAAGCCATATAAATTGATTAAATAAATACATTTCTCAAACCAGAATCAAAGCATACGATTCCAATATGGATTTAAAATGATGTACTGGGCATGAGGACTGGAGTAAAAAAAATTCAGAATGCCTTTTATGAATACCTCACCTCCTCTGCCAAATTCCTAACTGCAGGAATGATGTCTTCTTCCCTGTGCAGGCTATTCAATAAATATCAGTGTGTACCTTATGAAATTGAACTACATTATGATAAAGCCAATGGATAATTTCCATGTCACACTGCAATCTTTAGAAGCATTGTTCTATTTAATAGCTGTCACTGTACAGCTGAAATGGGCAATTTCTTTTCAGCTGGAAAAAGCAGCTCATGTTCCAGAAAGCTACCAATTGTCAGTTAATGCAGTGTTTTCATGAGAAAAAGCAAGGTGAACTTTTTAAATATATATATTTCAACTTAAATGTGGAGCTTGGATAATTAAGAACGAGCATTTTGCCTCATGGAATGATTGTGTTTCCATTCCTAAACTTAACAGGATCTGAAAACCATGCTGTGAAATGAAATTCACCTACTGAAATGTTTCTGTAGTCTTCTAAGTATTAATCAAGGTCCAATCTTGCTTAGTTATTTTGAGATGACCTAAGGTCGGCTAGGTGCTGCCATCTGCTGGGTTTATTTATTTTTATGAAGTACTAAACCTAATATCTTTTTCTACTGTGTGGAAATTGTCTTACAAAGTGCCTCAAAGGCACAAGATAAATCCCCAATAGCATACTGAAATCCTATCCATACAGATTTTTTATTGTATATTATACACAATGTAAAATTGTCCAATTATGCTTTTAAGTTTATATCACATTTGTTCCAATTCAGTAAATGAACAAATTGTGCATTTATGCATTATATCAAGTCTTATAAGTGAATAATTACTTCCTCTTTTGATTTAATATCCATCAATATTTAATATCCAGGAAAAAAAAACAATACATTTTGTTTAAAAGCAGACAATACTATTTTTTATATATTAAAGTTATGTTTTTTTTCCTGGAGGAGATTTTGTTTAATGAGCCTCCACTTATTGTTTGTGGGTTTGTGAAATGTCTCAAAACACATCTGGCATGAAAGGGTATCAAACAGGAAATAAATCTAGAGTGACTGTGAAAAGAAAATCTAGGAGAGCATTAATGTGTTGGCAACAACATTTATGCTATGCCACACTGATAATTGAAAAATTGTCTTATTGAAAAAATATGTCTTGCCCAAACAAGACACTTTTTAAGAAGGAACAATATTGAGATTATTTATGCGGAAAGATAATTAAAGTCATTGTGTCTTTTTCTTAAGGGAAATGAAGGGCATAGGTTACATTTAGGTAAGGAATATGTTAAGACATATACCGTATGAGTTTAATTTTTTTCTTGAAATATTAAAAAATACAATGTATTTATCAAGTGGTTATTAAAAAAAACCTACATTTAAAAAAATAAACATTGTTGGGAATATGAATTTAGACAGATCAAAACACATGATCAGAAGATGAAGATATTTATAAAAAATACTACAAAGACATCCAGATAAGAATGTTTTTGTATGATGCCAATTTGACAAACAAAGATGACAAATAGAAGAGCATATTTGTAGCTCAGGGCTGAACTGTGGGGTCCTTGGTGCTCTTTGAGGCTGGGTATTTTCTTGTTTCATTATCAAAGTAGGTAATATCATCTGCAGTAAAACAATCAAGCTCAGAGAGCACCAAGGACACCACAAGATGACAATCAGACAAATCTGATTTATATAGCTGGGTTGCAACTCCTAAAACAAAACCTTTTTTTCCTTGTTGTAACCAGCTTCATTTTAGAGATGGCTGGTATTTGCAAAAACAATACCAGCCAAAGTTCTTAATATGCATAGGAAAGCAACGGAAGAAAATCTTCCTTTAAGCACCTAATTTCTACATTACCATGGTATAATAACTTTCCCTGTTTAATGAGGAAACCTCATCTTTCTTTGTGGCACTAAAATCAGTGTATTAAATGCACGTGTACTGAAGAGAGATGGTACCTGATCCTATGCTGCCAACAATTGTATATGTACAAAAGGTTTTCCACAGGGAAACTGTTGTCATGGTGCTACAGTTTGATCAAGCTGCCATTGGCTTCTCAAAATATGAGACAAAATAATCAGACAATTATACTGAAAATCCTACAAACTGAGAATAAGTGTTATGAACATCTGACTTTCTCTGCATAAAAAAATCAAGCTATAAACACAGTGGGATGAAGAACTGCATTATCTTTATCAAAACTAACATATTAAAAAAGTTAATTTTTCAAAATCAAACAGATTTTGACAGATGAAAAGAGATTAACTTTTGACAAAATTTATTTGGTATATGGTTCTGAAAATTTAATGGCTTTAACTAACTAAAATCTTGTAATGTACCTGATATCTAATCACCATTAAATGAACATTTAACAAGCACTTATTTGGAAGGCAAAACATGCATCAAACCAACTTTGGCTTGTAAATTCTAAAGAATGAATCTGAGAAAATACTCCGATTTATGGAAAATGTTCAGATGCTTTTGGAATCATAGAGTAAACTTTATGTTTTAAAATTTTTTTAAACATTTTCTTTTATGCATCTTGTTGACGGAACTTAGTAGGATATATGAAGGGTTTGAGATAAGCTTCCATTCAGAAGACCCATTTGGCTTCAGCAAGGCTATTAAATCACTACACTATACCCTAAGAGCTAAAATAGTTATGCTGTTGGTAAAATTAACTATTCCCTTCATAAGAAAAGTTCTCTATTAAGTAGTACTTGTTAGTAATGCAGCACTAGAAAGATAAAATCCATGGGATAATTAGTGGGCAAATAAAGATATTTAATCCCTTTTCACTGTCCAAAATCTCTCTTTTTTTAATTCCTCAAAGCCTGACTGAGTGCAAAACATATTGTTTCATGGTCGTAAGAGGCTTTTGACAGCTGGGGAGGAGTGAAACATTCTTCTACTGTCTACCAATTTTCCCCACTAGTGTTTTTCTCCCTCTGCATATGTAGTATCTTGTTCCATAGAAAGCTGTTGATGTCTGGACTTCACCAGAGGGAGGAGAAAGATACAAAGCTACAATTAAGTACCCTCTCTTACTTCTTGCTGTGTGTGGCTTCCGGGATATTGTGTATGGATATTGTGTACTTGCTGTGTATGGCTGGATATTGTGTACTTGCTGTGTATGGCTTCCTGGATATTGACTTGTTTTTCATTCTTCTCTGGTTTCTTTATGTTTGTGCTTGACAGCTGAACCACTGTAATACAGATTGAGCAAAAACTGGCCTGTCAGTCTCCTTTTGATTTCTATGGAACATTATTTTTGATAAATGTTTAGTAGCCAATGGTTGCAGTTTTTTTCCATCAAGGTGAGAAGATGAACTTTTCACTCAGCTGTGCCTAAATCTTGACATAACTTATTGTGCCTAATTACATAATGCACCAAGGAAGGGACACTGCAATTACTCACTGAGAGTAGATTTTCCCCCTCCCCCATATGGTTAGGACATCCAGTAACTTTTGTATTAAATAAATGTGTGGAGTTGAGATATATCTATATCTTACCTAACAATGGTATTGTCTATCTTTTTATTTTTGTCTTTAGGTTATTATCTAGTCATTATTGAAGTACTTACATTACACAGATAAAAGCACGTTTGCATTTATAAATACCTACACCGATCTACGCTTAAGACACTATACCTTAACACTTATGCTTTCATTTCAGCTGACTGACTGAAACAGTGAACTATTCTACAGCTCTCCCTTTCTCTCTCTTCCTACATACACATAGAGACACATTCTCTCTTTCCTCCTAATTCTTAACCATTCCTCTTTTCATTAGAGAAAGCCCTGATCACCTCTGTCTCCTTCCCCATTACTGGTATTGAGCTAAAGAAAGTCATCTGGTTCACCTATGAGGAATATAACCTCTTCCTATTACAAGCTTCTGCCTTCTCCCATTGCTGCCTTATCTCTGGCTGACTCCTCCAGATAGATCAGCAGGCAATCTTGTGTGTGATCCAAGTGATTTGGGCATCAAACACCAAAAATCCTTACCCATCTGGCTAATGATAAGGGATTGCAGAAATTAAAGATACACAAAAAATATCAATTTGCCTGATTCTGTTCTAGATATTCAAATGCTGTTGCCTCTCTATGTTTCTTCAGCCCATCCTGCTGTCAGACCTAGGAATGATGTTGCTAAACAAAACTTGAGAATTTTTTCGTCAGTTCTGCTACTGAAGGTTAATGGGAAAATCAAGAAAAGCAAATGACACACTTGATGCAGAACCCAAACCAGGTTAATTGTTCCTTCTTTAGACAAAAATAAAAAAGGAAGTCTTATATTCAATTCCTGCCTGCTTTCTACAGGAGACATCTTTAAGAGATACTCCATTTGAATTGTCTAATAGTCATCATTACTTACCTTAAGGTAGGCAAAATAAGCTCTAAATTCTTGTACAATACTGCTCCGAGCACAAACACGGTAGATTCATCTAGTTCTAAAATCAAAGGAAGAAAGAAGACAATATGTAAATGAAATTTGATACCTTTCCAAGCATCTCCATCTTTGTTATAACAGAGATATATACAACAGTATTTCATCATTATAGAAAACTTTGTTTAAAGAAAACCAAGATTGCAATTATAATATATTCTAGTGAATTTTTTTTATAATAATGTAATAAGATTTTACATTTAGGGATGAAAAACATCTCTAGACTTGAACATCTCTCATGGTTAGGAGCATTCTGAAATCTTGTTATTTGTGAAATTTATCATTTACTGATAAATGAATATTTTGTATTATACTCTTAATTAATAGCTTAATCTAATAATCCAAGTATTTTTTTGGCCTTAGGAATGTCAGTGGAATGGTCACTGGTCTTTAAATAAACCCACCAATCCCAAAAGTTAAATAAACCAATTTGCCACAACGAACTCATCGTGCACTATGGTCAATTTTCGCTAATAATGTCTTATATAAGCCTGTATCTGAAGAAAGCACATCAATTAATCTTGTGCAACAAAGGTAAGCATAGGCCATTCCAATATGGAAATGGAATTATCTCATAATTCTTCATAATTCTCTTCCTTCTCCACTCCACATTCAAGCACAACTGAGTACTTATCTTTGCTTGTTTTTTTAACAGAATACTAACTTGGTAGTGAGAAGCCCATCACTTCCTTTCCCATAGATGAGAGTTATAGATGATGAACATGATGATTCACACAGATACAGAAGGAGGGAAGAGAAAGAACCAGATAAATGTGTACTACGTCAGTCCTCTTTTCACATAAGGAACTGAAATGGCTATTCCTATAATGTGTACAAGGACAGAAAGAGTACAGTAGGCATTTGGGTGAACTTTGAAGTAGGCAAATGGTTTTTAGCTAGTCTCCATTATTATGATTATTTCAAATTTATTATGACCATCCACTCTGATAGTGACTCTTTCCCCTTGATTTTCCTACTGATTCTTTGCTGTTGCCATATTATTGCAACTTCAATTGGATTCCAATAGAAATTGAAACAGGTTTAAGGTGCATTATAATAGGGACGCACCACCAGCTATGAACCAATGAGATGTCCAAAAGAAAAGAAAAGACTCAAGAACTTTGAATTATATGAAGAATAAGCTTGACATTCTTTCTGCTATATATTTTTCTTGCTTTATGGAGACTGCCATGTTATAACAGTAGAAGTTTAGTTGTAAATATTAATCCTTAAGATTCAACAACCACTTTTTGCACTATGCATTTGTATAGAAGGAATGAATCTTAAATCTGACTGCAGTGCTAATCTTCAAACAGCTGATCCAAAATACTGATGAAACAAGCCCATAAATGCATGAGTTAGCAAGTTAATTTTCTTCACGAAGCTTTCATGAAATAGAAAATTAAAATACTGCTGAGATTTTACCTGTTGACATAGGGGTGAAGATACTTTTGGGAATTACAACCCTATCTTCTGAGTTTCGGGCCCAGTCAACCATTCCTTTCCTTCCTCTCATGGGGAAATTGATGTCTGTTAGAACAGATGCTGCAGGAAGCTTCTGAATGCTAGCCACTATTAAGAAAAAGGGGAAAAAATCAAGCAGAATTCTTGTTTTAATAGTCAATGTATTTTATTATGGTTCGATTAAGAAGAGCAAATGCATTTCAGAATTCTGACTGTAAAAAGAGTTTTATAGGAACATATTTCAAATAAAATAGAACAAAAACTGCAGTTCTACATTGGTGGACTCAGAGGTCATCTCATTGAATACATAGAATTATTTCCTTGTATGCATAAAAACCAGAAAGATGACAAGCTTAGGCATGACTAATAGACTGTGAGTGCAACACTGTGAATTTTATTCTCTCACTTGTCAGCTAGATTTAGAATCTGTGTATGGACTTTTCATCCTGTTATTCCATGACATGAGATTCACATGGAAGGAGATAGTAGAGCTACATCTTCAGACCAAATTCTGAACTGATTAAAAATGACAGAATTAGGGAGAAAATATTATAAACTGCTTGAGGATGTATAATTTCTAGAACCAGATTAATGAAGCAGTAACAACTCATATCCATTGCACAGAAGCCCTATTAAATCGATTGACATGCTAGCAGCCTACAGCTTCCTTTTGGACAAAGTAGAAAAGCAGAAATCTGGTATCGTACAAGTCATTTTTGATTATTTTTCAATGTGAAAAATAATCATTACCATTGTATTACTTTTGCTTAGCACGTTTAGAGAGCAAAACACAATTGCACCTCACTTCATTTATCTTCACATTGACAATTCAGAGTGGATGACTGATATTTTTATTTGACATATAAGAAAAGAAGATGGAAATAGTCTGAATAGCTTAAGGAGATTTTTATTTTAGTTATTTATTGCTTGTAGCATGCCCTCATTGTACAAAGCTTCCTTATTGAACAGAATACAGGTAGTCCTCAACTTACAACAGTTCATTTAGTGACCGTTCAAAGTTACAACAGAAAAAAATGAGTTAGGACCGTTTTTCACCATTATGACCAGGGGTGGGATACGACAGGATTAACTGTCCGGTTCGGTGATTCATGAGGTTCGGTGATTTATGATGTGCTTCCCTGCACACTGCACAGGCACGCTTGTAAATCATCATCAGTATGCTGCGTGCAGAGAAGCAGCCTTTGAAACAGCCCTCTTTTCCTGCTTTTTTAACTGCAGCTGTGCCTCGTTCAGCAGCTGAAGTTGAAAAATCAGGAAATAAAGGTCAGGTAAGAGCCCAGGTGGGTGAGTGGGCAAAAACATCAGCAGACATAGAACTGGTTCTATGTCTGCTGCTCTTCAGAGCTACTGGTTCTACAGAGGTGGACAGAACCGGTAGAAATCCACCCCTGGTTATGACCTTTGTAGCATCACCAGGGATCAACATTCAGGCACTTGGCAACTGACTCATATTTATGACTGTTGCTATGCCCCAAGGTCATGTGGTCCCCTTTTGTGACCTTCTGACATGCAAAGTCAATGGGGAAACCAGATTCACTTAATAACCATGCAATCAACTTATCCACTACGGTAATTCACTTAACAAATGAGGCAAGAAAAATAATAAAATGGGGCAAAACTTACTTAACAAATGTTTCACTTAACAACAGAAATTTTAAGCTCAATTGTGATCGTAAGTTAAGGACTACCTGTGTTTTACACAAACCTTTTGGTACATTTATAATCTGGCTTGGATATATACTCCAATTAGAAAACAAGTCATTTGATGATACAAATTAACATTAATCTCTCCTAAAAACATTTGGCCCAACACTTCCTTACTCACATAGCTTTTTGCATATTTGGTAAGACTCAAGCTGTATTTAGCCTGATTGAATTCCACCTTGGCTCCCACTCATTCAGAGACCATTCATCCACCTGAGTCTCCTCATTCAACAAAGATCCCCTTCCCTTTTATTTTTTTTCAAATACTGTGTTTTCCTGAAAATGACCTAACTGAAAAATAAGCCCTAGTATGATTTTTTAGGATGCTTGTAATATAACCACCCCCAAATAAACGATCAGCCAGATTAAGATCATCAGCCAGACAGACACATTTAGTGCTATATTTTCCCCCAAATAAGACCTAACCAGAAAATAAGTTCTAATGCATCTTTTGGAGCAAAAATTAACATAAGGGCCGGTCTTGTTTTTGTGAAAACATGGGTAACAATATAAGTGAGCTAGTAGAACAGATACGGTATGCAGATTTATCTGTCGAGTTATTGGAACAGCTCGATAAGAACACCAGTTAATCTTTAATATATTTTCATGAATAGTTCTGGTTGAATGCCCTTGTGGGTTTTTTTACACCACCACCATCTCAACAAAATCTGGTTGCTGTGAAGTTGAGTGGATAAAACTTAATCCTAGGTAAAGATGTGGATAGAGAAGGACATTTTGCAAAGCAAAATCTTAGTGAGGAAGAGAAACTGCAAAAATGCTGAAGAGCTTGATGTTGAAGCAGTTACCGTCAGGCTAAACTGGTGTTTATGGTTTTAGCTTATTGGCCCAAATAAATCAGAGTAAGTCCATGGTCAGGTAGAACCACTGAAATTCTAATGTTGAAGGCAGAAAATAAATCATTTAGGGAAAGCTTGAAGGACAACATGTAAACACAAAGAAATAAATTGAACAGAATTAACCTATGCAAACTATTATTTAATGATGAACATAACTCAGCCAAGCTACTACTCCAAAACAGGGCTTATTCTCCCTAGAAACAATGTTTAGGTTGCACTACAGAGAATAAGTCAGAGCAATTGAATCTCCTCCTCCCCCACCCCCCAATAAACATGTATTGAATTGTGCTATTAATTTGCAAAACCCAGAAACGAGTTACAGACAGTTTTATGTGAGTTGTATGAAAATACATACTGACAGTTCATACCTCTGAATGCAAATATGGGATATTATTTTTTTAACGGAAATGCCTGCCCATTTGTGTGTAATAATTGGTACAAGAATTTGGAAAAATAGGCAGGCTGAAAAATTTGTTTATCCATCTCACCCTATTTATAATGTAGTTGTTCTCTGGAGATCACTTGCATCTTCATTTAAGCACACTGTGTTCCATCTGGAAAGAAGCGCGTGAGACTGGGTTCCAAACAACAACTATTTTATTTAAACTCGCAAGGCAAAAGATACGGAACATAGCCCAAGCCGTGGCAGCCCTTTATATAGTGGCTTGCCTGAGGCTTGTGGCCAATGACATTCATTCAACTATTCCGGCCGTTTGGCGGCTTCCTGGATTGGTTCTTAATGAACCAATCCATAAGTGGCCTTTTCAGCCAATCAGAATGAGGGACTTGGAACCTATCAAGTTCCATACAGAACAACCCTCCCCCTTTAGTTCAGTCCAACGTGGGTGACGTAGTCACGCGGGTAGGTGGGGCTTTTTCTAGTCCTAGTTCACCTGCGCGGCTCATTCTTGTTTTGGTCTTCTAGTGGTTCGGTTGGGATCACTGCTTCTCTCGTCCTTCTCTGTGGAACCTCCTGGAAGGGTGAATCAGCCATGCCGCTTCCACCTGAGTCTCTCGGGCTGGTTGAGATGGCTCCGCCACTCCCTCCTGGTTTGTCCGGGTTGGTTGAGCTGGCCTGGCTGCCACCTTCCGGAAGGCCTCGATTCACTCTCCTGCTCCCGGACTTCTTTCTTGGGGTTCATCTAACCGTGAGTGCTCTTTTTGTTTGGTTAGATTGTCGTTTTGCAGAGTTTGTTGTCTTGTTATGGGAGGTTCATCTCTCTCTTTTTTATTTATTTGTACTTCCCCCCCTCCCTTGGTTGTTTTATAGTCGGAATTTATTATTTTTGGTTCTGCGGCAATTTTTCATTTGAGGTTGCGGGAACGAAGCTGGTCTATGTGCCGCTTCCATTCCCTTCCATCATCCAAAATTAGTCGGTAGGACTTGGAGCCTGTGATTTGTGTGATGGTGACTGGAAGCCATAGAGGGTCCCCGTTAAGGTTTTTGGCATAGACTAGGTCGCCGATTTCGAAGGAACTGTATTTGCTGGAGGAGTCGGGGAGTTTGGCCCAGGTGTAAATGGGGTGTAACCTGTCCAGGTAGGACCGTAGTTTCCTACCCATTAAAAGTTCAGCTGGGCTTTTATTTGTTGTGCTACTAGGCGTAATATGTTGCAAGGTTAGTAGTTGGTTTAGTTTGTCCTGCACATCCCCCTTGTCGATTCTTTCTAGGCCCTCCTTAGTCTACCGAACCATAGGTTCGGCCCTGCCATTCGCAGCTGGATGGGCCAGCGCAGTTAAGTCATGACGGATACCTTGGGCAGCCAGATATTGTTCAAATTGCAAGGCTGTAAACTGAGGCCCATTGTCTGATACCAGTAAATCCGGTAGCCCATGTGTTGCAAACAGTTTGTTGAGCTGTTTCATAACAGCCTCGGTGGTAGTGGAAGCCATTAGGATGACTTCCAACCAATTTGAATATGCATCAACCACAATTAAAAAGGTGTTCCCCTTCGTTGGCCCAGCAAAGTCAATATGTACTCTAGACCATGGACCCTGGGGAGTTTCCCAGTCTCTTATTGGTGCTTGTGGGGGGGGGGTAGGCTTCACTTTTTGACAGTCATGGCATGTTGCAACCCAGCATTCAATGTCTTTGTCCAGCCTTGGCCACCAAACCTAACTCCTGGCCAGGGCTTTCATTTTGACTATGCTTGGGTGACCCTCATGCAACATGCCCAGGATGTCTTCTTGGAGCCTGCTCGGAATCACCACCCTGTCACCCCATAATATGCACCCCTTTTCAATAGACAGTTCGGTCTGTCTGGCATGGAAAGGTTTAAAAGTCTCAGTTTTGTTTTCCTCCAGCCAGCCTTTACCTACCCAGTTCAATATGCACGCTGTCAAAGGGTCTTTGGCTGTGGCTCTTGCAACATTGGCTGCAATCAGTGGTAGCTCTGGGCAGGTCTCAAACTGAAATGTGGAGGTGGTTGGAACAGGGTCATCCTCTGTGATGGGCAACAGGGAACGGCTCAGGGCATCGGCGTGTGGAATGGCTTTGCCAGGTCGGTGGAGTAGCATGTAGGAATAGGCAGCGAGGAATTCAGACCACCTCGTCATTCTCGGTGACAGAATGTTTGAGGTTGGCTTGTTGCCTGCTAGTATTCCAAGAAGAGGCTTGTGATTGGTTACAATAGAAAAAGATCTGCCATAAAGGTACTCATGGGATCGTTTGACTCCAGCGATGATTGCGAGGGCTTCCCAGTCTAATTGGCTGTAATTGCGTTCTGACTTGGAGAGCTTCTTGGAGTAATAGGCAACCGGTGCCTCTCTGCCATCTGGGAGTTGGTGACTCAGGATGGCGCCGACCCTAAAAGGCGAGGCATCACAGGTGACCGTCAGAGGCAGGATATTGCTAAACTGGATGAGAACGATGTCTGACATTAATCGGTCCTTGATACCTTGGATAGCTTTCTGTTCCTGGTGGCCCCATGTCCAAGCGGTTTTTTTATCTAGCAGATGATGTAGGGGTTCTGCTATTGTTGCCTTATGGGGCAGGAACACGTTGTAAAAATTTATGAGGCCTAGGAACGCCTGGAGATCGGTTTTGTTTTTGGGTCTGGGAGCATGTTTGATAGCCTTAATATTTTTTTTGGGTGGGGTGAATGCCTTGTTCATCGATTACATAGCCCAAAAATTCAACCCGGTTAGTGGCCAGTTCACATTTTTCCCCTCTTCACTTTGAGGCCTGACTTCCTAAATCTTGTTAAGACTTCTCTTAACCTGGTCTCTAGCTGGTTGGCATTTTTTGCTGAGACCAGTACATCATCGAAGTATGGAGCAACACCTTTGATTCCATTTAGCAGGCATTCCATGAGGCTTTGGAACACGCCTGGGGCAACGCTAACATCGAATTGGAGGCGGTTACATTTGAATGCCCCTCTATGAGTTACTATAGTCTGTGCCTCTGCTGTAATGGGATCAATGGGTAGCTGTTGATAGGCCTGTGCTAGGTCGAACTTTGTGAAAATTTTTCCTCCCCCTAGTGAGTGCAGTAAATGCTGCACTACTGGCACTGGGTATGTGCTTTGTTGGAGCGCATAGTTCAGGGTTGCCTTATAGTCCCTGCAGATTCGCACTTATAGTCCCCGCAGATTCGCACTGACCCATCTGGCTTCACTGGTGTGACGATAGGGGTTTCCCACCTGGCATGGTTGACTTTAAACAGATGGGGGCTATTTTCGGGTCTACGCTAAATGAAATTGGGGTCCCCTTGTACTTGCCTAGAGTCCCGTCAAAAACATCTTGGAATTCTTGGAGCAGGGTCTCCTCCCAGTTGGTTGTAGCGATGTGGTTGATCCTGGTCATCCTGATTCCCAGGGGCGTGAACCATTCAATTCCTAATAGGCTAGGGTGGTCGTGGTCGACGATGGTCAGAGGCAAGATTTCAGCATGGTGTTAAAATTCAACTGAAAAATGTCCAAGGCCTACTACTGGGATTCGATTTCCCTGATAGTCTTTTAACACTAGTTTTTGCTTCTGTAGTTCTCTCTGTTTAATGTTCGGTATTAGGCCCAGTATGGTATTCCAGGATACCATTGATAGGAATGACCCTGAGTCGACTTCTATCTCTCAGGGTCTCCCCTCAATGCTTACCTCTATTCGAACCTTCTTACGGCTTTCCACCCTGGCATTGCTGATGGTGACTGTCTGATGCGTTTCTTCCCTGTCACCTGTTCTCTTATTGCGGTTCCATCTGCTGCCGGCTTGTTTGTTATCATGTCTGGGGGGGTGCTGTCGTGTCTTTTTGGACTATAGCTCTTTTTGTTGTGGCAGACCCTTTCATGCCCCCTTTTACTACAAGCCCAGCATATTGCATCGAGGAACCTGCATTCAACCCAAGGGTAATTGCCTCCGCAGCCTGCACACTGAAATTCCCGCCGATTTCTCTTTTTTTTGCACCATTTTCTATCTGAATAGAGTTTATGGACATCTTTGTCTTTGTCTTTGGTGTCACTCTGGGTTTCGATGTCCTTGTGGTGGGTTGTCACTGTGGGCTGTTTCTTTCCTCCCTCTGCCTTCTTCTCCCTGGTTTGGGTTGGCAGGTCTGGAACTGCGTTCATTTTCCGCATGGTGGCTGCTGACTTCTTTGCTGCTTTGGTGGCGGTTGCCTCTGCAATGGCTTCGACCACGGTTATGTTTGGCCTATTCAGTAGTTTGCTTTGAAGGGTAGAGTCCTTTAGGCCAAGGACTATGTGGTCTCTCATTGCCTCGTCCATGTTCTGGAACTCACAGGCTCCTCCGATGTGTCTCAAGGCTGCTATGAAATCTGCTATGGTTTCATCCTCCATCTGGTCCCTCTTGTAAAATTTGTGCCTTTTGATTAAATTTGAGACTACCAGTGTGTAGTGTGCTCGGAGCATTCGGTTCAGGTCAGACCAGGTCATCTGTTTGACATCTCTGGGTTTCGCCAGCGCCTTCGCCATTTTGAATACGGCCGGTCCACAGTGTGTTAAGGAAGACAGCCCTCTTCCTTTGGTCTGAGATTTCTTCCATCTTGTTGCTTTCTAGAAACTTCAGAAAGTGATCAATATACGATTCCCAATCCTCCTCATCAGGATTGAAAGGTGCGGGCGGTGCATTGTTACCGGTCATCTCTCTTGCTCAGTTCAGATCACCGCGTGCTTCAGTCTCACCTTCTACGATGATCCCATCCTCATCACCAGTGTTCCATCCGGAAAGAAGTGTGTGAGACCGGGTTCCAAACAACAACTATTTTATTTAAACTCGCAAGGCAAAATATACGGAACATAGCCCAAGCTTCAGCAGCCCTTTATATAGTGGCTTGCCTACTGGCTTGTGGCCAATGACACTTGTTTAACTCTTCCCACCATTTGGCAGCTTCCCAGATTGGTTCTTAGTGAACCAATCCATAAGTGGCCTTTTCGGCCAATCAGAATGAGGGACTTGGAACCTACCAAGTTCCATACAGAACACACTGAATGAGACACCATAGTAACATTGTCAGTTTGAAATAAGATTCAGACTAATTCTAAGCATTTGGCAGGCTGGCACATATTCACATTAGTAGAGAGAATAAACAATCTATTTTCTAAATAATCATAGAAAATTTGCACACTGCATCTATTGGCAATGATACACATGGCTAATTTACAGCAAATGCCCCAGAGAGGGGTAAAAAGAAAAAGACAACAGGAAGATCTATAAAAGCAGTTATAACAAAATTACAGGAGAAAACGATTTAGCCTCTCCTAAGTGGGTTTCATTTTAAAGGAAAGTGTAATTGAAACCAAGAGACAAGGAAAATGAAGGTAATAATTATGTTAGATTTCTAGAATGTATTATTTGATAACTAGCTCTTTAGCAAAGTCAAATTTAAGGTTGTTACATGCATTTGTACACAAATGCTCACAATTCTGAAATGGTTTACTTCAGCAGTTCAGATTTCTCTGCATCACAAAACTTCCAGCCACTGCACTTTGAAATTGTGTATTTGTGAAGGGAGTGTTGAACAGAGGCAGTCTTTCAGAGATTCATTTGCAGGCAGATCTTGGTTAAAGACCCTTTCTTCAGAGATAGAAGTTATGGTAGTGCTGAACAGATGATACTTATGCCTGGTCCTCATATTTATGGCCATTGCAGCACCTCCATGGTCACGTGATCAAACTTTGGGTGATTAGCAACCCACCCCACACTTAAAACCACAAGGGTGTTTCAACTCCAACGTCCCTCTCCATCTGTGGACTTTCAGCTGCCCTGCTCAGCAGCAGTGGCAATGATGCTGGGCTGAAGTAGAGCCTGGGCCTCCAACATTCTCAGGCACCTTGGGGCTTCTACCTTACTCAGCATTGCCAGCACCACCATCCCTGTGATGACCCAGAGTGGGATACAAAATAAACGCAGTCACAAAAACAGATGTGTTTTTTTTCTTTTATTCCTTTTATTTATTCCTTCACTTTGCTTCAAAGCTCCAAATATCCTTGACTGGAGACAAAAACAATTCCCCCACAAGCAGTTACAGAAAGGAGGAAATGTTGTTTAAACTAAAAATGCCTATAAATTATAAGAGTAAAACAACACAAACCACACAGAAGCAATTAAAGGAACCAGGCAAGATAAGGGCTCGAAGATGTCCACAGATATTGGAACACACTGGGAAGGATGCCAAACTCAGAGAGGAACAACAGACTAAAGATATTTCCATGCTTTGTTTCCAGTACTGGCCCATACGCATGTCCATCAATTTAACCAGTTGTCACAGCTGTAGCCCACGAAGAGGATCAAGGCCCTTTCCTCCCCTGTAGACCATGCCATTCACATCTCTCCCATATCCTCTCCTCCCTGTGTGCCCAAGGATGGAGAGGGGATGGGCCTGGGTCTTCCTCTGACTGTCCAGACAGCCTCTGCCCTTCCCCAGCCTCCTCCCCAACCTCATGAGCCACATTTCCATTTCCTGTTGGCTGTACCCCCTTTCCCTCGGAATCAGTCTGCAACAGGGGCATGACAATCCCTGCAAAGGGATGCCTCAATCCTTACCCCATTGCCAGCTATTCCATCACACCCCAAGACAAAGCTATAGCTGCCCCTGCTGCCTTGCACTCTGCCAACGCTGCTGGACCCAAAACACTTTTGCTATTTTCTTCCTCCTACAGCCAATGAGGTGAGCCCTTTGTGGCCTTATGGGAGGCAGACAAGACCATATACAGCCTTCTCCAAATCACACATGGCTTTCTCACAAGGCTCAGAAGCCTTCTGAAGTCTTCCAAGAAGGCTATGCATGATTCAGAAAAGTACACAGGCACTTGGAGAAAGATGTGCACAACCTTGGGAAGAAGCAGCTGGTATGTTGATATGAAGAGAACATCAGTTTCTCAGAAATCTCATGACGAAGCTAAGGGAAGCAATCAGAAGTCAAAGGACGCAGCATAAGCTTTTAGGCAATAAGCTGAAATGCAATGTAATTTTTCCAAACCAGAGTGTATATAAAAGAGATCGGTAAGAAACTCTGCATTGGAGTTGTCGTAGGCCATTCCATCTTCTCTAACCTGCACATCTTTGGGATAATTATCCAAAATATGACTATTTAGGTATTTTATATATTAATTGGTTACCCTTCGATGTTAAACTTTGATTATGCTCCAAATTTTATAGGAGAGAGAGGGCGGGAGAGGAAGCCTACACAGTACTTTAAAAAATACCTAAAGGCCCTGTCACACTGGCCGATGGATGCAAAACGTTTGTAAAAAGGACACAGCGGATGAGAAAAATGTTCCATCCATTGTTATCTGCTCTCAAAAGGGGCAAAAATTTGCATAACCAGAGTGGATAACACGAAAAGGAACGGATGGGGGGAGGATGCAGGGCAGATGGAAAGAGGATGCTCCACGGAAGCGTAGCGGATGGAAGCAGATGAGAGAGGATGGCACATCCGCAAGGCTTCCGGGGGGCCGCAGCAAAGCAGACGCGGAACAGAAAGAGTGGATGCAGAGCGGACGTCGAGCGGATGAAGCGGATGCACAGCGGATGCACAGCGGAAGCAGAGCAGAAGCCTAACGGAAGCCTACCGGATGCCTAGCGTTCACTGCGCATGCAGGGAGGATGCATTGCATCAGCCCCGCGGATATAAAGGGAGGCAGCTCCCAAGCAGGTCACCATTCAGAGGAAAGACCTGCTTCCAGACACATTGACTACCTTGCCAGCCTGCCTGCCTGCCTGCCTTGCCAGCCTGCCTGCCTGCCAGCCTTGCTGCCAGCCAGTAACCCCACAACCATGGGGAAAAAGAGGAGGCCTCAGCCATCTGCTGCCAGCCCTGGCAAGAGGGAAAGGGCCATCCTCCCATCCCCTGGCCCTCACTCTGCTTCTGCTAGGGCTTCTGTAGCACGGGCTCGCTCTTCTAGGGCTGCGGCTTCTGCTGCTTCTGCTTCTGGAGGAGCTGCTGATGCTGCTGATGGCGGTGGTGCTTCTGCTGATGCTGCTTCTGGAGGAGCTGCTGATGCTGCTTATGGCGGTGGTGATTCTGCTGGTGCTTACTCTGCTGCTCCTCGTCCTTCTGGTCCTTCTGGTCCTTCTGGTCCTGCTCGTGCTCCTGGTCTTGCTAATCCTGCTGGTCCTGCTCGTGCTCCTGGTCTTGCTCATCCTGCTGGTCCTGCTTGTCCTGCTCGTGCTCCTGGTCCTGCTGGTGCTCCTGGTCCTCTGGTGCTCCTGGTGCTGCTGGCGCTGCTGGTGCTGATGATGATCCCTCTGGTGCTGCTGCTGCTGCTGATGATGATGATGATCCTGCTTGTGCTGCTGCTGCTGGTGGTGTGGAGGAGCAGCCCCTACAACCTGGAAGCCCCTCTGATGAGGGTCCATGTGGTCCTGCCAAAGGGAGAAAGAGGCAGACACGAGTACGGGAGAGGAGGCAATACAACATCGAGGAGGAACATGAGGATGAGGTGCTGGAGTGGCTGAGAGAGAATGACTATCTATGGCGGAAGGGACACCGGCTGTACAGGGACACCAAAAGGAAGCAGGCTGCTTGGAGAGAGAAGGCGGAGAGCCTGGGCTACACTTCAGAGGTGCTCCTCGGCTGGTAGAAGCACATGCACACCTGGTACGGAAAGCTGCACCTCAAGAAATCTGGCCAGGCCGTGGTCAAGCTGACAGACAGAGAGACCTACGTCATGGCCAAGTGCAGTTTCCTGGAGGGTGAGATCCAACACCGAGGAGCAGCCCCTCTCACAGCCCTCTCTCTCAGGCAGCCTGCTGAGAGCCAGTCCTCTTCCGGCCGAGAGTCAGCTCCTGTCTCCAGGCAGGTGTCTGTGGAGCGTGCCACGACGGAGAACCCGCGGACAGCTGTTGTAACCATGGCGGAGCGCATGGAGGACTCCCTGGCGCAGTGGGAGAAAGGAGACAGCACTTCCACCACAGTCCTACCCGCATCCACCCCCAGCTCTACCTCCACAGAAAGGCAGAGAGCCACACTGTCCTGCTGGAGATAAGAGACACCATCAGGAGCAGCATAGATCTCCTCTCTCAGCTGGTCCACACCGATTCCTCCTCCTCCAACCGCAAGCCCTTCCTCACCTATGTCAACCAGACCCTCACGGACATGGCGGAACCCCAGTACCAGGTGGTGAAGGACCGGATCACCGATCTGCTTCACAACCCTCCAGATCCAGATGAACTTGCTCCCACCCAGTCCAGGTCTACTTCTCCACCCCAGGTGATGTCCCTCCCATTCCAAGGTTTTCCACAGGCCCTCACCTACCAGGGCTACAGCTACCTGGAGGTCCAGCAGCACAGGCAGCAGCCCTTCCCAGTCCAGGCACAGACTCATCGGACACCACCATTGCCACCGGTTCCACTGATGCCACCAATGCCACCCACGCCACTGGTGCCAACGATGCCACCCACACCACTGATGCCACCGACGCCACTGATGCCACCCAGTCACCGATGCCATCCACACCAGTCCTCACCCAGCTGCAGACCAGACAGCGCCACTACACTGCTCCTTCCTCCACCCCACAGTCAGGCCCAGCCTCAGTACATCTGTCGTCAGTACTGGGGCTGACACCCCATGGCATGAAGGACCTCTCAACATCACGGGGCTGAGCCAGCTGTCTGAGATCTTCCTCAACACACTGTCATCTGTTGTCCTCTTGGGGCCAGGCACCCCAGTGGCACTTCAGGCCAGCACTCCAGCAGCACCCACCTCCACTGTACCCGGACCCTTCACCCCTGAGATTGGGCACACCTCCGAGTGACCGATAAGAGTGCCAGAGACTGGGTGGCTACCTGTAGACTTTATTTGGACACTTGACTTGGGTCATTTTTCTTTTACAGCTTGTTATTAATAAAGATTATCTTTGCTTCACACACTTCCTTCATTTATTTTTGTAAATAAAGTCTTGGTGGAAACTTTTAGAAATGGTTTAAGCCTTTGTGTGCTTATGGGATGGGTAAGGATAGTAGTGGGGTGGGCAGGGATACCTTTGGGATGGGTTGAGATATCTGTGGGATGGGTTAAGATAGCTGTGGGACGGGAAGGGATACCTTTGGGATGGGTTAAGATAGCTGTGGGATGGGTTGAGATAGCTGTGGGGATAGATAAACCTCCAGTGCAAGCATAGTGGGACTGTATGGTCCACCCTCCCAGGTGCCACACCTATGGCCCTTCATTATCAATACTAATGTAAGCATTGATCCACACATTTGAACATAAACAGAACTCTTTATTAAATGCCCTGTTCATTGTAGGCCCACCCAACATACATTGCCCAATCTCATCAGTGTGATGAGACAGGCTGAAGGAAGCATCCATTAAGCATCTACCATCCTGTCTTGCCACTCCACTGCTCCAGCTGGGGAGTTGTACCAGTGTTTCAGGAGGCTGCGCTGCTTCTTCCCTTCACGTGAGTCTCTGTTGGGGCCTTGCACATCCTCAGTGTCTATCAGGTTTCGCCCTTGCCTCCATTCCCCAGGCTCCATGTCCCCATTGCCTTGTTGGCGGTCCACGAGCCTGCTCTGCAACACTGGGTAGCGGGTGCGCATGAGATTGTGCAGGATGCAGCAAGCTTCCACGATACTCCTCACGGTCTCTGGGCGATGCTTCATGGTGGTGAGAAGTACCTGGAACCTGTTGGCCAGGATGCCAAAGGCATTCTCCACTGCCCGCCTTGCTCTGGACAGCCTGTAGTTGAAGATCCTCTCTTCATGGGTCAGGAGTCTGGAAGCGTATGGCCTCATGAGATAGGTTGTGAGGGAGAAGGCGTCATCCCCCACGATATAGTAGGGCACATCTTGCGTGTCGTTGGGCAAGGGGTCTGGATCTGGGAAGCCCACAATGAGGTTGCGTTCCAGCCCATCCTTGAGGTGACTGGCATTGTATACCTGGGCATCCGAAGATGAGCCGTTGCCTGAAGCATCGATGTACATGAACTTGTAGTCAGCATCAACCATGGCGAAGAGGACGATGCTGAAGAAGCCCTTGTAGTTGAAATAAGTGGACCCCGACTTGGCTGGCGCTTTGCAGGCCACGTGCTTGCCATCGATGGCTCCAATGGTGTGTGGGAAGTTCCACCTCTGATACCACTGCTCTGCAACTTTTTTCCAGCCTTCTTCAGTGGAGGGGCACTGGAGGAGCTCCTCCAGGTATTCTTCGATGATGGCCTGCAACACTTCTCTGACCACAATGCTGATGGTGTTGGGTGGCACCCTCCAGCCGTACTGCATGCTCCTGTAGGTGGTCCCTGAGGCCAGGTGGCGCAGAGTCAGTGCCACCTTGAGCCCAGGGTCCAGGCTGGGCCGGAAGTTGGTGCTCTGCTTGGTCAACCTGTGTGTCAGCCGCTGCACAAGTTCGTCAAACATGGCTGGAGGCATCCTCATGAAGTTCTGGAATGCACAAGGGTCTTCGTTCCTCAGCTCCACCATCAGCTTGTTGTACAGTCCGTACTCTGCTCTTCTCCCGATCCATCTTCGGACGCAGACGCTTCTTGGCCGCCTCCTTTTCTTCCCGTAGAACAGGTGAAAGAGCCTGTAGATGGCTTCGCACTGTTGCAGAACGATGGTGGCTATCAAAAGGACTGTGTTACGATCCATGGTGGACATGACTGGATGTTGTGGAAGAGCAAGAGGCAGATGAAGGCTGCAGAGGTCTGCCCAGCTGGGCTGCTGGGCTGAAAGTGAGATCCAGGTGAGTTGCTCCCCCTTTTTATTGGCAATATAGGTTTTCCCTTTTGTGTCTTTTTGCATCCTCTAGGCATCCTCTAGACATCCTTAATATCCGAGATAGGTCCCCTCTGCAAACGTTTTTTCTGTTTAAAATGCTTTGTTTGAGAGCTGCAGCCACTTTCATCCTTTCTCCATCCCTGCTAGTAATGCTGCGCGTCCGTTCTGCATCCGTTCCACTTCCTCCCTGTGTCTGCTTTCTGCTGGAGCAGATTTGAGTTGTGCGGATGCGCAGCGGATGCCTAGCGGATGTAGCGGACGCGTAACAGATGACGACAGATGCAGAACGGATGTTCCTCGTATGTCTAGCGGATGCAGAACAGATGCGTTGGATACATTTTCCGCTCAAAAAGTTTTGAGCAGCTGAAAACCTTTTGAGCGGATGAAATGTCAGTCGACGGATGCTGGACGGATAGAGAGGAAGAAAAACGGATGCAGTGAGTACAAAACGGAAGCATCGTGTTAACCAACGGATGGCAAGTGTTTTTCTCCATTTTACATCCTCTTTCCATCCATTGGTGCAGTGTGACATGGGCTTAACATTGTATTTGATGTTAATCTGATACTATCTGACTATCCATATATCTCTAAAATAAGTTATCAACATGTGTTGAGAATAAAATAAAACCTGTATTTCTTCCCTCATCCAGAACACCAGCAGAAATCAGAATACAATTCTGAATAGCAATTGAGACGTACTATTCTCCACAAAAAAGAATTATTGAGAGTATAATGAAGATACTGCATTATATTGGAATATAATGAACATAAAAGAACCGGAGATTTATAGGAGAGCACAGCATACGACATGTAGCCATATAATGTTGCAAAAGAGTGGAGGATACCCTGATTACTTCCAACACTCTCTTTGAAGAGTACAGATAAGAATATTGCTTACCATACACTTGTTCAGTGATCATTTGAAGTTACAACCAGAGGTGGTATTCAGTAGGTTCTGACCAGTTCTGGAGAACTGGTAGTGGAAATTTTGAGTAGTTGAGAGAACCGGCAAATACCACCTCTGTCTGGCCCAGCCCCCATCTATTCTCTGCCTCCTGAGTCCCAGGTGATCAGCTGGGTCTTCTTTTGTTGCCTTGTACAGGAGAATGGATCTGGAAAGCAGGTTCGTGGGGAGGGGAGGGAATGGGATTTTGTAGTAACCTTCCCCCAGGAGTGGGGAGGGAATGGACATTTTGCAGTATCTTTTGTGAGAATGGAGATTTTATTGAATCCTTCCCCTGCCATGCCCAGCAAGCCAAATTCATAGAAACGGTTGTAAAAAAAATTGAATCCCACCACTGGCTAAGAGGATAGATGTTTCAGAGCCACTGCCAATACAGGTAGCCCTTGACTTATAACTGCAATTGAGTCCAAAATTTCTGTTGTTAAGTGAGACATTTGTTGGTGTGAAAGGGAGACTTTGACCAGATCAGTTGTGGATGCAGCATTCTCATGGTCATGTGATTGCAATTCGGGTATTTGGCAGCCAACGTGCATATGAGCTGTGGTGGCACAGTGGTTAGAGTAGAATATTGCAGGCTACTTTTGCTGACTGCCAGCTGCCTGCAATTTGGCAGTTCGATTCCCACCAGGCTCAAGGTTGATTCAGCCTTTCAGCCTTCTTAGGTCGCTAAAATGAGGACCCAGATTGTTGGGGGCAATATGCTGACTCTGTAATCCACTTAGAGAGGGATGTAAAAGCACTGTGAAACAGTATATAAGTCTCAGTGTTATTGTTATTTATGAAATTCAAATGTCCCTGGGCCATGTGATCACCTTTTATAATTTTCAAAACCACCTTCCAACAAGCAAAGTCAATAGAAAAGTTGGAAGAAGATGCAGGTTGGGAGGGGCTGTCACATGATATCCTGCTTAATGAGCTATGATGTTTCATTTAACAACTACAGCCAAAGCTGCCAGACTGACCTTTTAAGTTGGGCACCGTCATGTGATTTTTTTTTCACTTTATGTTTATGTCACTTAGCTATAGAATAGCCAATCACAATTGCTGTTGGTGAGGGTTCTGTATGTCAATATGTAGTAATGGCTATTAAATAATAATAAACAGGAATATGTTCATGCTTGAATAAAAAAAAAACTATGAATATAGTTTCTGCCTTTTCTGTGTGAAACATTTTTGTAATACTCTTCAATGAAGGAAAAATGGCAGACATAAATTTTACCTTAGCGCGCGCGCACACACACACACACACACACACGTGTGTGTGTGTGTGTGTGTGTAGGTCTAGGTGTGTTTGGGTCTTTTCCCGTGAAAGATTGAGAGTATCTTGGCGATGTTTCGGCGAGCTCCCACTCTCCATCCTCAGGCTGGTGCTTTCAGCTTTGTGTCAGTGCGAACACAATACAGCAGCCTGATGATGGCAGATGAGATTCTGCTGAAACGTTGCTACAACTTTAAAAGCACAACTCCAATGACGTGGATAATACCCAAAGGAAGCTGAACAGCACACATGTAAGTACCTGCGAAAACTTAAAAAAACAAATATATATATTTCTATTTCAATAAATATATTTAGGTTCTATGTAGATTAGATTTCATAGCAAACTTGTTTGAAGCTGACCTAATCTCTTTATCCATTAGCCTGCAGTCTCAAAACAAGTACACGCTGGGAAACCAGACTCCATGGTTTCCCTTAGAAAAACCATGGAGTTTCTCCTTCTCCTTTAGCTTTTGGAGAAGGCAGAAGCAAAAGAAGAATCAATTTTAATTCGTGGCACATGGTCATCCAAGGACAAACCCACATCCACACACAAGCATCTCTGATGAAATTTAAATACCTCGTATTTATTGTTATGTTCAGCAGTAACTCAATACTGCCTGTCTTGTATTTGGTTCTCAATGTATGTATTCCTATTTTCCCCATTGTATGTATTCCTATTTTCCCATATCTTGTTCTTTCAATAAAGCATCCAGATCTACCCAACATGGTCTGTTTTACTGGAGGATATCGTGTTTCTCCAACAATACGCCCCCAAATAGGAAGACCCAGCATGTTTTCTCGGCATAAGGTGAAATTAAGCCCCTCCCCTCAAATTTAGGCCTAGTTTAAAACATGAGAAATTGGGGGCTGGGGGAGGAACTTGCCGTTAGAAGCACCCCGCGGGTAGCCATGCCTCGCCACCAGCTGCTTCTAACGGCTGATCATGGCAGAGTATGGAGAGCTCCCTACCCCCACCAAGTGCCTTTGCTGCAGACCTGGGTATGGTGTTGGGTGCAGGCTGGGTCAGAGGGCTGGTGGCATCGGTGCCGTGGATGTCAGCCTCAGTGGCAGTGGGGCACTTTGCATTGTGCCTGCCGCTGTTGCTTTCTCCATCGCTGTTGCTATCCCTTCTGCCCGTGCACTTCTGCATTTGGAGTGCTGCACATTCCTCCACCAGCAGCATTTCAGCTGCTTCTTGGGCAGAGAAGCCATTGCTTCTATGGTTCCCGCCGGCACCGGTGCCTTTCTTGCCAGCGCCATCTCCAACAATAGCAGCAGTGGTGAGACAGACCGCTGCCAACAAGAACCGCCTGCCCAGGAGGGGCATTGCTAGGTATTGACGGCAGCTGCATTGAGAAGATCCTGCAAGTCAATGAGCCTTTCAGGGTTGGGTGGGTGAAAGCGGCAGCAGGAGAGTGGTGCCATCTTTTCTCTCCCTCCCCCACACCTTGCTTTGCTTCCCACCCCAGAGCATCAGGTAATGGTCTCTCTCCTCTTGCTCCAGCCACCCAAAAAACCCCATGGACCTTTTCCCACCTCTTTATGTTTTCTTTATTCTCATTCCCTCTGTCAGTTCCCTAAGAATACAGACTGGCCATGCAGCTTCCTCTCCACCCCTTTTGGTAGTTTTAAGAAGGGAACCATCTATCCACTTTACCTTTCGAGCAGAGGTAAACCTTCCAATCCAAACAGTGCCTGACCATACAAGAGACTAGACCATAACCCGAAGCTCTGGGGCGAGTAGCAAAGCGAGGTGTAGGGGGTAGAGAAACGATGGCATCACCCTCCTGCCACCGCTTCCACCCACCCAACCCCGAAAGACTCACTGACTTGCAGGACCTTGTCAACACAGCTGCTGTCAATCAAAGCACTGCCCCTACAGGAGGGCAGGCCGTTCTCATCGGCAGCAGGGTCTGTCTCATGGCTGCTGCTGATGTTGGAGACGGTGCTGACAAGAGAGGCACCAGCGCCAGTAGGAACTGTGGAAGCTACAGCTTCCCCACCTGAGAAGCGGTTGAAATGCTGCTGGTGGAGGAATGTGCAGTACTCCAAATATGGTAGCGCACAGGCAGAAGGGACAACAACAGCGGTGGAGGAAGCAACAGTGGCAGGCACAATGCAAAGTGCCCCCCCCCCCATCACCAAGGCTGACATCCATGCTGCCACCGCCACCTGCCTGCTGACCCGGCCTGCACCCAGCACCATACCCGGGTCTGCAGCAAAGGCATTTGGTGGGGGTAGGAAGCTCTCCATACTCCACCATGATCAGCCATTGAGAGTGGTTGGTGGCAAGGTATGGCTTCCAGGGGGCGCTCTAGGTGAGAGTGCGGTGGGGGGGGAGAAATTAAGTCCCCCCCGAAAAGACAGTCTAGCCATTTGGGGGGGGGGGGGGGTCAAAAGAAAATAAGTCCGGGCCTTATTTTCTGAGAAACCCGGTGGGTAGGTTTAGCTGTATGTTGAGCTGCACACAGACTAATGTGTAGTGAGGATAGAGAAATTCTTATCATAAAGAAGTGTTGCAGTTTTCCCAAAGGTGCTTTTTCAAAAGACAACTGGATTGTCTTGGTTTTTTTCCTTGAAGATGTTTTGTTTCTCACCCGAGAAGCATATTTTATTCTGACTGAATGGTGGAGAATGGAAGAATGGGAACTTCCAGCTGGACTCCCTCGCTGACAAACCAAAATCTGGGATCATCCGCGGTTTCAGTTTGTGCTTTCCTGTTGGAGGGCCCCGATCAACCTGATTTGGGGCTGGAGCCACCCTGTAAAGGTGATGAAGAAAGGGGAGACTGCCAGCTGGCTTGAGGGGAGCCGCATCTCCTCTCTTTGGCTTGGCAATACTCCCCTCCGAAGATGGCTGTAGCGGTGGCCAAAATGGCTACCCTGAAAAGGTGAGCTAACCAGGAAAAAAGATAATGCTGGAGCGGAGAAGAATAGAATAGCATAGAAACCAGGAGAATTGGGTGTAATCTTTAAATAAAAGTATCCTGGAATTAACCCTTAAGAATTTTAAAGAAAGGAACTAAAGCAGCAGATTTAGAAAGAGAGGAAAGAATATTTTTGATAGTTGAGAGTGGCTTTGAACCGTGAAAGGAAGAAGCCAGAAGAAGATAACTGTTTAAATGGGATAAATATATTTTTGACATTAAACAGGCATAACTGAAGCTGGAGTTAAAAGTGTCAAAGAAAAAACAAAAAATATTAACTGGATATTTGGCTTTATTGGAATTTTGAAGCTTAAAAAGTCTTAAATAGAAAAAAAGCAAAAGAAAAGGGTGAAGTTTTGACATAACAGAGAGTGTCATCTAGTGGCCAAAGAACCTAATTACAATCCTTTTTAAAAGAACCTGTTTTCTTTAAGAATTTGACTTGATACAAGTAAATGAAATCTTGATGCAATAAAAGAAAAACCCTGGAAAACAATGATAGAAATTTGAACATTTAAATAAAGAAAGAAGAAGAAACTATTTTTGGACTGATTGGTGACTTTGATTTAAATTTGATACTGGAGTATCTGATGAATCCAAAAAGCCTGAAGAGAAATTAATTAAAGCTGATCTCTGGACATAAACTTTATAGATATTAACTGAATTAAACTACTGAACAAAAATGTTAAAAATGGCAGAATCTCTTTTGGAATTAAAAATGGAACTTAGAAATATGAAAGAAACAATAGAAGAAAGAGGTGAATTGTTGGGCTTTGCTTTACAATTCTTAGAAATGGTGATTCTTGAATATGAAAACAAAAAGGAGTGCCAGAAGAAGAGGAGTTGATCAAAGAAGAGGCCACCTTTAATGAACATCTGCAACAACAAATTTTAAAGTGTGGAGGGAAAAGAGTGGAAATTAAAAATTTGAGATTCAAGGAGGTAACTAAAAAGGGGAACCCTTACAAAACCAAAAAATAGTAAAAAGAATCAGCAGAAAAGTAAAGTAGAAGCAAATTTTAAAGAGGGAGGGGAATAAAAACTGGGATGTGAAGAGAAAGGGGAAAATGAAACGGAAAAGAAGTGATAAAAAACAGGATCAGAAAATAAAAAAATATGGAAATTGTACAAGAATTAAAAAAAATGTTTATTTAAAAGACATAGAAACAATGGTTAATTCAGAATAAGAAAGGGGATTTTGCAAGGTAATAAGGGGTAGGATAAATATATTGAAAGTTATAAATACTTAGAAAATAGGGGAACAGATTATTAAAAAAGAATGGGAATTGATATTTCTTTTGCGATGGGAATGCTCTTTTTTATACACAGAGATAAATAGAATAAATGTGAAAAAAGGGAAATTATGATAAGTTTATTAAATATATTTAATGAATACATAGAACACAATTGAAATGAACTATGAGGATTGTTATAATGAGATTAATATCAGTGTTTAGGATTAATTGAATAGATTGATTTTTTTAATCAAAGTTATTAAAAAAAAATCTTTTCTGAAATTGAAGAGGGAGGTACTATGCGGAATCTAACCCTAACCTAAAAGGTATATATGTTATGTAGTTGTTAGGAGAGTTTTATTATTAATTCTATAGGTAATAAAAATTAAATGTTTATTGGGATTTAAAGGGGGAGTAATTAAAGAAATGTAAGCTATAGGGGTGGCATACTCAAATTAGTAATTGGGGGGGGGTTGAAATGTTTGAATGAAACTAGAATTTGTGGAATGATGAAATAAGAATGCGATGAAATTGCAAATCTGACAGATAAAAGTACAAAAGCATAATGATTATGAAGATATGAGAGCTATTTGTGATTCAAATAGGAGGAAAATATTTGGAAAAAATATAATAATAGAAAATATGTAAAGTATTGGTAAGATATGAAGTTGAATATGAAAGATGAATGTGCAATTATGGTAATTTTTGTATGAAATGTGAAAACCTGGAATTATGTTGTTCACTAAAAAGAGTTGTTTTTAAAAATGTTGAAAACTGAAATAAAACATTATTTTAAAAAAAGAGAGATTGGAAGGATGTATATTCCTTGCAGTCATCTAAGGGCAAAGATAAACATCTAAGTGCCTCAACAAATTCTCACAGAGAATGCTAATGGACAGATGACTGCAAGGAATATACATCTTTCCATTCTTCCCTTAATGACCATCATGTTTGTGTAATGACTACTACAAACAAAAGTCATAAGTTAGGCATGGTCATGTAATGACCTCTTTTTATGACCATCACATGTTATGACCAAAATTGTGGTTGTGCATCAAGGACAGAGCTAGGCTGCACATACTTTAACAGCTGGTTCGCTAAAAATGTGAGCACACATGCACCATCTGTGCTTGCGCGTGACTGCAAAACCAGAGGAAATTTCTGTGTGTGGCAGCCAGGGTGAGTCGATCAGGTGAGGCACGGAAAGCAGCTGGCCTGTGAGGGCAGGGTGCATGAGCAAAAATGTGACATATATAACATGGGATAGCACCTGGGTGGGTGGGTGGGCACAACCGTGGTCATAACTACTGGCATGAGCAAGCAGCCCACCACTGGTCAAGGATCTGGAAGAATATGAGGCAGATTTTGACAATGACCACCAGAAGGAGGTAAAATTAGCAGGGCTGGGCTGCCTTGTTCCCAGAGGGAAAAAAATTGAGCACTTTGGTATAAAATTTCCATTTCTATCTAGAATCTTTACTGGGCTCAAAGGCATCTGTACATAATCAGAATGACTCCAATATGAGGAAAAATGCACCATGATATCACAAAGCAAGCTATTCACTTTACAGTATATCTACACTATAACATCAAACACATGTATCCATGTTTTCCCCAAAATAAGACCCTGTCTTATATATTTTTTTTGCAACCAAAAAAGGCACCAGGTCTTATTTTCAGGAGGATGTCATCCACTGACTTACTTCGTTTGCACATGTTGCTCTGAACTCCTTTTTGCTGTCAGAAGCTTTCAGGAACTTCTCTGGCCAGCAAGGCTTTCCTGCAGACCTCTGCAACTGATAATAGAGCTAGGGATTGATCTGGAACTGTTATCGGCTGCAGAGGCCTTAGGAAAGCCTTGCCAGGTGCAGAAGAAATAGGCTGTCAAAGCAGATATTGGGGTATCTGAGGCCTGGTTGCAACTATCCGAAGATAAGTAGTTGGGAAGCTCCACCCCCCATCCTCACCCTAGCTTACTTTTTACCTGTGCACCCTGGAGTGGGTGGGGTTTTAATTAGGGGGTAGGGCTTATTTTGGGGGTAGGGCTTATATCGGGCGCGCATGGAATATCATGCTAGGACTTACTTTCAGGGTAGGTCATCTTTTCGGGAAAACACAGTACATAAAGAGCGGAGTCTGCATTGTCAATGAATTTGCATAATTTGCCTCTTTTTTTCTTTCCTCCAGTCAGTGCCCATACCTAAGCTTCTTATCACTGGACAGTTTGGCCTCTGCCTGTTTTTGTTAAACCCAAGACTATTTATAACAGCAATGGCAGTAGCATTTTATCTCTCTCTCTCTCTCAATATATACATAGCACTTAGACTTATATACCACTTTACAGTGCTTTACAGGCCTCTCTAAGCATTTTACAGAATCAGCATATTGCCCCCAACAATCTGGGTCTTTATTTTTAGACAATGGTCCCCCTTAATTTGGGCTCTGGGGAGGAAGCTATACTCTTACCGAGATGATTAATACTGAGTGTCTTCAACATCAGAGTCCCCTGAAGATGAGCACATAAACTAAACTAAACAAATAAATAAACAAAGATCCCTAGCCTTGGGAGGAATTACTCAGAACTTCTAAATGCAATTATAGGGATATCCCTACTGAAATTGGACTTGATCCATGTACTTATGTAGGTAGGTGTGCACTTGTTGGACCTAATTTTCCTCTCATAGCAGAGAGTGAACTGAAGATTAAGACTTTGCCATGGTCAGAGCCCAGTCTGACAGAGGTTATTAGCTGCAAATGAATTTTGGACTAATTAAGATGAATCTGCTTGGATTCTAATAGGTATTATTACCTTAGTCCTGACCTCAGTCAACCAAAACTGGGGAGAAGGAAGAGGCTTAACAGGTGGTAAGCAGAAGGTTGTCATATAATTTTTGATATATAATTCAGCATCATGTTGACATCTTAAAATCCCATTCCTGTTTCGATCTCAGCCATTACAAAAAACGAGAGGGCTTCTCTTCTGTTCATTTTCATATTCTGTTGTTCTACTAGAATGAATAAATCCTGTCCTTCTAAATAGTGTTCTGGGACCAGAACATCCCAGATGGTATTGGTTCAGTTTTTGGCCCTACCCTATTTGTAACTCTCTTTCCCTTCCTCCTATTACCAATGCACACATAGACATTCATAACTCAGCAGGTTTTTCACAAAAGAGCAACAATCTTGCTGTGGTATTATATATGTCTGCATCAAAATTCTTCATACACAGGCCCATACAAAGGCAAAAATGAAAAGAATTCTGATGCATTCATGGAAACATTCAAAGCACAGTTGTCTTTTGTATGATATTTTAACATCTGTGAGTAAGAGAAAAGTGGAATGAGAATGGAGGCCATGAAAGAAACAATTTTTAAAAAGTGACAATCTGGAGGTTTTGCAGGGCAAAGCTAAAAAAGCCCCTAACCCAAATATACCTTCACAGGATAAACAAAGCAATGGCTTAGCTAAGTGATACTAGATCAGATAGTTACCCAATATATATTTTTCAGGAAAATTACCATCAACTTCCTCAGTCTATCACAGAAGACCAAGGAATGTTAATAAGCTTGGAAAAGATATTGAGAGGAGAGCAGAGCTCTGGGAAAGCAAAAGCAAGTAACCCTGTTCGTGTAATAATGTTCTTTAAAAACCCTATTGTTTTGCCCCATTACCTCATAGTTACACCCCAATGACCTCGGCACATAGTATGTTGTATTGAAAGACCTGTCTGGCTGCTATATGCAAACAAATGCATATGCTTATTTGCATAAATCTATAAAGAGGAATGATAACTCCAGCTTTTTGGGGCTTGGACTATATGCTGTCAATAAATCAATAATAAATGAAAATGAACAATGATAATCCAGATCAAATTTTGTAATGATAGAGCTTCTTAATCCACATTCAGAAATTTCTGTTGAGCTTCTTTTCTCTGTTCTAATGCAGAATCAAATACTTTTAATTTAATCTATACAATGGCTGCTTTGACAGCTCAGTCATAGAGACCCATCATACAGACTCCTGTAATCCTTCCTGGTGACACAAATGTGTATTCACAGAGTCTTTTTTAAAAAATCTCTCCCTACCCCCTTCTGGCATCCCATCCCCATCCCTTGAACAATTAGGCTTTGCAATACCAGCATGTTCATGAAGTGGAGGGAGATTTGACAAAGAGTAAAGTGAAAGCAGAAGAACTTCATTTGTAAAACACACATTTAATTTTAATTATATTGCTTTACCTACTGGTGAGAGAATAATGGGGCTATTTCCTCTGAAGGCTTTTTAAAACAAGCATTGGGCTAATGACGGACTCTTTAAAATGAACTTTTAATTGCATGAGGACAGCTTGTCTTCAAATTTCAATATGTTAAGGAAATCACAAAGGCAGCAAATCCTAAATATACTTTCGAGAAGTATTCTGCATTCAGTACTTATGGGATCTTTTAATGCTTTCTATGAAATGTATCTTGACTGTGTTTAAAATGTTTATGTGAAAATTAAGCTGCAATTTTTTCTTCTTCTGTCATTATATACAGTATTTTAATTGTGCCATAGGGTTCTATAAGATTTGGCACTAAAACACTGAATATAAACTATATGGTAAGGAACTAATATGACTTCTTTTTAAGAAATCTCAATATCTGAGTAAGAAAATGGCAGGACAGTTTAAGGAAAGAATCAGAAAAGAAAGGGAGAATCAACTGGGAGAGATGTCTATGGAGATTCTCAGTCATCCATATGCTTTTTTCTTCAAAAGGCAACTGGGCTGTTTTTTTTTTTCCTTGTGGAGGAAGAAGAAAATGTTTTGCTTCTCATCCAAGAAGCTTCATCAGTTCTGATGACTTCTTTCCATCTCCCATCATGAGAACTGATGAAAGCAGTTCCAAGAAGGTTCCGCACCTATTTGCATTATTCAGGTGACCCTGAGTACAGATAATCCTCCAAGTGGTCTCAATGACTCTCAGAAAGAGTGCTAATGACAAGATGACTGCAAGGAATATAAATCCTTCCATCCTCCACCATTCAGTCAGAACTGAAGAAGCTTTTTGCATGAGAAGTAAAATGTCTTCAAGGAAAACAAAGTCAAGTTGCCTTTTGAAAAAGTCCCCATGAGACAACCATGACCTGGATGACCGAGAATCTCTATAGACATTTGAAGATAGAAGTAAGGACAATTCTAAGATCTGAATATGTCTCTAAGCCCCTTTTCTCAGTTATATTTATATCTCAAATGTACAGCATTGATTGGGTCCAGACCAGAAGCAGGTGATCTTATCTAGCTAGCAACTGCACATAACTTATTTTTGGAAACCTGAGTCAATAGGGCATTGGGGCTATAATCCAAAGGTCTCAGTATGCTGCAATCTTCTGTAGTATAATTTATTTATAATCACATATGACAACCCAGTATAAGTGGTAAATGTTTAGTTCTCTTTGGGACCATTGTATATTTCTGAAGATTAGTTGTGAAGAAAAACTCATTGGAAATCATTCTGTTTCCTGTATATTTTTCATAATTTATTTTCATATATCCAAGAAGCTGGATCCTTCACACCAATCAATATTTAACAAATTGGTGCTTTTAGCTATCCATAGCAAGCACATTTATCTGTCTGTTCTTGTGATTCACAGTCAATTGATTTGCCAGCTAAATGATGTTCAGACAACCAAGAGCCAAATAAGACATCATTCATATCTCCATCTAATTTTTCCTGAGCTTTAAAAAACCAAAATGCTAAAAGAGACTGAGAGAAAGTAAAGGAAGTGTTGCTTGACCCTTTCCTCAAGAACTCCTCTTTTCTATCTGTTTACTTTGCTGACATCTACTGATTGTCAGAATCAGAAGTCTGAGCAACAGCTAGGATTTAAGACAGAACAGTTGTTGGTTTCTATAGTTTCATTTGATTTTCAAATTATAGTTAGTTATAACTAAGTTATAACTCTTATAAATAGAGTTATATTATAACTCTATAGTTACTGTGTTTCTCACATTATAAGGCCGGGCCTTTTTTTTTTTTGACCCCCGAAAAAACGGTTAGGCTGTCTTTTTGGGAGTGACTTAATTCCCCCCCTTGCATCCTCGGGTGGGTGGGCGGTGACAGCTTGGGGTTCGGGAGACCTTTTCCTTCTTCCTTGCTGCCGCGGCGTTAGAAGAACGCCGCAGTGTTTGGCACAGCACGTGTGGCCAGTCAGGGCTCCTCCCTGCAACCAGAGCCCTGAGGAGACACTTGGCTTCAGGCGCTCCCGTCACCGCGTTCCAAGGGAAGGCGCTCGCCCAAGAGAATCTCTCCTGCTCGCGCTCTCTCTCTCTCTCTCTCTCTCTCTCTCTCTCTCTCTCTCTCT
>BLBF01000007.1:34385565-34444841 GCA_015471245.1 Laticauda colubrina | reverse complement strand
ATGCACATACACACACACATATACATAAATACTTTTTTCTTTTCAGAATTTAGTGTGTATTTTAAGGGAATGTACCAAGCAGAATTTGATTGAAAATAGGTATGTGTTATAAAATAGAGGTTAGAAAATGAATGTTATAACTGTAAAAATGTAACTTAATTTTTTAAATAAGATTTTAAAAAAGATATAAAGATGTTACACTCCAGTCTAGTAATGACAAGGGAAATTTTTTTTTATGAGAAAAGATAATATGAAATTGTAAACAGGACAGATGAAAGTATAAAAACATTCAAAAAATTCAAAAGATTTTAAAAATTAGAAAAAGATATGTAATTGAATTAAGAAAGGAATGAGATAATTCAAAATAAGGCTATAGGAAGTAAAGAAAAAGAAAAGCTATTGAAAAACTTGTGAAAATAGTTACAAGATATGGATTAGAATGTATGAAATTTATTTAAGGCAGGGGTACCCTGTTGTGTATGGAACTTAATAGGCTCCAAGTTCCCTATTCTGATTGGCCGAAAAGGCCGTTCTCGGATTCGCCATTAGAGAACCAATCCGATTGGCCAACCTGATGGCGGGAACACTTAAAGTAGTGTCATTGGCCACAAGCCATGAGCAAGCCACTATAAAAAGGGCTGCCGCGGCTTGGGCGTTGTTCCATCACTATTGCTTACTGAGTTAAATAAAAGAGTTGTTAGAACCTGGTCTCGCGCAACTTATTTCCGAATGGAACACTGGTGATGAAGGTGGGATCATCGTATAAGAGCAAGACCGAAGCACGCAGTAATCTGAATCGAGCAAGAGAGATGGCTGGTAACAACGCGCCGCCCACACTATTCAATCCTGATGAGGCGGATTGAGAGGCATATATTGATCCTTTTCTTATGTTTTTAGAAAGCAACGAACTGCAGGAAATATCTGACCAAAGGAAGAGGGCTGTCTTCCTTACACACTGTGGACCAGCTGTCTTTAAAATAACGAAGGTGCTAGCCAAACCAAGAGACGTCAAACTGATGATTTGGCCCAAGCTGAACAGAATGCTCCGAGCACATTACGCACCTGTGGTCTCCAACTTGATAAAAAGAAAAAAGTTCTACAAGAGAGACCAAAAAGAAGATGAAACCGTTGGAGATTTTGTAGCAGCCCTGAGATACATCGGAAGATCCTGTGAGTTCCAGAACATGGACGAGGTCATGAGGGACCATGTGGTCCTCGGTTTGAAGGACGCTACACTTCAGAGTAAGCTGCTGAATAGATCAAACATAACCGTGGCAGAGGCTATTGCAGAAGTCACCGCCGCTGAAGCAGCAAAGAAATCCACAGCCACCATGCGCCAAATGAATTTGATTCCAGATCTGCCAAACCAAGCCAGAGAGAAGAAGGCAAAGGGAAGCAAGAAACAGCCCACAGCGACCGCCCACTACGAAGATCTCGAATCCCAGAGCAACAATGATAACAAAAATGAAAATGTCCATAGACTTCAATCAGACAAGAAATGGTGGGAAAAGAGAAGAAACAGGCAGGAGTTTCAGTGTGCAGGATGCGGAGACAACCACCCGCGATCTGAATGCAGGTTCCTAGATGCAATCTGTAGAGCTTGTAACAAATCTGTAGAGCTTGTAACACATTGAAAGAGTCTGCCATAACAAAAAGAGCTATAGTCCTAAAAGACGTGGCAGCACCATCCCCCAGACATGAAGAGAGACAAGCCAGAAGCAGATGGAACTGAAGCAAAAGAACCAGCAACAGAGAGGAAATGCACCAGACGGTAACCATCGGAAATGCCAGGGCGACAAACAAAAAAAAGGTCTGGATAGAGGTGAACACCGAAGGGAAGCCCTGTGAGATGAAAGTTGACTCTGGGTCCTTTCTATCTGTGGTATCCTGGAACACCATCCGGTGCCTGATAACAGAAATCAAACAAAAAGAACTACAAAAACAAAGACTGATTTTAAAGGACTACCAGGGAAATCAAATTCCGGTAGTGGGCCTTGGACATTTCCTCATTGAATTTAAGAATCATGCTGATATCTTGCCTCTGACCATCTTGCCTCTGACTGTGATCGCCCGAGCCTGCTAGGGATCGAATGGTTCGCGCCCCTGCGAATTGGGATGACCGGGATAAACCGCATTGCAGCCAACTGGGAAGAGAGCCTGTTACAAGAATTCCAAGATGTTTTTGACGGGACCCTAGGCAAGTACAAGGGGACCCCAATTTCATTTAGCCTAGACCCAAAAATAGCCCCCATCCGGTTAAAAGCCAGATGCGTCCCTTTTGACTTAAAACCAAAAATTGACGAACAATTAAACAAATTGATTGCACAAGGGGTATTAGAGCCAATCAATCATGCCAGGTGGGAAACACCTATCGTGACTCCTGTAAAACCAGATAGGTCAGTGCGCATCTGCGGAGACAATAAGGCAACCCTAAACAATGCGCTCCAACAAAGCGCATACCTATTACTGGTAGTGCAACACTTATTGCACTCCCTAGGGGGAGGAAAATTTTTTGCGAAGCTTGATCTCGCACAAGTGTACCAACAGCTACCCATTGACCGCACTACCACAGAGGCACAGACTATTGTGACTCATAGAGGGGCATTCAAGTGTAACCGTATCCAGTTCAGTGTTAGCATTGCCCCAGGCATGTTCCAAAGCCTCATGGAGAGCCTATTAAATGGAATCAAGGGAGTCATCCCTTATTTTGATGACGGTCTGGTTAGCAAAAAACGCTAACCAACTAGAGAGCAGATTAAGAGAAGTCTTAAGAAGATTTAGAGATACAGGCCTGAAGATAAAGCGAGAGAAATGTAATTTAGCCACCAACCAGGTCAAGTTTCTGGGCTACCTAATAGATGAACAAGGTATACACCCCACAGAAAAAAAGATAAAGGCAATCAAAGATGCACCTAGACCTCGGAACAAACTAACCTTCAAGCATTCCTAGGTCTGATAAATTTCTACAATGTGTTCCTGCCCCATAAGGCAACCATAGCAGAACCCTTACATCGGTTGTTAGACAAAAAAACTATCTGGAAATGGGGCCACCGGGAACAAGCAGCATTTCAAGGTATCAAAGACCTATTAACGTCTAACACCGTTTTAATCCAGTATAGCAATACTCTGCCTTTGACAGTCACCTGTGATGCATCGCCTTTTGGAATTGGCGCCATCTTGAGCCACAAGCTACCAGATAGCAGAGAGGCACCATTCGCCTTCTATTCAAAAACGCTGTCAAAATCAGAATGCAATTACAGCCAACTCGACCAAGAAGTTCTCGCAATCATTGCCGGAGTCAAAAGATTCCATGAGTACTTTTACGGCAGAACTTTTTTGATCATCACTGATCACAAACCCCTGTTAGGGATCCTAGCAGGAAACAAGCCAACCCCGAACATTCTGTCACCTAGAATGATGAGGTGGTCTGAATTCCTCACTGAATTCCGCCTACACCTACATGCTGATCCACCGTCCAGGAAAGACTATCACCCATGCTGACGCTTTGAGCCATTCCCCGCTGCCCATCACAGAAAACGACCCAGCTCCCACCATCTCCACAGTTCAACTTAAGGCCTGGCCAAACCTGCCACTAATTGCAGTGGACGTCGTGAGAGCCACCGCAAAAGACCCTTTGACAGCTTGCATCCTGCATTAGATAGGTAAGGGCTGGCCGGAAGAGAATAAAACTGAGACTTTTAAGCCATTTCGCACCCGACAGACTGAATTGTCTATCGAGAAGGGCTGTATTTTGTGGGGTGACAGGGTGGTGATACCAAACAAACTCCAGGAAGATGTTTTGTGCATGTTGCACGAGGGGCACCTGGGCATAGTTAAGATGAAAGCCCTGGCCAGGAGTTACGTCTGGTGGCCAGGGCTGGACAAGGACATTGAACATTGGGTGACAACATGCCATGACTGTCAAAAATCGAGGCCTACTCCCCCACAGGCACCAGTTAGGGAATGGTAAACTCCCCGGGGCCCATGGTCTAGACTACATATTGACTTTGCTGGGCCAACAAAAGGATGTGGATGCCTACTCGAACTGGTTAGAAGTCATACTTATGGTTTCTACGACCACCAAGGCAGTGATGAAACAGTTAGACAAACTTTTCGCCACACATGGACTGCCTGATGTATTGGTGTTGGACCAGTTTACCAGTTTAAATGGGCCCCAGTTTACCGCATTGGCATTCAAGCAGTACTTAGCTGCCCAGGGGATTCAACATGCTTTAACTGCGCCGGCCCATCTGGCTGCAAACGGCAGGGCTGAACGCATGGTTTGGTATACGAAGGAGGGTCTGGATAGAATGGACAAGGGGGACATGCAAGAAAAGCTAAAGTGATTATTAATCCTATAGCATATTACCCCTAGCAGCACAACCAATAAAAGCCCAGCAGAACTCCTAATGGGTAGGAAATTGAATTCCTATCTCGACAGACTGCACCCCACTTATACCTGGGATAAACCCCCTGACTCCTCCAGCAAATACCACGCATTTGAAATCGGCGACCTGGTCTATGCCAAAAACCTTGCCAAGGATCCGTTATGGCTTCCAGCCACAATCACCCAGATGACAGGACCCCAGTCTTACCGACTACTCCTAGTCAAAAGAAGATAATGGAATGGCACATCGACCAGCTTTGTTCTCGAACCCTCGAACGCAACAACACACCAGCGCCAAAAATAAATAATGACCCAAAAACCACTGGGGGGGGGGAATACAAAATAATAAAAAAGGGAAAGATGAACCTCCCATAAAAAAGACAACAAACACGACACAAAGACTCTCAAATAAATCAAAAAGAGCACTCACGGTTAGATGAACCCCAAAAGGGAAGTCCGGGAGCAAGAGAACAAAGCGAGGCCTTCCTGGAAGGAGACAGCCAGGCCAGCTCAACCAGCCCGGACCAACCAGGTGGGAGCAGCAAAGCCATCTCAACCGGCCCGAGAGACTCAGGTGGGAGCAGCAAGGTTGACTCACCCTTCCAGGAGGTTCCATGGAGAAGGCACAGAGAGACAGCGATCCTGTCCGAACCACTTGAAGACCACGCGGAGACTGAGCTGTGCAGGTCAACTAGGACTAGAAAAAGCCCCACTTACCTGCGTGACTATGTGACACACGTTGGACTAAACCAAGGGAGGAGGGATGTTGTGTATGGAACTTGGTAGGCTCCAAGTTCCTTATTCTGATTGGCCAAAATGGCTGTTCTCGGATTGGCCATTAGAGAACCAATCCAAATGGCCCACCTGATGGCGGGAACACTTAAAGTTGTGTCATTGGCCACAAGCCATGAGCAAGCCATTATAAAAAGGGCTGCTGCGGCTTGGGCGTTGTTCCGTTACCATTGCTTACTGAGTTAAATAAAAGAGTTGTTGTTGGAACCTGGTCTTGCACAACTTATTTCCGAACAGAACATACCCAACACAACTTGTTGACTCCAAAACATTCATTAAGGGAAAACAATTTCACAAATACTATTCTAATAGTACTACAAATCTTTTGGAGTTGATATTGACCACTTTTGGAAACCCTGATTTAGAAAAGATATTAATCATGAAATGAAGGAGAAGAAATAGTCCTCAGCTATACTAAAGGAAAAAACTATAGAATTGCTTTTAATCTAAGGGGTAAAACTTTCTTCTTCCAACAATGTATTAGTGCCATCTATTCTCCTTCTCAGCTTGTCACTCACTTACTATTGTTGACATAAACTTAACCCCCTGTCACACTGCACCAACGGATGCAAAGAGGATGTAAAACGGACAAAAAAGCTTGCCATCCATTGGAAAACGCGATGTCTCCTCCACTGCCTCCATTTTGCTTCCTCTCTATCCGTCTAGCATCCGTTTATTGACATTTCATCCACTCAGAAAGTTTTGAACTGCTCAAAACTTTTGCGTGGAAAATATATCCAATTTGTCCGTTCTGCATCAGCGACGCATCCGCTACGCATCCGTTCTGCATCCGTTACATATCCGCTATATCCACTAGGCATCCGTTCCGCATCTGTGCAACTCGCATCCACTCGGATGCAGGGAGGAAGCGGAACGGACGCAGAACGGATGCAGAACAGATACAGCACAGAAACAAAGCGTTTAAAATGGAAAAAAACATTCGCAGAGGGGACCTATCTCGGATATTAAGGATGCCTAGAGGATGCCTAGAGGATGCAAAGGGACACCTATACTGCCTATAAAAAGGGGGAGCAACTCATCTGCATCTCACTTTCAGACCAGCAGCCTAGCTGTGCAGACCTCTGCAGCCTTCATCTGACTCTTCCTCTTCCACAGCATCCAGTCATGTCCACCGTGGATCGTAACACAGTCCTTTTGGCAGCCATCATCCTTCTGCAACAGTGCGAAGCCATCTACAGGCTCTGTGAACTCTACTACGGGAAGAAAAGGAGGCGGCCAAGAAGCGTCTGGGTCCGAAGATGGATCGGGAGAAGAGCAGAGTACGGACTGTACAACAAGCTGATGGTGGAGCTCAGGAACGAAGACACTCGGGCATTCCAGAACTTCATGAGGATGCCTCCAACCATGTTTGATGAAGTTGTGCAGTGCCTGACACCCAGGTTGACCAAGGCAAACACCAACTTCCAGCCCAGCCTGGAACCTGGGCTCAAGGTGGAACTCACTCTGCGCCACCTGGCCTCAGGGACCACCTAAAGGAGCATGCAGTACGGCTGGAGGGTGCCACACAACACCATCAGCATTGTGGTCAGAGAAGTGGTGCAGGCCATCATCAAAGAATACCTGCAGGAGCTCCTCCAGTGCCCTTCCACTGATGAAGGATGGAAGAAAGTTGCAGAGCAGTGGTATTAGAGGTGGAACTTCCCACACACCATTGGAGCCATAGATGGCAAGCACGTGGCCTGCAAAGCACCACCCAAGTCGGGCTCCACTTATTTCAACTACAAGGGCTTCTTCAGCATCGTCCTCTTTGCCATGGTCGATGCTGACAACAAGTTCATGTGCATCGATGCTTCAGGCAGCGGCTCATGTTCAGATGCCCAGGTATACAACGCCAGTGACCTCAAGGAGGGGCTGGAAGGCAACCTCATGGTGGGCTTCCCAGATCCAGACCCCCTGCCCAACGACACGTAAGATGTGCCCTACTTCATCGTGGCGGATGATGCCTTCTCCCTCAGAACCTACCTCATGAAGCCCTACACTTCCAGACTCCTGACCCGTGAAGAGAGGATCTTCAACTACAGGCTGTCCAGGGCAAGGCGGGTGGTGGAGAACGCCTTTGGCATCCTGGCCAACAGATTCCAGGTACTTCTCACCACCATGCAGCATTGCCCAGAGACCGTGAGGAGGTTCGTGGAAGCTTGCTGCATCCTGCACAATTTCATGTGCACCCGCTACCCAGTCTTGCAGAACAGGCTCGTGGACCTCCAGCAAGTCAATGGGGACATGGAGCCTGGGGAATGGAGGCAAGGGCGAAACCTGATAGACACTGAGGATGTGCAAGGCCCCAACAGAGCCTCACGTGAAGGGAAGAAACAGCGCAACCTCCTGAGACACTGGTGCAATTTCCCAGCTGGAGCAGTGGAGTGGCAAGACAGGATGATAGATGATTAATGGGTGCTTCCTTCAGCCTGTCTCATCACACGGATGAGATTGGGCCATGTATGATGGGTGGGCCTACAATGAACAGGGCATTTAATAAAGAGTTGTGTTTATGTTCAAATGTGTGGATCAATGCTTACTAATGAAGGGCCAAAGGTGTGGCACCTGGGAGGGTGGACCATACAGTCCCACTATGCTTGCACTGGAGGTTTATCTATCCCACAGCTATCTTAACCAATCCCAAAGGTATCCCTGCCCACCCCACTGCTATCTTAACCCATCCCACAAGCATGCAAAGGCTTAAACCAATTCTAAAAGTTTCCACCAAGACTTTATTACAAAAAAAAAATGAAGCAAGTGTGTGAATCAAAGATAAACTTTATTGAACAATAAGCTGTAAAACAAAAATGACCCAAGTCAAGTGTCCAAATAAACTCCACAGGTAGCCAACTACACAGTCTCTGGCACTCTTATTGGTCACTTGGAGGTGTGCCCAGTCTCAGGGGTGAAGGGTCCAGGTGCTGTGGAGGTGGGTGGTGCTGGAGTGCTGGTCTGTATCGTCATTGGGGTGCCTGGTCCCGAAAGGACAACAGGGGACGGTGTGTTGAGGAAGCTCTCAGACAGCTGGCTCAGACCCGTGATGCTGAGAGGTCCTTCCTCCATGCCATGGGGTGTCAGCCCCAGTACTGATGAGAGATGTACTGAGGCCGGGCTTGGCTGTGGGGTGGAGGAAGGAGTAGTGTAGTGGGGCTGTCTGGTCTGCAGCTGGATGAGGACTGGTGTGGGTGGCATCGGTGACGTGGGTGGCATCATTGTCGTGGGTGGCATCGGTGGCATCAGTGGAACCGGTGGCAAAGGTGTCGTCCGATGACTCTGTGCCTGAACTGGGAAGGGCTGCTGCCTGTGCTGCTGGACCTCCTGGTAGCCATAGCCCTGGTAGGTGAGGGGCTGTGGGAAGCCTTGGAATGGGAGGGACATCACCTGGGGTGGAGGATCAGACCTGGACTGGGTGGGAGCAGGTTCCTCTGGATCTGGAGGGTTGTGAAGCAGCTCGGTGATCCGGTCCTTCACCACCTGGTACTGGGGTTCCTCCATGTTCCTGAGGGTCTGGTTGACATAGGTGAGGAAGGGCTTGCGGTTGGAGGATGAGGAGTCGGTGTGGACCAGCTGAGAGAGGAGTTCTATACTGGTGCAGATGGTGTCCCTGATCTCCAGCAGGACAGTGTGGCTCTGCCCGTCCTGCTGTCTGGCTCTCTGCCTTTCTGTGGAGGCGGAACTGGGGGGGGGTGGATGCGGCTATGACTGTGGTGGACTTGATGTCCCCTTTCTCCCACCGCACCAGGGAGTCCTCCACGTGCTCCACCACGGTTACAACACCTGTCCGCGGGTTCTCCGCCATGGCACGCTCCACAGAAACCTGCCTGGAGAAGGGACTGACTCTCGGCCGGAAGAGGACTGGCTCTCAGCCAGAGAGAGAGGGTAGACAGAGGGGCTCCTGGTGCTCCTCAGTGGCGGATCTCACCCTCCAGGAAGCTGCACCTGGCCATGACGTAGGTCTCTCTGTCCGTCAGCTTAACCGTGGCCTGGCCAGATTTCTTCAGATGCAGTTTCCCGTACCAGGTGTGCATGTGCTTCCACCAGCCTAGGAGCACCTCCGAAGTGTAACCCATACTCTCCGCCCTCTCTCTCCAAGCAGCCTGCTTCCTTTTTGGTGTCCCTGTACAGCCGGTGTCCCTTCCGCCACAGATAGTCATTCTCTTTCAGCCACTCCAGCACCTCATCCTCGTGTTCCTCCTCGATGAAGTATTGCCTCCTCTCCCGTCCCCGCATACGCCTATTCCTCCCTTTGGCAGGACCAGATGGGCCCTCATCAGAGGGGCTCCCAGGTGGTAGGGGCTGCTCCTCCACACCACCAGCAGCAGTAGCACCAGCAGGATCTTCATCATCATCATCATCATCATCACCAGCAGGATCATAATCATCATCATCATCATCAGCAGCAGCAGCAGCAGCAGCAGGATCATCATCATCATCATCATCAGCAGCAGCAGCAGCAGGACCAGGATCAGCAGCAGCAGAGTAAGCATCAGGAGCACCAGCAGCACCAGCAGCAGCAGCACCAGGAGCACGAGCAGGACCAGGAGCACGAGCAGGACCAGGAGCACGAGCAGGACGAGCAAGACCAGGAGCACTAGCAGTACAAGCAAGTCCAGGAGCACGAGCAGGATGAGCAGGACAAGCAGGACGAGCAGGACCAGGAGCAGCTTCAGCAGAGTACGCAGCAGCAGAAGCACCACCGCCAGGAGCAGCTTCAGCAGAGTACGCAGCAGCAGAAGCACCACTGCCAGGAGCAGCTTCAGCAGAAGCTCCAGCACCAGAAGAGTGAGCCCGAGCAGCAGAAGCCCCAGCAGAAGCAGAGTCAGGGACAGGGGGCGGGAGGGTGGCCCTATCCCTCTTGCCAGGGATGGCGGCAGGTTGCTGAGACTTTCACTTCTTCCCCATGGTTGTGGGGTTGCTGGCTGGCAGGGAGGCTGGCAGGGAGGCTGGTAGGCACCAAGGCTGGCACCAAGGCTGGCAGGAAGCCTGGCACCAAGGCTGGCAGGAAGCCTGGCAGGAAGGCTGGCAGGAAGCCTGGCACCAAGGCTGGCAGGAAGCCTGGCAGGAAGGCTGGCAGGCAGACTGGCTGGCAGGAAGGCTGGAAGGCAGGCTGGCAGGAAGGCTGGCAGGCAGGCAGAGAGCAAGGCTGGCAGGGAGGCTGGCCAGGAGGCTTGGAGGCAGGCTGGCAGGCAGCAAGGCTTGCAGGCAGGCATACAGGCAGGGCAGGCAAGGACTCGATGTATCCTGCAGCAGGTCTTTCCTCCGAATGCTGGCCACGTGCGAGCTGCTTCCCTTTATATCTGCGTGGCTTACACAATGCATCCCCCCCGCATGCGCAATTAACGCCAGGCATCCATTAGGCTTCCGCTGTGCATCCGCTAGGCTTCCGTTCTGCATCCGCTTCATCCGCTGTGCATCTGCTCTGCATCCGCTCTTTCCGTTCCGCGTCCGCTTTGCTGAGCCCCCCCGGAAACCTAGCGGATGTGCCATCCGCTCCCATCCCATCCGCTTCTATCTGCTGGGCTTCCGTTCCGCATCTGCTTTCCATCCGCTCTGCCTCCTCCCTGCGTCCGTGTTATCCGCTCCGGTTATGCAAATTTTTGCCCCTTTTGAGAGCGGATAACAACGGATGGAACATTTTGCTTGTCCGTTGTGTCTGTTTTGCATCCATTGGGCAGTGTGACAGGGCCTTTACTATTTAAGCTGCTCTCCTATACTCATTCCAGTTTAGTTCTAATTACTTTAAAAAAATCCTGTCCCAACAAAGACACTTTTGCCACAGTTTGCAAGGTTTTCAGTCCATCCAGACTGCAGGCCAACATATTTTTCTATTGAAGAATTCCTTTCTGCTTTGTGCCCTTTCCTCTTCCAGGAGATCAAATACCAGCCTCTGTCTTGTAGGAGGGTTTTGTTGGGACATATGTCCTTTTATACATGTGAGTATGCATTTGCATATTTACATATATAGATTCATAAAGTTAAATTTATACACTCAAGGTTAAAGCATCATACAGCACATATATAAAAGCACAACAAGCAGCTTTTAAAAAATCCCTTTCTTTTCCAGGATGCACTCCAGTAACTTTTCTTTTTCTTCCTATCTTTCTGATATGTTCAACAGAATACATGTCTTGACTATTTGGCAACCAAATTCTGCCTCCTACCATTGTCACAGCTATATGTGTTAAATCTTTTTTTTTTCATTTCAAATGGTTGGGGATCTGCTATACTGAGTTACAACTCTATGCAGATTTATTTAAGGGGAAGCATATATTGGCATCTGTAGTAGAGGGCATAGTGAGGAAGGATATTGCCATTCAAACTCTGATCCTTATGTACTTGTATACAGGGATTATGGTTGTATCATGCCATCATTTTGTTATCATCATGGTTAAGAAAAGATGCCTATAACACATATATCTATTTTTTTAAAGCATGTATGATATTCTTTATGAAAATATAACCAGAATAGTGAAAAAGTAGTTCAAATAGATTATAAAAATAATAGTAATCTTTTAACATGTATGTTTTATATGCCTGTTTGGCATATAATTGTAAATAACAATTGTAAGTGATAGCCCAGTTTGTCTGTGCTAAGTATTAAGATGTGTGAATTCAGTCTTTTCCTGCAGGCGATTGTTGTGATCATGCTTGTTAAATATATCACTGTTTTAGTCAAGTTGTTTACATAATCACTTCCTCCCCTCCTCTCTCTCTCTCTCTCTCTCTCTCTCTCTCTCTCTCTCTCTCTCTCCCTCCCTCCCTCTCTCTCTCTCTCTCCACACCAGCAGATTCTTCTTGTTTCTCTGCTAATCAGTGTTCTCAGAACTGTTTTTGGCTCAGAACTTATTTTGCTGACATAAAAATTATGAATAGTGTTAGATGTCAGTGCCGATACCAATTTTGCTCTTGATTGTTAGATATAACTGAAGAGCCTGCAACTTTTTCAACACAACTGAAGCATGTTGTATGATGGCTAAATCCAGTATATTTAATAGCTGCTTCCCTTTACTCTTTCAGATTCTATGCTAACACTTATTAATTCTATTAACCTGAGGTATTTATTTAAGGCTATATAAGAACTTATTTAGTAATTTTCTCATGTGCAGAACTGCTATGGCATTAGGAGAGGTTATGTCCCCAAAGTCTTCACTCACTTAATTATGGCAAACAGCTATTTCTGCCTCTTTTATTGCATGAAATGAGAGCAAGCCACCTCAAGATAAATACAGCATGCACTAAATGTCATCCTTCAAAACACCTCCAAATCCATTGTAAAAATATATAGTCAGTGGTTTGTATCAAGCATTAATTTTTCTGTTGCCTTGTCTGTAAAAATAAGGCTTCTGTGATTTTGTGATTTTTCTGAAACTGGTACTTCTATATAATATTTTAAAAATATTCTTTCTGATGGGGCATTTAAAAATAGATCTAGATGACAAATCACCAATAGGGATTACTATATGATGGCTGAAAAGTCTAGTACATCTATACTAAAGTAAATAGTATTTTTGATTTAATTTTATGATATTTTAAGAAGTTGTGGTGATTGTCCTCATAAAACAGCTATAGTGGGGAGGGTTGGTGATTCACAAAACACTTGACATGGTGATTTGTCAGAAAGTAAACTTCTACTACCCAATCTTAGCCTTCAGGATACTCTCTATCAGATTAATTCAATGACTGATGGTATTATGTCCCATCAAGTCAGTGCTGATTCTTAGCAACCACATAGATAAATTTTCATCAGTAGTATCTATTCCGAATCTGGTCCTTCAATATTCAGGCCATGCAATCATTGCCAGTGTACTTGAGGCTATTCAACTTACTGCTAGTCATTCACTTCTGTCTTCCAGCATTATAAATTTCTCAATAGAGGTAGGTGGAATATATACAATATATTCAGAATATAGCTTGAACCTTAAGTGAGAACACTGGATTGATTTATTCAACAATCCATTTGATTTTTCTTCTTGGACCAGAACTTCTCTCCAATTCCAAAGTTTAAAAATATCAACTCTCTTTTCATTCTGCTTTTTCAAAGTTTAACTTTCTATTGCCTGTGTGATTCTGCATGAGACATTTTTCTTGACTGATTCACTGTTGATGGTCAATACTAAAAGGCAGAAGCTATCCATCACTTCAGTATTTTTTTTGACAGTCCTAAGGCTGGTTGCGGTACCTTAGTCTTCTTTATATTAATTTGTTCTTATTTACTTTTAATCCTACCCCCTCCTTTTTTATGTGTATTTTTATTTTCATTCTTAATTTACCAAATATTTTCATTTCCAGCTGCCAAAGTAATGTTAGTAATATAGCACAGGTTACTAGTATTTTTTGCTCCAATTTTAAAATCACATTCATTTTTTTTCATTTTCCCTCAATATATACTTGGCCTTATCACTTTTTTCACTTGGAGCCAGTCTATGGCATCCTCTAGATATGAGTTTCACATGAGGACAGCAAAATATTCTGGGATTCTTATTTTCCTGAAGACATTCTACAGTTTGACATAGTCAATTTAACTGAAGATCTTTCTGTAAGCAATAAACACATGTTGACCTTTTTTTGAGTTCTATGGCTTTCTTGATTATCTACTGTGCATCAACTATAATGTCCCTTATTCCTTGATCTTTCCATAACTCATAGAGAAAGGTGCACACTTGGAATTTGAATATTAATCAAGATGTGGATGCAAAAGAATTAACTATGCTATATGTTTAAAATTTTATTTTTTTTAGAAAAGCCACAGAGTTTCCACCTAATACTTGTATTTAATTTGATATAAAGTCATCTTGAATCAAATTCAACTCCTGGTGACTTTCATAGAAATAACAATGCAGTTGCCTTCATATAACATGAAAATGATTTGCTATTGCCTTTCTTCCGGGATATATTTTAACTCCCTGAATTATAACAGATTGTTGCTTCTTGGAGAAACTTTTGTTTATGAAGTCCATTTGATTTACTTACAGGAGTCTCTGTTAAAGTGCCTCATATTTTAGTTTCAGAGGAAGAAATAATATAGCCCTTTTTGTGTAACATTTCATATAACAGAATTGAAACTTTATTAGAAAAGCTGCCAAAGTAATTTCAGAATAGGTTTATTTACTCCTGTGATATCTGCAACTTCAGATTAGAAAATGTATTTTACTTCATAATCACCCGTAGTATCAAAGTTTATATCAAAAGGTAACATAATATACATGTTTTGATGACCGATACAAAAAATACATTTGGAAGAGGATGGATCTCAATCTTATTTATCACATAAATAATATTTACATGATATGATTATTTAAGAAAGCTTAAAATATATATGTGGTAAAAGACATTCCTATTTCTTACCTACATTTCCAGTCATTAAGTATGAATTCTGAAAGTCCATCATCCCCATTCCAACAATGTGTATAAAATCTTCAATCACCTGCATTAATTCGATGGAGCCTTGGTAGATCTTTAGGATGAAAAATAAAAAGTCTCACGCTCAGTAACTGCAGGATTCCAATTTGTACAATAATCACCATCATAACAAAATGAATGAAATCTACAAGAGTTGGTTTGCTCCATGGGTGCCTTTTCAACAATAGTATATACTCTCATGGTTCAAGTTTGTTGTCCCCAGAAACATCTAAAATGGATTGGCATATATGCACTGAAAAGTAGGGGATCTTTCAGGACATAATGAGCATTAAATGAGAACCTCTTGGGAGAAGTAGAAGGGACTTGCTTGAGTTTCCTAATGAATTTAGCACACTGTTATTTTTTGATTCAGTGTATACATTTACAATAATTACAATGCAGGTAATTTTGCATTGCAAGTTCTTTTAATAAGAAATCAAAAGGAAAATATTTTCAGCTTATGATAAAAATAATAAATTTTTTGACTGTTCCATCCCCAGAGAGCAGTTATGGAAAGTCAATTAAATGTGAGGGAAAATGGATGATAAATGGATATCAACAAAAGTTCATCTGTTAATTCTTAAAATCAAAAGATGAAGAAGCAATTCAATTAATTATGCATTATTTCTGATTTACATGCCTTTACACGCTAAGTTTACACATAAAATTTGCATATGTATGTTTTCTGAAATTTTACAATTGGACAAAGTTGGATAACTGTTTTAAATAATTATTTTGCAATATTATTAGATGCATCTCACTCATTCAGTGCTAACTGTCTTAAAATATATCTTTAAAAACTCATGGTAAATCATCCTAAAATCCTACTGAAGGATTTCTGAAAGTCCTCCTGTCGAATATATCATCTCATAAGTTATAAAATATGCATATATGGTTTATAACAAACAATGAATATTTAATCTAATGACATCTTGTAGAAAACCAGTTGTTTCTTTCCTGACAACTTATCTTGTTACCTTTTAAGCATTCTGAATTAAATATGTGTAAATATACTAAGGCTGGGACAAACAAGGGAAGTTTTGTCAATTACAATGTTAATGTCCATAAAGTAAAGGTAAAGGTTTCCCACTCTAGTCATGTCCGATTCTATGGGGTGGTGCTCATCTGCATATTTTATCCAAATAGAGCCAGTGTTGTCTGATGACATTTCTGTGGTCATGTGGCCAGGATGACTATATGCCAAAGCACACAGAACATTGTTACATTCTCACCAAAATGGTACATATTTATTGACTTGCATTTACATGTTTTTGAACTGATAGGTGGGCAGGACCTAGGGCAAGGACAGGAACTCATTCTGTCATATGGCATTCAGGTCTCCATTGTCCATTGGAAAACTGGGCTGTCAGTTTTCCAATGGAAAAGTTCAATGTTTTTAGCCACTGAAACATCACACCCCTTTAATGTCCATATAAGTATATAAAAAGAACAGTGATGGAGCAGGCCAAATATCTATTTGGTATACCTTGCATGCAGAACATGAAGTGTTCTGCATGTATATAATTCTACCGTGTTTCTCCAACAATACGGCCTCCACCAATAGGAAGGCCACCATGTTTTATCGGCATAAAATCAAATTAAGCCCCTCCCCCAAAATTAAACATGCAAAATGGGGGGGAATGGTGGGGGGGCTTGCCTTTAGAAAGTACTTTTATTGCATACCTGGATATGGTGCTGCCTGCGTTGACTTTGGCATTGGTGGGGCACTTCGTATCGGGAGACCTTCCTCCACCATTGCTTTCTCTTCTCCCTTGCTGCCATGACATTTAGAGCAACACTGCGGCATTTGGCACAGCCATGCACAGCCAGCCAGGGCTCCTCCCTGCAATTGGAGCCCGGCGGAGACACTTGGCTTCAGGCACTCCTGTTGCCGCCTTCCCTTCGCCTTCAAAGCCAAAGCCAACTTTTTTTCACCCTACTACCGGTATGACAAAGCCTCCCCTGCCCGAAAGGATAGCCCAACCCCACATGGGGAAGCGAATCTCCTGGGGCTGCAGTGCAGGATCGGGCCATCTTGGGAGAAGCACCCAGCCGCCATCCCTGCCTGGTGCCGGACAGAGCGCGAAGAACTTCACCTGGGGCACCCAGTGCAGCTGACAGGCGGGCCCACCTGCCCGGCAGCAGAGCTCTCACCAAGGCAGCAAGCACCTCTCCACTGGACCCTCCGCTCATCCTGCCAGGGCTGTGCTAGAATCGTGCAGGCTGGGCAGAGCCAGGAATGCAAGCTGCAGGTGCACACCTGCCTGCCAAGCAAAAGAGCCAGGCTGACCTGAGCTTGGCTTCCTTCCCAAATACCTCCAACGCAAACCTAAAGGAGCCACTGGGAGAGGCCGCCCAAGGCAGTGATAGCGCCCACCCATTCATGGACAGGGAGGCAATGCGACTTGTCCTCCTCCACCGAGCTGAGCCCCACCGAGTCAGTGCCTCTGCCTGATGCCCATTCCGCTGCAGTGTTTGGAGCTGCCGCCGCATTTGGAGATGCATGGGGACGGGCTGAGGAAGGGGTGGAAAGGACGGGCGGCTTTGGGTTCTCTCCGCCGGCCAGGGAAGCAACGCTGCCATCACCTCACCTCCCTGTCCATGGACGGGTGGGCGCTTATCACTGCCTCAGGCAGCTTCTCCTGGTGACCCCTTCGGGTTCGTGCTGGAGGGACTTAGAAAGGAAGCCAAGCTCAGGTCAGCCCAGCTCTTTTGCTTGGCAGGAGGGCGCACACCTGCGGCTCACTTTCCTGGCTCCAACTAGCCCGTACAGCTCTGGCATGGCCCTGGTGGGATGAGAAAGGGTCTGGCAGAGAGTCGCTCGCTGCCTTGGCAAGAGGTCTGCCGCGAAGGAGGGCCTGCCTGTCAGCTGTGCTGGGCACCCCAGATGAAGGTCTTCATGCCCTGCCCAGTGCCAGGCAGGGATGGAGGCTGGACACTTCTCCCAGGGTGGCCTGATCTTGCACTGCAGCCCCAGGAGATTCACCTCCCCATGTGGAGTTGGGCTGCCCTCTTGGGCAGGGGAGGCTTTGTTGTAGTAGGGCGTCGTTTTTAAAATAATTGGCTTTACCTTTGAAGGCAAAGGGAAGGTGGCGACAGGAGCGCCTGAAGCCGAGTGTCTCTGCCCGGCTCCGGTTGAAGGGAAGAGCCCTGGCTGGCCGCATGTGGCTACGCCAAATGCCACGGCGTTGCTCTAAACGCCGCGGCAGCAAGGGAGAAGGGAAAGCAATGGTGGCGCAATGGAAAGCAATGATGGCAGGAAAGCAATTCCTGATACGAAATGCCCCACCAATGCTGAAGTCAACATCCAAGCCATCGCCGCCTACCCACCTGAGGTTGCAAGGGGGAGAATTAAGTCACCTCCAAAAAGACGGCCTAGCCGTTTTTCAGGGGTCAAAAAAAAAAAAAGGCCTGGCCTTATTTTGTGAGAAACACGGTAATTCTCTCTGATTCTTGTTCTTCAACAAAGTTAAGTTGTCCTTCATCCTATAACTTCATGAGAACTAGCAATTATTCATAGCCTTGAAATCTATATATTTGACAATCCAAGAGATGAAAACATGCAGACAATAGATGCACAGGCCTTGGGGGCTAGGCCAACTAGGATGATCTTTGACTGATGAATCAACAACAATCCTTTTGAAAGCAGAAAAGAGGGAATGTCTACAGGACTTGGGATATTTACCTGCTGTGCGTCTTCCCATTTTTCTTTGTTTTCTTCATCCAGAAGGTTGCTAACTATTTGAAAGAAGTTCTGAAAATTCAAGGAGACAATTACTTTTTATATTAAAAAATGATGCATCAAAGCAATACACTATTTTTGAAAAACACAATGAAGTCCTTGTACAGAAGCTTTGTAGCCAAATCTGATCATAAACCATTTCCTTAAGTCAAAAGTAGACAACCTGGAACCCTTCAAACATTAGGGATATAGATCCCAGGCTCTGTAGGATAGGGCTGAAGAAAGAGAAGTCCACAATATGTGAAATGCCCTAATTTCCTCCCCTAAGTCAAGAAAAGACATGGTTTGTTGTTAAGGTATGCTTTTATGTGATAAATAGTAATGATGCTTACAACATTAGAATATTTGTCATGATAACCAGATGTATTAACTACTGAGTTTTATTTGTGATCACTATTATTTAGCAGTCAGTTCTGTTGCCATTACAGTTATTTTTTTGCCTGTGTATGAGCTAGATATTTTAAGAAATCAGATGCATCCATTATGGTGCCTGTCCTACAGAACATCTCACCATGAGATCCAAAGGCACCCAACTTTCCTGGCCTTTTGGAAAGTTGTCATGAACTGGTTCTTCCCCCAAAGGTTGGGTCAGGTTTTTAGTTGAACTCTATATGTATGTAGCTGTTTTGGGACTTCCATATGCTATTTAGGTTATTGTACTATAATTATTTTTAATTTTGTATGTGGTGTGATTGTATTCTATGTAGGTATCTAAATAACGTATTGAATACTTATAGAGTAGATTGTTCTTGGCTACTTAGGATTATATATTTAACATGGGTGGGCCTGTAAATTCTCTAAATATTTTTTTTTTTTTTAAATGTGTTTCACAATGCATGTATGAGAAAGATATGCCTGCCATATCTGTGTTATTCTCTGGCAATTATTGTTTAAAAGTGAAAAACACACAATTGCTATTGCACCATCTGGTAGCATCAGAATATATGATTATAGTCCTTTCTCTTTGTAAATAAATCAATCCCAGAGGGTGCAGAAAACACTTTATTTAAAGAAAAGAAAAGGTAAAATTGTAGAAAAACTCATTTTAACTTTAAATATTAAAATAGATGGTCAGTATTGTATAAGATGAAGTACAGTGTTGTTGTGATCTAGGAATTCAGCAATTGCAAATTAAAAAGGGAAGAAAACCAAATAGGAAATATAAAAGTAAACTGAACAATTGACCATTGAGAAAGATGGTGTTGATCCACCGCCAGTAAGGAAAAGCTAAATTTTAGGGGATCAATAGCACAGATACCCTGAAGGTTTATTTCAAATTGATACACAATGCAGTACCTTTAAAATGACCCAAATCATCAGTGCTTTGATAATCAAGTTGAGTTCCCATACTCAGCAGTGTTTATTTCCATTCAATAATCCCACAGGTGGTAAAGATAATGGGAACATATTTATTTATTAATCAAATTTATATAGCTTTAACTTCCTGTTTCTTATATACTCAACAAAATAAGTAGCATTTATTGTTATATTACTCTGTTTAGGACTATGTTATACAAAATATCTTTTGAATATTTGCTTGAGTTCAGTGAAACTTACATTTTAGTATGCAATTTTCCATATAATCCTAAATAACTTTGTTCATTTATTTGAACTAGTTTGGAAACATCCCACATAGCCCAGTGGTTCTCCCCCTGTGGTCTGTGGACCCCTGGGGGGGCACAGTGTCATCACAGTGGGACTGCAAAGGTTTGAAGAATGTTATGATTTAAATCTTGAGTTAAGTCTTAGTTGTCCATGGCCGTGGTCCATGGCTACAAAAAGTATTTAAAGGCAGTCCATGGTGAAGAAAAAGTTGAGAACCATTGATATAGTCCATAGTTTTATTCTCTTCTAATATAGAATGCAATCAGATCCATTCATCATTGGGATACAAAGCCAGCAAAGAAATGAAAACAAATCAAACTCAAGGCAATTAATTGCTTACAAAGGCCTAAAATGCCACTCTATAGGATCAAGTTTTGAGGTAGCATTTTCCTTTCAATTTCTTCTTCTAGCTATGGTGTTTCCACTGGGCACCTTTCTATTGCCAAATTAACAATATTTCCCAGGATTGAGAAAAAGGTATCCATAACCCTATGGTACTTTATGTTTATGTAGCTGTCCTACATGAAAAGCAGTCACACAATAACTAAGTGCTGCTTTTTCTGTACATAAACTGTATAAATTCTACAAATATATCACACATATGCATAATGTATGAAGTTGCTATTTTATATATTATTCTGAAACATCCCAAATTCTTCTCTCAGTTCAGAATCCAGGTCAAAATGCAAATTGGTTGATTCTACCAGATGTTACCTGGGATAGAATTGGGTGATGATATTTATTTCTAATTACTTTATTACCAAGATTTGAAACTTAATCATACTTGAACTGGAAGGCTGGAAGAAATGTAGACATGATAAATGCTGTGGAAATGAATAGGAGGAAGGACAAAATCACCCACATTTCTATGATGCATTGAAAAGAGAGGTATGATGTGAGCCATTCCGTATCTGAGCTTTTGAATATTTTGCATACAGAATCATTCAAAAAACTTAAATTATCCTTTCATTAAAATAATATCAGATATCTTGACAATACTCTAAAGTATTGTGCCACACTACTGTCATCTCCCACCCACTTGCACCTCCAAAGCCCCAACATACTCCAAAAAGAACATAGCAGATGGTACAGAAGGAAGTAAGCAATAGCAAAAGCATCCAGCAGCAGCCTCTCACAGCAGCCCTCCTCTTAGCCTGATCTTAACATCCATCAGCAGTCCAGCCCTCCAAAAATATAACATCAAAATTGGCACCCCACCCAAAACCAGTCCAAAGAATCACTGCTGAATCTGTAACAAGAATATTGCAGCCACCAACATGCTGTCAAACACTATAAAACAATGATTTATTCCCCCCTCAACAGCTATCCTTCGGCTTGCTGAATTCTGGTCCAGTCCAGCCCACTCCTGAACCTCAAATCCAAACAGTCTAAGCAGCCAGAAACAGTTTGCTACATACATACATCCTTCCACCAGGGAAATATATCCATTAAATTTTTTTGCATAATAATCATGAGATTATTACAGCCTAACCCAATTGTGTCTCCTTCCCTCTTCACTATCTTTTATTCCATCGATATTTCTTTGTTATATTCCTTTGTAATGTAGTCCTAATAAAAATACTTTTCTGAAAAAAAATTCCTGAATATATTTTCACGTGCAGTACATACAGATGAAACTTGAAAAATTAGAATATCATGCAAAAGTTCATTTATTTCAGTAATGCAACTTAAAAGGTGAAACTAATATATGAAATGGACTCATTACATGCAAAGTAAGATAGTTCAAGCTGTGATTTATCATAACTGAGATGATTATGGCTTACAGCTTTTGAAAACCCCAAATCCACAATCTCAGAAAATTAGAATATTGTGAAAAGGTTCAATTTTCTAGGCTCAAAGTCTCCCACTCTAATCAGCTAATTAATCCATAACACCTGCAAAGGGTTCCTGGGCCTTTAAATGGTCTCACAGTCAGGTTCAGTAGGAATCATAATCATGGGAAACACTGCTTACCTGACAGTTGTGCAGAAAACCATCATTGACACCCTCCATAAGGAGGGAAAGTCTCAAAAGGTAATTGCAAAAGAAGTTGGATGTTCCCAAAGTGCTGTATCAAAGCACATTAATGGAAAGTTATGTGGAAGGGAAAAGTGTGGAAGAAAAAGATGCACAAGCAGCAGGGATGACCGCAGCCTGGAGAGAACTGTCAGGAAAAGGCCTGATTCAAAAGTGTTGGGGATTTTCACAAGGAGTGGACTGAGGCTGGAGTCAGTGCATTAAGAACTACCACACACAGATGGATCCTGGACATGGGCTTCAAATGTCGTATTCCTGTTGTCAAGCTGCTCCTGAACAACAAACAATGTCAGAAGTGTCTTACCTGGGCTAAAGAAAAATAGAACTGGTCTGTTGTTCAATGGTCCAAAGTCTTCTTTTCTGATGAGAGCAACTTTTGCATCTCATTTGGAAACCAAAGACCCAGAAGAATGGAGGAAGAACGGAGAGGCATACACTGCAAGATGTTTGAAGTCCAGTGTGAAGTTTCCACAGTCTGTGTTGATTTGGGGAGCCATGTCATCTGCTGGTGTTTGGTCCATTGTGCTTCATTAAGTCCAGGATCAACTCAGCCATCTACCTGGAGATTTTGGAACACTTCATGCTTCCTTCAGCAGACGAGCTTTATGGGGATGCTAACTTCATTTTCCAGCAGAACCTGGCACCTGCCCACACTGCCAAAAGCACCAAAACCTGGTTCAATGACCATGGGATTACTCTGCTTGATTGGCCAGCAAACTCTCCTGACCTAAACCCCAAAGAGACTCTATGGGGCATTGCCAAGAGAAAGATGAGAGACATGAGATCGAACAATGCAGAAGAGCTGAAGGCCCCTATTGAAGCATCCTGGTCTTTCATAATACCTCAGCAGTGCCACAGGCTGATAGCTTCCATGCCACGCCACATTGAGGCAGTAATTGCTGCAAAAGGGGCCCAAATCAAGTACTGCGTACATATGCATGCTTATAGTTTTCAGAGGTCCGATATTGTTCCATGTACAATCCTTGTTTTATTGATTGCATGTAATGTTCTAATTTTCTGAGATTGTAGATTTGGGGTTTTCATGAGCTGTAAGTCATAATCATCACAGTTATGACAAATCATGGCTTGAACGATCTTGCTTTGCATCTAATGAGTCTATCTCATATATTAGTTTCACCTTTTAAATTGCATTACTGAAATAAATGAACTTTTGCACGATATTCTAATTTTTTGAGTTTCATCTGTATTTTCACTGGAAGATTTTAAGCAACAGGAATAAAATATCTGCATTCATTCATTTGGACCCATTTTAGTTTTGCTTAAGGCTGGGTTTCAGCATGGAGACAGCATATGCCTGCTGTTAATTTTGGCAGATCTCTCTCTCTCTCTCTCTCTCTCTCTCTCTCTCTCTCTCTCTCTCTCTCTCTCTCTCTCTCTCTCTCTCTCTCTCTCTGCGTGTGCGTGTGTGTGAACACTATGCTTCTGGTTTGCTTAGTGGCTTTCAAGACAGTTTATTATGGTATCTTTCTAGACTAGCTGAGGATTTTGGGAGCTGAGGGCACCATGTAGTTTTCCTCCTTTCTTGATAGTTTGTGCTGGTGTTGACAGTGTTTACATTTTTGCATACTCATCTGGAATGTGCCTTAAAGCTCAGTGCTGTAGTTCCTTCTATAACATCTACAAAATCTGTAAGAAAACATCTGGGGAAGTCATCTGCTACTTCAGGGTTTGCTATTTACAATCTACAGATGATATTCAGTTGTATATCAAAATTCCAGATCAATCAAAATGATGCTGTCTATGTCCTACCCTAGTAACTGGAAGATCTAGATCTAGATAAAGAGGAACAGACTCAGGCTCAAAACCTAGTGGCTGTTGATTTTTGATTCTACTAGAGCTGAGGGCTTTCCATCCTTTGTTTTTGATGGGGCTTCATTCCTGTGCTTTAGACTGGTGCACAACTTGGGGGTCATCTTGAACTCATAGCTCTTACTTGGAGTGATAAAAATGCAAGCAGTCTTTGCTCAGTTCCAACTGGTGTGCCAATTCTACCTAATTTGGATTGGAAGCCACTTAAATCTATCATTCATGTTGAAATCATCCCATGATTGGGCTATCACAATATAAGGGACTGTCTTGAAGACCATTTGGAAGCTCCATTAATGTAAGCTTTAAAGAGTTATTCTGGAATCAAACATTTTCTAACTTTCATTAAAAAAAAATAATTCAGGATACTTCATGGTCCTTCACAATTACCAAGTTATCTGTTGGGCAAAACTCTGTTAAGTAAGATCCTTCCAGGAAATTTAGACAGAACATGATAGTTTTTCCTTCAGAAATCAATGAAAGCACAAAGGATCCTTGATTTGAGCCAAATCTTAACATTGCTTAAAAATGATATGATGTTTGAAGAGAATGGAATACAGACTCATCCTTTCACATACAGTCATAAGTATAATTCCATGCCAAAAGAAGGTGACGAGAAAAGAAATTCAAGATGGAAAAAAAAATACTCAGAGCACAATAATTCTAATAAGAAAAAAAAATGGAGGACTTTAGAAAAAGCCAATGTGTCTGAAGAAAAAAGTTTTAGCAAAATAAAATCCCAAAGCCAAGAAGCAATTATGTGGTAGACAGAGGAACAAATAACCAAGGATGAGCTCATACAAATAGCAGATTTATAGAGATGAAATTGGGAGAGCAAACACTCACAGTGAACTGAGATGAGCAAAGGATGCTGAAAACATCAAAAGGGGTTCATCAAATACTACAGAGTAAAAATAAAAGAAAGAAAACGAGGACACCAGCTACTCTGTGAAGATAGCAAAGGAAACCCAAAGGTGCTTTTTCTTGGGATTTTTTTTTGAAGACGTTTCGCTTCTCATCTAAGAAATTTCTTCAGCTCTTAAGAAGCTTCTAGGGTGACAAGTGAAATGTGTTAGGAATTAATAGTCACCTAACAGTTGGGTTGGAAATATATAAACCAGGATAGACATTTAATACTGTCTCTTTAAGGGAATGCTAAAATTGTAATTGGGTGTGGTTCCTCAAATGGCTATAAGATGGAGCCAGAAACCTGGGTTGTTTAGTCCTGCTGTTGATAGTTGCTACTTGGTCAATGTTCTGTTGTTCATTGTTTCCTGAATATTTCCCTTTTGACTATTGCTGATCGTCGTTATTCTTGGATTGATGTGAGTCTATTACTTAACTGTTTGTGATATTGGACTTTGATTTTGGATTATCCCTGGACAGAAAAACTGACTGCTTTAACTGTTTATAACTTGGAGTGCTTGTTGGACTTTGCTTAACCGTTTACTGGAAGTAAAAACCTACATTTTACTATACAGTGTATCTGTGTTCTGGTTGTGTGTTATTCCTCACCACTCTCACTACGTCTCACTGTGTGCACTCATTCTCCAAATGGGGAAATACCTCAACAAAACGTTTTCATAGAAAAACAAGAAAGTCCAGTTGCCTCTTGGGGAAAAAAAACACCTTTGAGAGAGTCATGATCTGGATGACTGGAAATCTCCATAGACATATAGCAAAAGAAACACATCAAGGAGAAGGCTAAGCTTTTATTCTGACTCATTTTTTTTCCTTTGTGAAAATGATATATGTTCCAGTAGATGGTTGTGAAGAACTAGTTCAAATGGTAGGATCCCACTCAAGCTTCACCGAACATGGTAGGAAATATCTAATGATTTTAATGAGTTCAAATCTCTAGGGCTAAGTGGGCTATATCCTAGGATTTTAAAGGAACTTGCCAATTGCTTGACCCAAAATCTAGATATTATATTTGAGAAATCTTAGGTAATACTGAATCAAATTTGGGAGATTTAACTTTACATCAACAACGGGGAAAATTCTATATTTGAGTGCTTTGTAAATAACTTGGAAGCAATGAGTAATTCTTGGAAATCCACATATATTTGTGAATAAAAAGGAGTAATCTCATTTTATATTTTGATGGTGTAACTTCTAAGCCAAAGCCAAAGCCAAAGCCATACAATTCATTGTGTCTTCAGAAAAAACATTGATCAAGGTACCCATCTATTGATTACAGATTACAGTAGGTGCTGAATATATTATTTTGGAAAATGAAAACTAGGTCAATTTGTATTGAAATAGAAGAAACCTTACATTCCTCAGCCTTCACAGCTATGTAATGGACTTTCTTTTATTGCTAATTGAAAAAATGGAAGGAGTAAAAATCAGATAGTCACTTTCTCTGAAATAATTTATTTCATGGGGAAAACCTTTCCCTTTTATGTCTGTGGATGCTTTATGAAATATGCACCCTGTCATTTAATTCTGATAGAATGTGCATTCATGCCCAATTGCATTATATAGCCCTGCTGATAAAACTAACCTTAAGTTGTTTGATGCAAGACCCACATTTTAATCTTTAAAGAGAAATGAAACCGGATAGAATTTGAATGAAAGTAGATCTGGGGTAATTAGAATGCAGATCTATTTTTTTTTCTGGTAAGTAGTTAAAGTCTAAGAATCAGGTGCAAAAAATTGTCTGTATTCTTTTGTATTTTTTAAACCCAGTTAGTTCAATTTCCTATCATAAAAATGATTTCAGTGTTTCACAGGCAATTCTAATAAATGAAATTGTCTGAATTATTATTGCCCTTTTTATGTATCTATTATCTGGGCTGCATGATAGGAGCACTTTGAGCACTTTTAATATAAGCTGTTTCCACCATATTAGAGTTCCAAATTTGCATATTAGTATATGCTGGATTTGCAAATTTTCTTACATATACATAAAAGGCCATACTGAATTACAGTTTAAGTACCATTATACTATTTGTCACAGAACAATTTATGAATGATATTTTATAATTTCATTTTCAAAAGGATACACGCTTAAAAAACAAACAAACACGTGAATGTTATGATAAAAATTAGTTACCAATAAATCGTCTAGGCTTTCTGCCAGGATTTAATTTTAATGTACTTTATGCTCTGCCTTGCCCAGAATGCAAAATAAAATAAAATAAAATGACAGACATATTCCAGTTTTGATTTTGCTTTAAGTCTCCTTTGAAAAATGACCATTTTTTCTTCAAATTTTAGGTGTAATTTTGTTGAATAAATCCTAGTACAAGTTTATTCAAGGGCAATTTGCTATTCCATATAACAATCAATTAGTAATTAAAGTGATTTAGTTAAAGTTACTAATTAGGAAATATATTTCACCTAAATGCGCAAACAGCAGCACAAAGTTCTGTACTACTATTCCAAAATTGTAGTATCAGAGAGCACCAGTAGTTATAGTGCTCTGTAGGATAGCAGATTACAAAAATGAATCAGCAACATTTCAACACTTATTATTTTGGCTGATCCTAATCCATTGAATTCCAGGCTGCGTTGCATTTAGGGATGCTCATTTATTTCACTGTGTTTTCATGTGATTTTGTCACTTTTCATCCATACTGAATCCTCAAGACCCCTAACAATAATTAGAATATAAAATAGAAATCAAAGATGAAAGCCAGAGTTAAAATTATTAACAAATAAAAGCCTGCTGGAAGAAAATGTCCTTGGCTAAAGACAGAGAGAGTGGAAGCACAAAGCGATACAAAATTGTTGCCAGGGGGGTAAGGGTTTATTGGGTTTTGCATTTGGAGTTTTACTACCTGGAATCACGGTAAGTTGGGTGGCCATATATATTTCATCAATAAAAAAGAATATTAGTAGCACAAGATCGAATGATGGGGTCATTACTGCTCTCTGAGCTTGGTTGTTTTTTGCAGATGTTTTATTACAGTGATGATGTTACCTAGCTGGGTAATGAAAGACGTGCAAGAAAACAACTAAGCTCAATGGGCACCAAGGACACCACATATTTTTTTTTCTTAATACAATAAATGTGTTCCACAATAAGGACCCACTTTCTTCAAAAGATGGCCTTTCTTGCAAATGAATGGGTCTCTGTAATTTGGAGTGTAATCGGAGTTCAGATGAGCCTCTCTTCCTGATCTTACTGTCTGTCCCAAGTTTGCAACAAGAAACAGTCATACCTTAAGATATTCAAGGCTTAAACATTCAGCTCAACACCTTAAATTAAGCCTGAGAAGATGGCAGTTAGTACAGATGATCATGCATGGACAGCTAGTTATTCTGGAATATACTGAGAAGTTTACCTGCCAACTTATTAATCATTTGAAATTTCTACACACTTTTCAGGACTTATTAGATAAAGAATAGAGTACTATATTCAACATAAGATAAAACCAAAGCATAAATACTCAAATTCCATAAGCAGTAAATTGAAAAAATGCACTGATAAAGCTGACAACGTCCTGATAAGAATCTGATATCTAAGGATCAAGAAGCTATTAACAGAGTTTCTTTCATTTTGTATTGTCCTTACAATGATGAGCTAAGGAGATAGAGGACTAGTATAATGAACTGCTGCATATTAAAATGTATCACTACAGTACTAATACTGAGCATTGCACTAATACACTTAGCACTTTGAAATATTGACCAGACAGAGGCTAAGCAAAGCACTATCACATTTATAGATTCCAGAGAAAGCATTGCAGCTGTTATTTTTATATTGGTATGCTGTAGCAAGGGAATGTTTTAAGAAAAAATGATTTTAATTAGCATTTTGCAACAAACCAATAAACCAATCAGAAATGTTCCATTCCTTGCTCACAAAGCCAGATATGCGAAGAGTTGCACGATTAATTCTTAGAATAAAATATTTGTCTACTAAACAGATGCCCATATTCTTTGTGCATAGAAATGTAGCAATATTCAATAACATTTCTAAGCCTGAGGTCATTTGAGAAAATTAGAATTCAACAAACATCTAGGAAAATCTGATCACTTTGAAATGCTTTATTAATATATTTACTGGGTATAACAAAAACTCATCTGAATGGTTGTAGAAGTTTGGAAACTATTTATGGGTAATGTGCTTTTTAATCTCCAACATTGGTGGCTTTAGCTTGTTATATGACTCTGTCATCAAAAGTGAACAACATTTGGTAGATCCAAAACCAAGCCTCCTTTTAGTAGACTATTCTAGACCCATAGTCAGTTTACCTGGGATATTAAGAGAAGAAATCTGAGAATTTGCCATTGGTGCATACTGGTGCATTCTTGGTACTGATTACAGAAACGATGTGTTTTACATAATTATTTTGTATGTACCTGTTCAAACAATGAAATATGATCACTGTTTTATATAAATTGACAAGTCTATATGTTTTGCTGTTGTATTTTACGACATTGGTCAGCTGAGTCATGCTTAATTACTTCCTTCAGCCTTTTCAGCTTCTTTGGTGAAAAAAACATTAATTTTTATATTGCAATACTGTTGACAATAGCTTAGACAAGCTAGACAAGGCTTAGATTTGATATACTATACAATATCTTCCACATACATAATTTTACATCAATTTAGATTTATATTTAATTCTAAAAAGTTATAATACTCAGGTGTGGAATAGTGCTACACTACTACAAGTTTCACATTCTAATGCAAAACCCATCCCTGCCATGATTATTTGACACCTCCCAGTTTGAAAGAAATAACAGTTGCAAAGCTGTACTGCTATAGTTAAAATGTAGTAACTATATTTTTCACTGTAACATATGTGAACAATGTCTAAAATGCTGGCAGCAGGGGGAGTATTTAGAACATAATGATTTCATTAATATGAAAAACAGGATTGCACTTCTGCAAATATAGTAATTTTGTGACAACAAAAATAAGAAATCTGAACAGGGAGTTCAAATATAATGATAAAAAGAATCTGGGTTCCAATCTGCAGCACACAAAGCGATTTTGGAAACATTTTGATGGCAAGATGATGATACCCTCACAGTGTCATCATCAGGCCACCATTATGTACTTATATTCCAACTATGTCACCATGGTTTACATTGACATACATTTTGGGTCATCTCCTTCCAAGCTCAACTCCTCTGAGTATTTTTTTTTTTTTGATGGGTGTAAATAACAATTTATTACTGTCTTTCAAACATTAAGAGGAAACTGTAGTTGAAATAGATTTCTTAATCTGATTTAGAGAACAAATGAAAACATGATTATACATTCAGAAGCAATGATGAACAATGGCTTTCTTGAAACTGGAAATCAAAGAAAGTTTTGGCATATTTAACAGGAAAGGACAGTTTAAACTTAAGATGTTACCCTGAAATATGCTTTCATCATTGTAACTGAAGTGACCTTTACTGTATGTTTGCATACAGAGGTATAGTACTGACACAGGGCAATATTGCATTGTTCTATGCATATCATGTCATAGGAATTTCTGGTCATAGGAAATAATGGGTGCATGAGTGAGCCAGTGAGATTTTTTTTTTTAAAAAATCATTGCTTGTTAGTACTTTCATAGTTCAACACTGAGCATTTTGTGTTGATGATAGCAATAAGTAACAATGTTAAAATAATGTATAATTTATTATGATGAGTAAACTCAGCCAACATCTACCCTGGATGACAAGAGTTCTCCAAAATCTTATGAGCCATTCTGTTCCTTGATATATATTTTTTAATTGGAGATGTTAGGAACTGAATCTTAGCCAGTCTGCATGTAAACCTTTTTACAAGTCAGTTTAGTCGAGTTACAGCTCATAAACCAGGAGATTCTAGAGCTTCTATGAGGTTCTAGTCCTGCCCTAGTTGTGGAAAATGGCTGGGAGACCTTAGGCTAGTCACTTACTCGTAGCCCAACTCCCCTCACAGGGTTGTTGTGGAGAAAGTAGGAGGAAGAATGAGTATTCAATATGTTTGCCACTTGAAGTTGCTTATAAAAATTATAGGCAGGATATAAATACAATTGTATAACAGTAATAATAAAATATATGAAGTCTTTTTCATATTGTTTCACATACCTGAACACCATCTGATGCAGGGATGTAACTTGCTCTCTTAAATGTATCTGTAACATTTCTGAGAATTTCCACAGAAACTAAAAGATCCCCTGCATAAAAATTCTTCCTCTGAGTTAAATCCAAAAGAGTCTTCGTCACCTGAGACATTCCTTCACCAGCCAGTGTCCTCTGTCCTTTTGCAAGATGTTCTTTAATCTATAAATGAAAAAGGAAAATAAAAGCATCAGAACCTATTCTCGTACATTTGAAAAAAAGATATTATGAAGGTATTTGCTTGTCTGGCATGTTGGAATAAACCAGAAAAGGGTTGGGGGGGGTGTGTGTGTATAAAATTGTGGCCTGAGTGTCACTTTGTGATTGCTTGTTTCTAACTTCACACAGTTAGAACATTTCCTGAAGTTTCATTGCACTGTTTTCATTGTCCATTTGTGTTCAATTTTTGTGTTTGGGTTTTTAAGGGTATTGTACTGTATGTACATTAAAGTTACACTAAAGGGAAATAAGATGGAACAAATTTTAGGATCTCTTGCGATTAACATTTCCAAGTTCAAGAACGCTGTATAAATTGTATAAATTGCTGCGTAAATGCTTCAAGTCAAAACATTTACACTATCCACACAGAACTTTGTGTATTTACTATGACATTTAGGAGCATGGAAATAATTAGAAACAGACTCATCTGCATGCCCACAGCTCCTCCTAGTTTAAGCCTTTTGCTTACAAGTCCTAGGCGTATAACATTACAGATACAATTTGCATAAATTAGTGTGTGTGTATACATATTAGGGGGCTACTTAGCTCTTCACACAATAAAAAGCTGATGTGGAGCTAATGAACTGGAGAATTTGGAGGAATATTATTTTAAACAAACAGCTGTAGCTGTTGGAGCTTTCATACATATTTTCTATGAAAACCAGACATCACTGCACAAATAACCACTTTACGGTAGCAAATAACCACTTTATGATAGCAGTCTACATTCTATTCAAGTCACTGTCAAAGCATTGAATTACAGGTTCTTTTATATTGTGTATGTCATAGAGATAAGTGTAAAAAGAATAGCAGAGTAGAATCTGATTGACTCAGGCTTGCTGTTAGTTTTGAGAAATTTATCCCCTAAGATGAGAAACTGATGGGATCAAAACATGCTGGAATTTATTTTGGCACAGCATAATAAGTTCTATTTTACCCAGCTGATTTCTTAAGAAGCGAAATCCAACTGTTATGCAATTGCCAGGAGACATTCTTCCCCCCCACCATCTCCCTTGCTGTTTCTTTTGGATTTAAATGGATGATGTGATCTAAACCACATAGAATCATTCTATGAGGCAGGTGGGCTGTTTCTAAATATGATATACAGTATAAACAAACACTTTTAAGAGTAAAAGATGGAAAAATCCTTTTTTTGTCTATGTAACTGGACTTGATATCTGAAGTTATTATCGAACTTCTCTAGGCAGTCACTGGACATGGTGATTAGAATAAAAACTGTACATATACACACATATTTTCTGCTCTGTTGTCCCTACTTAACACATCTTATTTGGAAAAGCACACACAACAGGACCACAGAATAAATGATAAACGGGAAATCCAGTGCCTTCAAATGGGGGAAAAATTAAACCAACAAATTGAGTAATTATGACATGAAGTCAAAGGATGATGCTAAAATATACATTCTTAAGGGGAAAAAGACAACCTTGGAGTAAACAACAAAGGGACTCAAAATTGTACGTAGAACAGTGTCTATTCTCTCCAAAATTGCCCACTAAAGAGATAGCAAGGTTTATACTACTCTTTTCTATATAATTCTTGTTCTACATGACAATTATTGTTCTACATAACAATCTAGTAAGCAAAATACATTTATCTCCTTTATTATTTTTTATAATAAGAAAAAATGTCTTTGCAGTCCAATAAAATAAGTGGTCCCTTCACTCTGTATTAGATATTTTGAATGCAATATACATAGAGATGACAGCACTTTTGTGCTGACTATGAAATATTTCCAAATTATGCACACAAAAAACATTAGATTCTTACACTGCATACTTATCAATGATGACTGAATATATTAATATTCTTTTGGAAGAAATTATTTTTATTTCATTAATAAGTCAGTAGATTAAAGATACTATCAAGATATTTTGGCAACAGCAATTCAGATTAAATTAACCATGCTCTCTTCTCTTTTTTTCCTGTGATGCTAATAGTGGCAAAGGTACACTGGGTTTTGAGTTACTGGGCACAAGTTATTTCTTGATATAGTTACCTACGATAGGGATATATGATTATTGCATTAATACTGAGCTTTTGGTCACTAAAGTTTTCTAAAACAGAAAACTGTTTTAATCAACATATGTTTTTATTTTCTACATGAAGGTCATATTTGTAGTGCTCTTATATGTGGGCTTAGTAACTTTTCTATGAGCCAAAAGTGATGAAACAAAGCAGCTTTTGAAACATTATTTCAGTCACTGTCTTCTACCTGCGATCAAGATAATAGACATATACTTGCAATGCAGGATCCCCCAAGAGACCTATTTTGTTAAAACAGCATTCTGTAAAGTTGGGCTAAGAGCAATAAATGTCTACTTCATTTCCAGTTACCATAGCTATAAAAAAACAAAAAACCAAGGTATGATAATAAGCATATAAAAATCTTCTAACTAAGTAATTGTATTATTATTATCAGCACTGTATAAAAAATATATTGACCCAGTTATTACACTGTCCACAAATAATGCTGGTTGTAAAAGAAAAAATGCAAATTATACATATATGTATGGTATTCAGCTTTGTTTGGGTATTTTCCCACGTCGTTATAGTTGTGCTTTTAAATTTGTAGCAACGTTTTGGCAGAATCTCAGCTGCCATCATCAGGCTTCTGTATTGTGTTTGTCGACAACACAATACAGAAGTCTGATGATGGCAAATGAGATTCTGCCGAAACATTGCTGCAACTTTAAAAGCACAACTATAATGACGTGGAAAATACCCGAACAAAACTGAATACCATTAATGTAAGTACCCACGAAAACCTAAGAAAACATATATATATATATATGTTTTTTTAAGCTTTTGCGGGTACTTACATGTGTGCTGTTCAGCTTCCTTCGGGTATTATCCCACGTCATTGTAGTGCTTTTAAAGTTGTAGCAACGTTTCAGCAGAATCTCATCTGCCATCATCAGGCTTCTGTATGGATGTGGGTCTCACAGCCTTTGGTTTTAAATTTGAGGCTGGCCTATCCTGATTGGTTGGGAGTCTAGGTCTGTGTTTATTGGACTTGGAGTTTGATTGATTGGTGTTTCTGGTTTCTTCTGTTTGTTTTGTGGCTTTGATTGGCTGGCAACACTCTGTTCCTGTGTTGGAGGCTTTCAGTGCAGCTTGGCTTCGTGTGAAAGGACTGCTGTTATCTATTAGGAAGCTAGGTTTCACCTGGATGCCTGGTGGGGGCGTGTTTGAGCTGGAGGCATCAGAGGGAGTCTGTTTGTGCTCAGGTGTTTGCCTGGCTTGTGGTGTGGAGATTTTTCTATTTGAGAGTGCAGGCTTCCAAATGATTGACAGTCTGCTGGAATCATCCCTTCTATTCATGCTTTCAGGTCTTTTTTCAATCTCTATGGCTTCTCTGATGATTCTGTGGCTGGGGTTTTGTATAGTGGCTAGGGTTTTAGTGCCATTGAAGTTGATGTTGTGACCTGTGGTTTTCATGTGCTGGACTAGTGAGGAGGTGTGTTCCAGCTTTTTTACTGCATTTTTCTGTTCATCCAGGCGGGTACTTATTCTTCTATTGGTCTGTCCAATGTATGTGGCCGGGAATGATGCACAGGAAACTTCGTATATCCCTTGGTTTTCCAGGTCAATTTTCTCTTTGGGGTTTCTGAGGATGGCTGCTATTTTTTTGTCTGTTTTGAAGGCAGTCTTGATGTGATGCCTGTGTAGTATCTTACTGATTTTATCTGTGGTACCTCTTATGTAGGGCAGGACAGCTGTTCCATAGGTCTGTTGATCTTCTAGGTCTCTGTTATGTCTTGGTGTGTTTTTGTGGATCAAGCTGGTGATTTTGTTTTTGTGGAAGCCATTCGCTCTCAATACTTCAGTCAGGGTGCATAGTTCAGTTTTTATATGTGTCTTGTCTGCCAGGCGTTTGGTTCTGGTAATTAGTGCTTTAGCCACGGAATTTATCTGTGCTGGGTGGTGGTGGGATTGGGCGTTGAGGTAGCGGTTGGTGTGTGTTTTCTTCTGGTATATGGTGTGTCCCAGTGTGCCATCTGTTCTTTTGTAGATTAGTACATCTAGGAATGGTAGTTGTTTGTTTATTTCCGTTTCCATGGTGAACTTGATTTTGGGGGGGGTGTTGTTTAGGTGTGTTAGGAAATTGTTTAGGTTTTCTTTTCCATGGGGCCAAATCACAAATGTGTCATCGATGTATCTTAGCCATAGTTTGGGTTTGTGGGTGGCATTAGCCAGGGCTCTGGATTCGAATTCTTCCATGAACAGGTTTGCAATGACGGGTGACAGTGGTGATCCCATAGGGGCTCCTTCAATTTGATTGTATCTTTGTCCTTTGTATATGAAATATGTGTTGGTTAGGCAGTGTTCTGTTAGTTCCATGAGGTCTTTAGCTGGTTGGTATTTATTTTTGATGATTTCAAGAGTTTCTTTTATTGGGACTTGAGTGAATAGTGAAACCACGTCGAAACTTACAAGCAGATCTTCTTGTTCTACGTGTAGATCTTTGATCATTTCTAAGAAGTGGTATGAGTTTTGTACATATGAAGCTGCAGTTTCAGCATGGGGCTGTAGTTGTTTTGCTAAGTATTTAGCTAGGTTTTGTAATGGTGCTCCTATGGAGCTGACTATGAGTCTGAGAGGTATGCCTTCTTTGTGTATTTTTGGGAGGCCGTATAATTTGGGGCATCTAGAAGATTTTTCTCTTGGGATGATCGTCTGTTGGATTTCTTTGCTTATGTGGCTGGTTATAATTTTCTTCTTGGTTGATTTTTCTAGATATGTGGTTGGGTCTGTGTTTATAGGTTTGTATGTGGAGTCTTGGAGTAGGTCTGTCAATTTTGTTTCATAGTCTTTTCTGTACATTACTACTGTGGCATTTCCTTTGTCTGCTGGGAGTATTATTATGCTGTTATCATTTTTCAGGGTTTGTAATGCTCTGAATTCATCTTTTTGCAAATTATTTTTTGGTGGTTTCGTTGTGCATAAGATGTGAGTAACCTGGTGTCTTATTCTGTCAGCTTCATCTGTATTTAATTTTGTTAGGCTGGATTCTACTGCACATATGATGGATTCTGTTGGGATTTTTTTGGGTGCTATGGCATAATTGAATCCTTTGGATAGGACATCTGTTTCTGTTTTGTTGAGTTCTCTGTTGGAAACGTTGTATACTAGTTGTTTCAGGTGTTGTGGTGGGTTATTGGGAATTTTCTTGTCATTTTCTAATTTTTTCAGTTTTCTTGAGAGTTTATCATTTTTATAAGTGTTTTCAGTTTCAGCTCTCCAAGTTGTAAGTTTTTTGATCTTATCCCAAAGTAGAGGGTGGATTTTGCTGCTCAATTCCAGGTGTAGTGCTAGCAAATCTTTGTTTAACTGATCTAATTGGAATCTTTTATTGTGAACTTCATTTCTGAGTAGAGATATCTCTGTCCTTTTTAGGATACGTTTGGTAGCTGCTTTGTTCTTATGAAATATTAATTTGAAGCAGGTTGGTGTTACATTGTTGTCTCTGCAGCTGCATAGGAATTTTAGGTCACATAGTATTCCTGCTCTTTTAACTTCCAGCTTCTCATAGCTTTTGATCTGGCTGTTTATTTCCTCCCCGTAGAGGTCAGATATTTGTTTTCTCAGGCTTTCGCGGGTACTTACATGTGTGCTGTTTAGCTTCCTTCGGGTATTATCCCACGTCATTGTAGTTCTGTTAAAGTTGTAGCAACGTTTCAGCAGAATCTCATCTGCCATCCTCAGGCTTCTGTATAGAGTTAGTTCCTGGTTTCAAATTTGAGGCTGGCCCATTCTGATTGGCTGGGAGCCTGGATCTGGATCTGTGTTCATTGGACTTGGACAAGAACAGAGTGTTGCCAGCCAATCAAAGCCACAAAACAGACAGAAGAAACCAAAAACACCAATCAATCAAACTCCAAGTCCAATGAACACAGATCCAGGCTCCCAGCCAATCAGAATGGACCAGCCTCAAATTTGAAACCAGGAACTAACTCTATACAGAAGCCTGAGGATGGCAGATGAGATTCTGCTGAAACGTTGCTACAACAACTTTAACAGAACTACAATGACGTGGAATAATACCCGAAGGAAGCTAAACAGCACATATACACGCACGCACACACACACACACACACACCAGTGGTGGGATTCAATTTTTTTTACTACCAGTTTGGTGGGCATGGCTTCATGGGCATGGTGTGGCTTGGTAGGCGTGGCAGGGGAACAATTCTGTAAAATCTCCATTCCCTTCCACTCCTGGGGGAAGGTTACTGCAAAAATCCCATTCCCTCCCCACTCCACTAACTTGCTTTCCAGCTCTGTTCTCCTGTGCAGGACAACAAAAGAAGACCCAGCTAATCAGCTGGGACTCGGGAGGCAGAGAATAGATGGGGGGGGGTAATTTGCTGGTTCTCCAAACTCCTCAAAATTTCCTCTACCGGTCCTCCAGAACTGGTCAGAACCTGCTGAATACCACCTCTGATATATACTTTACAGGATGGGTTAATGTCTTGAGCAATAGTCCTTCCTTCCTTCCTTCCTTCCTTCCTTCCTTCCTTCCTTCCTTCCTTCCTTCCTTCATTCATTCATTCCGATAAGCAATATTTTTGTTCCCGTAATTTTCTGCAAGTTATGTTAGGCTGAAAGAAAATGAAGACTTAATAACTCTTCAACTTCAAAGTTGACCAATGATATTTATATAGAGACCATGTAGCTGTGATTTCTATAGGGCTGGTTCTTGTCTTTGCCTCATTTTCAACTGTTCTGTGACTAACTCTGGCTACAAAATGTTGCCCTTCCAATTCAAGGTGCCTACAATTCAATACAATACAAAGTAGGATGTTGTTAAATGCATGTTATGTCAAATGATACTTATTTTGGATAAAATATATTTTTGCTCCAATTACGTTTATGCTTTTGTTATTCCAATCTTAATATGTAATTTGAATTGTTTACTTTTACATATATATTCATGTGATATTTTGATTATAATACCAGTGTGAAGCTTTGTTACTTTTTGTAACTGTTAATGACGAATTTTGAAATGTGCCAATTATCTTCATGTTTGAATTCTTCCAAGCAATTGAAAATACTGCTCAAACAAACATGCAACTGTAGAGTTGCTTAATTGTATAAAATAATTGTCATTGTTTTCCCTTTATATCTAGACAAGGTAGTTGATAGTCAATTTTTTCCATTTTTTTTTATTTTCCAAACAAAACTACTTTGTTTGGAAAGTAAAATAGAAATAGTTTGCTTATGTTATAAAATAAGTGTTTTTTTATTCCCTTCCCCTATTTTGTATCATTTTAAGCATGGATCACCATGGATAGAAGAGCATAAACAAACAGAAGAATCAAGTTCCTCCAATATTGATCCAACGTGAAAGGAAAGGCCAGATGAATAGCGATAATGAGCCAAATGAAACAAGGTCAAATAGAAACAAAGATTGAAAGGGTACCAGTAGAAATAGGAAAAGAACTTAGGGGAATCCTTTTCTATTCATTTGGCCATTCTTATGATTGCCTTCTTTTTCCTGTACAAGCCTTAATATTTAAATACTTTACCTCACTCCTTTTTAATACCATTAGCCATTCCCAAAATAAGTCCTTGTTCTTAGATTCGATATTGACCAGAACAGACAGACTCCCATAATTTCAATAATTTTACAGAAGAAAAATATTGCTGTGTTGGCTTAGCAAGTTGCATCTGCTAATTTACAGGGACAGCAGTCTTGCCTTCTGTGGCATATGTTTACCCTGTGTGAAGTTTTTGTCCAAAATAACAGATGGCATGATGCTGGCTTTTATAGCTAAATGGCTCCAATAGCTTTCCCACAAATATAGTTATAAAAAAATTAGACAATGCCTACACAAAGTTCTTAAAACAGTTTAGAAATTTTGTATTTTTTATATGAAGCAATATTACAGTACATTATGTTTGAAATCTATCTACCAATTTTATAGGGACAGAAGTCCAGAAATCTGTTATGGAATCTGTTTTATGGAACACCATTAAAAATGAACAGTGTTATACAGTATCTCCTTGTTATTCCAGTTATTCAGCAAGTATAAACCACACAGATGCTTCTACTCCAAAAGCTCAAGTTCCCTCTTGAACCCAGAGACTGTGGAATGAATTTCTTTAACTTTGCTGTTTGTGGAGTGCTTGTGTTAACCATTTTTATTTGGACTATGAGCAAATAATTGTTTTAAATCACATCTCTTAATATTGCAATTATCTATTATTAATCCTGTTGACACTGAAATGTTGTGTGAACAATTTGCCTGCTGATGATGTTTAATCAAGGAGAACATCTTTAAGAGTTTGTCTTCTTTATCTTTATAATGCAAGCTGACAAGTGGAAAAATCAAGGAGAAGGAAGCTGAATTTCAAAAACTTAGGGTGAATGGTTACATTTAAAAATGGTATGTTGACAGATAAAACTTGGGGCCAAATGATATGGTTCTTCTTATTTTAGGAAATGAAGGCACAGGGTGATATATTGTGACTGTACTTTAAATAAATTCAGCCTGTTACTCTATGCCATGGTTCTTTGGGCTTATATTAAAATTAATTACAGTCAGTTGGGTAGGTATGCAGATAGAGACATCGGGAAAAACAGCTAATCTGTGAACTGTATCTGCTACCCTGAACACCTCTCAGACATTGGTGGAGGAACTATTAATAGTTAATTGTCCAATCACCTAAATACTGTTTAACTCTGTCACCTCCACACTACTGATTTTTCTGGCTTTTTAGCTAGATTATTTTCTCTCCCTCTCAGTTCCTGCATCCACATCGGAAATTCTGTAGAAACCACCCAGTTATGATTTATTCATTGTACAATTTAGTGCAATGTGCAAACCCAGTATATCTTGATATTTATCTGTTTATTTAAACATGTCTATTGGAGAAAGAGTGAAGAAGGCCATGGGTATATACTTCCTAAAGCAGGGGTGTCAAACTCACGTTATCGTGATATATTGGAACTTTTTCCTCCTTCATTAAACTGGATGTGAGCATGGCCTGCAGGCTCCTTTGTAGCACAGCATTGATATAAGAAACTACTGGAGTCAGATGTCAGATGCAGAAGATCAGATCCACACATAAAGATCCAATTAAACTGATTTATTATTATTCACACTGATGAACAGGAATCTTCTCATTTAATGGTAAGCATCTGCTTGGAATTACATAAGGCTCAGTGGAATTCAAGGGAGGTTGGACAATTCACTTATGGCTACATTAGGATTCTAGGCTGAGCCCTTTTTTAACTCCACCCCCAGGTTTTTGCCACACCTTCTCCTATACTTTCTTGAAAATGGCAAAGGCATCAATTCTCATTGCACAGGAAAAGGGAATAATAAACCTTTCTTGTAATTTACCAATAAACTTCATGTATAACAATTTAAAGTGATTGATAATAAAGTGCTGGATAATAGGCCCCTCTGTCCAAATGGCACTCAACGTGCTACTGAGATACCTGGGAATCCTTTAGCATACCAATAGTCTTATATTATGACTATCTGAAAATTTTGGGGAATATCTGGTTTCTGATGTTTCCTTTTTTTTAGGGGAAAAAAAATTAAAAGCTGAAAAGGCAGATCTACACAGGAACATAAAATGTAAAAGTAAAAGCATGGAGAAGCACAACATAATGATTAATTAAATTAATTAATAATGTTTAATTAAACTGATTAATTGATTACACACAGTTATCTTAGACACCAAATGATTGAAATGGACTAGAATTAGACACTTTCAGGCATAAAATTAAACTGTTTACTACTCAGGGCTTGAAAAACAATGAAGGAATGGCATTGCTTGCAGAGTTAGGAAGAACATAACAAACACAGCTGGGTATAATGCGGTGACTGAATAATATCAATTAGACTTCATGGACAATGGTTTAATATGATAATTATTCAAGCTAGTGCTCCAATGCAGAAGAAGATGACAAATTTTATAGTCAAATTCAATCTGAAATTGACAGAAGATGCAAGGAACATGTGTTGTTTGTGTCTGGTGACTAGAATGTCAAAGTTCAAAATAGTAAGAAGAAAAATGTGGTTGGACTACATGACTTAGAAAACAAAAATGAAGCAGAAGAATAGTTTTTATTTTGGTTGATTTTGTCATTCCTAATGCAGTATTGAAACAACCAAAATAATGTTTATATATAAGGACAAGGACATCTTCATACAGAGATCCCAGAAATCAAACTGAGTAAATTATTGGCACAAAGAAGTAGAATACTCAATTTTGTAGAATGGAATCAAAGCTCTTGTGAAGAATTAAATGTGAGAAGAAACTGCCAAAGATGAAGAAACAGAAGAAGGAAAACTGAAAGGCAGAACAAATTGTGCAAAATGCAAAGAAGCGAACCCTGGCCAAAAACACAAAGAACTTAGGAAGGCATATAACAAAGAATTCCAGAGAGCTGTTAGAAGAGATAAAAAAAACAGTACTATAGTTACATTTCTAAAAATATTAAAGATGGAAACAGACACAGAAAAATAAAATATTTTAAAAGATCTCCAAATTTGAGTACCATCCTCAAATTAATACACTAAAAGGTACCAATGGATACCAGGTTGGAAGTTTAGAGGATTTCATAATGTATGTGCAGCAAGCAACAGAAGAATCAATAAAATATCTAGCAAAATTATGATAGCAAATCTGGAGAATCACATAGTGTGCAACAGTTGGGAAGAGACAGTCTACATACCAATACCAAGAAACAAGATTTAGCAGAGTGTGAAATAATACACTGCATAATATTATTACTGTCATAGGTTAGCAATCTAACCTAGATTAGAGTCTAACTGGAAAGGAAGATACAGATATCCAAGCAGGTTTTAGAAAAGATCTAGAAAAAAGAGATGTTATTGCTGATGTACAACCAAGTAATTGAGAGCTACAGAATACCAAGAAGTCAGTACAGCGGTACCTTGGTACTCAACTGCTTTGAAACACAATGAATTTGGCACTCAACATATTTTGGCAGGAAAAGTTTGTTCTGGTAGTCATTGTTTGCTTGCTATTCAATGCACAAGCTAGAACTTGTCAGTGTCAGCTGCCTTGTAATTCCTATCTTATTTATTTGGTACTCATCATTTTTGGTATACATTGCACCTCCTAGAACAATTAATGACGACTATTGAGGTACTACTGTATGTGTGTTATTGATAATATAAAGGCCTTTAATTGAATTGACCATAACAAGGAATGATATTAAGAAAATGGGAATCTAAAAAAATATTCATTGTCCTCACATGAAATTTATATGTAGTTTAATACAGTCCAGATGACAGCAATATTGCCATCACTATAGCAATGATTCTTCCTAGAACATAGACATAAAAATAAACAATCACAATGTGTGCTCAAAATATTCTCTTATACAAAGTGACTTAGCCACAAACATACACAAGGAACCATTTGTTATATTGGAATATCATAGCAAATGTGATTGTCAGGTAAAAGAATGCCACTTAAAAAGATATCTCATGTGTTGTTCTTCACCAAACAATCATCATTTAGTGATTCAATAATGAACTGTTTCTCTTTTACACAGGAGTAAAATTAGGCATCTTATGACAAGTATATAATTACATCTCCAGGCATTTTTAATATTTAAAATATGCACAGAGCACTGTTCATGTTATCAGAGAAATAAAGCAGAGAGAAGGGCTTATTATTTTTCTGGCACAGTCCAAACTGAAATTTTCTCCAGAGGGTATAATTAATATGAGTATATATGTATGCTCTGTTCATCCATGCAAGCCCAATAGCTACACACACACACATACGCACACACACGCACATATATATACATATATGCTGTTCAGCTTCCTTCAGGTATTATCCCACGTCATTGTAGTGCTTTTAAAGTTGTAGCAACGTTTCAGCAGAATCTCATCTGCCATCATCAGGCTTCTGTATAGAGTTTGTATGTGGGTCAGGGTCTTTAAAACTTTAACTTTAAAAGCACTACAATGACGTGGGATCTGCCATCATCAGGCTTCTATATGGATGTGGGTCTCACAGCTCCTGGTTTCTGGTTTCTGGTTTCTTCTGTCTGTTTTGTGGCTTTGATTGGCTGGCAACACTATGTTCCTGTGTTGGAGGCTTTCAGTGCAGCTTGGCTTCATGTAAAAGGATGGCTGCTATTCATTAGCAAGCTAGGTTTCACCTGGATGCCTGGTGGGGGGGTGTTTTGTGTTGTGGAAATTGAAAAAAGACCTGAAAGCATGAATAGAAGAGATGATTCCAGCAGACTGTCAATCATTTGGAAACCTGCACTCTCAAATAGAAAGATCTCCACACCACAAAACAGACAAACACCTGAGCACAGACAGACTCCCTCTGATGCCTCCAACTCAAACACCCCCCACCAGGCACCCAGGTGAAACCTAGCTAGCTAATGAATAGCAGCCGTTCTTTCACATGAAGCCAAGCTGCACTGAAAGCCTCCAACACAGGAACAGAGTGTTGCCAGCCAATCAAAGCCACAAAACAGACAGAAGAAACCAGAAACACCAATCAATCAAACTCCAAGTCCAGTGAACACAGACCCAGGCTCCAGGCCAATCAGAATGGACCAGCCTCGAATTTGAAACCAGGAGCTGTGAGACCCACATCCATACAGAAGCCTGATGATAGCAGATGAGATTCTGCTGAAACGTTGCTACAACTTTAACAGCACTACAATGATGTGGGATAATACCCGAAGGAAGCTAAACAGCACACATGTAAGTACCTGCGAAAGCTTTAAAAAAACATATATATATTATTTGTTTTCATAGATTTTCATGGGTACAGGAATGTAGGTCAAGGTGTGTTTGGGTCTTTTCCCGTGTAAGATTAAAAGTATCTTGGTGACATTTTGGTGAGGTCCCATTTCCATCTCCAGGCTGGTGCTTTTGGCAAGCACTGGCACAAAGCTGAAAGCACCAGCCTGAAGATGGCAAGTGGGACCTCGCCAAAACGTCGCCAAGATACTCTTAATCTTACAGGAGAAAAGACCCGAACACATCTAGACCTACACATCTACATCTACACACAGACACACAGACACAGACACACAGACACAGACACAGACACAGACACAGACACAGACACACACACACACACACACACATATATATATGAAAAACTGTAACATTTAGGGATGATTTTTCTACATCACTACCTCATTTGGCCTCCATTTATGGCCTCCTTCTGACCAAATATCATTTTTAAAAATTTGTCCCAGTTTGAGTATTTCCCACAAACATTATACCAAGCCAATCAAATTGTGCCAGTCTGTTATCTCATTGAAATTATGACATCAAGTGATTTCTCTTAAAACAGTATCTTTGTTTATGTGGTGTGGGCATCTTATTTATTGGCATGCTTTGTTTGGACAGCACTTTCTTCAAACACTCAGCATGCCTTGTAAAGGTACCAAGATCATGCCAAAAATAGCTGATGGCACTGTGAAGGACAGCAATCAGAACAAATATATGAAAGTCCTATAGTGATATATTTTCTCCTTGCTTACTGTTACTACTATTGAGAAGCAGTTAATCTATAGTAATGTCTCGTATACAAAAGTTTGTGTCACAAATTCAGTATTATTAGTTTTTATGTGCCACTAGGCCTCCTTTAGGCATTTTAAATGAAATTTAATTTGACTTTAAAGATAGTTCTGATAATTGGCTGCTTTTTATTACTGCAGAAGTAAAAACAACACATGGATATTGTAGCACAAATGATGATTTTAATCAACAAGAGGTTTGTTTGACCATAAGGACCATTCCCTTGACATTAGATACGAATGAGGAATGGACTACCTCTTGTAAATCCATCATCTCTTATCATTTTTACCAACATTTTCTTTTCCACATGTAGTCCATCCAAGAGGAATCATGGAATAATTCCACAGAATCCTCTTAATTGGTAGTATGTGATGTTCGCTATTGAGAAGTTTGCCATTGAGATGAATTGACCACCATGGTAATTCTAGAATTATATACACTTAAGACTTCATTCTGGATGGGAGTTCTGGTTTTGAGCTTCTTTGGCGACAGACCGAAACCTTGTCCCTCCAAGGCTTCAAACCGTGCTCGTTGCTGGAGCGCCTCGAGCTGGCTGGTTTCAGGACTAAGCCACCCTGTAGAGGTGGTGAAGAGGGGGGAGACTGCCTGCAGGGTTGAGGAGAGCCGCATTTCTCCTCCCCAGCTGGCCATTACTCCTTTCCCGAAGGCAGTTGCAGTGGTGCTCAGAAATGGCCACCACAAAGAAGTACTTGACCAGGAAAGAACATGCAGGAGGAAGATAAGAAGAGAAAGTTTTGGTTGACCAGGTCAAACAGCAAAAGCAACAAATAAGGTACCCTGGAATTGAAACTTAACATTGTTCCCAAAGAAGACCTTGAAGCTGTGAAGGAGAGAGAGAAGGGAAAGGATTAGGTTTTTTCTTCCCTTCCTTATACTAACAACTAAGAAACTTAAGCAAGAAATTGAAAAAAAAAATCCATTTTGACATTAATAGGCATCTAAGCTGGAAATAAAAGCCAAAGGGATAATAAAGATTTCTGGACATTTAAAAGTTTTTAAAAGCTGGAAAGGAGAAAAAAAGAATACAAGGGCAGGATCTGGAAAAATGGAGGAGACTGCATGGAATTAAGGAATGGAACTGTAAATAAAAGTGAAATTTTGATAAGATTCTTCAAAGATACATTTTAATGGAAACTTGGTAACAAAATAATAGAACCCCAGGAAGATAAAGTGGAAAAAAGAAGCAAGTAGTAATAGCCTTGGGCTATTGGATTATTTAGTGATTTTTGGTTTTTGCAACAAGACTGACTAAAATTAACTGGGTGGTTGTTTAAAAGTTTTTAAAATGGTATCACTTTGAAGAACTGAAAACGGAACTTAAAAAATGGAAAGAAAATGCACAAGAAGGGAGAAGTTCTTTTGGCTTCGTGTTTCAATTTTTAGAAATGGAGATCTGGAACTATGAGAAGCAACAAGAAATGCTTACAGAACAAGAAGACTAGGACAAAGAAGAAGCCATCTTTAATGATCAAATAATTTTAAGTGGGCGGAAAAAAGAAAAGGGGGGAAAGAGGGTGAAAGGTTTAAGACAAGAAAAAACAACCAAAAAGAAGAAGGACAATTTTAAAGATAAGTATGATATTAGAAAGCAACAGAAGAGGGGATTACAGATGAGAGAGTTCGAAGTAGAGAGATGAGGCGGCAAAAAGGGGAGGGAGAAGAAGAGGAGGAAGAAAGCAAGGAAAAGAAGTTGTAAAAGACAGAAACAAGAAATGGAGATACAAGGAAAAGATATAAGGATTGTAACCATAAGCTTGTTTAGAGATTATGGGTGAAAGTTTAATTGTAAAAGGCATTCTGTAATGGTATATAAGATAGCATTGTTATATGACAATAGAAATAATTTTAGAAAATATGATGATGGATAAAATATTTATTGTAATGTAGTGGGATGTTTGTTAATAAATAAATGAATTAAAATGATTGAGAGAATTAAAAGGAAACATTTTTAATTATTAGTAATGATTTATAAAAATATAAGTAGGTAAGAAATATGGGAAAAAAGAATTAATCATGGAAAGTTTATAAGTGTTCTTAAAGAAGTATGATATTCAATTGAAAAGAAATGTTAAAGATGTTAAGATTTTAATGCATATTAATGTATATAATTTTTTCTTTTTAAGAATATAGTGTCTATTTTAAGAATGTACCAAGAAGAATCTGATTGGAAGTTATCTATTATATTGAATGCTATAATCTCAAAGCTATACACTGAACCTTAAATAAGTGTTTGAATGGACAAAATTAAAAGATATAAAGGTAAAAAGTAAAAGATACTCTAATTAGTAACTATAGGGAAAAATTTGTTTAATAAGAAAAGATAATATCAGACTGTAACAGGACAGACAAAAGTATAAATATAATGATTTGAATTGAGATGAGATAATCAAAACAAAATTGAGAAAATTAAAAGGGGAAAAACTATGTAGAAAATATAAAATGGTAATAAGATATGGAATAGAATATAAAAATGAGCATGATATTGAGTTTTGTGTCTGTATGAAAAAGTGATAACCTGGGACCATGCTATTTTCAAAAAAGATGTTTATTTGTATTTTGTTTTTTGTGAAAACCCAAATATTTTTTTTTTAAAAAAAGACTTCATTCTGGATGTAATGGGGTCTATAACTGAAATATGAAGGCCCCATGGAATACAGTTCAATCAAGTACTGAAGAAACTCCAGTGTAAACATCTGTGTACTTGCCTTCCAGCCAGACATTTTGCTTAGACTGTAAAGCTCAAAGATTGCAAAAAAAAAAAAAAAGGTGATATAATAGGAGACAACTATCTAGGCCTGAAAACAATAGAATATCTTGATTTTCAATGCTCTGTCAGATACCCAGACCAATGGGATATTAAAAACAGTCTTGCAACTCTCCTTAATGATTCCTTTCTGATATTATAAATTATTATCAGGAAGGAAAATAGATTTAAACATCTCTGCCTTCATACTAATATGTACCAGCAAATCAAGTGACCTCCAGAAAAGAACTTTTATATCTTGGTTCTGCAAAAGACAAAAGAAAAGTTGACAATTTGATTGTTGCTTGGTCTGATTTTGATGCTCAAGTAATCCAGGTAAGGCAAAAAAATCAAACTAGGCCAGATCCCTGTTGCACTAGAAAAGAATTAAAACTGTGATGAGAGAAAGAAAGAAGGAGGCAGGGATATTTTTAAAATAAGTACTTCAGTGTAAGATGGTCCTTATCAATAAATATAGGGGTGGATGGAAAAGAAAGTGTTCTGTATAACTTGGAAGGTTCCAAGTAGTTAATTCTGATTGGCCAAAAAGGCCAATAGTGGATTGGTTCATTAGGAACCAATCCAAGAAGCCGCTCAAAGGCGGCAAGATTAAATGAGTGTCATTAGCTACAAGCCGGCAGGCAAGCCTCTATATAAAGGGCTGCCGCGGCTTGAGCCAATGTTCCATTATTGTTGCTGTTAACCGAATAAAGAGTTGTTAGTTGGAACCCGGTCTCATGCGCTTCTTTTCCGGACGGAACACTGGTGACAAGGATGGGATCATCCTGAAGCGGAGACCAAGCATGCGGTGAGAGAAAAAACCACGCGAGACTAAATGGCTGGTAATAACACGCCGCCCGCACCATTCAATCCCAATGAAGAGGATTGGGAGTCTTATATTGATCGTTTCCTGATGTTTCTGGAGAGCAACGAAATGGAAGAAATTTCCGATCAGCGAAAGAGGGCTGTCTTCCTAACACATTGCGGGCCAGCTGTATTTAAGATGGCGAAGGCATTGGCGAAGCCCAGAGATGTGAAACAGATGACCTGGTCTGAGCTTAACCGAAAGCTGAAAGCTCACTACGCACCGGTTGTCTCAAACCTCATCAAGAGACATGAATTTTATAAGAGAGACCAGAGGGAAGATGAGACCATTGCTGATTTCATGGCAGCTCTGCGCCATATTGGAGGAGCCTGTGAATTCCAAAATATTGATGAGGCAATGAGAGATTGTATCGTGTTAGGTCTTAGGGATTCTACCCTTCAAAGCAAACTCTTAAATAGACCTAACATAATGATGGCAGAGGCGATCGCGGAAGCAACCACCACGGAAGCCTCAAAGAAATCAGCGGCCACAATGAAGATGATGAATGCCAGTGCTGACACGACAACCCTTCCAAAAGAAAAGATCTCAGGCAGAGGAAGAAAGCAAGCTGCCACAAACACACACCATGAAGACCTAGACGAGTCATCAGACACTGATGAAGATGACGATGAAGTCCACCACCTTTACACAAACCAAAAAAGGTGCAAAAGGAAGAAAAATTGGCAGGAATGCGCTGGTTGCGGAGGAAACCACCCCTGAGCCGAGTGCAGGTTCCTTGATGCCATCTGTCGGACTTGCAAAAAGAGGGGACATATCAAAAGAGTCTGCCGAAATCGAAGAAACAGCAGCCCTAGCAGACACGGTAATTCCCTACCAAGAACTGACTCAAGGCAAACCGACAGAAAATGGGAGCGCAGCAAGGGAACCAGCAACCGAGAAAACACACATCAGACTGTCACTATAGGAAGCGCACAGATGGAAAGCGGGAAAAAAGTCAGAATTGTAGTGTCCATTGAAGGAAGCCCTTGTGAGATGGAGGTCGACTCAGGATCTTTTCTATCAATGGTGTCTTGGAACACAATTAGACGTCTGATTCCAAACATCAGACAAAAAGAACTCAAAAAACAAAAATTATTTCTCAAAGACTACCAAGGAAATAGGATTCACGTCGTTGGTCTGGGACACTTCAAAGTAACTTACAAACAACACTCTGAAGTCCTGCCATTAACTATAGTCGACTGAGACCGTCCCAGCCTTCTGGGCATCGAATGGTTTGCGCCATTGGGCATTGGGATGACCAGAGTGAGCTGAATAGTCACGAGCGATTGGGAAGAGAACCTGCTACACGAATTCCAGGACATCTTCGACGGAACTCTAGGCAGGTACCGGAGAACCCCAATAACCTTTAGCCTAGATCCCCAAATAGCACCAAGAAGACTAAAAGCCAGACAGGTCCCCTTTGCATTAAAACCCAAAATAGATGAGCAATTAAATAAATTGATTGCACAAGGGTTCATAGAACCAATTGACCACGCCAGGTGGGAGACACCAATAGTAACACCTGTAAAACCAGATGGGTCTGTGCGCATCTCTGGAGATTACAAGGCTACCCTGAACCATGCACTACAACAAAGCGCATACCCGGTACCAGTCGTGCAGCACTTACTGCACTCACTTGGGGGAGGAAAATTTTTTGCGAAACTCGATTTGGCCCAGGCGTATCAGCAACTTCCAGTAGACCCCATAATGGCCGAGGCACAAACAATAGTAAAGCATAGAGGGGCGTTCAAATGTAATAGACTTCAATTCGGAATGAGCGTTGCCTCAGGCATCTTCCAAAGCCTCATGGAACACCTATTAATAAAAGGGGTCATTCCATACTTTGATGACATCCTAATTTCAGCGAAAAACATGACCCAATTAGAAGCTAGATTAAGGGAAGTGCTAACGAAATTCAGAGAATCCAGCCTGAAAGTTAAAAAAGAAAAATGCTGCCTGGCCACTGACCGTGTCGAATTTTTAGGATATTTGATTGACGAACAAGGTATTCACCCAACAGAAAAAAAAGTCAAAGCAATTAAGGACGCACCCAGACCTCGAAATAAAATGGACTTACAGGCATTCTTGGGTCTGATCAATTTTTATAATGTATTCCTCCCCCACAAAGCAATGATAGCAGAACCATTGCACCGTTTGCTAGACAAAAAAACTGTCTGGACTTGGGGTCACAAAGAACAAAAAGTCTTTCAGAATATAAAAGACTTGTTAACTTCAGACACCGTTCTTATTCAGTTTAGTAATACTCTACCCTTGATGGTCACCTGCGACGCCTCACCATTCGGAGTCGGTGCTATCCTGAGCCACCAATTACCTGACGGGAGAGAGGCACCTGTCGCTTTTTATTCGAAAACGCTCTCCAAAGCGGAACGCAACTATAGCCAACTAGACAGAGAAGCCCTGGCAATTGTCACTGGAGTAAAACGCTTTCATGAATACCTATACGGTAGAACATTCTCCATTGTTACTGACCATAAACCATTACTAGAAATTTTGGCTGGGAATAAACCCACACTGAACATTCTATCCCCATGGATAATTAGGTGGTCAGAATTCCTGGCCACCTATTCATATACATTGCTGCATCGACCCGGGAAACAAATCGCCCATGCAGATGCATTAAGCCGAACACCTCTACCAATCTTAGAGGACGACCTGGCTCCAGCCACCACCACCCTAGAACTAGAAACCTGCCCTGAACTTCCATTGACTGCGGATGATGCCGCCAGAGCCTCGGCAAAAGACTCATTGACTGCCCGCGTTTTGACTTGGGGAGGTAAAGGTTGGCCGGAAGGCCAAAAGACTGAAAACTTTAAACCTTTCTGGACTAGACAAACTGAACTCTCAATACAAAAGGGGTGTTTGTTGTGGGGAGTTCGGGTGGTGATTCCATCCAAGCTACAAGAAGAGGTGTTAGGCATGTTACATGAGGGCCACCCAGGCATAGTTAAAATGAAAAGCCTGGCCAGGAGCTATGTCTGGTGGCCTGGCATAGACAAGGACATTGAATGCTGGGTTGCAATATGCCACAAGTGTCAGAGAGCTAGACCCACCCCACCACAAGCGCCCATACGGGTCTGAGAGACCCCACGAGGCCCTTGGTCTCGAATCCATATTGATTTTGTGGGACCAACTAGGGGCAATACATTTTTAATAGTTGTGGATGCATATTCAAATTGGCTCGAAGTCGTCTTAATGTCATGCACAACAACCGACGCTGTTATAAAACAGCTAAACAAATTATTTGCAACTCATGGGTTATCTGACTTGTTGGTATCAGACAATGGGCCACAACTAACAGCAATACAATTTGAACAATACTTAGCCTCTTAAGGTATACGCCATGCACTAACCGCGCCGGCCCACCCAGCGGTGAATGGTAGGGCCGAGCAAATGGTCCGGTTCACAAAAGAAGGCCTTGAGAAAATGGACCATGGGGATGTCCAAGTCAAGCTAACCAATTTACTTACATTACAACACATCACTCCCAGTAGCACAACTAACAAGAGCCCGGCAGAATTATTAATGGGGAGAAAACTCAGATCCCATTTAGATAGGTTGCACCCCAATTATACTTGCGAGATACCCCCTGACTCTTCCAGCCGATACTGCACTTTTGAAATCAGCAAATTGGTCTATGCAAAGAATTTTACCGGGGACCCTCTTTGGCTTCCAGCCACAATCACACAAGTAACAGGCCCCCAGTCATACCGACTAACCATGGACAATGGAAGAGAGTGGAAGCAGCACATAGACCAGCTTTGTTCCCGCAACATCTAGTGCAAAACAACCGTGCAACTTCAAATAATAAATTTCAACATAAACAAAACCAAGGGGGGGGGGGGAAATACGAATAAATAAAAAAGGGCATGAAAATGAACCATTAAAACCTCAACCAGAAAATCTAACCAACCAAAAAGAGCACTTACGGTTAGATGAGACCATCGGAAGAAGTCCTAGTGAAAGGGAAGCCGACCTGGAAGGTGCCAACCAGGCCAGCTCAACCAGCCCGGTTGAACCGGGAGGGAGTGGCAGAACCACTTCGACCGGCCTGAGAAACTCAGGCGGGAGCGGCAATGCTGACTTATCCTTCCAGGGGGTTCCATGGAGAAAAGCCAGTGAGACAGCGATCCTGACCGAATCGCTTCAAGTCCTAGGCGAGAATGAGCCGCGCAGGTCAACTCGGACTAGAAAAAGCCCCACCTACCTGCATGACTATGTCACTCACGTAGGACTGAACTAAAGGGGGAGGGGTGTTCTGTATAACTTGGAAGGTTCCAAGTAGTTAATTCTGATTGGCCAAAAAGGCCAGTAGTGAATTGGTTCATTAAGGCCATGTCACACTGCCCAACGGATGCAAAAAGGACACAACGGACGAGCTAAATGTTCCATCTGTTGTTATCCACTCTCAAAAGGGGCAAAAATTTGCATAAGCAGAGCGGATAACACGGAAAGGAACGGACGTGGGGAGGACGCAGAGCGGATGTATAGAGGATGCAGAGCGGATGTATAGAGGATGCGTAGAGGATGCATAGAGGATGCGTAGAGGATGCAGAGCAGATGCATAGAGGATGCAGAGCGGATGCAGAGCAAATGTGTAGAGGATGCGTAGAGGATGCAGAGCAGATGCGTAGAGGATGCAGAGCGGATGCAGAGCGGATGAGCTGCATCAGCTTTCATCCTTTCTCCATCCGTGCTACTAACGCTGCACATCCGTTCTGCTTCCTCCCTGCGTCCGTTTACCGCTAGAATGGATTTGAGTTGTGCGGATGCACAGCGGATGCCTAGCAGATATGGCAGATGCGGAATGGATGCAGAACGGATGTCCCCCATATGCCTAGAGGATGCAGAACGGATGCATTGGATACATTTTCCGCTCAAAAGTTTTGGGCAGCTCAAAACTTTCTGAGTGGATGAAACATCAATAAACGGATGCTGGACGGATAGAGAGGAAGCAAAACGGAGGCAGTGAGTACATCGCGTTTTCCAATGGATGGCAAGCTTTTTTGTCCGTTTTACACCCTCTTTGCATCCGTTGGTGCAGTGTGACATGGGCTTTAGGAACCAATCCAAGAAGGCGCTCAAAGGTGGCAAGATTAAATGAGTGTCATTGGCTACAAGCCGGCAGGCAAGCCTCTATATAAAGGGCTGCCGCGGCTTGAGCCAATGTTTCATTACTGTTGCTGTTAACCAAATAAAGAGTTGTTAGTTGGAACCTGGTCTCCCGCGCTTCTTTTCCGGACAGAACAGAAAGGATTTTAGGAGAAAAGAGCAGTGGAAAAAATAGGCCTTGTGGGAACAGGAATCCTGTACTGTAATACCAATTTCATATCTACTTGAAGTCAAAAATTCTACCTGATTCCTATAATGAACCATCTAGGGAAATGAATGAATTGGGTAGAAGAAAGCCTTCAATTCCCAGTGTTAGAGCAGGGAAATTTTATAAAGGAAAAAAGGACTGAAGATATATGAATTTTGTAATATTATTTGGAATGAAAAAATTGAAATCAGCTCTATTGAACTGCAGCAGAAGCAAATAATTATTCATCTCACAGCTCTTTTATTAAAGTTCCATTTCATTGTAGCAGCTGCAATAATATGAGGAAAAAAAGAAAACCACTTTTGTGGAGTAAATTTGTAAAAAAGAATAGAAGTATATTTTACAGGACACATGCTATTTTTGATAACTATTTGTTCTCTCTTTCTGATGTCCAACATTTCAGAATGAGAAATGCTTTTCAGAGATTAGCTTTCTGTGACCCAGAAAGAATCATCCGTAATCACCTTGTAATGCTTTCTATATGACCAAACAGGGACAGGAAAGTATAAACCTTTTGAGTGCTATTCCAAGTGCTTGTTGCCAGCTGTTCATCACTTGTACAGGTGAAACTCAAAAAATTAGAGTATCATGCAAAAGTTCATTTATTTCAGTCATGCAACTTAAAAGGTGAAACTAATATATGAGATAGACTCATCACATGCGAAGCAAGATAGTTCAAGTCATGATTTGTCATAATCGAGATGATTATGGCTTACAGCTCATGAAAACCCCAAATCCAAAATCTCAGAAAATTAGAATATTACATGCAATCAATAAAACAAGGATTGTACATAGAACAATATTGAACCTCTGAAAAGTATAAGCATGCATATGTACTCAGTACTTGGTTTGGGCCCCTTTTGCAGCAATTACTGCCTCAATATGGTGTGGCATGGAAGCTATCAGCCTGTGGCACTGCTGAGGTGTTATGGAAGACCAGGATGCTTCAATTGTGGCCTTCAGCTCTTCTGCATTGTTCGGTCTCATGTCTCTCATCTTTCTCCTGGCAATGCCCCATAGAGTCTCTTTGGGGTTTAGGTCAGGAGAGTTTGCTGGCCAATCAAGCAGAGTAATCCCACAGTCACTGAACCAGGTTTTGGTGCTTATGGCAGTGTGGGCAGGTGCCAAGTCCTGCTGGGAAATGAAGTCAGCATCCCCATAAAGCTCGTCTGCGGAAGGAAGCATGAAGTGCTCCAAAATCTCCTGGTAGATGGCTGCATTGACCCTGGACTTAATGAAGCACTGTGGACCAGCACCAGCAGATGACATGGCTCCCCAAATGAACACAGACTGTGGAAACTTCACACTGGACTTCAGGCATCTTGCAGTGTGTGCCTCTCCCTTCTTCCTCCAGACTCTGGGTCCTTGGTTTCCAAATGAGATGCAAAAGTTGTTCTCATCAGAAAAGAGGACTTTGAACCACTGAGCAACAGACCAGTTCTATATTTCTTTAGCCCAGGAAAGACACTTCTGACGTTGTTTGTTGTTCAGGAGCAGTTTGACAAGAGGAATACGACATTTGAAGCCCATGTCCAGGATCAATCTCTGTGTGGTGGCTCTTGATGCACTGACTCCAGCCTCAGTCCACTCGAACATTTTTGAATGGCCTTTTCCTGACAATCCTCTCCTGCTGCTTGTGCAACTTTTTCTTCCACACTTTTCCCTTCCACATAACTTTCCATTAATGTGCTTTGATACAGCACTTTGGGAACATCCAACTTCTTTTGCAATTACCTTTTGAGACTTTCCCTCCTTATGGAGGGTGTCAATGATGGTTTTCTGCACAACTGTCAGGTCAGCAGTCTTTCCCATGATTGTGATTCCAACTGAACCTGACTGAGAGACCATTTAAAGGCCCAGGAACCCTTTGCAGGTGTTATGGATTCATTAGCTGATTAGAGTAGGACACTTTGATCCTAGAAAATTGAACCTTTTCACAATATTCTAATTTTCCGAGATTGTGGATTTGGGGTTTTCGTGATCTGTAAGCCATAATTATCTCAATTATGACAAATCACAGCTTGAACTATCTTGCTTTGCATGTGATGAGTCTATCTCATATATTAGGTTCACTTTTTAAGTTGCATTACTGAAATAAATGAATTTATTCAATTTGTTCTAATTGATAGAACACTGATGAATATGTTCCTAATTTCCTTCTTTGAGAAAGCTTCTGAGCATATTGTTTGTGTAATCAGTATTTTTTTTTGCCAAAGACACCTGAAAGTGGTCAAATGATCAGCATGTTTATCTTTGTGTATTTTCTCACACATCACCTACAATTCTTTAATGGCCTGTGCTTGCTACTATAGTGAACAATTGAAACAATGGAATGAAAGTCAGAAAAAGTAATGTTTTTAAGATAAACAAAACAATATTTTTTTTGTTTCAAGGCAACAATAACTATCCACTGAGCATGTATATATTTTAGACTGCATGGAACATATAAACACACCAAAAGTTAGGTTATTTGAATTAAGTTGGAAAGGGAAACCAAGAGAATTGTTAGACAGCATTTGAAAGCCAAATCTATGCCTGACTTTTCATAGGTAGATTATGCACATGTATTGAACTGATTCTTTATATATACATCATGGGAGAGGATTTCTGACAAGTTGATAATTGGGATTTATCGATCAATGAATATTTTTTATATTTTAATGTATTTTTGAATTTTAATGTTTTTTTAACAATAGTAAATCAGTATATTATATTTGTATTCTATGAATTTAAACACTTTTAAGATTATTTTGAAAAATTGATACAGGAAATTGTCATTTAGTGACCACAATTAGGACTCCTAACAGCTAACTCCATTATTTAGCAAAGTGGTTGCTAGGTGAAAACCACGGCTGTGGTTTTATTTCAGCTTTCTTTCTTTTACAAATCTTTGAAGATTATGAATGTGGGAATTGGTTGCAAAGTTACTGTTGTAAGTGCAAATGGTTTGCCTGATGAGGTAGTCTTTAAATGAGGATAGTCTCTATTGTATTTTTGTTTTCATCACCCCCCCCCCCCAAAAGGTATATGAAGAGAGATAATTCACATCCGAAGATTATTGTATTCCCAATGAGTTGTTAGGTTCAGTATTCTTTCCAGGTCACACTCCCTCTGATTGGGGAAGAAGGGAGGAAGAACATTTCTAACTGGCATGTGCTTAATATGCATTTATACAAAGCTATGTAATCCCAGTGCAATTTAAATTATATAGAGACAAAAGTACCTTAGGGTAATATTTATGGGGGGATCTTGTGAAAAGAGAAAAAATGGGGAGGAAAGTGCATTCGGAGAACAAAAGGAGAGAAATAGTTAAAAGATTTTTGGATTGGTTGTTTTTGCCCTAATAAATACTATTAAGATTATTTGTTTTAATCCCAATTGCAAATTTGGGGAGCCATTCAGAGTAAGTTGATTGGAGCAGCCTATAAATTGTGTACCAATAATATTAATATTATTATTAACAAAAACAACAACGATGACAATGACAATGATGACGGGTACCAATAATATTAATATTATTATAAACAAAAACAACAACAACGATGACGACAACGATGACGATGACAATGATGTGCTTGGCTGATATCTAGGATATCAGCAGCAGCCCATATAAACCATTAGCACTGTCAATGGCATTTGTGATGCATTTTTGAATGTTCAGTTGACTGAGTTTCATGTTCAGTGAATAAAGTAAATAACAATAACGATAATAACACTGAAATAATAATGAAATCATTGCAAGTCTAGACAATATTTAGTATGGAAGGAAATGAACTTCCCTATGTTCAGATTATCTGGAAAAGAAAGAGGTTCTTTGATTCACTTTTCAAAAGAAATCTGCACTTCTATCATTTTTCTTTGGTTATCTCATGCACTAAATTTATGCCACCGTGCTTGTTCTCAGCTGATGTAGAACTGAGAAAAAAATGTATCCAGATTTATGGTGTACCATTAAAGAGCTGAATGAGTTATAAAATGTTCAGTAGCTTCAGGAAATCTAATATATTCACAATCAGGATTCTCAGTAAACCTAAAAAAGTTTGTTGCTTCCACTGCCTATAAACATTTTATAAGAGAAAGAATAGAAAGGCTAGAAACTATGCATTATTTTACAATTACATGAACTCTGAGGAAAGGAAACAATAATAATAAACAGAATAAAATAATAAAATAAAAGATGAAAACAAATGGTATGTATATTCCCCCCACTTCTAGCAATGTTTATTTTTCTTTAGTATCCAATAATCTGACTGAATAGCAAAACAGTTTATCCCCTTAAAGCTGTTGTTTAGCAATGAATAAATAGAGCAAGTACAAAGCTGGCCTTGCACCTACTGAATGCTGCAAGTTTTTGTACTCATTTGATATGCATCTAGCAAAGCTCGGCTGTTCCCAGAAGGCCACTCCGTGAAGGCTGAGAGAGCAGCGCCTGCTAGTGGTACCTGTAAGTCATAAAGAACAAGGAGAAGGAGGAACAGGGAGATGAGGGGAGGGGGGGAAGTACAATGGAAACACAAGTCAAAATCAACAAAAGAACTCAATTCAAAAGAATTACATATCCTTGTTGAGAGCATGCACACAAATATTACATTATAATAGGAAGCATTGGCTTTTCCTTAGGAAAAACAGCTCAGCAGTACTGGATCAGTGTAAAATATTGTAACATTATGAATTTTATCAAATTTTATGTTGAGCATGCCATTATTTCCAGCGAATTAGCTGAAGAGTAAATCAGTAATTGCTTACTACAGGAACCACAGGGAGGCTAGGTGGGAAACATACAGATTTTAAAAAGTAATGTATACATTATTTAGGATTGGAAGATATCAGTTTAAAGAATACTGTAACCATATAAATTATAAAGGGGCAATGCTTTCTGATTTATAATAATACAGATTGGATTTTTAAAAAATACCATACCTGTAGCATTAAGAGGGCATCGATTGAATGCCATATCCCCTGCTGGCGTCCTTTTCCAAACCATTGATATCAAATAATCCTCTGGACATATTTCATAAGGTGCTGCAATTGAAAAACACTGATATGAATTGTGGACTTGGCAGATACACACAAAGTGAGAGTAATTAATCAATTGAATAGCTTGCTTCCAGGAGTTGTGGGTGCTACAGCTTTTCAAAATAGACTGGACAACCATTTGACTGGAATGGTATCAGGCTCCTCCCTCAAGCAGGGGGTTGGACTGGAAGATCTCCAAGACCCCTTCCAGTCCTATGTGTTTATGCTCTAAGTATAACACCATGTGATACCACTTTGCACCTCGGTAAGTTTCCAGATAAAATGCACAGGGTTTGCTAACCCTTATAAAGGTTCACATAGACTTTACTGGTCTTCTCTAAATGTCTGGAAACCTGTTTCCTTCCCCCCAATAGGGAATTGGCAATCATATGGGATGAGCAGTCCAAACGGAAAGGAATATAAAATGGTTTGGCTTGTATATTCTGCTCTGTTTCCCCCCTCCCCTTGTTCTGGGTGTTTATGTATTCTCATAGGAAAGGACATTACTATCATTTCATTACCATGGTCAAATCAGTTTCTGACTCAACCTTTAAATATATCGATATTCATATCGATATCTATAATCGATATCTTTCAACCTACCTACCTACCTATCTATCTATCTATCTATCTATCTATCTATCTATCTATCTATCTA
>BLBF01000007.1:34349337-34385555 GCA_015471245.1 Laticauda colubrina | reverse complement strand
CTATCTATCTATCTATCTATCTATCTATCTATCTATCTATCTATCTATCTATCTATAAATTTGGTTGCTTTTTGGCTCACTGAGAAATAGGGCCTATTAGAATGACCTGCTCCAGGCAACTTATGGTCTCTGTATGGTTCCAGAGGAAGCTTGGATTTTCCCTGAGGATATGGTACACATTCAATTAAAGCTTTGATCACAGCATGGAATGGGCTGCAAATGAAGCCTTACATTGCATTGCCTCTACCCAGCCTCTCTCTTTGCGCTGATCCTAGTTTTAGTTTTATAAACAGCTCTGGGAAATGAAGCACTGGAAGAGAGGCCTGGAGCATCATTAGAGGAAGAGAAAATTTGACCAAACCTGATCAAAAGCCCATATTTGGGATTATAATGTGACAGTAACAGTGGCAAAATGTCATTTCACTACCTTTATGCATCCATAGATAGATGTCCAATGACCTTAATCAGGATGACTGGTTCTTTGCTGAGTAGGGAGGAATCACAAGAACATCCACCGAGCTTTTGGAAGAATATTGTAATGATCTCATAGATAAAATCATTTTGATTTCCTGAGGGTTGGACTCCAATTAGGCAAGTGCAGTTGAGCTCCTTGGTGTATGGTCTTGTGGGTTTCCCTGTGTTGGGCTTTAATCTGTTGCTCCAGATGAAATGCACAGGTTCCTTCAGTCACCTGTTTCTTAGAGCCAAACCTTTTTTGGGTATTTAAAGCTGTTTAAAGTTTCTCCCAGAAAATGGTTGGTTCCTTTGACCCAGTGGTGGAATTCAAATAATTTAGCAACCAGTTCTTTGCCCCAATGACTTCTTCCAACAACCAGTTCACCAAACTGCTCAGAAAGTTAACAGCCGATTCTCCTGAAGTGGTGTGAACTGGCTGAATCCCATCACTGATTTTACCCTCCTTGACAAACCATTGCTGGACTCAATAATCCCAGACTCAATAATTTCTCAACAATGATTAATATAGAGCTTTGTTTAAAAGTATGCTGATTTATTGAAAAACAAGGCAAAAGTCAAGTAGGGACAGCAAGAAGCATTTTGAAGACAGGTTTGAGAGTATGACCAAGAACATTCTCTTTATTGGTGCTTTGTGACTAGTTACATCCTGCACTGCAGCCATTTTATGAATGGACAGCCTCCCAACGGCATTGTGAGAGCAGCCATAACATGCTTTCAAAAGTACAAATGGAAGATATTCCCCAAAGTACACCTGCTACTACTTTTCTTTCAAAAAGAAAGTTATTCAGGTGCCATGAAACTCTTTCAATACATTTACTGTATATAGTAATCCATTTGGTATTTTAAATCAGGATTTACATTCGCAACTATAAATTAAGGTGACCAACCGTCCTCCTTTAGGGAGGACAATCCTCCTTTGGTAAGTTCTGTTCTCCCTCAAAAAGTGTTCTCCTACATGTCCTCCTTTTTGATATTTGAAAACTAATCTGTAAATCTCTGTATTTGATCGATGCCGATCCGATCCATTGTGTGTGATGTAATGTATTTGTATTCGATATGATGATTTGTCAAGGCTCGGTACAGTACGGCGAGATGCGATTATGAGACACATGCGCTCCAAACAGAATTATTCTGAGAGAGTGTGCTGTGTGCAAGAGTTTGTTGTATGCAAGAGTGCACCATGTGAGTGTGCCTCACAGAAGAGTGTGCGACGCGTAAGAGTGCATCGTGCACAAGTGGCTTTGGTTTTTTTCTTCAATTTATTTGTGCCTCCTTCTCATTGTAAAAAAAGTTGATCACCTTATGTAAATACATTGCACAAAGCTGTGCATTTTTTTTCTGCGACTACAGCTTCACTAATTCAGCATATGAACATTTTTATGGGATGCTACACTGGGTTTTTTTTGTCCTGAGATGGCAAACACATCAAGTGGAAATGAGAGTGGAAGCTTCTGTGGAAGCAAGAAATGAGCACTTTAACAGATGACAAAATACCCCTGCAGATGTTTCTGTGAAGCTAATGTGAAGTGCATGAAATAGGTTGCTAAAATTACTTCAGTCAAAGCTCTTTCCAATCATGTCAAGAAAGCTGACAGTGCCAGAAGAACAAGAATATATCTTAATGGCAAACATTTAAGAAAGGGAGCTGTTTTCACTTCATCCTAACAGCTAAAAAAGAACTGTTCTGAAGCCTGGGTATTTTTTTTTCTGGGATTCGCACACGGTGCTTCTTATCCTGAATGTAGGATATGAGCATGACTGAGCATAGTTCATTAAATGTTAAACTTTTTTTTTCAGGTTCAAAGTGCTGGGACAGATCTTTTACAATTTGATCTATTTTGCTTTTTTTTTTTTTTTTTTGAAAAACCACATCTTATAATGGATATATGCAGTTATCTATGTGCAAAATCAGGCTTCATAAACAGCTTTTAAAAAAACTATCTAAAATAAAGGGATGTAGTGATACATTGCTCAGAGGTAAAAGCCACCAAAGGAAAAAAAAATAATAAAGCTGCTTAATTGCATCCTGCTGCATTTGTTCTTTTAGCTTAATATTAATTTCCCTCACCAGTAGAAAATCCCAGGGTTCCTTGCAGCCTCTCTTCATTCTTAACTAATAATATCAGGGCTTGAATTTGTAAGCTTTAACAAGCATAACGCTGCTCTAACAGCAAGCTGCACTTGGCTTTACTTTGAACAGCAGACTGAAAGTGAATTTATACACTTTCTGAAATTTATCTGGTTAAAGCAGGTGGCCATTTAAGTCCAATAAAGGAGCAAAACAAACATACAGCAACATCTACCATCACACTAATGTGCCACTGAAAGAAACTTAAAGAGAAACCTGGCTTTAGTCCATATTGTAAAAAAAAAAAAAAAACATTCCAGACAAGCCAGTTCTAAATATATCATTTAAAAGTATATTGTTCATTTCATCCAACTGAGTTCAGTGACAATGGGAATGGAATTCCAGTTATCCTGAAGATTCCACCAAGTATCTATAGTTTAATTTGAGTCTGAGCTTATGAACTTTCAACATAAAGGGCAGTGTGGTGTAGTGATTAAGGTTGTAGAATAAAAAAAGACCCAGTTTTGGGTCAATTCTCTACCAAGGAACCACACTGGGTAGCTTATGGCCAGTCACTTTCTTTAACAAGTTGATTGTTGTAGGAAAGCCTAGAGAAAAGAATATTATAGATATTGCCTTGAGGTTCTGAAAGCAAAGTAAAATATAAATATATACAATAACTAAAATGTATATAATTATGGTTATATCAAAATTATTGATGTTAAAATATATGTATATTGTATTATATCTTTCTGAAGAGAAATAGACATCAGATGATGTCAAATAGCAGACAAATAACATCAGATGACACTAGTTATTTCATAAGAGTACAGCGTATAGAAAGCTTTTTCTAATCATTGTCAGTTTTTCTAATCATTGCATAATATGTTACCCATAAGAAAAAGAAAAGAATGATACACAAAATTACTTGTTTGTAATCCTTTAAATGGCTGTATTAGGTAGATATTATTCCCACATATAAATTCTGTAAACCAAACCAAAAATGCTTTTGAAGTACAAGGAATTATAATGGAGACAGGCAGAGCAGTCCTGAGTAGCTATGTCAGATCTGCTGAACTGGAAAAGGATTAAGAGAACACAGGCTCAAGGCAAAAAGAATGATGTGCTTGCTAAGACTTCATCCAATAACTTTAAACAGGACCTTATCATTCTTGGTTGGCTATACAGGTGGGCTGATGGATGGTGTCCTGTATGTATCTATGATTTTCTTGCTACCATTGGGAACATATGCAGTGTCTCAAATAGACCTTTATGCCTAGAAAGTGATGGTGCAGTGATTAGAATGCAATATTACAGGCTAATTCTGCCCACAGCCAGGAGTTCAATCCAGACTGGCTCAAGGTTGACTCAGCCTTCCATCCATCCCAGGTCAGTAAAATGAGGATCCAGATTGTTGGGGGCAATATGCTGACTCTATAAACTGCTTAAGCCCCTGTCACACTGCACCAAAGGATGCAAAGAGGATGTAAAACGGACAAAAAAGCTTGCCATCCGTTGGTTAACGCGATCTACTCACTATCTCCCTTTTGCTTCCTTTCTATCCGTCCAGCATCCGTTTATTGATGTTTCATCCGCTCAGAAAGTTTTGAGCTGCTCAAAACTTTTGAGCGGAAAATGTATCCAATGCGTCCGTTCTGCATCCGTTACGCATCCGCTATATCCGCTAGGCATCCGCTGCGCATCCGTGCAACTCGCATCCACTTGGATGCAGGGAGGAAGCGGAACAGATGCAGAACGGATGAAGAAGGGATGCAGAACGGATGCAGCACGGAAACAAAGTATTTAAAATGGAAAAAACGTTCACAGAGGAGACCTATCTCGGATATTGAGGATGCCTAGAGGATGCCTAGAGGATGCAAAGGGACACCTATACTGCCTATAAAAAGGGGAAGCAACTCACCTGCATCTCACTTTCAGACCAGCAGCCTAGCTCTGCAGGAATCTGCAGCCTTCATCTGATTCTTGCTCTTCCACAGCATCCAGTCATGTCCACCGTGGATCATAACACAATCCTTTTGGCAGCCACCATCCTTCTGCAACAGTGCGAAGCTATCTACAGGCACTGTGAACTCTACTACGGGAAGAAAAAGAGGCGGCCAAGAAGCGTCTGGGTCCGAAGATGGATCACCAGAAGAGCAGAGTACGGACTGTACAACAAGCTGATGGTGGAGCTCAGGAACGAAGAAACTCAGGCATTCCAGAACTTCATGAGGATGACTCCAGCCATGTTTGACGAAGTTGTGCAGCAGCTGACACCCAGGTTGACCAAGGCAAACACCAACTTCCGGCCCAGCCTGGAACCTGGGCTCAAGGTGGCACTCACTCTGCGCCACCAGGCCTCAAGGACCACCTACAGGAGCATGCAGTATGGCTGGAGGGTGCCACACAACACCATCAGCATTGTGGTCAGAGAAGTGGTGCAGGCCATCATCGAAGAATACCTGGAGGAGCTCCTCCAGTGCCCCTCCACTGAAGAAGGCTGGAAGAAAGTTGCAGAGCAGTGGTATCAGAGGTGGAACTTCCCACACACCGTTGGAGCCATTGATGGCAAGCACCACCCAAGTCGGGCTCCACTTATTTCAACTACAAGGGCTTCTTCAGCATCGTCCTCTTCGCCATGGTCGATGCTGACTACAAGTTCATGTACATCGATGCTTCAGGCAACGGGTCATCTTCAGATGCCCAGGTATACAACGCCAGTCACCTCAAGGAGGGGCTGGAAGGCAACCTCATCATGGGCTTCCCACATCCAGACCCCCTGCCCAACGACATGCAAGATGTGCCCTACTTCATCGTGGGGGATGACGCCTTCTCCCTCAGAACCTACCTCATGAAGCCCTACACTTCCAGACTCCTCACCCGTGAGGAGAGAATCTTCAACTACAGGCTGTCCAGGGCAAGGCGGGTGGTGGAGAACGCCTTTGGCATCCTGGCCAACAGGTTCCAGGTACTTCTCACCACCATGCAGCATCGCCCAGAGACCATGAGGAGGATCATGGAAGCTTGCTGCATCCTGCACAATCTCATGCGCACCAGCTACCCAGTCTTGCAGAACAGGCTCATGGACCTGCAGCAAGGCAATGGGGACATGGAGCCTGGGGAATGGAGGCAAGGGCGAAACCTGATAGACACTCAGGATGTGCAAGGCCCCAACAGAGACTCACGTGAAGGGAAGAAGCAGCGCAACCTCCTGAAACACTGGTGCAACTCCCCAGCTGGAGCAGTGGAGTGGCAAGACAGGATGATAGATGATTAATGGGTGCTTCCTTCAGCCTGTCTCATCACACGGATGAGATTGGGCCATGTATGTTGGTGGGCCTACAATGAACAGGGCATTTAATAAAGAGTTGTGTTTGTGTTGACATGTGTGGATGATTGAAAACATTATTATTGATAAAAAAGGGCCATAGGTGTGGCTCCTGGGAGGGTGGACCATACAGTCCCACTATGCTTGCACTGGAGGTTTATCTATCCCATAGCTATTACCCATGCCAAAGGTATCCCTGCCCATTCCACTGCTATCTTAACCCATCCCACAAGCATGCAAAGGCTTAAACCAATTCTAAAAGTTTCCACCAAGACTTTATTAAAAAAAAGAAATGAAGCAAGTGTGTGAATCAAAGATAAACGTTATTGAACAACAAGCTGTAAAAGGAAAAAGACCCAGTCAAGTGTCCAAATAAAGTCCACACCCAGTCTCTGGCAGTCTTCACGGTCACTCAGAGGTGTGCCCAGTCTCAGGGGTGAAGGGTCCAGGTGCTGTGGAGGTGGTTGCTGCTGCAGTGCTGGTCTCAAGCCCCACTGGGGTGCCTGGCCCCGAGAGGACAACAGGTGACAGTGTGTTGAGAAAGCTCTCGGATAGCTGGCTCAGATCCGTGATGCTGAGAGGTCCTTCCTCCATGCCATGGGGTGTCAGCCCCAGTACTGATGAGAGATGTACTGAGGCCGGGCTTGGCTGTGGGGTGGAGGAAGGAGTAGTGTAGTGGGGCTGTCTGGTCTGCAGCTGGGTGAGGACTGGCGTTGGTGGCATCGCTGTCCTCGGTGGCATCATTGTTGTGGGTGGCATCGGTGGCATCAGTGGAACTGGTGGCAACGGTGTTGCCCGATGACTCGGTGCCTGGATTGGGAAGGGCTGCTGCCTATGTTGCTGGACCTCCTGGTAGCCATAGCCCTGGTAGGTGAGGGGCTGTGGAAAGCCTTGGAATGGGAGGGACATCACCTGGGGTGGAGGAGCAGACCTGGGCTGGGTGGGAGCAGGTTCCTCTGGATCTGGAGGGTTGTGAAGCAGCTCGGTGATCCGGTCCTTCATCACCTGGTACTGTGGATCCACCATTTCCTTGAGGGTCTGGTTGACATAGGTGAGGAAAGGCTTGCGGTTGGAGGAGGAGGAGTCGGTGTGGACCAGCTGAGAGAGGAGATCTATGCTGGTGTGGATGGTGTCCCTGATCTCCAGCAGGACAGTGTGGCTCTGCCCCTCCTGCTGTCCGGCTCTCTGCCTTTCTGCGGAGGCGGAGCTGGGGGGGGTGGATGCAGCTAGGACTGTGGTGGACTCGATGTCTCCTTTCTCCCACCGCACCAAGGAGTCCTCCACACACTCCACCACGCTTACCACACCTGTCCGTGGGTTCTCCGCCGTGGCACGCTCCACAGAAACCTGCCTGGAGACAGGGACTGACTCTCGGCCGGAAGAGGACTGGGTCTCAGCAGGCTGCCGGAGAGAGAGGGTTCTGAGAGGGGCTCCTGGTGCTCCTCGGTGGCGGATCTCACCCTCCAGGAAGCTGCACCTGGCCATGACATAGGTCTCTCTGTCCGTCAGCTTAACCGTGGCCTGGCCAGATTTCTTCAGGTGCAGCTTCCCGTACCAGGTGTGCATATGTTTCCACCAGCCGAGGAGCACCTCCGAAGTGTAACCCATACTCTCCACCCTCTCTCTCCAAGCAGCCTGCTTCCTTTTGGTGTCCCTGTACAGCCGGTGTCCCTTCCGCCATAGATAGTCATTCTCTCTCAGCCACTCCAGCACCTCATCCTCGTGTTCCTCCTCAATGAAGTATTGCCTCCTCTCCTGTCCCCGCATATGCCTCTTTCTCCCTTTGGCAGGACCAGATGGGCCCTCATCAGAGGGGCTCCCAGGTGGTAGGGGCTGCTTCTCCACACCACCAGCAGCAGCAGCACCAGCAGGATCATCATCATCATCATCACCAGCAGGATCATAATCATCGTCATCAACAGCAGCAGCAGCAGGATCATCATCATCATCATCATCATCAGCAGCAGCAGCAGCAGCAGCACCAGCAGGACCAGGATCAACAGCAACAGAGTAAGCAGCGCCAGCAAGACCAGGAGCACGAGCAGGTCGAGCAAGACCAGGAGCACGAGCAGTACGAGCCAGTCCAGGAGCACGAGCAGGACCAGCAGGACGAGGAGCAGCTTCAGCAGAGTAAGCACTAGCAGAAGCACCACCGCCAGGAGCAGCTACAGCAGAACCTCCAGCACCAGAAGAGCGAGCCCGAGCATCAGAAGCCCCAGCAGAAGCAGAGTCAGGGACAGGGGGTGGGAGGGTGGCCCTGTCCCTCTTGCCAGGGATGGCGGCAGGTTGCTGAGGCTTTCGCTTCTTCCCCATGGTTGTGGGGTTGCTGGCTGGCAGGGAGGCTGGCAGGCACCAAGGCTGGCAGGAAGGCTGGCAGAAAGCCTGGCAGGAAGGCAGGCAGGCAGGCAGGCACCAAGGCTGGCAGGCAGACTGGCTGGCAGGGAGGCTGGAAGGCAGGCTGGCAGCAAGGCTGGCAAACAAGAAGAGAGCAAGGCTGGCAGGGTTCCGCTCTGCATCCGCTTCATCCGCTGTGCATCCGCTGTGCATCCGCTTCATCCACTCGGTGTCCGCTCTGCATCTTTGCTGAGGTCCCCCGGAAGCCTAGCGGATGTGCCATCCGCTCTCATCTGCTTCCATCCGCTGGGCTTCCGTTCCGCATCTGCTTTCCATCCGCCCCGCGTCCACCTCCCGTCTGTGTTATCCGCTCTGGTTATGCAAATTTTTGCCCCTTTTGAGAGCGGATAACAACGGATGGAACATTTTGCTCGTCCATTGTGTCCATTTTGCATCCGTTGGGCAGTGTGACAGGGCCTTTAGAGAGAGCTGTAAAGCACTGTGAAGCAACCTTTAAGTTGAAGTGCTATTGCTATTGCTATAAAATGGATGATTCTAGTACTCCCATCCCATTTTCACCTGGAAAGAAATCAGCTAACATCTAAAGCCCATGTCCCACTGCACCAACAGATGCAAAGAAGGATGTAAAATGTTTAAAAAAGCTTGCCATCCGTTGGAAAACGCTATGCATCCGTTGTGTACTCAATGCATACGTGTTTCATACGCTCTATCCGTCAAGTGTCCGTCCACTGAGATTTCATCTGCGCAAGAAGTTTTGAGCTGCACAAAGCTTTGTGAACAGATGAACTTTCTGCTGTGTACGATGTAAATACGCGACATCCGAGCAACAAACGTTCTATGTCCGTTTATCATCCATTAAACGTCTTCTGTATCCTCTCTGCATCCTCTGGGCATCCCCTCAACTCACATCTGCTGCAGCTGAAAACGGAAAGAGGGAGGAAAGAAAAGGTACATGGAACGTCTACACAGTGTTAGTAGCACAGAAATAGAAAGGATGCACAGTGAACGGTTTGCATCCAATATACATCCGCTAGGCTTCCTATAAACATCTGTTTAACATCCCCACGTCCGTTCTTTTCCGTTCTCTTTATGCAAATTTTTGACACTTTTTAGAGCAGATGACAACGGATGGAGCCACCCCCGAAATTTTCCTCATCCGCTGTGTCCTTTATGCATATTTTTTGCGTCCGTTGGCAAGTGGGACAGGGCCTTTAGGAATGTTTGAGAAGCTGGGCTAAAAAAGCGATACTTATTATCAGAGGTCAAAACTTTGGCATACACTTTTTCCTGTCTACATATTAACTGGGGGTGAGGTAGCAAACTTTACATAAAGTTTTTCGGTGATGTGGTAACTTATGTCAATAATCTTTTTTTTTTTTTTTTGTATTTTTGCTAGATAGCAAATTGGACATGTCTCTTTCAATGATTTCTTCAAATGGATCACCATAACAGCAGTCTTGGTTCTAAAATATGGCTGCCATTTTATCCTCCACTTGCTATTTGATATACTATCATATTCTGTTTATTAATTTTATATTTATTAATGAACAACACATTTACATCTTTGAAATTATTTCAAATGTATAAACTGGTTTGGAGTTATTTAAAAGAAGAAGCTGACTAGAAGAAATAAATGAACAAAATTTGCTTTTAGGCAGAAGTAGCATTTTTATTTTGCCTATTTCCATATTATGCTTGTTCCTAGTTTTGTTTTCATTAGTCATGCTGTGCAATAATGTTAGTCACATTAGGAATGTTGATTGTGAAGGAAAAAAGAAAATGTCAAAGAAAGAAGGGTTTTCCAGCCAAATCTTGCTTCATCCTTGCCTACTGGATGGATAGAAAAATATCTATCCATGAACTCTATACTAGTGATCTCCATTAACAAACATTTCTCCCTGTCCCTCCCTCTCCTTCTCTCCCTTTTATATATATATTATAAAACAGGTTTATCAATTGTATAAAAGGAACATTATTTTGTATTGCACAGGAGTTTATTTATTTATTTTGTAATCTTAGGCATCCTGGCTTATGTGCCCTCTACTATACTTTGCATGAGCTCTGTAGATGCCATACACTAAATAAATGAACGGCTTATATGTTGTTGTTTGTTGTGAAATATAGGTATAAATCTAACAAATAAACAAGTACGCTTTATGGTTGTCATGAACATACGTCAGCAGTTTTTCTTTTTAGAAAAAAACCCTTTTCTGTTACTTGAGTTTTCACTCTTAAAATAACTCTTCTTTTTTTCAAAACGAAATCACTGTTCTACTTTTACAAAAGTGAGGATGCACTTTCATCTTTGGTTCAATATCTAAGCCATGGTTGTCCAACATTTTGGCTTGGTTGTCACATTGAGAGAAGAGGGGTTTTTCCAAAAAGAAATATGCACTGTCTTGGGATGCATATAAAATATATAATATACACTGCTCAAAAAATAAAAGGAACACAAAAAGACATCCTAGATATGAATGAATGAAATATTCTTATTAAACATTTTGTTCATTACATAGTTGAATGTGCTGACAACAAAATCACACAAAAATTATCAATGGAAATCAAAGTTAGCAACCCATGGAGGTCTGGATTTGGAGTTACACTCAAAATTAAAGTGGAAAAAAACACTACAGGATGATCCAACTTTGATGTAATGTCCTTAAAACAAGTTAAAATGAGGCTCAGTAGTGTGCGTGGCCTCCATGTGCCTGTATGACCTCCCTATAACACCTGGGCATGCTCCTGATGAGGTGGCGGATGGTCTCCTGAGGGAACTCCTCCCACACCTGGACTAAAGTATCCCCCAACTCCTGGACAGTCTGTGGTGCAATGTGACATTGGTGGATGGAGCGAGACATGATGTCCCAGATGTGCTCAATTGGATTCAGGCCTGGGGAACGGGCGGGCCAGTCCATAGCATGCTGACACACTCCAGCCACATGAGGTCTAGCATTGTCTTGCATTAGGAGGAACCCAGGGCCAACCGCACCAGCATATGGTCTCACAAAGAGTCTGAGGATCTCATCTCAGTACCTAATGGCAGTCAGGCTACCTCTGGAGAGCACATGGAGGGCTGTGCAGCCCCCTAAAGAAATGTCATCCCACACCATTACTGACCCACTGCCAAACCAGTCATGCTGGAGGATGTTGCAGGCAGCAGAATGTTCTCCACGGCATCTCCAGACCCTGTCAGGTCTGTCACATGTGCTCAGTGCGAACCTACTTTCATCTGTGAAGAGCACAGGGTGCCAGTAGCGAATTTGCCAATCTTGGTGTTCTCTGGAAAATGCCAAACGTCCTGCATGATGTTGGGCTGTAAGCACAACCCCCACCTGTGGACGTCGGGCCTTCATACCACCCTCATGGAGTCTGTTTCTGACCGTTTGAGCAGCCACATGCACATTTGTGGCCCACTGGAAGTCATTTTGCAGGGCTCAGGCAGTGTTCCTCCTGTCCCTCCTTTCACAAAGGCAGAGGTAGCAGTCCTGATGCTGGGCTGTTGCCCTCCTACGGCCTCCTTCACATCTTCTGATGTACTGGCCTGTCTCCTGGTAGCGCCTCCATGCTCTGGACACTACGCTGACAGACACAGCAAACCTTCTTACCACAGCTCACATTGATGTGCCATCCTGGATGAGCTGCACTACCTGAGCCACTTGTGTGGGTTGTGGACTCCATCTTATGCAACCACCAGAGTGAAAGCACTGCCAGCATTCAAAAGTGACCAAACCATCAGCCAGAAAGCATAGGAACTGAGAAGTGGTCTGTGGTCACCACCTGCAGAACCACTCCTTTATTGGGGATGTCTTGCTACCTGCCTATGCTTTCCACCTGTTGTCTATTCCATTTGCACAACAGCATGTGGAATTGATTGTCAATCAGTGTTGCTACCTAAGTGGACAGTTTGATTTCACAGAAGTGTGATTGACTTGGAGTTACATTGTGTTGTTTAAGTGTTAACTTTATTTTTTTGAGCAGTGTAGTTAATGTAAAGTGTATAAATCACACAATAAAGTTAAACATTTATGATTTTGTGGGGCTGCAATATTAGCCATCCAGGGCCACGTGCAGTCTGTGGACCATAGGTTGAACACACCTCATTTAAGCATTTTAATCATTAAACAATTATCAGATCACAAACATTTCTGTTTTATTCGTGATAATGGAGTAAGATATCTTGCCCTTTTCTTGAACTAAAGTTGCTTTTAATCAAAATTAGATTAGATCTAAATATTTTTTAAAATCCCCATATGTTTTGTTATATTATTATATATATATTAATTATAATATATACATTTTACTGGGGTGTGTGTAGAGGTAAAAACTTTAGGCTGTTGTTTGTGATTTGTCCTTATTTTTACAGCATTTATAAAACCTTTTTCCAAGTCTTATTCAGCTTAACCTTACAACGGACAAAGTATACATTTTCAGTTTTTCCCTTTTGCACACAGAAAGAGCTGAAACATGTTGTGACAAACAATTCTGTCAAATTAATTTGAGCAATTGTTTAGCTGACTCCAGAGCCTAGCAGTCTATTTCTTAAGTCAATGCAAGGACATAGCTCTTCTACAGCTTATATCCTGGGGATACACAGTCACTTCTGTACCTGACAAATTGTAGAAGGAATTGCCATTTTGCATGCCAAGCATTCATGTTTTCATCAGGGCTTTTATGCCTGAAAGAATCTTCTGAATTGGCACAATATAATCTTAGATTATTTTCCTTCAATTATTCTCCTTCATCAGTTATCAAAAAAGTAATGATTATATCTTACTAGCCTTATGCACAAAGCTGATAAGCATGGCAAAATTTCTTGTAACTAATTTAACTATATGTTAATTATAAATCGTGACATGCTGGTCACAATTGCCAACAAATGTACATCTCTAAGGCAGATAGATCCTTGATTTATGCTCACTACAAATGTTGCTGGTCTGTAAGATCATAGGAGATGCTGTTCCAGTAGCATCACACCTGACTATATAAGAGAAGTGTGCTTCTAATTGAATTTGGAGCTGAAATTAATATATTAGTAAATAAGCCCTGATAGTCATCTATTATTTTAAATTAGGGATAATCAGATATTGAAAGGAACTTCCTACCCCCCAAAATGTCAAGAAATAAAACAGGAGAGCATTGATTAACAGACTGTCTAACTATTAGGCAATGACACCTAGCAAACTTGGCTCTTCTTGAAGACAACATATGGAAGTTCAGTCCTGATTAGTGCTTGAATAAGAGATCACACATACCCCCAAAAAGAAAAAAAAACAACCCCATAAATACAGTTTTTATAAGTCCTAAAGAAAACCAGGGTACAGAACTTCATTAGGGTTGCCAAGAAAATTATAGGGCTTTGTTTCTGTAATTAAAAGTCATACTTGATTTGAGACATTATTTACACATGCCATACTTTCTCAACAATTATATGCAAAATAGCTATGAGCTAAAATGACTATTCAGTCCAGAATTATGCTAGAAACTTATTTTTCCTGATTTTCTTCACATGGGGTGATGCTATCTGGGGACGACAGCAGATATATTTCAGAAGTTCTAGAATGTATCCACTTCTGGAGCAAAGAGAACATTAGGGGAAAATGAATTTTCAGGAATATGGTTAAACCACAGGAAAAGGAATTCTACTGTTCAGTTGGATTGCCCTTGTCAGTTTCTGAATCATGGGGCAAAAGTAGGAAGAAAAAAATGTTTTATAAAATGGATTAATTCAGGAAGAAATAAATTCAGAAGTCATTGCATTAATATAAGGTTACTTAAATAAGAATTTGAGGACTTTAAAAGCCTTAGAAGAATTTTGCGTGGTCACTTCTAAAACTAAGTACCCAATACCATATTCCATGCCAAGGATCTAATGTGCCAAGAAAGAGCAAGGAAGAAGTCAAGACTAGGAGCAGTACAAACCAAAACTGACACAAATCAACAAACCAAAACTGATACAACTGCCTTTCCACCGATGCTTTCTCATATATAAATACTGTGCCTTCTCATTTTTCTTCTTTTATTGCTGTAAAATCTTTTCCTTGGTACTCTGTAGCCCCTCCAACAGGACAAACTGCAGTAACCACCTACATTCATCTCATCTTTGCTCCAAACATTCATAAATACTTTCCAGTTGCAAGTTTTATGCATGGAGCTCAACAAGCTGTCAGCATTGCAAAGAATCTGTTACAGTCTCCCAGGGCTATGCATCACCAGTGGGAAATATGCCTGGAGCACAGAAGTCAGGGAAGTCTGTCTACAGAAGCTTCTTCTACAGAAGCTTCTTGTTCTTAATCAAGAGTTGCTTGCTCTGACCTTGTCAACCCTTTCCTATTATGTTTCTTGTAGCTTAGCATGAGGGCAAGAGTGAACTAGTGTGTTTTCAATGTTATAAAGTTGGCTGAAAACCTAAGGCAGAGGACAGCCTCAGAATGCATTCTCTAAGAACAAAATGAGCAAGAATTAAAGCATGAAGGATGGTTTGCAGAAACACTGGGTTCCTGTATATGCAGTACTTCCTAAATTGGACAGATTTCCAAGACCAGAAAGAAAAGTGGCTTTAACACACATAAACCAGCAAGGAGATTAAACTTCGAAAAAAAACAAACCCCACAAAATCTATGTCTCCCTAAGCTGGCAGACCCCCTCAAAGTAATGTTCAAATACTAGTTTTTGATGGAACAATATACCAAAATAATAGACGATAAAACATTTAAGTAATGTTAATAAATAAACTTAAATGCAATTAAAATTTAATCAGATTTAATTTATGGTTTTGCTCAAGCCATTGGGGGTAGGATATAGGTTTCTTCTTCACTCCAAAAGTGGTTGCTCTTAGGAAAAGGAAACATGGTCCTGTTCTCAAGCTGCAGGCTTAGGGAATATTCTTTGCTCTCTGTGCAAGTCTTCATTTGCTCTCCACAGAGCATCTTTCAACAAATACAGTTGAATAAACAATGGAAGGGTCTTATCACATGATGGTAGTTTAGCTTTTCCACATAGGTGGTGATCCGGACATGATCAAATGCTTGTTTATTTGTTATATTGGTTTAGATAGCCTTATGGTATTAGGGTTTGCTAGCATTCTCATCCAAGGTGAGCCATCTCATATAAACCAACCTCCTATGCATGGGAAGAACCATGGTATGCAGACAAGGATCAGGTATTAACTACATGGAACGTGAGCTATTGAGGATAGCAGTTCTTTTCTGTCACAGCTGGGTCTCAATCACAAGAAACCCAGTGGAGCGCTTGACTCACCAAACATGTCAAAATTCTCTCTGTTTTGGATGTTGTGCAGTAAATCACTTATCATCCAAAGGTGCCATTATTTATTACCTAGACAAGAAAAGGCAATCTAAGGCTTCAACCAAATTTTGCAATATGATTTTTATAATTCCCAACCAGTTAGTTAGATATAATATCCTAGAATATCTGAAGGACATCAGATTGCCTATTTCTGAGTTAGAGATTGATTTGCAAATGGAAGAGCTCCATTCCTAGCCTGAGGGCTGGGAATCACAAGGAAGCTGTAGTCACCTACAGGATGTGTACCTGAATTACGGAAAAAAGCTTTCCAGTATTCTTCAGCATGCTTTCTTGTTGCCACCAGCCATGAGCAAGGAGATGGAGTAGAGAGGAAGCAACATAGAAATGGGCAGCTGACAATGGTAGTTCTTTAATAAAAAATTTCCAGGAAAATTATTTTTTTCCCTCCTTCATTCTTCAGATTCAATTTTATTCTTCTGACAATTTAAAAATACATAAGCCATGGTATATTCCAGCTTTCACTAAGGAGTTCTTGCTGTGTTTTTAGTTTATTCATGGAATCGGAGTGAACCATATCTGCATATGTAATTACACTTTTATTGCTGTTATTATCTCTGACATAAAAGGCATTTAAAGGAGAAGCTAGAGGTAAAATTGTTGGAGATACAGTATTTGAATGGATTTTGGATGTTTTATTGTTGACTGTTTTGTACAATGCCGTGGGTTTGCATAGATATGTTAGTATGGAGGGCAAATATTTTTTTAAATGTCCAAAAGTGGTCCAATCAACAGTTGAGAGATGTTGGGTCCCCAATTCTATTGGAACAGGCATATCTTAGGGACCACACCTATCTTTTGTATTCCCATAATGTTGATTTCGTATGAAGAAGATTGTACCATGAAAGAGCAGACTGAGATTAGGCTTTCTCCCATTTCACTTTGCAGCTCTGATCTCTATCATTGCTGATTATCCCACCAACTTATATATTGTTTCAAAGCAAGCTTTATAGTGACAGATAGCAAAACTATAAATAAGAAATTGTTTTTCTTATGCATGCAGCTGCAGGGTCCACTGGACAATTAAACTGTAGAATAATTCTGACCATGTAAGTTTCTCATTAGGTTCTCTAAAGGCTTTAGCACGTTTTGTAACATATGCTGATTTTAGATTGATGGTTGCTTAAGGTCTAGCAGACTTCCCAAGACTTCATGTGATTTCATCAAGCAAAGGAGAACCATTAGAAAGGGAGGAGAAATATACAGATCAAGCCTATTTCACTACATGGTGAGCCTTAGATATGTATCTATGAGCAGGAACAAAAAATAAAGCATTATCTAGTCCTGACTCCCTGCTTGCCTTGGAGGAAAAATCAATCCCAGTGTAATTACCTTGGATATTCACAAAGATCTTGAAATTACATACTAAGTCATCCATAATGGCCTCTTCTTTGTTAGTTTTCTGTCATATTTGTGTTTGTATAATTAAGGAGGGTTTGTTGTCTATTGTCATGATAATGAAATATATGTATTAAATAAGTGGTGGGATAGGAATAACTTAACAACCAGTTCTCTGACTGGGTAGGTGTGGCCGGTTGGTCATGTGGCTGGGTGGGTGTCATTACCCATCACATCCAGCCCCATCTCCTGGCCACTCGCCTCAAAGGCAGAGGTAGGATTCAGCCGGATGGGACTCATCCCACCACTGGCTAACCCTGCCCCCGCTCATATTTTTGCCCATTTTCAGGCCAGTTTTGGCCTGAAAAACAGTCTGCAAAATGGCCAAAAAAAGGGCAAGGAGAGAGCCAGCCAGTTCGCTGAACTGCACAGAATCTTAACTGCTGGTTTGCTTGAACTGGTGCAAACCAGCAGCAGCCCACTTTGTATTCAATGAAGATACTATAGATACATAAAATGAAAGCATAGCATTTAAAATATCAAGCTAAAATACATAACTGTCAGCCTTCAAGATTTTCTTCCTTTGCTTTGTATCTTTCGGCTGTCATAAGTAACGGGAGGAGGAGGGGGGACATGGTTATGGGAAGCGAGCTGGAAGTGTTACAAAACAGAACTGTATAAGTTGTGGAGGGGAAGATTATTGCTTAGGCTCTATCCTATGCTATGCACAGCCACAACTCTTTATCAAAATATGTCAAGGTTAATGAACAGAGGCCTCATCACCACCTGGAGATGCACACATGATGCTATACACAATTTTAATTGGATGAGCCAATTGATCTGTTGGGGGTGGGAACATTGCCATCACTTTGTATATGTGATTTACGCGCTCATGTTCTCAGATTCAGAATTCTTTTGTTGTTACAACTTGACTTCCAGAAAAAGATATATTTTCTCTAATTAATGGACTCTAAGTATTTCTTTCTTGGATTTTGAATGGAGCACCAGCTGACAATAACAATTACATAACTGAACTAATTTGCTATATGCCAAAAAAAAATAAATCCCTTTCTACGAAGAGAAAGATATCAATTAATTTTGTCCAATTATTATTTCAGATGATTGAATGAACATTTGTCCTTGCTCTGTTTGCCAAAGTAAAGATTCTGTAATTACCTTGGCGTACAGAGAACAGACTGTACTCAAGTTTGTACATTTGCACATTTTCAAAGATATAGACTACAATTCTACACAAACTTTTCTTGAACCATTAAATGGCCTTAGGTCCTTATTAGACACACATAGAATTGTAATAAGCAGCATGTATTTAAGTTATATTTAGCCAAATGAAATTTCAATGTAATTTTATGAAACAGTTTTACAGGTAATACATTATATTAGGATTTTCCTTTCACCGTTTTCATTATTTAAGTTTCAATGAAAAAGGTGGCTATAATTCAATAGCCCAGCATCTGTTTGGTCTGCCAGAAGGCCAAATCTGGACCCCAGCATTGTCAGAAAGGAGAATGAAATAGCAGGTCATTATTTAGACCCTGAAGAGGTGCTGTGATATCAGCAGAATCTGATATGTTGGTTCTCTACATTCTACGAAACCTGTCGACTGATTGCCTTTCACACTGAAATGAAAACTCCCAAGTCCTTACCCAGTTTGTTGCTTCTACTTATGATGATTATGTAAATTTAAGAGGAGAATTTAGAGGAACAACTTGATAACAAATGATTGTAACAAATGTAAATCTGATTGTCAGCATTTCAAATTTCATTTACTTTTAATACTTGTATTGAGTATTAAAAAGTCATCATGTATCAAACTGAAATAATTTATGAGGGACACAGTTATTAAAAAAGTAGGATGGCTTACAACATTATTTGGAGTCAATTATCAAACTTAAATCATTATCCATTATTCTGACCACAGTTCCCACAACACCACTAACTTCTTCCTTTTCAGAGAAATCTGTCTATTTTTCTTCAAATAATGATCAAGCTTTTACAAGATGGCAATTTACAAATATAGTTTGTTAATTTTGAGGGGAGTTTGAGATGAATTGTTCTCTTGCAATGAAATGTGCAAGTGGAGAAGGACTGGGAGACATCTCAGCAATTGCACCATGGCTGTCAAGAGCAGTTGTGTAGGTTGCTGCATAAATGATTTATTGAAGCTTATACAGAACAATCTGGTCAATTAATCGCCAGCACTAAATTAGTGCTAGATAAGGGTCAATGGAATTCAGGGGGGGAGGAGCTATTTTGGGGTTTCTTGTGGTAATGCAAGCATTCTAAACTGATGACAGGTTTTAGTCCACCCTCAGTTCTGCCTGCTTTTCTCCTACAGCGGCTTCCTAAATGAGAAGTAGCACACTCCAGAAATCCAAAATAAGAGACTGCACAGTCATGAACTGTATGGAGGAAGGAATAAAAGATTTAGAGTAAGCCATATCTATTATGTTAGAAGATTATAGTTTTAATATGTTAAGATTTTTGTCCATTAGATATATACAAAAAAAGAACAGGGCTCAATTGAATTTCAATGTGTCATCTTTGGTCTTAGACCTGATATATGTTTCATTTTTATTTTAAACCCTAGATGTGATTATGTTAAACCTGAAAGCCATATGAATCACACTTTACACATACCTGCTACTTACCTGGGCATCGCTGTTCGCTACACCGTCTAACCTCATCTCCATTTCCTTCACACTGTTGCCCAGTAGTAGCTGCACCTTGGCATATCCTTATTCTCTTCTCCCAACCACCATCACAAGACTTGGAACACCCACTCCAGTGGCCCCAGTGATTCCACTGACCATTAGCTGAAGAGAAAAAAAAATGTACTAGTTAGATAAAACAACAGTAATTATTACAAACAGACTGACAGAAATGGGTAAAACAGCCATTTAAAAAGGACAGAACAAAGTTAGTTGAGAAAATACCCAGAATGGATAGAAGCTAGCCAAAATTAAGCATATATTTCAGTTTAGTGGGAGAGAACAAGAGCAATTTGCTTAAATCTAACTTAAACACAATATAGTGTTGTCCAGATTGTAAGAGCAAAGAGAAGTAGCTATAGCTGAAAAAAATGCAGTAATTGGGAACAAATCCCACTGAATTCAGTTGAAGTTGAATAGGTTCATTGGATTGTACTGCAAACATATATTGATGGCACCCTCATTTTCACAGCATGATTGTAACATATAAATATGTAATATTTTAAATAATTACCAGTTTTCATTTACACAGCTGTTCTAATGTTGCAGCATAGTACAAACAATTTATTTTTATATATTCATCAATATTTCTTGTGTTCATCTATTGTAATTTCTTACTATATTTTTTGTTAATGCTACCAAATTAAATTAAAAAAAAAGACTAGGAAAGAATCTTTAGACTGTAATGATAGAAAAAAGGATTCTCATTTGCCACTTTGGCTTCAGCTTACAGAACAATTCTCGTCAACTTAATCTTTCAAATATCACTCAAGGAATTCTTCCATTAAAAAAAGCTTCATTAATAAACAGTTTCTAATCCTTGGAAGAGTTATGACTTTGCACTAAAAAGCTATCTTTGAAATGTGTCACATGGTGGATTTCTTTTTCAATATCTCAGTAGAAGGCAGTTTTCATAAGATTTTTGTCCTTTCCTTCAGTTTTGAATAGCAACTGCCCTTTATTGATAAATTGTGAAATAATAAATAAAATAAATTGTTAGCAAATCAGTAGCACATTAAACTCACCTAAAAGCAAATGAAAGCAACACTAAAAGTACTACTTGAATGGGGGCCAGTTAAGATGATGTTGTGCTGCCCTCTACCTGTCATTGCTAGTTGGAAAAGCAGTTTTTTATATGGGGAAGGGGAGGTGCTGCTGCTGCAGTGATTGCCACCATGACACCCAGACGTTTCCATCAGTTTTTGCCAAGAAGTCTTGTCGCTGAACAATGGGAAAACCTTTTTTTAAAGAAATGCCTGCTGCAGGCACGTCAATCAGCTAGTCTCCCTTTCATCCACTGCTAGCATTATAACAGATGGAGCTGCCAATTGAAGTTTTCAGTCAGTGGAAGGTATCCCCATCCAACTGAAGGTATCCCCAGGACTGAGGAGGATGAGCTATTTTTCCAATCTCACACAGGATTTTGTTCTGGTGCAGTGTTATACTATTTACTTTAAAGCCACTGTTTTCACATAAATGTCTGCCTAACAGCAGCTGATACAAAGGTGGCCCACCTTATGCCGATAAGATAATGAAGCTGACAGAAAGCAAGACTGAAAGCAGGGGATGTTTTCTTTTGTGTGTCATGGATGCTGCACACTACTGTAGCTCCCCATTACCTCAGGAGATCCTTAAGCATTGAAAGCAGAGGGCCAAATTCTTCGCAGGCCCTTATAAATACATTGAAAATATCCCCATCGATAAGAGTATTTTTTTCAATTCACTCCACCTCTTTTTGCTGTTTGAAGACATTTTTCTTTTCAAATCACTCTCTGCTTTCAAATAAACCAACACCCACCCAAAGATCCCTTTTCACGTTGCTTATGTCAACATATATTATTCAGAGCAGCACATAAACAAGGCTGTGAGTACTGACACTAGAGAATTTTGTTCTGCTTGCATTTTTAAGCAAAGTGACATGATCTCAGACTAATGTTTTCCCTTTGGATTAAGCATCTTTGTTATCTACAGCTCTTGCTCTGAATGTTTCAAACCTGGATATTTGGGGAGGAAATATAGATTAAAAATAGACATTATTGGATAGAGTACTTTAAAAAATACATTTAGAATAACAATCATTATAAAACCATTGTTTGAATAGAAATAGCACTTAAGACTCAAAGTGCTTTTACAGCCCTCCCTAAGAGGTTTATAGAGTCACCCTATTGCCCACAATAATCTGGGTCCTCATTTTACCAACCTCAGAAGAATGGAAAGCTGAGTCAACCTCGAGCTGGTCAAAGATTGAACTCCTGGCAGTCAACAAAGTTAGCCTGAAATACTGCATTCTAACCACAGCATCACCATAGCTCTTAAATGTAAATTCTTATTAAATGAAATGAAATGTGAGTTCTTACATAGTTTCCAAATTAAAATCTTGCAGATTATTGCAGAATTAGGGTGCACTAGTTGCATGAACTTACACTATCTGAGACAGTCCAAATTAACCTTCTCTGTCTTTGGTAGAGACAACGAAAACGCAGACTTGAAAGGAAGCTACTACTCCTGTATTTGTTGCTCTGCCCATCTTCAGTTTTCAAGTATGATCACAACCTGACAAGTTACAAAGTCTAACTTAGACTGGAAGATGAAAAAAAACAAGCCTGTAAAATAGTTGTACTCCCCAGATGTTACAATAGTTGTAATCCCCAGATGTTTCCTCTATCCAATCTTTTGTACTGATCCTTCTCCCAGTGGTAGTGAGAGGGAGAAAAAATTACACTCAGACTTGCCAAAAAAACACATAAAATAAGAGAAGACAGCAAAAGAAAAGGAGAGCACTGGCATAGATCCCTCTCCTTTGGGAATTTCATATATTGCATTCCTCAAATCGTCTTCTTTCCTCCTTACATATTATGGAATGATCCAAATGTGTTTAATTGCCTTTGCTCCAACAGGCTGCTCCTTCTATACTTCCTTTAATAAACCGACAATCCTAAAATCTCAAACAAGAGGATTTACTACAAATAAAAGCATCAGAATAAAAGCAACTGGCAAAATGCTCCCTTTTCTTGCAGGTTAAGGTTCTGGAAGCCTAGCTTTGTGCCGAAGTTAAATCTGCAGCAAGGAAATTCGGGTCAGGTATATGTGCAATTTTGAGAGGTTAAAAAAACTATGTAGAAAGTGGTGGAGGAAGAGAGAGAGAGAGAGAGAGAGAGAGAGAGAGAGAGAGAGAGAGAGATGGTAAGTGCTCGTAAAATATAAAATGAACTGCTATGACATGTCTGAAATTAACTAGCCAAATTCTTTATCTACTAAAGTTATTATAAACAGTTTCAGCAAAGACATTTTGGAATTAAATGTTTTTCAATTCAGCCAAAACCAGAAAGCACATAATCAAAATGGAATATTATTAACTTGACTAGCATAAGACTTGTTGCAAATTTAAAGCAAAAGAAACTGAACTGAAGCTACATGAAGTTATTTATAATGCAAACAAATTAATTTAAAAAGGCATATTGTAAATTGTATGGAGAATATAAGGTGTTTGAAGCATATGATTTTTTTAAAAAATGAAGGGAAACAAAATAAACAGAGAAATCTTAGCTATTCAGGTTGCTAGAATTAGGAGGAGGAAAATTATTTTGACAATATTGGAAATATTTAGTAAAATGCAAGTATTTCTCTTTTTAAATTATGGTAATTTAAAATAGCATTTCTCATCTCCTTGGCTTATTATACAATGATTCTTTTAAAGAGCAATTAAAAGCTGTCAGTCTCCAGGATTAAGAGACATTCCAGAAAGAATGTTTAAAGTTTCTGAACTTTGAAATACTGAGCCATTCTTCAGTAATATACTGTCATTACAAAATGATTCCCTTAGCAGATTAAACTTCAGCCCACACTTCTTCTGGGATAGGTATGACTGAGTGTAAAAAATGAGGTTTTAAATGTACCTTTCATTTTCTCGTATTCTTTTTCTTTTGATAAAAGCCTGCTCTATAAATATATAGGAATAGCCTTCAATAACCCAAGAAGTAGCAAATAGTAGTAAATAGAGTTTCTTCCGATACATTTTTTTTAAAAAATCAGTCTTTATCTCATGCAGAAGATGATTTTGAAGCTGCTATAAACAACATTAAACTGTAAAGAAGCAAAAACAAAAAGGATGCAGCTTATATATGGGAAAAGGGAAAAAGGGAAATCTCCCTTAAATTTAACCTGGTGACAACAAGGGCATATCCATGTTGTTAGATTGGCAACAATAGGGAGGAGATTTACTCTGTGCTCCTCTTGGATGTCTTTTCTCCCCCAAATTCTCAGCCTGGTCTACAGTCCTAGAGTGATAGCCTCCCATTCAAAACCTAATCAAGTCAGACTCTGCTAAACTTTCCTCATGGTTAGCCAAGGCCAGCTTGGTACTGCTCCCTGCTAAAAATTAGTTTTAATAAGCCACTTAGGGTTTTAGAAGGCCAGAGTTTTTCCAAGTATGCCCAGAAGAGGAACAAGAGCCAATGCAACCACTTTAACTTTGATGATATATATGTTTTCAGCAGTTGGCCACAGTAAACAAGGTTACTGCATCTTTGGCACTAGTGGAGTCTGCTGAATAGTTTTCCAGGTATATCAGCTGGCCGGAGAAGCAAGCTCTCTTTTGGATGTTGGGCTCCAATACCCAGCAAAGTTAGCCAGCATAATCATTGTTGGGAGTTGTACAGTAGTTTTTATTTTTTTTAATTTTTCTTTCATCAGAGTAATCTAAACAAGATATTAACTCATTTAAGGTAATCTAGATAAGGTGTTATCTGACAAATAACTACAACAAGATATCTGTATTCATAAGATTTTGCAGCAGATGTTTATTTGATATCTCAAACTGCAGTCTAATCAAAATGAGGCATTTCATTATTATGGGTCTTGTTGAAGCATTTTTAAATCCAGGCCCAATAACTTGTCCTTCCCTCTTCTGTTATTTTAACACTGCTACTAATTAATTAATTATTTCATTCATTCATGCCCCACCTTTATCTTAGAATTAACTCAAGCTGGTGAACATATCCAACATACCTTCCTCTTCCTATTTCTCCCACAACAACAACCCTGTGAGGTGAGTTGGGCTGAGAAAGAATGATTTTATGTTTACTATTCCCTTTCCCCTGGTATTCTAAAAATGAATATAAATGAGCAGAAGGAGAAAAAAATGATGTTTGTCATGTATTAAACACGAAGCAAATTTTTCAGCCAAAGATGGTAAGAATTGTATATTAGACTACAGGAATGGAAATCCAAGTTCAATTGCCTATATCACAGGTTAGAAATTGCTCAAAAGCATACTCGATAATCTTGTGCCCCCCCCCCCCGAACATCTCTTGTACCCCTAACAACATCTCTCAGCCTCTAAGGAATCCCAGGATGTTAAGAGGACAAAGAATACCCAATCTTTTTCCCACCACCACATAAGAAAGGATTGAGAGAATGTAATGTACCTGTACATTCAGAGTTGTAACATTCCCTGCTTTCTGCCCATGGACCTCTGCACTCAGAGCCTCCGTGTGCTGCTGCTGTGCATTGTCGACTTCTCTGCTGCGTGCCATTGGAGCAGGTCACCGAGCATTGACTCCAAGTACTCCACTCTTGCCACTGTCCATCAACTATTGCAACAGAGCAAAATAGAAATGAAAACCACTTGCCTTATAGGGCCCAAAGAGTTTCTTCTTTGAGTATAACTTGTTCATTTTAGATTTACATTTGGAATTGAGCAGAGCAGCGCTTTTTTGTATTGTGAGTATCATGTTTATTTATATTCATTGATGATAATGATAACTTTGTTCTAGATCAGGAATCCATGGACTGGCACCATTCCTCAGCTTGCCAGCAAACAAAAAGCAAAACTCCATGCTCAGGATGCCAGCAGCATGTGAAACCACACTTCCTCTGGTCCACAGAAAAACCTATCTCCACAGAACTGGTCCCTGGTGCCCAAAAGGTTGGGGGCCGCTGTTCTAAATTTAACTCATAACCTGTAAAGGGAATAGATAGTCTCTAGGGTATAGATAGTCTCTAGGGTTTAGAATGCCCTGTTTACTGATGACCCATAGTTAAGTATGGAACCTATTGTAGTAAAATTCGAGTTATGTAAATACACAATACTTCAGATTAAATACACAATGGTTCGAATTCAATACTACTTATGCAGTACTATGCAATAATACTGTCCCAGTTTATACACAAATGCAACTTAAAGGCAGAGCTTGGGAATGGGAATTAACTAGTTCTTCAACTCTGACTATATGCCATCACTTAATATTTGCTAGCCTCTACTTCATTTAGATGCTACTTTTGGTTTCCTGTAGATGTAGTGTTGGATAGGTGTAGGAATAATTTCTTGTCAGAACTGATGGCCAAGTATCTCTTAAGAGGGATGGGCTATATTTTAGATTTAACTCAGAAGACATGCTTCAGAAAGTCCAGGATTGTGAGTGCAGCACCTATTTGACACATATTAAAGACAACACATCTGTTTTCATAGGCAGGTGCTTTATTCATGCTCCCTCTTGTTCTATGGTATCTCTTCTGAACCTAAACTGAAGCACTCCACAGCAAAAATGCCTTGCAATTTATAGCGTCCCATGCAGCAATTGTATTCCAGATTCACAAGTAAATGAGATGCTCTGGGTGAAGCACTCTAACTACCCAACACCAATGCAAGATCCAGAACAGGCATCACGAGTAACATTTTGAATATGACAAGCAAGTGATTGCTTGTTCACGAGCTCCCTATATGAAAAGCAAAGGAGCCTCTGTCACAAGGAGCTATACATCTACCTAAACATGCTAGGGTGGTATTGTCTCACACCAAAGGCTTGATTTATGGCAAGTGGCCAAAATATATTTACTTTACTTCGGGATTTAATCAGTGATATCCTAACATTGATTAAATATCCTAACATTGATATCCTAACACTGATTAAATCCCCAAGTAAATCTGTTTTGGCCACTTGCCATGAATCAAGTCTTTGGTATGAAGCATATAGCCTAAGGAGTACAGGTGAAACTCAAAAAATTAGAATATCGTGCAAAAGTTCATTTATTTCAGTAATGCAACTTAAAAGATGAAATATATGAGACAGACTCATTATATGCAAAGCAAGATAGTTCAAGCTGTCATAATTGTGATGATCATGGCTTATAGCTCATGAAAACCCCAAATCCACAATCTCAGAAAATTAGAATATTGTGAAAAGGTTCAATATTATAGGCTCAAAGTGTCCCACTCTAATCAGCTAATGAAGCCATAACACCTTCATAGGGTTCCTGAGCCTTTAAATGGTCTCTCAGTCTGGTTCTGTAGGAATCACAATCATAGGAAAGACTGCTGACCTGACAGCTGTTCAGAAAACCATCATTGACACCCTCCATAAGGAGGGAAAGCCTCAAAAGGTAATTGCAAAAGAAGTTGGATGTTCCCAAAGTGCTGTATCAAAGCACATTAATGGAAAGTTAAACAGGTCCACAAGCAGCAGGGATGACCACAGCCTGGAGAGGATTGTCAGGAAAAGGCCTGATTCAAAAGTGTTGGGGACTTTCACAAGGAGTGGACTGAGGCTGGAGTCAGTGCATCAAGAGCCACCACACACAGACGGATCCTGGACATGGGCTTCAAATGTCGTATTCCTCTTGTCAAGCCACTCCTGAAGAACAAACAACAGTGTTTGGATTTCTTTTCTGTCTTAAGTGTCTTACCTGGGCTAAAGAAAAACAGAAGTGGTCTGTTATTCAGTGGTCCAAAGTCCTCTTTTCTGATGAGAGCAACTTTTGCATCTCATTTGGAAACCAAGGACCCAGAGTCTGGATGAAGAATGGAGAGGCAAGATGCTTGAAGTCCAGTGTGAAGTTTCCACAGTCTATGTTGATTTGGGGAGCCATGTCATCTGCTGGTGTTGGTCCACTGTGCTTTGTTAAGTCCAGGATCAACACAGCTGTCTACCAGGAGATTTTGGAGCAATTCATGCTTCCTTCTGCAGATGAGCTTCATTTTCCAGCAGGACTTGGCACCTGCCCACACTGCCAAAAGCACCAAAACCTGGTTCAATGACCGTGGGATTGCTGTGCTTGATTGGCCAGAAAACTCTCCTGACCTGAACCCCATAAAGAATTGGTGGGGCATTGCCAAGAGAAAGATGAGAGACATGAGACTGAACAATGCAGTAGAGCCGAAGGCCGCTATTGAAGCATCCTGGTCTTCCATAACACCTCAGCAGTGCAACAGGCTGATAGCTTCCATGCCACGCCACACTGAGGCAGTAATTACTGCAAAAGGGGCCCAAACCAAGTACTGAGTACATATGCATGCTTATACTTTTCAGAGGCCCGACATTATTCTATGTACAATCCTTGTTTTATTGATTGCATGTAACATTCTAATTTTCTGAGATTGTGGATTTGGGGTTTTCATGAACTGTAATCCATAACCATCACAATTATGACAAATCACGGCTTGAACTATCTTGCTTTACATGTAATGAATCTGTCTCATGTATTACTTTCACCTTTTAAGTTGCACTACTGAAATAGATGAACTTTTGCACAATATTCTAATTTTTTGAGTTTCACCTCTATGTCTAAGCAGTTCTGCAGCCTTTAATTTTTTTTGTTCCAAATAAAGTATGTATGAACCATGTCACTGATCACTGATCCCCTATTGGGCAAAAGTAAGGTAAGATGCTGTTTCAGGTGCAATAAGATAAAATATGAGTAGACGGCTTGAAGATATATTTGTACAATTGCAAATGCCATTTCCATTAAATAATATGACATGGGAACAAATGTGGTATTTACTCAAAGATATAAAATATTTGCACTTCATCCAAGTACTAAGGTCTTTCTTCATATATGTTAATAATGGAGATTTAAGTGGTTGAACATAATAACTCTGGATAAGTGGAAAGGCTCAGGCAGTTTACACACTATTATTCTGAAAAGAGAACTGTGAAAAACACAGACAGACCACATAGTCGTAAGATACATCCCAATCTCTGGTTCTCATCCTCAGAAGTGCATTTTCATTATAAAATAATGGAAAACAATACTATGTGAATGCAGGCTTCTATTTTATATTTTAAAAAGTCTCCAAAATAACCAACAGACTGTACACATTTATAGTGGACTAAGTACTACTTTCATTGACTAGAAAATTTAAAAAAAAAACCAATCTGTCCAAATGGATGCATCTATTAAGTCTATTTTGCAGCTTTATACAAAAGTGACATCTTATATAAACATCAGTTGTCATTTATTCCTTGTTCAATGCCATTGTGGAATGATATTACAAGAAAGGTGACAAGCTAAGTAATGAACACACAACATAACATTATTTATGATATGTGACTATACTTTGAAAAATCGGTTGAAATGAATAATTAATGGGCCACCCAACATTTCTTGATAATGTGGCTTGTACTACATTGTTCTCTTTATACTTGATTTGTACCTCCTTATGCTGTGTCTGTTAAATGGTTATGGCGATGCTGTATTACATGGTATTTTTAAGCTAAAGGGATTGTTGCTACCAATGCTTCATGGTATTAACTACTTACACTACATCGTTTCAAGAGCATTCTTATGGTTATTCCCTTTACTTTGCTTTACTCTGTTTTCCTTCAGTGGAAAATCACTGGGATAGTAAAACTTAGAGATGAAATTTTCTCCCTAATAGCTCATACCCCAAAACAACATTTTCTGTGATGTATATATGGATATAACTAACCATCCTACTCATCAGTACATCAGTATTCAGATAGATTTCACTTAAATAATCATTTAATTTGAATCACTTTAGAAGGGTTATCTACTTCCATTTCAGTAACATGCCTCACATCCAAACACATTGAACACTGCAACTGAATAATATTTAATACACAGTAAATGGATTAACATATATATTATTGATAATATTTGATAGAAATAGACTTATGCGGAGTTTTAAAATAATGTTAGTATTAAAAGTATGCCTGGAGAATATGCTGAGTAGTATAAAAAAGAGATGTTCCTTAGCTGACCATTTCTAAAATTATCATTATTGTTATTAGATTCAGCATCATCTATTTAATCTTATTTTTTGCCCCAAAAGCAAGCACTATGTTATATCCTGTGCCATTGAATTTCTTCAGATTTTTAGGATTACCTAGTATGATATAAGGGACTGGAGCAAGAAGGAGAGGGAGCTATACTGCACAACTCTGAATCCTATGCGGAATTCCCAGACCATCAGTCAATAATCAGTTTCATGTCAATATTATTTTACAGATTAATCTAATTCTCAAGATCCAAGAGTGACTTTGTGCAAAACTATAGAAGTGTCTGACTTTGATGGAAATTCTTTGGTCTTTGAGTAGAATCCTGTTATATGTTATTTTATAAATAACCATTCCACCATTCGACAGTCCTCCCCATACATACACTAACTGCATTCACAATATGTGGTTAGCTGAACCATGGTTTACTGAAGGCACTAAACCTAAGCAGATTTACTAAATAATTCACATTTTAGTCTGATCAGCAAGTCTTTCTATTCAGGGAAGCAGAGGAATCACTGGAAAACCAGGAAAGAGCTGCCTTTCTAACAACAGCATCTTTTTACACAGTGGATTATTACTGGATTAAAAAGCCATTCTTGTTCTGAGTTTTCATTTTTCATTCATATACCATGGATCCCTTTAGTCGTTTTGGAGAGCATTTAATGCCTAGCCATCTTCCTTTCCCAAGGATGGATTTGTATTGATTTGGGACAAGGGATCTGGTGGAAGCTGATAAAAGTCTTGACATTTGTGTCCTTAGAGTCTCAATTTCAGTTCTTGCTGTGCCTTCCCAAGGATTGCCAAGCATGTGATTTTAAGGTCTAAGAAGCACAAATGGTTTTCAGGACAAAGATAAGGTTGCTTGACCAACTCTAACCATTCGTATTAATTCTCCAGTTTGCTGCAGTAATGAATCCTTCATGCAGTTTTTAGGCTCAAAGTGTTGAAAATGACAAAAGCAGTCAACAGAGGAAGGATGAGAGAGAGAGGAGGAGGAGGGAGGGAGGGAGGGAGGGAGGATGAGACAGGGAGATAGAGAGACCTCACAAGCAAAAACAATCATTCTATGCATACTCACCAGGACACAGGGCAATATTGCAAGGCTTATGCTGTGTTTCAGGTCCATCACATGATCTTCCCCCATACTGAGGAGGTAAACATGACCTTGTCCTAGTTCTTTGGCCTCGACCACATGTGAATGAGCACAAACTCCAAGGTGACCATTCCTCCCAAACTCCATGTACTGTAATAAAGCAAAGAGGCTTTAAAAAAAAAAGAACACCAGTAACAAAATGAATTCAAAACAAAACAGAGGATGTGATAAGAGGAATTACTTGGTCAATGTCAAAGAGAGAAAGAATAGCAACCATTTACAAATATTGATCAATGGATCTTAGAGAGCACGCTAGTACTGGGTAGAAGAAAGCTCTCTTGAACACCGATCATTAAGCTAACTCAGGATTCTAGAGTTAGTGTTTTCCAAAAGAAATCTAATTTAATATATTGTGGAACTTACAGGTTTGAAATATAGATAGAGTCATAGCCTCTGAATCTAGTTTAGAGAGCTATGAGAATCCTAGACAAACAACAACTTCTTTATGAGTGCCATTAACTTTATTAAATTTCAATGAAGAGACCAGATCTACACACCAATGGAATTCTAGACACATGATCGGGTTTTCCTCGAGAAAGGAATGTATTAATATTATGATTAAACAGCTTCAGGGATGTGATGTTTCACTTTATGTTTGAAATAGAGTAATAACATAAACTTCTATTATTGAATAGGAATAAATAGTAATATTCATATATGTGCTCTTAGAATAATGATACCTAATAATACAGGCTTCTTTAATATAGCCTTGATAGTTATCTCTTATTAAAAAACCATAATGACATAATGCATATTTGATAACAGTATGTTGAACAATACAGCAAATTGATAATCATCAGGTAGATGGATGAGTTTGAAATTTACCCCATCAAGTGTTTCATCATCTTAACATAAATGTGAACTAACTGATCTTTGATTTGGCTATACAGAATTGGAGGGAATGGTGAAATATTTATTAATATATGACACTTTTCAAAAACTGGGTTTTCCCAGCCAAAATGAAATCCTTCAAAAAAGCAGATTACAATAAAACTAATGTTCGTTCTTTATTTTGTAAAAGTTCAAAGCATGACCAAGGTATGCTATAATATAGTCCTAAACTGGTTCCACTCTAAGGTAATTTATGATAAAATTGTATCAGGCTTAAATTATAAATTATTTTCTCATTTTTAGAGCTTCAACATTAAATTTAATTTGCTTGTGTTCAAATACAAATGGCACATTTATTCACTGATTGCTGATATTTCTGTTTTGCTCCATATAGTTCTGAGAATTTGTATAATGAAACCAATTAACATAGCCAAAAGATGTCACCAGTAAGTCCAATTATAATGGGACAGCAAGAAATAGGTCTCAGCAAGAAATAGATATATACCTGGCTTGCACTCTTTCAAAACACAGGAAAAAAGTTCACAAGTGAATGCTATAACGAAAATGTTGTTCAGAGTTGAAGGTATTTTTTCTCCAACTTACCTGTTTTCTAAATCCAGGAGTTTTAGCCAATAGACATGAGTGTCCTATATTTAAAGCTTGATCTCCATTTATTTATTGATTAGTTATGTTATACTATACTATAATACTGATTTATCATTATCTGCTAAAAACGACCAAAAGGAATAATTAAAATGTTAGTTACCAATTTAGCATCATGCTTTCTTTTTATTGCAGTTAAACTATAAATGAAACAGAAGTTCTGAGTTCTATTTGGAGCCAATCAAGAGAAGCAGGACAAAAATGCTTGAAGCTAGCTGTTCAACCTTAAACAGAAGTGTAGGCTAATGCAATTTAGGTGGAACAATAAGATCTTTTTTGCTAGCCTTGGACAGTCTTTGTCTATTAGCAATAAAGTATAACTGATAGCTTTCCAGATAAAGTTCAGGATGCCCGCAGCTGATCAATAGGAACATCAGCCAAAAAATATATGTGTGGGAATAAACCAACATAATGTTAGTAGTTACTGAGTTTGTTTTCTTACTCAATAAATGGAGGTGAGTTACCTCCTGCCATAAATTCTGGATATTTTAGTATTTTATTATTGTTTTCTCTGAATTATATCTTGAAAAACATGGTGCTTATGTCACTAGACATATGTAAATCAGCAGAGAATGTAAAATACTACCCTACTGTATATTCCCATAGGCATGTTTTTCAGTTCCAAGTTCAGATATCTCAATGTCTCCAGCCAATCTCTCTTCTTTTAACCTAGTGCATTTATTCTTTCCATAACTAGTTTCATTCACTCTGAGGAAAATAAGAACTTTATTGTTGTTCTATTAAGTTCAATAAATGCAGTCAGAACTGAACATGAATGACGCTGATATGATGTTAAGTGTACTAATGTCATTAATACCTTTTTTTTTCAAAGGCATGAATGCAGTATTTGGTTTTCAAATAATGATTTAGATACTCAGTAAATAAAATAATGAACTCCATAATTATCTCTCCAGCCATGTGAAATCCTTCAGTCTCTATAAAATATGTTGACATTTATTTTAAGTATTCAGTTCTAAAAACTATTGCATCAAGTCTGCCAAGGATTCCATTTTCCTGAATGAAAAGCAGCAATGCAGTGTTTTTTTTTTTAAACATTGCAGCTATACAAGTTGGTCTAACTCTATTCTACAATCAGACAATTGGAAGTATCCAAGTACAACACGATACAGATTTTTTTTTTTAGCAAAAAAAAATTGGAGCTCCAATTTCAAGCAAAGAAAGCACAAAGTTTCTGTTGAAAATATGTTATGCAGCAGGAGGAAGAAATACCAAATTCATATCCCTTCTCTGATTGGATTGTCTTAACCATTTTAGCAATAATTGCAAAGTTAAGACTGGTATAACTATATTTGATAAGATTAAAAAGTGACTAGGAGGGATTAACAACTGATGAGCAAAAAGGATTTGGGATACTTCCCACCCCAAGTATTCATCATTTCTTGGGATGCTTTTAAATGACATTTTGAAAGATCTATTTATCCCAGAGTCACTGTAAGTCAACAATATCTTCCATTTTAACTTATTTTCATTTAAATTTACCAATGTATGTTCAACTGCATGGACAGTTTTTTCCTATATGGAAAAAAACCACTTAGAGACTGTGACAAATCTAAGAGCATGGAAGCTCTCTTTCCAACCTCAAGTATGAAGTCCCTCCATCTAAGTGTATCAAGAAATACATTTGATTTAATCTGGAGGTTAATGTTATAAAGAAATTTCAGATTTTTATTGCATACCAAACCCCTGTTTAATTAGCAGTATCCATTATTGAGTTTGGTATGACATAAACCATGGTTAACTGAGAGGGTGAAATTTGCCAAAGTTTGTAATAATTAGTTATAATTCACTTATTTAAACATCTACATTAGTCCCATTTCTCATATCCATTTTTTCCTTTCTCACAAACAGGAAGATCAACAACAGATGAAACAGCAGATGAAAATCTGGATTCCTTCAGATTTCTTCCCCAATATTCTGTGCAAACATGTAAGACCATAGGCAATTTAAAAAAATCAATTTATGTCACTCATTTCTATATCAGAATGCAATCTTGCAAATAGTTTTCACATAATTTAATCATACTTACTTTATAATTAACATGTGTAGGATTGCACAAGAGGTATGTATACAAAGCAGCTCAGGCTCCAAATGACTCAAGTTTGAAGTTTGTGAATTTTAGTTTTTATGTTCCCTGGTTTGCTTGGAACACAAAACAAAATGCAAGTGTTTCAATTGTACCATGGTGTTTCAAATGAAGTCATTGTCTCGCCTGCAGTGGACTATTGGAGAGATATCTTTTGAACTGTTTTTCCTGGATCAGGAGTGGTCATTCCACTCTTGCAATTTGTTTAAAATTTTGAGGAGAGTGAGTTGAGAATAAAGTTTTGCAGGGAAGCAGCAGGCATCCCAAAGAATGAACTCATGAGCACCGTGCTTTCTGGATCCACCTATTTCTTCTCTTGCCTGCCTAACTGTTGAGGTAAACACAAAATAAACACTACTTTCTTTTGGAGGTTGAGGGTAGGTGGGGAGGCAGAGTACATTCTTATATGGATGATTCCTATTCCTATATGGAATATAGGAATATATTCCATATTCTAATCATCCTATTCCTATGGATGATTCCTCCATTCCTATATGGAGTCTTGTGCATGTGTGGCCTTAAAAACAAAACAGGAAGAACATATACACAGAGAAAAAGTACTAACACTGTACAGCATTTCTTTAATTAGCATCCTGGGCTGAAGAATGTGGCTAGAGTATACACTCTTCATGTTACGGCCTCTTGTTGATTTTGAAATTTAGGATGCCTTTATTACAATGCTATGAATCTTCATCTTCAAAAGCACACTTCATCTTTGAATAACAGATGAACACCTTCTGAAAACTCCACAACAAGACAAAACAACATGCAGAGAGTGTGCTTATTTATCTAATCTTACAGTAGAAATAATAGAATAGAATAGAACAGAACAGAACAGAACAGAACAGAACAGAACAAATAACAGAGTTAGAAGGGACCTTGGTATGTTTGGTAGGTTTTTAAACATTGCCTTCTTTTGATTATTTGTGATTTTGAAACATTGAAAAAGCAAAAAAAGAATATTTCTAGCTGGTTGATTTGCTGAATTTTGGGGATCTATCATTGCACTGCACTATGCTATATTTTCTACCCTTTTATTGTAAAGATCTTAAAATGTAGAGAGTTAAAATGCAAAGGATTGTTGACTGGATGGCTCAGCTAATGTGGGGAATATACTTCATCCATGCTCTTATATGATTATTTTGCAAAGGCATGGCTGAGCTTGTTGTTTTGACTCATGTAAAGACTCTTTCTTCTGACCTTTAGCACTTCAATGGTAAAAAGATCTATTTTGTCACCAAGTTTTGTGCCATGACTCATGGTTACTCTTTGATTCTCTTTGATTCCTGATTACTGAAGGTGTAAATGTAATTTGCAGGTTTGAAGTAAAAGCTGGCAGCTGGGCAGGTAGGGATTTTTAAAAATATACTTTACAGGATGAGTTACTCTGTTGAGCAGTAGTCCTTTCCTTCCTTCCTTCCTTCCTTCTTTCCTTCCTTCCTTCCTTCCTTCCTTCCTCTTTCTCATGAATAAGAATGATAGCCATTCCTATCAATTGAGGCATGTAAAATAGGATTGTATTTTTAAAAGCCTTATTTTAAAACTTTTTTTAAAAAAGGAAACTGTGTGAGTATGGTTAGACAGTTTTGTTTTGTTTCCTCCTGGATGTCCTTCTTTCCTAGAGATCCTTTAAAGGGAATTGAAATTGTTTGAGACAATACGTGTTTTGATAACTGATGCACAATTAACAGTGACAAAATAATGTATTTAAATTTGTGTGGCAGAACAAAAAATGAGTTAAATGTAAGATGTTACAAGATGAAAAGAAAAGAAAAGAAAAGAAAAGAAAAGAAAAGAAAAGAAAAGAAAAGAAAAGAAAAGAAAAGAAAAGAA
>BLBF01000007.1:34327574-34344325 GCA_015471245.1 Laticauda colubrina | reverse complement strand
TTCCTTCCTTCCTTCCTTCCTTCCTTCCTTCCTTCCTTCCTTCCTTCTCCTCATGAATAGGAATAAATATCTTCTATTCCTATCAAGTAAGACATGTAAAATAGGATTCTGTAGTTAAAACACTATCCATGGCATAATATACTCCAAAATATATTAACCAGCATTCTAGTAAGACATCTCTAGTTCAACATGTCTATCTGCATAGAAATCCCAATGCTAATTTGTTTTTTTTTTAAAGTTTCACATCTAGGGAATGAGAATTTGGCAATGTGGTTTCCAAAATATAACATGACTCAAGTATTTTCATTTACTGCATTGGTTGTGACAGATGTTGATGAATAGATTGATTGACAAAATGAAATTTATCTAACTAGAAGAAATTGGCCATTATCATAGATATGACTGACATTAGGTTAAAAAGCAGGGAGATGGATAAGGCACCTCAAATATGGAATGTCTATGGAGATTCATGGTTGTCCCAAAGGTGCTTTTTCAAGAGGCAACTGGACTTTCTTGTTTTTCTTTGAAGACCTTTCATTTGAAGACAATCCAAGAAGCTTCTTCAGCTTTAGAAGCGAAAGGTCTTCAAAGAAAAACAAAAAAATCCAGTTGCCTCTTGAAAAAGCCTTTGGGTCAAATATGGAATGGGATTTAAAATTTTTGCACTGATTCATTCCTATCTCATTGTCTGCTTCCGACATGTAAGTAAGTGACAATAACCTTCAAGGGGGACAGAGAGATATATGTGCTCCTCTACATTCAAAACTGGGAGCAGGAAAGGAGGGTACTATGGTTGTGTAATGTCATATGATGTAGTGAGGGAAAGGTAGGAAGCCTACTCATCTGCTTCACAAAGATTACAAACTGTTAACAAAACAGTGACAAAAGTGTTAAATATTTCTCTTGTTCAAGAATAGTGGAATGAGCTAACAGTTGGGGGTAAAAAGAACCTTTTAAGGTGTGGTAAATGCTGGAGTATTAGGCTGTAAACAGTATGTGGCTTCAGGAGGGATTCAGATTTGACACATGCAACTGACTTAATGAACTACTCTGCTGCCTGTGGAAGCTTTTTTAGGTCTGCCTTCAAATACTTCACAGACGGTTGTGATATCATTTTGAACATTATAAGCTGAGATGCAGAAGCCTGATTGGATAATTGAGGGCATCACCTCATTTTGGAATTTTCCCCATTCTTCCCTGACCTTGGTCCCATAGGTTAACGATTCAATGGAGTCCCTGTGTGTACTGGGATAAAATCTGCAAGGAGAGGATAGCCTGGGAAGTTCACATCTACCAGTTACTAGCTTAAATCAGGAAGAAATCTGTTGGTTTGTTATTGAACAAGTCCAGGATTCATTAGATTGTGGAATGGGTTTTGTCTGTGGCAAATCAGAGGGGAACAAGCATACAACTGCACTGTTCATGTCTCAGGAGACTACTATACACATTGTGGACACCCCAGTACTGAGCTTTGTGTATTCCATTGAATTAATTGGGCCCTACTGTCAACTGTGATTTAGCTTTCACTCATGACTTTGGTAATGGGACTGAAGACTAAATAATGATCCTCTTTTTTGTGTCTAATTAAAAGTTACATTAGAAGTACTTTCTTGATTGCACCAAGCCTATATAACTAAGACATGCAGAGATGGCAGCTGTGAAATACATACATATTATTTTTATAATACATGCCAGAATTCTACAAGCATATGCTGCCATCAGTTGTGCCTCAGCAAGTCCCACAAATTTTCCTGAATGTACTCAACCCTTTGTAAAAAGAGTACATGTAGCACATAACCCACTGAATTAATTATATCTTTCCCCCAAGCAATTTAATAGATTACTGGACATTTTGAAGGGCCCTGTCATACAAAGATTTTCATTAAAATATCAGAAGCTTACATTCAGCATGAATTTATTTTGTCTGAGCAGATTTCTAAGCTCTTGCTACACTAAGAGTGATCTGAACTATAAGCAAATACAAAAGTACATTTAAAAAGTAGCCAAAGCAAAATGTATTGATTAAAATGGCCCACAAATCTATATCAAACTTACCTGGATGATAATTTTAAATTCTTAATACCTAAAGAGAGGATAATATGGAGGAAAGCATAACTCATGGTTTGAGAATATATACAGTCATGCTGCAGACATGTGCTGTTAGGGCCAATGCACACTAGTGGACTTTTTTTTTTTTTTTTGAAACATGGTGATGATCAAATTCCTCCAACAAACATCTAGCACATTCATTTAATATATTTCCCACCCATACTCCCCTCTCTCCATTGAAACTAAAATTTAAAAAAGATGCATGATATGGATTTAGTAACATTTCTACTTCATTATGAATCCTCATTGGTCCATATCAGTGCGGGAAAGGGGTCTTTTCTTGTTTTGAAGGATGCATATTTGTTTGAGAATAAAAATCCTACAGCTTCTTCATCTACAAAGGCTTCTCAGTTCCCTTCAATGGAAAAGGCAAGACACATAGGGAAAACTGGTTTTCCATTCTCCACTGAAGTGAAAATAGCTGCCTGAAAGCAGAAAAACTCTGCATTCGCTAGAGAAAAGCACAAAATGTATTATGGGTGGAGGTGTTTCAATGTCAGCAGTGCATAGTTATCATAACCAGACACATGAATGCAGCATAAAAATAAGGTTTATTTTTTCCCTTAAAATACCTCTTACATCAAAATTAGTCTTTCCCCCCATTTTTAATAATTTTTTATTTAAAACAGAGAAATGAGTTTATAGATATCACTGCAAATCTATTCTGAACAATTTTAACTGCTACTCATAAATAATTATACGATATGACAAATAATCAAGATTTGTCACCTAGGCTTTAAAAAAAATACATACAGGAAAATAAGCAAGAAATAACTTCAAGTCACAGAAACAAATGAATGCCGTTTCTAATTCCGTTTATCAATCTTATTAATTTCCAAGTGAGTACAGATAAATGTAGATGCATGTTAGAAGAGTCTAATAATGCTACTGAAGGCAATACAACATTAATTTTATCACAAGAAAAGAAAAGGTTCACAGTGAATCACATATGCAATGATCAGTACTAAAAGAAAATCAGAATGGAAAAAGGAAGAGATGGACTAGATATTAGTAACTGTGTTGAAAAACAGAGCATTATATTTTGCAAAATGAATTAACCTGCAATATGCAAGTTACAAGTGGCTTTGCTCTATATTAGACAAGTTGGTTTTATTTGAAAAGGCTGAAATAAGATACTTGATTATCAAATCAGGATTTTGGAAAATGTTTTTGGGAGTGGGTTTAAATATACATTTTCTTTGAATCATAAGAACATTTACTCAGAAAGGTAGATGCATTTATAGTGTTGCTCTCTATGGATCACTGTAAGTGTTTTGAAATATGTGCTTGTGAATTATTTCATCTACAGGCTACTATAGCAGACTATCACACCATTTTATGGTAATTCTGTGAAAATACAAATCAGACTGAGAAATGTGGGTCGTAAGAAATTAGCATTATATGGCTGTCCTGTTGTGATTGCAAAAGAGAGACGTGATTAATATTCTTTAAAAAAAATCAAGATAGTATCTTTTCAGTGATGAATGGAGCCTCAGTTGGTTCAAAGCTAAAAACTTTAAAGATAACTGTGTAAAGTTTTTAACTATAATAAAAGCAATGGGGGTTAAATTGAATTGGACAGGATCATATTGATATTTTCCAACTCAGATTATCAACTTTTCAGGTCTTAAATTATGGTTCAGAGAATCCCTGTTTTCTACCTTATGAGATTGAGAGATTATCAAAAATTATTTATATCAGAAGTTTATTTGATAGAATCATGATTGTCTACACACAGAGCCTCTACAGGCCCAGGAAACTTTTTACACTGAAATTTACTGTAGGACATGTGGGAAAATATTACACAAATATGTGTAGAGAGGAGAACACATGGTCCTTTCCTCCAGTATCAGAATATCAACATGGAGAAAATCTACTTCACCAGCCCTGTGTTTGCTGTTGCTTTATTTGTGTTCAGGACCTCACTGCACAAAACTTAATCATACTGGAGAAGTAACTGTGTGTAGAAGCTCTATATTGGGCAGATTATGGTGTTAATTTTGTGCTTGATGACTGTATTTGAGTGACTTGATGATATATATTGTGTCATAGAATATGTCTGCCTTTAGGAAAATCAAATGGCTAGATGAAATGAGAACTGCCTTGTATGAGGTTTCATCACTGTCCACCTAATTTAATGATTGATAGGGAGTAGCTTTTCAGGATTTGAGGGTAAAAAAATTTCCAGCACTATTGGTAAATGCTGAGGGTTTAACTGGATATACTGCTGCTTATAAAGAGGGTGCTATGTCACTGAGCGCAGCTTGTAATTTTAAATCATAACACATTTCATAATATGAATTTATAGTCACTGTACTTAAGAAATGCGGGATTCATTCTTGTTGAATTGTTAATCATAGGGAAAGGCAGGCTAAAATCTTTTGCATATTTTTCTCTATGTCCCATTCGTAAAAATGGGGTTGATGTCTAAATAGACAAGGGCACACCATGATACAAAATCTAAGTAGAGAATTGTGGCACTTACTTGTGCTATTTATTGAACATAATTTGTCACCTAGTAATCTGAATCTGAAGATGTGAAACCTCCGCCATTCACTCTACACGTTTCTTTTTTAAACACACATAGATATACACTAAATTGCATACTTTTTTTCTGAATGTGTGATTAACAATGTTTTTTTTTAAATTTAATACAGCTTTCATATTAAAATAAATATGTTTCAAAAACTTCATATTAATTGCATGTGTATTGCACACTTGTCTTAGATCTCTTATTTATGAATTTTAACTGGTGGTTAAAAAAAATAAGAATAAATGGCTTTTTAAAAGTATCAGCTCAGAAAACTGACAAATATGCAGCAAAAGATTATGGAGACATGCAGTGGCATTGCTAAAATTAAACACAGTAAGGAGATAAAAGGTAATTAATGTATTACCAGTTTGTGCCATAAATTTAGCAGCATCAGCTTGTTCCTGAGGGACCCTTTTTTCATGAACAGATCGAGGTCGCTGACTTTTAATTGTATGATCTCCCATCATTCCAAATTCTAAAGACAGAATAAAGGTTTATGAAAGCTTGTGCGTAGACATTTCTCAAAAGGTCACATACTATCTCATGCAGTTGTTTGACAAAAACACCTGAAGAGGGCATTAGTAGAACATCAGTTTACAAGGCCTGTTTTTGCTTTGTTTTATATTGTTTTAAATGCCTCAATCTGTGTTTGGAAAGAGGTTTTAATCTAAAATTTGTTTAAAGTTATTTTTATATAAATATTTCAGAATTGTGATACATTAAAAAAAAAAAACAGCCGTGGTACAAAATCAGTTATTTAAGCTACATACATTATATTAAGAAATAATATTTAAATCAGTGCAAACCACACCAGAAAACTATCACCAACGCATTAAGTGGTGTCATTCTACAATAAAACTTGGTGCTTCTTACTGAAATCAATAGCTTTCCTGCTTAGGACTCCCAGCCAATGGAATGGTAAGGAAAGTTTCACTAAAACAGTACAAATGTATTGTAATGACACGGCTAAAATGCCTTGTGTAATCTGGAGGCAACAGCAGCTGTGTCTTACTTTCATTGCTTCTGAAAACTCTCTGCTACAAAAGACACGGAAGTCCCTGGGCTTTTTCCTCCCTGCTGTTCATTCTAAAACAGAATCACTCTTTGATTTTAATAGGCGGATAAAAGCCTATCTTAAAAACTCCTGCATGGAAATCACGAGATGCTATTTAAAACACAAGACAGCACTGCTAATTTTTCTCTCTGCCTTTGGCAAATCACTTAATCTCCAGCAGTTTAAACCTTTTTTTTTTTTTTTTATTGCTCATAACTGTGTGCCCCAACACCTTTAAAGTGCACCATCACAACATATGGCATTATTTTAGAAATAGAAACAACTGTTCTGGCAGAATTAGCGTCAGTGTGACAGGCTCTATTGTTCATTGCCACAAGTAGCATGTCCAGATTTCATAACCCAGAAACAGGCAGGCCTACAGCATTAATTGAGCTAAACCAAATTTCCTCATTCTTTTTCTTGTTCTTCTTTTATGAGCCAGGTAACCAGGAGCTGTGATGGTGCAGTGGTTAGTATGCAATATTGCAGGCTGACTCTGCCCACTGCCACCAGTTTGATTCTGATTGGCTCAAAATTGACTCAGCCTTCCATCCTTCCAAGGTCGGTAAAATGAGAATCCAGATTGTTGGAGGCAATATGCTGGCTCTGTAAACCACTTAGAGACGACTTTAAAGACTATAAGCACTATTGTTATTTAAAGTGATTGAGCCAGTTTGGTTAAAACACCAGCCTAGAAACCAGAAGATCATGGGTTCTAGTATAGCTTTAGGAATGAAGCCAGCTTAATGACCTTAAAGCCAGTCCCTCACTCTTAACCTAAGGAAAGAGGCAAGGATAAACAACTTCCAAAATCAAGAAAATTGCAGGGACTTGTCAATACAATAGCTAAGTCAAATATTGACTTGAAAGCACAATCCTGCCCCCCATATATTCATAATTGTTTTCATGAAAAAGTCTTGGAGTATGAGAGAATACACATCTAAGCATACATATATACACACATTTGAATGTATATTAATTTGCAAAATTTAGTAACAAAAAGCTGTCATGATAGCATCAACTGTCTTGTCAGTTGCAGCTACTGCACATGGAATTCTCATTTTAAGATATCTGTTCTCATGAAAACTATAATGCCTCCTGTTAGTAGAGGACAGCTATGAAATTCATGTTCCTGGGAATTTTCTTCGCTCCTTACATAGGTAGTCCTCAACTTATGATCCCAATTGGAACTTGAACTTTCCTCACTAAGCAAAGCGGTCACTAAAAGCTTATGACCTTTTAGCCATAGTCATTTAAGCCACTCATGCAGTAAGTTGTTAAGCAAATCCGGCTTCCCCCACTGACTTTGCTTATCGGAAGACTTCTGGGAACGTAGTAATTGCCAAAGACATGACACTGGGAAGATGCAGCCAGTGTAAATGCATGTGGGTTCCCAAGCACCCAAATTTTGATTACACAACCTTGGGGATACTGGAATGGCTGTATGTGCAAAGACTGGTTATAACTCACTCTTTTCTTCCCTGCTGTCATTTTGAATGGTTGTAAGACGAAAATGACCCGTATTGACATAACTTTCTTGTCAAATATTAGGATACTTTCTTAAAATTGTTTAATTGTTATATTTTGTTTTTAAAAATAGAATAATAAAAATACTTTTGCATTGCAAAGAGCATATTTTGGAAGAAATATAACATACATTTAGTCACAGCATGATTTATTTTAGAAACAATGATTATGTAAAAATGTATTACTTCAAAGATGTTTGATATTTGAATAACGACTGTGAAAATGGAGTCAAAAATGACTCATTCCAATTATCTGTGTCTAAACCCATAAATGATAATCTGCCAAGGGTTAGTACTAGTCTGCCATTGGTTTCAAATTCTGGTAGTCAATCAACCCAATCTCCAACTCCAAAATATGGTGACTTCCTGCTGCTTGGGTCCATTTTTGTGCCTATCGTTTCTTGCTTTCTGACAGCTCCTCTAGGCACAGAGAATGAGCAGTTAGTCGTTAATTTTCCATCAAGTGGAAGAAGCAGCAGAAAAGGAACAGGCCATACCTCTCACCCTATTGTTCTGTCAGAAGTAACCAAAAACAGAAACAACAAAAACATCAGCAACCAGGCAGTTGATTAGAATCTATGATAATAATTTTCTTGTTGCCAGCACTGAATCCTTCCTAAGCAGGACCTTAGAGGAAATAAAGCAGAAATCCCAGCCCCGTCTTCAAGACTCTTCAAATCCTGAGACAGGAGTCTTTTCTGATTGCCTGAACTCCCAGCTAGTTCTTGAATTGTCCTTCCTCTTTCTCTCAGTAAAAGTGAAAATAGCAAGCCAGCGCCTTGTTAGCTTATTTAGGACCATTTGAGAGGCACAAGCAAGTCAATGTTGTTCCAGGAAAGACAGAGTTTCTAATTACTGTTTAAATTTCCAGTTCTGAATAGGGAATAATAACTTTCTTGAGGTTCCATGTGCCAACGAACCAGCTGTCACAATTCTATGCCTTTCAAAAACTGGACAATTTACAGTAATGTATGCAGGCTTAATGCAAAAGAGGGCAGGCTTAAAAGAAATCAAACATTCAGCTGATCAGAGAACAACTAGAATGACTGGGTGAGAGTGAAATTTCTTGAATTTCACCTTTTTTCACAGCAATATTTTCAGAGCAAACGTTTGCAACCATGAAATGGCTTTTCAGTAGGAAGAGCTTCCAGAGGCCTTGAGGAAAACACCATGTGGAATCATTCCTGATGAGAATAGCCCTTTTTTTAACAGCACAATTTTTTGATAAGGTATCACAAGACTATGCTTGTAGATACCAGACATATCTACAAATCATCTGATATTTGTTACACATGTTGCTTTCCTTTTATTGTTGTTTCATTTCACCATAAAGGAATCTGACACTCCTTTTGACCCATATCCTTTCTTCTGCAGTTTTCTAATTATTTCTGTCATTACAACATGAAAGTGCATAAAATGGCTAGAATCATTTGCAGCTTCTTCTCATTTCCCAACATTTCACCTCAACTGTTTTCTCATCTCTGTATTTTGCTGGTAGAATTTTGTTTTCAGCACTAGATGGCAGGAGATGCCTTAACTTGAACTGCAAATGAGCTGCAGTAAAATCAGAATCTAGCTACTCTTCCCCCACCCGCCTTTCTCTATCTCGCCTTTTCTCCCTGTTCTAGAAAATCAAATCCAAAAATTAGCAGCAGAATATTCTCTTGAGGAGAGCTTGAGTGAAAACAGAATCCTAAGATTAAAGACCTAATAAAGGATGAGGAAACTATGGCAATTCTGAGAGCTTTCTGCCATCCAGAAAATGCCTTGCTAAATTAACTGGACTGACATGACTGAAGTGTCAGAAGAGATCACAACTGTACTCATTCCTAGTTCTGATCTCCCACATTTAGAAGCATAATTTGAAGTCTTGGCATACATATTCCACATGCAGAAGGAAAAATGTGAAATAATTCATAGCATGAGGGCAAAGATCTCAATCAGGACTGTCAAACTCCCAGCCCGTGGGCCAGATGCATCACGTGCTAGCCATGCCCACATCTGGTTTAGCGAAGGGGAAAAAAATCCAATATGTCACATGATACTGTCATGATGATGTGCGTTTGACTACCCTGATGTAAATAAAAACAAAAAGGAACAATCAGACATTGCCAATAATGATTTCATTGCAACCTGGACATTGGAGAAAGATTTGGGGGGAATAAGAATGTTAATAATTAGAGTAATATAAAAATTATATAATAATAATACCATAGATGCATGTCAGTTTCAAAAAGTATGATTGAAAAGCCAGAAGGGCCCTGGTTCAAATCTTGTAACAGTCACAATTTCAGGAAAATGGCTGAGATGAATCTGTTTCTTGTGTTCCCCTCTCTCCTTCTACAACAGATTATCAGAATAATACTGACTTGGCAAAGTTATTGTCATTATTGTTGAACTAATGCATAGCTATGATTTAAATACTAGACAGATATATATAAATAAATATGCCAAGTATGACTACCAATATGGCTACAGTTCCTCCGCTTCACAGCATAATAAATTCAGCTGGAAGTATGAAAAATTTCCTCTTAATTTACAGGACAGCTAAATTGTGCATCTTATTCCGACACATGCAAACCTAAGGCAAGTGTTAGCTGTTTATTTTATGGGAAGATGGGATCAATTTCTTTGAATTATTCAGAATGTGCTGTTAATTTTGGCTGGCTGCCTCAACACACGGACATTAATGCAAAGGGTTTCCCACCCCTCTTCCTAGTTGGGAGGGATTTTCACAATAGCTGGTGGAAGAAGACTTAAATCTCTGTCTCCCTGCAGTTTAGGGCAATTTCAGTTAAATTCCTCCCTGTCCCATCTTTCCATGATTAAAGAAACATATTAAAACTAAACTGATGTGGTTAAATATTAACATAGTTTAAGCCTCTTAAACTTAGGTTAATAGGTTAACTCTCTCTCACTTTCCAGTCAGTTGCCTAGTGGGGTCCTTCTCTCTCTCTTTATGTATGTGTGTGTGTGTGAGAGAGAGAGAGAGAGAGACAGAGAGAAGAAGTAGTACTATTCTTGAAAATGGGCAGCTAAGACCTGAAACAAAATTCCTAAAACTGTTTTAATATAATTTAAAAACCAAGAAAGGACAGAAGTTGCACAAGATAGCGAAATCTCACATGATTACATGATAGGTTATGAGAAATTGGTCATTTTCTTAACAACAGGGTTTATATATGTACACATAGATATACATTCACACACACATACACACATACACACACATAAATATGCACAACCTAGTTGTCTCACCACAAAGGTTCTCTAGTAAAATCACATTAGTGCTCATCGTCATAAAAGATTGCCAGCATAAGGAAATTAATTAAGGTTCAAGACCTTTAATTGTTTGAACTAATCATTTGAACTAATCACAGTGGTTTCTAACTTTAAAAGAAAAAGGTTGTTTGTTGGGTAGATTTAGGTCTTTTATTCTAGATTTGTTAGTGGTGTTCTCTAATGAGATGGTACAGACCAGAGGTGTCAAACTCACATTGTCATGGTGGCATCATGTGACATATTGTGACTCTTTTCCCTTTTGTCATGGGCATGGCCAGCATGTAACACATCTGGCCAACTGGCCACGAGTTTGACAGCTCTGGTGTATAGTATCAATGACCAGTAGTATAGACACAGGGAAAAGGCCCTTATATCTGATGAGAACCTTAGCAACAGTCGTGCATGTTCTGTTCATAATCTTATACCTTGTCCTTATTCTCCAATTTTGTTAAATACTCCCAGAATATTAAATTTTAAACTCCCCGATATTATAAACAGCATGCTGGCTGTTTAATTTTGGTGTTGCAGCCTTAACACATTTAGAGAGGATCAAATTGGGAGCTGCAGTTCTACATTAGTGTTTCTCATCAAAGGCTGGAGTTCTGGGATTTATAACTCAGAAATATTTGAGGGCTTCCTCATCCTTTATTGAGAATGAAAGGACATAATGAAAATAATGGGGCTTACTTTTGAGTAAGCAGAATGAGAATTGCATTTAAAATATCCTTAATTCTTGCCTGAAAACAAATGTTTATATTCAAAATTATGTCATTTCATCTTTTTTAAAAAAAATCTGAAGTAACCTGGAGCAACTGTTTACATATAACATGTAAATTGCATTCTAAATTTTCCATTTTTGAGTATAATATATTACATATTCAATTTTCTACTGAATTTATATATATTATCCTGTTTATATCTTTAGATTTTCAATTACTATTCATTTTCCTAGTCTATAATGCTAGGAAATGTGGAAGAAAAGAGAAGACAATCAGCAATAAGCTGGGCTAACTCAATTCTGGTACACCAATGGAAGATTTGAAGAATCAAGTTAGGGGATCTACCTACATAGTCATTAGGAATGAACATTGACTTGATCTCACATAATCAACTACAGAAACGTCTAACCTCCAGACTGTCAAAGTAAATGAAATACAATGACATTAAACAAAAAATGTTTAATATTCACAGAATTAGAATATTAATATTATTAATATTTGCAATCAATAATATGCTAACCATTGCAGATACAACAACTGTATCTGTTGTGTTGTTATTTTAGTGCAACAAAAACAATTGTTTTAAGGGATTTCTGCTTCATTTTACTTCTAGCTGTCTACACTGTCCAGGCAGACAGCAGAACTGAGTTAATACCCTAGTTGTTTAGTCATTGGTTAAGAAATAATTCAGAAAACATGGACATTAGGGTAATAATCAAGTCTAAAAAGTACATAAAATGAACTTAGTATATTTTGTGCCAGTAACTATAGAACAAGATGAAGCACACTAATTATTTATAACTATAAATAATACTATAATTATAGCATAATTATACTATAACTAATTATAGTAGCAACTTAAACCTAAAGCACCTTAGAATAAAATGGTGTTTAGAGCTCCCTGACTCTTTAAAGAAAATATTTCCTTATAGACCTTTTATTGTAATCCTAATTTATTCTCCTCAAGTTTTTTGTGTTAAATAGAGTACATCCAAATATATAAAGAGGAAGACATAAATTATGTATAATTTCATTAACTATAATAAAAAATATTGTCCCCCCCTCAATAAATTAAATTTTGCTGTAGTTGTCTTTGAAACCCCTGATCACCTTACAATCCAAAGACTACAATTTTTGCTCGGTTGATTTGAAAAATGGCTATGCCTCACTTCCCAGGTTTATTTACTGCAATATAAATTCAATCCAGTTCATTTGCTGATCATCAGTAAGCCTGCTAGCCAAGACTATCATTATTGCTTTATATATTATTAATGTAAAATACATGCTTCATAGCAATAGTAATTCCATAGCACAAAAATTAGTTGGCCAGTATTTTGCATATATAGGCCAGGAAGGATGGCCCGAGATCAGCCATGTGCCAAGGCTTAGGGTCTATAAATCACTCTCCCATCTGACCTGAATGAAAAACTGAATGCTACAAAGCAATGTTTCCAGCCTCATTTTCATTTATATAAATGTCTCTGGAATACATATGGAACTTTACAGACATTCTTTAAAAATAAAGCTTCGTAAATGGCTGCAGGCCAGTACTTTATCAGGAAATGAATTTGCCTGCTTTCTGTTCCAAAAAGATAAAGTCAAAATAAGCTGGATTGAAACACAGTGTATTAAACTGATTTACAACTATATTTCAGGACATATTTCCCTGAGAGAATGTTTTATCTCCCTGAACTTATCCAGAGTTACTGTACTTCTGAAGAGAACTGGGTATAGAACTATACAATCAGAATAACATAGGAATCAAGTTTATTGTGTTGAAATGGGATTTACTCTTAGGTTAAATGTACTTAGGACTTCAGGGCACAACTGTCAACCTAAATATATTCAAAATACATTGCAAATTTATTTCATGAGGTTGGATTCTTACATAACTCTATTTAGAATAGACATAAAAGAGCCAACAGAATCTGTCATTACTAATTTAAACTTCATTCCTTTTGGTAATCCTACTATAAGGATAAGCATCTAAAATTCATCTGGTTTTACCTGTAAGGTATTTTTAAACAATTCTCTAAATCAGTTCCTTTTTTGAAAAAATATGGCACATCAAAAAACTTCATTTGTTTGAATTATATTTCTTAAAATTATATTAACAACTAAAACTGATAATTTGCAGCATATGTATTTATTGAATCATATAAAAATAGCAATATTAAAGCTACATATTAATATAAATAAAATATTTCCTGAAAAAAATCCTGTATTTTTAATAATAAAAATGGTTAAACAACTATAAGAAAGAATAATGAGAACATTGACATCATTTTAAATCTTTGCAGGTATCTTCAATATTTGGCAAATATTTTATGAATCCTTGAGAGAGTCTTGAGAGGAACTGGAATTTAGCACATTCTTTCTCTCAATGTTCCTTTTAAAATTAAAATGATTAAAAGAGTATTGAAATATTTGAATCCTCTAGTATAATTTCCCTATATTTTACATTTGTACCACAGAATTTATTTTCAGTTTGGCTAGAACAGGGGGTGTCAAATTCATATCGTCATGGCGGCATCAAGTGACGTATTGGAACTTTTTTCTCCTTCTCAAAACCGGGCATGACCAGCATGTGACACAACTGGCCTACGAGCCAGGAGTTTGACAGCCTTGGGCTAGAAGATCAGAAATATTTGTTTATGTTGTTCTACTTTATTTAAATACATCCATCCCTAGTTCTTGGCTGTAGAAAATGTCCTTAACCTGCATTTCACAAACATTATTTAGGAAGATGCAAATCAAAATAGTGTATTTTTTAAAAAAGCAAGAAAATGGTTATAAGAAAGAAATAATAGCATACATCATATTCTTTTAGTTGCTTTGGTAGCTATTCTATTGTTTAAGAAACATCTGGAAAAAAGTATCATTTGGAAATTTGGATTTATATGTGCTTCTTCCTTGGAACCACGAAAAAATTGTGTTGTGGTCCACTGGTAGCCTGCAGAGACAGCAGCAGAGTTGGACAGTGGGGAGGAACATGGGCCAGTCGAGGAGTCTGGGGAGGACTCGAACAAGGGTTCTGCATCCAATACAGAGATGGGCTCAGGGCCATCTGGGTGTTACGTGCTGTCTCCAGAGCCTCCAGAATTTGACAGCAGCAAGGCAGAGGAACAAGGGGAGCCTGTTCCCAGTGCGCATGTGTGCAGAGCTGCCAGAAGGCATTAAGACCAAAGGGGCGACTTGGGAGTAAGGCTTGGAGGTGATTGGCCCTCCCATAAGACAAAAAGGAGGAGCAAATGGATGGGAACCTTTGCAGGAAGCAATTTTGTTCACTCTGTTCAGATTAAACCTCAAAGCTCTGTAGACTTTGTACTCCATTTGGCTTTTTACAGTGAATTTGGCACTTTGATTGTTGATAGCAATTCAAAGGAGATAAAGTGCTTATCTCGAGAGACTGTTTAGGATTCATTATGGGCTGGGAATGAACATAATTCTCAGTGTTGAAATAAAAAGAGAGTTGTTTGGACTAAGTGTGCAATTAATTACGGTCTCAGGAAGCCTTGGTCAGAACAAATTGGCTGTGGGATACCCAGGTCATATAGTGGCCAGTGACACTCACTCACTCATTCATAGGTAAGTTGTTATGAGAATAAAATAAAGGGAGATGTGTATCTGGCACCAGTGTATAAAGCACCTTATAATTGGAGAGAAAAAGCAGTCTATAACAACAATTTATTACAACTAGCTAAATAAATAATACAACTTTTTAAATAAATAAATGTCTGCACAGGTTGACAGAATTTGACCCTTTATTACATTCAGTGACCAGATTTCCACCTAAAGAGGATTAAAATTAAAACATACAAAATAAAAAGATAAAAATAAAAGAAGGAAATTTCCAGAACTATTCAAAGACATGTATGTAACCAATTTAACTAATGTCTCTTGTACATTTCTTAGAAAAGAAGTAGTCCTCTTCATAGCCAGAGTGTTGGATATTTTGATGGAGTTAATTCAAGCCTTTAGAAAGAAAAAGATCACTCAAGTACAGAAGTATTAAATGGCCTGGGAACAGCAAGTCTTATAGGTATGAATAGAATTACCCTGGAGTTCATCAGTAAGAAGTTACTATGTGAACATATGAACTTAAAGAAGAAACTGTAATGGTGTTTACTTGAAAGTAAGTCCCAAGAAATTCAATTGTCTTCATTATTCATGTTTAGGATTATAGTGTGTGTTAATTAAAAAGTTCCAAAGAGTTTACTGAATTTATAGAGTAGAGCAAGAACATTATATCCCGAGTAAGCATTTGTGAGATGTGACTGCAAGGCTGCTAACTTCTAATTTGCATTAAATCCTTTCTTAAATGGAAGTTCATTTAATATTCATATAAAGATGAAAAAGGAGATAGAAGACAAAAATAATTCACAGCTTGGGAAAAGGAAGACATTGTTCATTCCCGGGCAGGATTTTTGACCTATCCCAAATTAAAATCAGGATGTATATTTTGGAAATTGAACTTGGCAAGAGAATTGCTAGGAAAAAATAACAGATCCAGAGTTAGCCCTTGATAATATTTAAAGTATAAGAAATAATGTCACATGGGCTAATTAAATTTCCCTGTTAATAAGACTGTTTCCTGTTGCAACATGTTAATTGATTGCACTGTTTCCAAAATTATTGGACTCTTATGGTCCAGTATATTGATCTCCAAAGCAGACATTTCTAACTGTTTTTTTTAATGTATTGTATCTTTGGAATAATTTATCAGCATGCAGTACAAAGAAGTATATCCAACAAGATAATATAGATGATTTAAATAAAGAAGGTTAATGTAACTGAAACATCTTGACTCATCTTTTTATTTATTGTGGGAGCTTTTTCCAATATCTGATGTTTACACAATATTCATAAACTGAGCTAGCACCACATCTATATGTATTGTTGACTTGCTAAGAAAAAACCTTGGTTTCATGGAGGTATGAGGCTGCCTGCTTTGTGCCTAAAAAAAACTCTGATTAGCTCTTCTTATTAACTTGCTATTTCTCAGCAGCCTTTCTCCATGAGAACAAAGAATCAGTAGTTGACACTGGTACCTTCACAAAATGCTAAAGGATCTATCTACTGCTGTTTCAAACTGTTAGGCTGAATAAATGATTTTTGAATGCTGCTCTAATACCCATCTCTCTGGGATTTCCTAATTGGGAAAAAAGCAAATATGCTTTATAACATGATCAAAATAATTACCTTGTAAATACTGTAAATCAGTGGAATGAAAGATCAAAATACTTTCTAACTGCAACATATGCTGTTCTTCGACAGATGAATAAACCAAAAATGCCTATTTTTTCCATATAAGTGTAGATATATATATATGGTATTCAGCTTTGTTCGGGTATTTTCCCAAATCATTATAGTTGTGCTTTTAAAGTTGTAGCAACATTTCGGCAGAATCTCATCTGCCATCATCAGGCTTCTGTATTGTGTTCATCTGTGAGTCAGACTTTTACAGTTGTTTCAGTTTTAAATTTGGGGCTAGCCTACTGTTGTTCCTGTATTGGAGGCTTTTAGTG
>BLBF01000007.1:34292691-34315446 GCA_015471245.1 Laticauda colubrina | reverse complement strand
TTTTAATCATGTGGGAAGTCCTTGGCTTATGTCCATTCCTTAAGTGATGTTCAATGTTATGGCAGTGCTGAAAACATTGAATGTACAACTAACCCTCAAAGTTCTGGCCATCACAGTACCTCTGCAGTCACTTAATTGAGGTTTATGAACTTGGGTGCTCAGCTTGTAATGACAACATTGCAGGGAGTCATGTTCAGGTGATCTCCATGTGTGACTTGCCCTATTAATTGCCCACAAGCAAATTAAATCTGAAATCTGGAAAGGAAAGTTGCAAGTTGTTCCAGAAAGTCCCACTAGTCTTTCTGCATTCACCTGGCTACACCTCCTCTACCTCACAGTACATCCTTGAGGTGCTTGTGTGATGCTTCAACACTCTCATTTCTGGCCTTCCCTGACTAATGCACACTTGCGAGGCCTTCCCAGTCCCCCCCCCCCCCCCCCCGCAGTATCACTGCACACCTTATCTGTGGCTTCTGGCACTTCCCATTTCAAAACCCATGGGTTTTGGAGTTACAATGGCAACTGGGACTGCTAGGAAAGTTGTTGCTAAGAAATGTGATCCAAAGATGTCATACTTTATGACACACTAATTGCTTAGTGCTGTCAATCCCAGTCCTACCAACCATTTTAACCCAAGGAATATCTTTATTATAATTGTTACATTGATAAAGAACTTGTCTCACATGTAACTTGCATCTGCCTAACCCAGAGGTGGTTTTCAGCAGATTCTGACCAGTTCTGGAGAAACAATACCAGAAATTTTGAGTAGTTCGGAGAACCGGCAACTATCACCTCTGACTGGAGATTTTACAGTATCCTTCCCCTGCCATGCGTACCAAGCCACACCCACAGAACCGGTCGTAAAAAAATTTGAATCCCACCACTGGCCTAACCACCCTGACTTCACTACCTATATCTCATCCTAATTTAAACCCTACATCAATTTAGTCACTTGATGGATGTGATGAAGTGAGCTTAGCTCATGAAAGATTATCCATATTAATTGAATTTATACTCTTAAAAACTGCCAAACCTCCTGGCTTTTTTGCTACCACAGATCATCTTTATGCAATATCTGAATTCATAAATCACAATAACAATCCCTTATCCTCCTTGGATGCTTGGTGTATTGGGGATGTTTAATAACATGCCTTCACTTAAAATGCTCAGCTAAATGATAAGAAGTAAATAACTTAGCTCATTAAAAAGAACAACAACTGAGGCTTCTGGTTTGAGTTCCTTCGGCGACAGATAGAAATCTGCGATCGTGCACGTTTTCAGTCAGGGCTCGCTGCTGGAGCACCCCGAGCTGGCTGGTTTTGGGGCTAAGCCACCCCGTAGAGGTGGTGAAGAGGGGGAGATTGCCAGCAGAGCTGAGGAGAGCCACGTCTCTCCTCCTCAGCTGGCCATAACTTCCTTTCACAAAAGTGGCTGCAACAGTGATCAGAAATGGCCACCACAAAGATGAACTTGACCGGAAAAGAATGTGTAGGATGAAGATAAGAAGTTAAAGTTTTGGCTGACCGGGTAAAACTACAAAAGCAACAATTTAAGGTACCCTGGAATTTAAACTTACAAAAAAATAACATCGCTCCCAAAGAAGAGTCGGAAGCAGCGAAGAAAAGTGAAAAGGGAAAGGTTTGTGTTTTCTTTTCTTCTCTCCCTTTCCCTAGGCTGACAACTAAGAGACTTAAGGCTAGGTCACACTGGCCGACGGATGCAAAACGTATGCAAAAAGGACACAGCGGATGAGCAAAATTTCAGGGGTGGCTCCATCCGTTGTTATCCGCTCTCAAAAGTGCCCCAAATTTGCATAAACAGAATGGAAAACAACAGAAAGGAACGGACGTGGGGAGGATGTAGCGGGGATGTAAAGCGGATGTTCGTAGGAAGCCTAGCGGATGGAAGCGGATGGAAGTGGATGACACATCCGCAGGGCTTCCGGGGAGAATAGCAAAGCGGATGACACAGATGAATCACGGACACCTATAGGATGCATAGCGGATGCGTAGCAGATGCAAAGTGTTCACTGCGCATGCGGGGAGGATGAATTGTGTCAGCTCCGCAGATATAAAAGGATGCAGCTCATAAGCAGTCAGCATTCAGAGGAAAGACCTGCTGCCAGAGACATCTTGAGAGAACACCAGGGGGAAAAAGAGGAAGCCTGTGCCCACTCCTGCCAGCCCTGGCAAGAAGGACAGAACCAACATCCCACCCCCTAGCACTGACTCTGAAGCTGCTGGTGCTTCTGCTGCTGCTGCTCCTGGTGTTGCTGCTGCTGGAGCTTCTCCTGCTGCTACTTCTCCTGCTGCTGCTGCTGCTGCTGGTGTTTCTCCTGCTGCTGCAACTAGTGGTGGTGCTGCTGGTGCTTCTCCTGCTGGTGCTGCTGCTGCTGGTGGTCCTGCTGGTGCTTCTCCTGCTACTGCTGGTGCTTCTCCTGCTGGTGCTTCTCCTGCTGCTGCTGCTGCTGCTGCTTCTCCTGCTGCTGCTGCTGCTGCTGGTGCTTCTCCTGCTGCTGCTGCTGCTGCTGCTGTGATGGACCAGCCCCAAGGCCCTCAAAGCCCTGCTGCTGAAGGCCCTAAAGGCCCTGCCAGAGGGAGGAAGAGGCAAGGCAAGGAGAAGGGAGTACTCCATTTCCGAAGACCATGAGGAGGAGGTGCTGGAATGGATGAGGGAGAAGGAGTACCTGTGGAGGAAGGGCCACAGGCTCTATTGCGACACCAAGAGGAAGCAGGCAGCATGGAGAGAGAAGGCGGAGAGCCTGGGCTACACTTCAGATGTACTCCTTGGATGGTGGAAGCACATGCACACCTGGTATGGCAAGCTGCACCTGAAGAAATCTGGGCAGGCCGCTGTCAAGCTCACTGACCGGGAGATGTACGTCATGGCCAACTGCAGTTTCCTGGAGGGTGATATCCGCCACAGAGGAGAAGCCCCTCTGTCAACCCTCTCCCTCAGACAGCCCACAGCAAGCCACTCATCTTCCAGCAAGGAGACAGCTACCTTGTCCAGGCAGGTGTCTTTGGAGGGCCCCATGACAGAGACCCCCCCAACAGCTGCACTCCCCATGCTGGAGGACGTGGAGGATCCCCTGTCTTCGATGGAGCAAGAAGAAGCAGCCACCAGAGACCAACCCACCACCACCCCCAGCTCCACCTTCACAGAAAGCAGGCAGAGAGGCAGACCGGAGGGATAGAGCCACACTGTCCTCTTGAAGATCAGGGACATAGCCAGCACAGATCTCCTCTCCCAGCTGGTCCACTTAGACATACCATCCTCGAATCGCAAGCCCTTCCTCACCTACTAGAGCCAGACCCTCATGGACATGCCCGAGGCCCAGTACCAGGTGATGAAGGAGAGGATCCCAGCTCTTCTACACCACCCTGCAGGCCCAGCTGAACCTGCTCCTACCCACTCCAGGTCTGCTCCTCCACCCCAGGCAATGTCACAGCCCTTCCATGGATTTCAACAGCCCCTTGCCTCCCAAGGCTACGAAGACCAGGACTTCCCACAGCAGAGGCAGCCCTTCCCAGTCCAGACCCAGGTTCATTGCACGCCACAGATGCCACAGACACCTCACCTGGCCCAGCTGCAAACCAGACATCCCCACTACACTCCTCCTTCCTCCACCCCAAAGCCAAACCCTTCATCAGAACATCTGTCATCAGTCTTGGACCTCACATCCCAGGTACTTGATGAAGGGCCTCTCAACCTCACGGGATTGAGTCAGCTCTCTGAGAGCTTCCTGAACACACCATCTCCTGTTGTACTCTCGGGGCCAGGCACCCCAATGGCACCTCAGACCAGCACTCCAGCAACAGCCACCTCCACAGTCCCTGGCCCCTTTACATCTGAGACCATGGGCATGCCTCAGAGTGACTGAGAAGAGTGCCAGAGACTGAGTTGTTACCTGTTCACTTTATCTTTGCTTAAGACACTTTACTTGGGTCATTTTGCTTTTTAATAAAGTCATACAGTTTGTTATTAATAAAGGTTATCTTTGCTTCACACACTTGGTTCATTTTTTTCATTTAATAAAGTGTTGGGGAAAACTTTGAAAAAAGGGTTAAGCCTTTGCATGCTTGTGGGATTGGTAAGGATAGCTGTGGGATGGATAGCTGTGGGATGGATAAGGATAGCTGTGGGATAGATAGCTGTGGGATGGGTAAGGATAGCTGTGGGATGGGTAAGGATAGTTGTGGGATAGATAAACCTCCAGTGAAAGCATAGTGGGACTGTATGGTCCACCCTCCCAGCTGCCACACCTTTGGCCCTTTATTATCAATAACAATGTCATCATTGAGCCACACATTTCAACATAAACACAACTCTTTATTAAATGCCCTGTTCATTGTAGTGTTCCTCACGGTCTCTGGGCGATGCTGCATGGTGGTGAGAAGTACCTGGAACCTGTTGGCCAGAATGCCAAAGGCGTTCTCCACCACCCGTCTTGCCCAGGACAGCTTGTAGTTGAAGATCCTCTCTCCATAGGTGAGGTATCTTGAAGTGTAGGGCTTCATGAGGTAGGTTCTGAGGGAGAAGGCGTCATCACCCACGATGAAGTAGGGCACATCTTGTGTGTCGTTGGGTAGGGGGTCTGGATCTGGGCATCTGGAGCTGACCCATTGCCTGAAGCATCGATGTACATGAACTTGTAGTCGGCATCAACCATGGCAAAGAGGATGATGCTGAAGAAGCCCTTGTAGTTGAAATAATTGGACCCTGAGTTGGCTGGAGATTTGCAGGCCACGTGCTTCCCATCTATGGCTCCAACGGTGTGGAGAAAGTTCCACCTCTGATACCACTGCTCTGCAACTTTCCTCCAGCCTTCTTCAGTGGAGGGGCACTGGAGGAGCTCCTCCACATATTCTTCGATGTTGGCCTGCACCACTTCTCTGACCACAATGCTGATGGTGTTGTGTGCACCCTCCAGGCATACTGCATGTTTCTGTATGTGTTTCCAGAGGCCAGGTGGTGCAGAGTCAGTGCCACCTTCAGTCCAGGGTCCAGGCTGGGACAGAAGTTGGTGTTTGCCTTGGTCAACCTGGGTCTCAGACGCTCCACAACTTCGTCAAACATGGCTGGTGGCATCCTCATGAAGTGCTGGAATGCACGAGGGTCTTCATTCCTCAGCTCCACCATCAGCTTGTCATAGAGTCCAAACTCCACTCTTCTCCCGATCCATATTCGGAGGCACACAGGTCTTGGACGTCTCCTTCATCTCCTTGTGTAGAAAAGGTGAAACAGTCTGAAGAGGGCTTGGTTCTGGTGTTGAATGATGGTGGCTACCAAAAGTAGTGTGTGATGATCCATGGTGGACATCAATGGATGATGTGGAAGAGCAAGAGCAAGGCTGAAGAGGTCTGCACACCAGGGCTGCTGGACTGATAGTGAGATCCAGGTGATTTCCTCCCCCTTTTTATAGGAAATGTCGGTTTTCCGCTAGGTGTCCTTCCACATACTCTAGGCATCCTCCAGACATCCTAAATTTCCGAGATACGTCCCATATACGAACGTTTCGTCCATTTTAATGCTTTATATCCGAGCTGCATCCGCTTTCATCCTGTCTATGTCTGTGCTACTGACGCTATGTGGATGTTCCGGGTACCTTTCACTTCCTCCTTCTTTCCACTTTCCGCTGGAGCGGATGTGAGTTGCGTGGATGTCCAGAGGATGCCGAAAGGATACATCGGACGTGTAACGGATGACAACAGACATAGAACGTTTGTTGCCCGTATATGTTGCAGATATAGATCGTACGGGGCGGAAAGTTCATCCGCTCAAAAAGTTTTGTGTAGCTCAAAACTTTTTGAACAGATGAAATAGCAGTAGACAGATGTTTAACGTATAGAGCATATGAAAGACGTACGCAGTGAGTACACAATGGATGCATCGTGTTTTCCAACAGATGGCAAGATTTTTTGTCCATTTTACATCCTCTTTGCATCCGTTGGTGCAGTATGACATGGGCTTTAAATAAGAAATCGGAAAAATCCGCTTTGACATCAACAGGCAATTAAGCTGAAAATAAAAGAAAATGTCAAAGGGATAATAAAGATTTCTGGACACTAATTTTTTTTTTCATAAGCAGGAAGGGAGAGAAAAGGAATAAAAGGGCAGGATCTGGAAAGAGGGAGGAGACTGCCTGGAATTAAAAAGAATCTGCAGTAAAACTTCAACAAGATTCTAAAAGATACATTTTAACTGAAACTTTGTAACTAAACAGTAGAATCCCAGGAACAGAAATTGAAAAAAAAAGAGCAAAAAGAAACAGCTTGCGTGTATTTGGATTACTTGGTGATCTTTGGATTCTTGGTTATTGCATTTGAATGACTAAAATTAATCGGATAGCTGTTTAAAAAAATTATACAATGGCACTACTTCTGGATGAATTGAAAATGGAAATTAAAAAGTACAAAGAAGATGCTCAAGAAGGGAGAGGTTCTTTTGGCTTCGTTTTTCAATTCTTAGAAATGGAGATTTGGAACTATGAGAAACAACAAGAGACGTCTGCAAAACAAGAAGACTGGGACAAAGAAGAAGCCATCTTTAATGAACAAGTAATTCTATGTGGGGAAGAAAAAGGAAAGGGGGGGAAAGAGAATGGAGAATTTAAGACTTAAAAAAACAACCAAAGAAAAGACAAATAATTCGAAAAATAAGTATAATACTGGAAAGCAACAGAAGTGGGGAATACAGAAGAGAGAAACAGAGGTCGAGAGACAAGGGGGTAAAAAGGGGAGAGAGAAGAAGAGAGGGAAGAAGGAAAAGAAAAGAAGTTACAAAGGACCGGAACAAGATATAGAGAAACAGGACCTATTTAGAGATAATGGGTGAACATTTAACTGAAAAAGGGATTCTGTTGTAAAGGTACATAAGATTGTATTGTTATATTAGTAATATAAATATCTTTAGAAAATTGGAAACAATGTATGATTAAAAAGAGGGATAAAATAGTATAATTTAGTGAAATGTTTGTTAATAAAATAAGTGAAATAAAATAAATGAGAAAATTGAATTAGGAAGGGACGGAAACATTTTAATTAGTTAATGTTTTATAAAATATAAGTGAAGAGGGGGGGAATAATTATGGAAAGCTTATAATGTTCCCATAGAAGTATGTTATTTAATTGAAAAGTAATGTTAAAGAAGTTAAGATTTTAATTAATATTAATATTAATGATAGAATTGAATTGGAATGGAATGTGTTGTTTTAATTACATATATTTATAATTTTTTCTTTTTTTAAGAATATAGTGTGTATTTTAAGAATGTACCAAGCAGAATCTGAATGGAAGTTATGTATTATATTGAATGTTATAACTTTAGGGTATATATTGAAGCATAAATAAGAGTAAAATGGATAAACTTAAAAGATATAAAGGCGTCATACTCCAATCAGTAACTACAGGAGAAACTTTGTTTAATGAGAAAATACAATAGATAATTGAAACAGGACAGACAAAAAATATAAATATAATGATTTGAATTGAGACAAGATAATTAAAATAAAATTGAGAAAATTAAAAGAGGGGAGAAGCTATGCAGAAAATGTAAAACAGTAATAAGATATGGAATAGAACATAAAAATGAGCATGAAATTGAATTTGTGTCTGTACGAAGAAATGTAACCTGGGATTACGCTAATTTCAAAAAAGGTGTTTTATTTGTATTTTTTTGTGTGAAAACTCAAATAAAATTTACAAAAAAAAAAGAAAAAAGAAAAAAAAGAACAACAACTAAGCAGTATTTGAAACTAAGGTTGAGGGCCCCCAGGTCATACCAACACCTAGACCAGGAAATATAAAAAAGAAATTCTTGGGGGGGGGGGGGAAGCAATGAGAAACCATTTCTACGCTGTATACCCAGCTATCATCTCACCTCTCCTCCACAACACATACAGAAAAAGAGAAGGGAGAGAGAGAGAGAGAAATGCAATCAGAAAGAAGGACTTTTTTCTTTCAAATAAATAGAAATAGCATCCATAGAAATACTGAAGTCATGTATCATCTACTCTCCAGGGTACACAGATTTAATTTTAGCAAGCTTAATGCATCATACACTTCTAATCCATGGTACATTCCTCTCTAAAAGCCATGTTACTCTTCAAAAAAAGATACTGTCAAGAGTAGTGAGAATGATATTGTCAGGCCTAAACCTGGGCCTTTCTCTATCATTCTTCTTTTTCTCTCATGCAGACACAATCAATTTAGTTTTAGATCCCTTTGCCTTGCATAATCTCAAATGTTTCTCTTCCATTTCTTTACACTGAGCTACTTTTTTATCTTTTATTTATACATTAATTAAAGGTTTGAGGCCCAGATCAGCCTTTGTGTTTCTGGAACCTGTGAGATATCCAACAGCCAGAAGGAAAATACTGTACTGTACTATAGCCTATGCTATAGTTCTAATTGGCAAAATATTAGACAACCTTTTTGTCATCATTTAATTTTTAAAAACCTATTTTGTTTCTTATGCTTGTTCTACTTATTACAAGAAATAACAATAGATACCATAATTCAAAAAAAGATGATGCGTCCCCAAGGTACAGTAATTGAATCCAAAATTTCCATTGCTAAGTGACACAATTGTTAAGTGAGTTTTGCCCCATTTTACAATTTTTCTTGCCACAGATGTTAAATGAACCACTGCAGTTTTTAATTTGGTAGCATGCTTGTTAAGAAAATCTGGTGTCCCTATAGACTTTGCTTATCAGAAAGTCCCAAAAGATGGTCACATGTCCCCAGAAGAAGGCAATTGTCATAAATATGAGCCACTTGGCAAGCATCTGAATTTTGATCACGTGACCATGGGGAAGCTGCCACAGTCATAAGTGTGAAAAACAGTTATAAGTCACATTTTTTCATTGCTGTTGTAACTTCAAACAGTCATTAAACAACTATTTGTAAGTCAAGGACTATTTGTATTCCAGAAAAAAAGAATTTAAAAATCTGGAACTGAGCGTAGGTATTACGCTCTTCATAGCCATCCCCCAAATCTAAATCAAATCCAAAGAAAAGCTCATCAAATATTATTTAAGAATATACCAACACAGTTTTAGCTTAATCTCCAGTTTTATTAATAAGTCTTTTCTTGGATGGTTATATAGTACTGTGTTTCAAAAACTGTATATCATTTTAGAAAAGCAGTAACTAAAAGAAAATATTGCAATATATTGAAGCCATATAAAAGATCAAATTTTCAAGGGAAGGCTGAAGAAGACTATAATAAATGCCATAAATACATACTCTGAAATAAGAGGTGATTCAATCTCCCCAAAACATGTCTATGCAGTTCAGTGTCGGAAACCTGTAGTCAAATTTGGCTAAACAACTGTACACAACCCTGCTATATTGTAAATAACTACACTATATTGCTGGAATTTGTAGTACAATCATAATATACAGGATCACCATTAATCCTTAACATGCATTGATCTAACTTCCATATGTTGACATTTCAGCATGAACCAAATACTAGAAAGATATAATCCAAAAGAACTTCCTCTGAATGATGAAGCATGCCACTTTCATGTAGAAAGAAGGCCAGGCAGCAAATGGATCATCTGAAAATGTAGTTTGATAAACTTTCAAACACTTGTTGAAGATATGTTGATGCAAATAAGAATTACTGGGAATAATGCATTCTTGGTAACTGATACACTTAACAAAATAACCTACATGCAAATCTTTCCTATAGCACTTTGAATGGAAAACAAGACATTTCTCAGGCAACACATATAAGCAGATAATAACTATGTTCTGTATAAATAATAGTAGACTCCAAATACTTCATTCCGATTGGTTAACAAAACCTAAAAAGGGATTGGTTCAATAGGAACCAATCCACGAAGCTGCCCAAGAGTGGCAAAAAACCAAATGCTTGTCATTGGCTACAAGCCAGCAGACAGAAACATATAAAAGGGCTGTTGCGGCTTGAGCCAATGTTCCGTTTCTTCACTGTGTTAACAAATAAAGACTTTGTTGTTGGAACCCGGTCTACGTCGCGTTTTTCCAGACGGAACACTGGCGACGAGGATAGGATCGTCCTAAACGCGAGACCGAGCACGCGGCGAGAAATAAATCCAGACGAAAAACAATGGCTGGAAACAACGCGCCGCCCGCACCTTTCAATCCCAATGAAGAGGATTGGGAATCCTATGTAGACCGTTTCCAGATGTATTTGGAAAGCAATGAGATGGAAGAGATCTCAGATCAGCGTAAGAGGGCTGTATTCTTGACACACAGTCTTCAAGATGGCCAAGGCTTTAGCGAAGCCCCGAGATGTTAAACAATTGACATGGCCAGAACTCCAAAGAATGCTTAAGGCTCACTACGCTCCAATGGTATCAAATCTTATCAAGCGGCACGAATTTTACCAAAGAGACCAGAGGGAAGGTGAGACCATCGCTGACTTTGTAGCAGCCCTCCGACAAATAGGGGGAGAGTGCAAGTTCCTAAATTTAGACGAAGCAATGCGGGACTGAGTAGTGTTGGGTTTAAGAGACTCAAATGCACAGAGCAAGCTGCTAAATAAACCCAACATAACCGTAGCCGAAGCCATCGCAGAAGCCACAGCCGCTGAAGCCGCAAAAAAATCAGCGTCAAAATGAAGCAAATGAACGCGAGCGGCGATGACATGAGCCTGGCCAGAGGAAAGAAACAATCTCCCACCACCTCTCACCACGAAGATTTTGACGAGACGTCAGAATCAGGGGAGGAAGACGACGAGGTCCACGGCCTATACGCCAACAAGAAAGAGCACGAAAAAAGGAATTGGCGGGAATGCGCTGGCTGCGGAGGAAACCATCCTTGAGCCGAGTGCAGGTTTCTCGATGCCATTTGGAGATCTTGCAAGAAACGAGGGCATATCGAGAAAGTCTGCAGGAACAAAAAGAATTACAGCCCAAATAGACGCAGTAACTCCCACACACAAGCTGAGCCAAAACGAACTGAGAGAAAGTGGCAGCGGAACAAGCGAACCACTAACCAAGAGAATACACATCAGACTTTCACTATCGGAAGCGCTCAGACGGAAAGCGGGAAGAAAGTAAAAATAATTGTAAAAATAGAAGGGAAGCCCTTGCGAAATGGAAGTAGACTCTGGATCTTTCCTATCGATGGTATCATGGGACACCATCAAACAACTAGTCCCAGATATCAAACTCAAAGAACTCCAGAGACAAAAATTAACCCTCAAGAACTACCAGGAAAACCGAATTCCTGTAGTCGGCCTAGGACACTTCCGAGTCACCTACAAACAACATATTGAAGTACTACTGCTGACAATAGTCGATCGAGACCGACCAAGCCTCCTGGGCATCGAATGGTTCGCACCATTGGGCATAGGGATGACCGGAGTAGACCGGGTGGCCGCAACCAACTGGGAAGAAAACCTGATCCAAGAGTTCCAGGACGTTTTTGACAGCTGCCTTGGCAAGTACCAGGGAACCCCAATTTCCTTTAGTCTAGACCCCCAAGTAACCCCGAGGAGACTAAAGGCCAGACGAGTTCCTTTTGCTCTAAAAGCAAAGATAGAGGAACAACTAAATAAATTAATAGCCCAAGGGGTGTTAGAGCCTGTGGACCATGCGAAGTGGGAAACGTCAGTCGTAACACCAATTAAACCAGATGGGTCGGTTCGAATCTGTGGTGACTACAAGGCTACCCTGAACCACGCATTACAACAAAGTGCATACCCGGTGCCAGTCGTACAGCACTTATTACATTCTCTTGGGGGAGGAAAAATTTTCACTAAACTTGATCTGGCGCAAGCTTATAAACAGCTCCCAGTAGACCCCTCAACGGCTGAAGAACAAACCATAGTTACACACAAAGGGGCCTTCAAATGCAACAGACTCCAATTTGGAGTGAGTGTAGCCCCAGGCGTCTTCCAGAGCCTCATGGAACGCCTTCTGAATGGTATAAAAGGGGTCGTGCCATACTTTGATAACGTCCTAATTTCAGCCAAAGTTGCGACCCAGCTTAAAAAAAGACTTAAAAGAAGTACTAGCTAAATTCAGAGAATCTGGCCTCAAAGTAAAAAAAGAAAAGTGCTGTTTAATGATGGATAGCATCGAATTCCTGGGCTATTTAATAGACGGAGAGGGTATACAGCCTACCGACAAAAAATCAAAGCTATTAAAGACGCACCAGAACCAAGGAACAAAACTGAATTTCTGGGACTGATAATTTTTTATAATGTATTCCTACCCCACAAGGCGACAATAGCGGAACCGTTACACCGACTACTGGACAAAAAAGCAATTTGGACTTGGGGTTATAGAGAAAAGAAAGCCTTCCAAAAAATAAAAAACTTGTTAACATCGAACACCGTTCTTATTCAATTTAGCAACACACTACCATTGACGGTGACCTGCGACACCTCGCCTTTCGAAGTCGGTGCCATCCTGAGCCACCAATTGCCAGATGGGAGAGAGGCACCCGTCGCATACTATTTAAAGACCCTGTCCAAAACCGAGCGAAATTACAATCAATTGGACAGAGAAGCTCTAGCAATCGTCGCCGGAGTGAAACGCTTCCACGAGTACCTATATGGAAGAACTTTTCAAATCGTAACAGATCACAAACCGCCACTAGGAATTTTGGTGGGAAACAAACCTACACCGAATATTCTGTCCCCACGAATGACAAGATGGTCAGAGTTCCTGGCAGCCTATTCCTATACTCTGACACATCGCCCAGGGAAACAAATTCCCCATGCAGACGCTTTGAGCAGAGCACCATTGCCATCAACAGAGGAAGACCCGGCACCAACGATGACAGCATTGCAGATAGAGACTTGCCCCGATCTACCCATATCCGCGAATGATGTCGCCAGAGCCACCGCAAGAGACCCATTGACTGCCCGCGTACTAAACTGGTTAGGTAAAGGCTGGCCGGAAAACCAAAAAACTGAGACCTTTAAACCTTTCCGGACCAGACAAACTGAACTCTCAATCCAAAAAGGTTGTTTATTGTGGGGTGATCAGGTAATTATTCCGAACAAATTGCAAACTAAAGTATTGGGTATGCTTCACGAAGGCCACCCGGGAATAGTCAAAATGAAAAGCCTCACTAGAAGCTATGTCTGGTGGCCGGGTATAGATAGGGACATCGAATACTGGGTGAACTCTTGCAACAAAAGCCAAAGAATCAGGCCTTCCCTGCCAAAAGCACCCATAAGGGGCTGAGAAACCCCAAGAGTCCCCTGGTCACAAATCCATATCGATTTCGCGGGTCCTACCAAGGGCCATACTTTCCTGATTGTCGTAGATGCATACTCTAATTGGCTGGAGGTTAAAATTATGCCATCTACGACAACAGAAACCATTATAAAACAACTTGACAAACTCTTTGCAACCTATGGCCTACCGGACGTCCTAGTGTCTGACAACGGGCCACAATTAACCAGTCTCCAATCTGAGCAATACCTAGCCTCCCTAGGTATAAGAAATGCACTAACCGCGCCGGCCCACCCGGCTGCAAACGGTAGGGCAGAGAGAATGGTCAGGTTTACCAAGGAGGGTTTAGAAAAAATGGACACCGGGGATGTCCAAAATAAAATAAATCGCCTACTCACCCTCCAACATATCACACCCAGTACTACAACCAGCAAAACTCCAGCAGAATTACTTATGGGAAGAAAACTAAGGTCACAACTAGACAGATTGCACCCAAACTATACACCAGAAAACCCCCCCCGACTCTTCCACCTGCTTCAGGACTTTTGTAATAGGCGACCTAGTCTATGCAAAAAATTTTACCGGAGACCCATTATGGCTACCCGGACAAATCACGCAAATAACAGCCCCCCAGTCCTACTGACTAATGGTAGACGGTGGCAAGGAATGGAAGCGGCACATAGACCAGCTTCGGTCCCGAAACATAGAAAGAAGTGCAAACACACAACCACAAGTATTAAAAAAACGATGAAATTCAAACCAAGGAGGGGGTGGAAATACGAGAAATGAATAAAGAACCGTTTAAATTAAACTCCGAAAACAATAACAATCAAAAAGAGCAAATAAGAGACTCACTGTTTGAAGAAAGTTGCGAGAAGAGTCCATTCGAAGGGGCCAGCCAGGCCAGCTCGACCTGCCCGGAGGAAACGGGAGAGAGCGGCAAAACCGCCGGCCTAAGAAACTCAGGCGGCAGTAAAATGGCTGACTCACCCTTCCAGACGGTTCCATGGAGAAAGACTGGAGAAACAGCAACCCCATCCGAACCGGTCGAAGTCTCCGACAGAAATGAACCGCGCAAGTCCAGTAGAATCAAAAGAAGCCCCACCTACCTGCGCGACTACATCACCACGTAGGACTGGACTAAGAGGGGAAGGGTGTTCTGTATAAATAATAGTAGACTCCAAATACTTCATTCCGATTGGTTAACAAAACCTAAAAGGGGATTGGTTCAATAGGAACCAATCCATGAACCTGCCCAAGGGCGGCAAAAAACCAAATGCTTGTCATTGGCTACAAGCTGGCAGACAGAAACATATAAAAGGGCTGTCGCGGCTTGAGCCAATGTTCCGTTTCTTCACTGTGTTAACAAATAAAGACTTTGTTGTTGGAACCCGGTCTACCTCGCGTTTTTCTGGACAGAACAAACTATGTGTGCTACCTTATTTACATCTTTCATTTCTAAGCACTGTATAGACTTTGGATTGCTTAAAACAGTATAATCATAAATAATAAATTAAGCCAAGTTTTAATGCAATTCTGTGAACTTCAATGGATGTAGTGCTGAGGGCTAAATCAGGCCAAATCTATATTTATGCTCCAAGCTAGAATTTATATATTCCGTACACACGGGATACATAATTTAAGCAAATAAGTGTCATCACTGTTATTTTCAATACTGAAAAACACAGAAAGATCTCAAAATTTTATGAGTGAGACAGTCATATATATTTAATGGTAAATCTGTCTTCACAACAGGAAAGCAAAGAAATATGTTTTTATATTGTTCTAAGAAGTGTGAAATAGGAGGGAGCACTGACAAAATTACATGTACATTCCCTTGCATTTCGTTATGGAACCATTGCAAACACATCTGATTTTGTTTTTAAAAAGTAACATTACGCCTGCAAAGTTTATTTTTTTCTTGAATCTTTAAATGTGAATCTATTGTGTAAATGTTTGTTGAGTTGGGGTCCTATAATCTTGCCATTCTCAGTATTTTTTTTCCAGATGGAAGGTATACCCTCATGAAATGTGTAAGTATTCCCAAACATTGGTTCCTGTAGTTAAAAGGAATACTGAAAGAAAATTAATATGGAAAGTCAAATTATTAATATGATAACTTTGCAATAAGTCATTGTGGAGTCCAGTGACGTAGGTGAGCAATAAATGGTTTCGTTATTTCTAATATTTAGTAGAAATAAAATTTCCTTCAAATCAAGCTTAAATCCTGCTGTCGTCATGGATATGTCTGTGTAGCTGTCTTGTTAACCATATAATTGTTATTGCCTTCTTTTGCAATGTTTTCTCAACTTTCTAGTCTAGCTTACAGCCTTTTAATTTCCTGGAACTGTCGAATTTCAATATAGATCAAGTTTACCTTTGTGGGTGCTGCTATCTGCTAAACCATCCAATAAGTACCCAAACAATTATTTCAAGTATATTTTCCAAGTGTGTGTTTCAAGATAAATAAAATTCATATTACAATAAATCCCATCCAACAAACACCAGCTTCTTTTATGCATACATGACAGAGATGGGATAAAATGATGTACCATGCACTTTGACAATGTTCTCTGCAGTTTGGAAATGCAATACTTCTTTGGGGTAGGTTATGTACCATATCAAAGCTGAAGATTGACCTTTTTCCAATAAAAGGCCTTTCTTTCCAACAAATTACGAAAAAGACATTTCTTACGAATAAATGATAGACTAGTCTGATGACACAATATTGGTATACATGGACCAATAGATTAACTTGGCCAGAAACAGTAATTATATGTTTTCTGCATTTTCTGGGAATAAACACCATGAAATATGGTTGATTCAACCTTCCATCCTTCTAAGGTCGGTAAATGAGAACTCAGATTGTTGGGGCCAATATGCTGAAATTTATAAACCACTATGGTAAAGCACAATAGAGCAGTACATAAATCTAAGTGCTATTGCTACAACAAAAAAGTGATTCAGTGTTGGATGGAACATAATATTACTATAAAAATCCAATTTTGGTTAGTATATTTAATAAAATAAAGTTTGTGCTTTCTCTCACAATGAGGCTTCTAAGATTGCTCACATCAAAATAATTCAAAGCAATCAATAATAATCATATACAAATCTGAAATTCAAGGGGAAAAACAAGCAAAATTTAGGGCTGAAGCTTATTTCTAGGTAGGCTTCAAAATAGCAATAGTGTGAATAAATTATTCTTATTAAGCAAATCTGGCTTCCCCCATTGACTTGGTTTGTCAGAAATTGATTGGGAAGTGGCAAATGGCAACTACATGATTCTGGGATGCTGAAAACATCGAAAATTTATGCCATTTGCCAAGTGCCTGAATTCTGATCATATGAGAGTGGGGATGCCACAATAGTTATTGGACTAGAAGACCTCCAAGGTTCCTTCCAACTCTGTTATCTAAATTTTAAGTTTGTATCATAAGTCACTTTTCTTGGTGCCATTATAACTTTGAATGGTCTCTAAACAAATGGTCATAAGTTAAGGACTCTCTATAGAGGATACCATGATCTTGGACATTTATAATTGTGCCTTTTTTATCATCAACATTTCCTTGTTGAAATATGATAGATATATTGTCCCACCTCTTTGTATCTTTGAATCTCACCTCTTTGTAAATAATTCATAATTTTGAAAAGCATGGATTTTCCACCACAATTTATTTTATGCCATACTTTCTTTTATGCTTCCTTATCACATCTAAGATAAAAAAAACATAGAAAATGTGTGCAAAAGCAGAATAAATTGCTTTTCAAGTGTCGCTGAGAGTTTTGATTCACATGGCATGCCATATTTACTCAGCCCTTTCTCCATGAAGGAGATTAAAACTGCTTAACTCAAAAATTGTAACTTGCAGTTGGTTAATTGAAATGGAAATGTTTTAATAAACTGAAAGGCATCTTTCAGTGCATCAAAAAATAAACATGACTTCTTCCTGGGCCAAATCTAGCAATGATTAATTTATTTAGTCCTGTTTTAAACTGACAAAACTTTTAGAAAACCTTACCACAATCACATTAGCATACACTATCAGCTCAGGAAAAAGAAAAGGAAACCATCCCCAAGCAATGCACTCATTACCAAATTTAAGGGAAGCAAACCTGTTCAGAACAATAAACATTGATGCATATAAATAGTGTTTGCTGTCTAACTACATATTCATCTCATCACAGGGGCTGGCACTAGTTCATTACAGCTTTGCCCTGAGGTGCCCGTTATAAAGCGATGAAAAGTGACTGCTCAGAGGATACCAAATGATGAGATCAGATTGGGAAACATGTCAGATAAAGCATAGATAAAGAGATAGAGCAGAGAATTGCCTTGGGGAAAACTATTATTACTAATGATTGGATTGCTAGTTGATGTATAAAGCAACTCCTTATGATTAAAACTTTAACTACCTAAAGCCTCAACTAGCAAAATAAAAAGCCTCAACTAGCTTCTCTGACTGGCAAATTTTATTCAAGGCATAAACTCTTGTGAGCTGCAGCCTAGTTCATCGGACGTATACGATCAGTGAGCTATAGTTCGCAGAAGCTAATGTTTTTTAATAAAAACATGTTAATCAGCAAAGGTGCTATCAGACTTCTCCTGATGTGTGTGTGTGCTTTTTTTTTTTTTTTTTAACCACCGTAGACTAACACTCTCTGCCCAGAAAATATGTTTCCAGGTTTTTATGAAGACCAATAGCAAAGAGCATTAGGATGAGGGTAGTCTTCTGTATGAAAATTTTTCCATCCTCCATAACCATTTCATGTGAAAATTTGATTTGTGAATTTAATATACATAAAATGTTTTATGCGTCAACAATTTATTTTTAAATATTTGATATCATATTTAAATATTCATAAAATATTTTAAAGTCTTGGTTTAAAGTTTTCTGGACAGGCTTCACTCAGTACCTCACTAATATCAGAGGCATGGAGAATGAATGTGGTGAGAAAGGCATGGGACCAGGTTATCTGAGGAACTGGCTCATCTCAATTTCATGAATTCATCCTACTCAGTCAGCCAGGGAATGTATGTTGTGGATCCCATCAGTTGAAGAAGAATCCAAGAAGAAAGTCTTCACTGTCATTGCCCCCACCCTTTGGAACATCTTATCCCCAAAGTTGAGGTGACCATCACACTTCTAACCTGCTGAGAGAGTGTTAAGACATCAAGGCTCTGCCAATTGGGCTCAGAGAGGGATATGAGACTCTGGGAGTGGGTGATCATGTGCGGTTCACTTTCCCTGCCTTTTTAATTTTTTAATATTTTAATTGTAACTTTGTTCTTAATTCTGTTTTACCTTTGATTTTTTTTTGATGTTTTGAACTACTTTTTGTGTTTTGTGTTTTATTGTAAATGTAGAGTCACATTTATTGTAAGTCTAGAATCTTAAGCCCATGTCACACTGCACCAACAGATGGAAAGAGGATGTAAAATGGAGAGAAACACTTGCCATCTGTTCGTTAACGCGATGCTTTCATTCTGTACTCACTGCCTCCATTTTTCATCCTCTCTATCCGTCCAGCATCCGTCGACTGAGATTCCATCCGCTCAAAAAGTTTTGAGCTGCTCAAAACTTTTTGAGCAGAAAATGTATCCAACGCGTCCGTTCTGCATCCGCAACGCATACGGGGAACATCCGTTCTACATCCGTCGTCATCTGTTATGCATCCGCTATATACGTTAGGCATGTGCTGCGCATCCATGCAACTCAAATCCACTCCAGCGGAAAACGGACACAGGGAGGAAGCGAAACAGACGTGGAACGGACACAAAGCGTGAGTAGCATGGATGGAGAAAGGATGAAAGTGGATGCATCTCGCATACAAAGCATTAAAATGGAAAAAACATTCGCAGAGGGGACGTATCTCGGATATTTAGGATGTCTGCAGGATGCCTAGAGGATGCAAAGGGAAATGGAGCGGAAAACCTATATTTCCTACAAAAAGGGGGAGGAACTCACCTGGATCTCACTTTCAGTCCAGTAGCCCTGCTGTGCAGACCTTTTCAGCCTTCATCTGGCTCTTGCTCTTCCACAGCATTCAGTCATCTCCACCATGGATCGTAACACATTCCTTTTGGTAGCCACCATCATTCTGCAACAGTGCAAAGCCATCTACAGGCTCTTTCACCTGTTCTACAGGAAGAAAAGGAGGTGGCCAAGAAGTGTCTGGGTCCAAAGATGGATCGGGAGAAGAGCAGAGTATGGACTGTACAACAAGCTGATGGTGGAGCTGAGGAACGAAGACCCTACTGCATTCCAGAACTTCATGAGGATGCTTCTAGCCATGTTTGATGAAATTGTGGAGTGGCTGAGACCCAGGTTGACCAAGCAGAGCACCAACTTCTGGCCCAGCCTGGACCCTGGGCTCAAGGTGGCACTAACTCTGCGCCACCTGGCCTCAGGGACCACATACAGGAGCATGCAGTATGGCTGGAGGGTGCCACACAACACCATCAGCATTGTGGTCAGAGAAGTGGTGCAGGCCATCATCGAAGAATACCTGGAGGAGCTCCTCCAGTGCCCCTCCACTGAAGAAGGCTGGAAGAAAGTTGCAGAGCAGTGGTATCAGAAGTGGAACTTCCCCCACACCGTTGGAGCCATAGATGGCAAGCACGTGGCCTGCAAAGCTCCAGCCAACTCAGGGTCCACTTATTTCAACTAGAAGGGCTTCTTTGGCATCATCTTCTTCGCCATGGTCGATGCTGACTACAAGTTCATGTACATCGATGCTTCAGGCAACGGCTCATATTCAGTTGCCCAGGTATACAACACCAGTGACCTCAAGGAGGGGATGGAATGCAACCTCATTATGGGCTTCCCAGATCCAGACCCCCTGCCCAACGACATACAAGATGTGCCCTACTTCATCGTGGGGGATGACGCCTTCTCCCTCAGAACCTACCTCATGAAGCCCTACACTTCCAGATGCCTCACCCGTGAAGAGAGGATCTTCAACTTCAGGCTGTCCAGGGCAAGGCGGGTGGTGGAGAACGCCTTTGGCATCCTGGCCAACAGGTTCCAGGTCCTTCTCTCCACCATGCAGCATCGCCCAGAGACCATGAGGAACATCGTGGAAGCTTGCTGCATCCTGCACAATATCATGTGCACCCACTACCCAGTGTTGCAGAACAGGCTCGTGGACCTCCAACAAGGCAATGGGGACATGGAGCCTGGTGAATGGAGGCAAGGGCGAAACCTGATAGACACTCTGGATGTGCAAGGCCCCAACAGAGCTTCACATGAAGGGAAGAAGGAGTGCAACCTCCTGAGACACTGGTGCAACTCCCCAGCTGGAGCAGTGGAGTGGCAAGACAGAATGATAGATGCATAATGGATGCTTCCTTGAAGCTGTCGCATAACACTGATGAGATTGTACCATGTATGTTGGGTGGGACTACAATGAACAGGGCATTTAATAAAGAGTTGTGTTTATGTTGAAATGTGTGGATCAATGATTACATTGTTATTGATAATAAAGGGCCAAAGGTGTGGGACCTGGGAGGGTGGACCATACAGTCCCACTATGCTTGCACTGGAGGTTTATCTATCCCACAGCTATTCTTACCTATCCCAAAGGTATCCCTGCCCATCCCACTGCTATCCTTACCCATCCCACAAGCATGCAAAGGCTTAAACCATTTTTAAAGTTTCCACCAAGACTTTATTGACTAAAATAAATGAAGCAAGTGTGTGAAGCAAAGATAACCTTTATTAATAACAAGCTGTAAAAGAAAAATGACCCAAGTCAAGTGTCCAAAGAAAAAATAAAGTCTACAGGTAGCCACCCAGTCTCTGGCACTCTTCTTGGTCAATCTGCAGCGTGCCCAGTCTCAGGGGTGAAGGGACCAGGTGCTGTGGAGGTGGCTGCTGCTAGAGTGCTGGTCTGAGGTGTCATTGGGGTGCCTGGCCCTGAGAGGACAACAGGGGATGGTGTGTGGAGGAAGCTCTCAGAGAGCTGGTTCAGCCCTGTGATGTTGAGAGCCCCTTCCTCCATGACATGGGGTGTCAGCCCCAATACCATTGACAGATGTTCTGAGGCCGGGCTTGGCTGTGGGGTGGAGGAAGGAGGAGTGTAGTGGGGATGTCTGGTCTGCAGCTGAGCGAGGTGAGGCGTCGGTGGCATCTGTGGCATGGGTGGCATCTGTGGCGTGGGTGGCATCTGTGGCATGGGTGGCATCTGTGGCATGGGTGGCATCGGTGGCGTAGGTGGCATTGGTGGCATGGGTGGCATCGGTGGCATCAGTAGCATCGGTGGCACCAGTGGCGTTCGATGTACCTGTGCCTGGACTGGGAAGGGCTGCCTGTGCTGCTGGAGCTCCTGGTAGCCATAGCCTTGGTAGGTGAGGGCCTGTGGAAAGCCTTGGAAGGGCAGTGACATCACCTGGGGTGGAGAAGCAAGCCTGGACTGGGTGGGAGCAGGTTCAGCTTGGTCTGGAGGGTTGTGAAGAAGATCGGTGATCCTGTCCTTCACCACCTGGTACTGTGGTTCCGACATGTTCATGAGGGTCTGGTTGACATAGGTGAGGAAGGGCTTGCAGTTGGAGGATGGGACGTCGGTGTGTACCAGCTGAGAGAGGAGATCTACGCTGCTTCTGATGGTGTCCCAGATCTCCAGCAGGACCGTGTGGCTCTGCCCCTCCTGTCTGCCTCTCTGCCTTTCTGTGGAGGTGGAGCTGGGGGTGGATGCGGGTTGGCCTGTGGTGGAAGTGCCCTCTCCTTGCTCCCACTGCGTCAGGGGGTCCTCCATGCACTCCGCCACGGGTAGTACAGCTGTCGGGGGGAGTCTCCATCGTGGCACACTCCACAGATACCTGCCTGGACACAGGAGCTGACTCTTTGCCAGAAGAGGACTGGCTCTCAGCAGGCTGCCTGAGAGAGAGGGTTGTGAGAGGGGCTGCTCCTTGGTGGCGGATCTCACCCTCCAAGAAGCTGCACTTGGCCATCACGTAGGTCTCTCGGTCCGTCAGCTTGACCGCGGCCTGGCCAGATTTCCTGAGGTGCAGCTTCCTGTACGAGATGTGCATGTGCTTCCACCAGCCGAGGAGCACCTCCGAAGTGTAGCCCAGGCTCTCTGCCTTCTCTCTCCAAGCAGCCTGCTTCCTTCTGGTGTCTCGATAGAGCCTGTGTCCCTTCCGCCATAGATACTCGTTCTCCCTCAGCCATTCGAGCACCTCATCCTCATGTTCCTCTTTGATTGAGTATTACCTCCTCTCCCATTCATGTGTCTGCCTCTTCCTCCCTCTGGCAGGGCCATATGGGCCCTCATCAGAGGTGCTTCGAGGTTGTAGGGGCTGCTTCTCCCCACCACCACCACCACCAGCAGCAGCAACAACAACAGTAGCAGCAAAAGCAGGACCAGCAGGACCAGGAGCAGCACCAGCAGAGTAAGCACCAGCAGCACCAGCACCACCAGCAGCACCAGCAGCACCAGCAGAGTAAGCACCAGCAGGACCAGCAGCACCAGCAGGACCAGGAGCACCAGCAGGACCAGGAGCAGTGCCAGCAGAGTAAGCATCAGCAGAAGCACCAGCACCAGGAGCAGTGCCAGCAGAGTAAGCACCA
>BLBF01000007.1:34226143-34292681 GCA_015471245.1 Laticauda colubrina | reverse complement strand
ACCAGAAGCAGTGCCAGCAGAGTAAGCACCAGCAGAAGCACCAGCACCAGGAGCAGCGTCAGCAGAAGCTCCAGCACCAGAAGAGTCAACCCCAGCAGCAGAAGCCCCAGCAGAAGCAGAGTCAGGGCCAGGGGGTGGGATGGTGGCCCTGTCCCTCTTGCCAGGGCTGGCAGCAGATGGCTGAGGCTTTCTCTTCTTCCCCATGGATGTTGGGTTGTTGGCTTGCTGGCTGGCTGGCTGGCTGGCTGGCTGGAGCTGTGTCTAGCAGCAGGTCTTTCCTCTGAATGGTGACCTGATTGTGAGCTGCTTCCCTGTATATCCGCGGGGCTGACGCAATGCATCCTCCCCGCATGCGCAGTGAACACTGTGCATCCGCTAGGCATCTGCTAGACTTCTGTTAGGCTTCCACTCTGCATCCGCTTCATCCGCTCAGCATCTGCTCTGCATCCGCTCCTTCTGCTATGCATCTGCTTCGCTGTGCTCCCCCGGAAGCCCTGCAGATGTGCCATCCGCTCCCATCCGCTCCCATCCACTTCCATCCACTAGGCTTCCATGGAGCATCTGCTTTCCATCCTCGCTACATCCTCTCCCCGTCGATTCCTTTCCGTTGTTGTCCGCTCTGTTTATGCAAATTTGGGGCACTTTTGAGAGCGGATAACAACGGATGGAACATTTTCTCGTCCGCTGTGTCCTTTTTACAAATATTTTGCATCCGTCAGGCAATGTGATAGGGCCTTTAGATGAGATGAGAGAGAGGGGAGGGAGGGAGAGAGAGAGAGAGCAAAGGCCAGAGAGACTAGTCACCCCTTCTATCTGTTTGGTTTCTGAAAGTAATAGTAACATTCGAACTGACATAGGTATTTCTTAGTTAAGCTAGTTGGTTTCCACCTTTTCAGTTGCTTTTTATTTTTTTGGGTTGATGTCCTCTTCTTTATTATTTATTGATTTATCTTCATAGTTTTAATTTAATGTTATTTTTGCTCTTGATGGAGGATATCAAAATATTTTCTTTCGATAATCCAAAAGAAACTTGGATTGTACAATTAAAAAAAAACATATAGCTACAGGTAAATGCTAATTTCAGACCAGCTATAATATATTATAATGTTTTCATTTCCAGAGCTGCAAAATAAATAAAAAGAGCTATCATAATCTCCTCCTAGCCTTCAGGGGCTACATCCAAATTCCTTTAAATTATACACAAAACAGATACACACTCTGGAATACTGGAAACAGTCCTGAACTATTTGCTGTGTTGTACATCACTCCACCTTTGCAGAACTAGTATAACGTAGTGTTTCAGCTTTCGCCTCATTTATTGCAATGCACATATGATAATGGTGTTTTTCAGTATTACCTGCCCATCTGCCTTGCTTCAAAAATCACCACTCTGGTAAGAAGTTTGAATATTAAAAATTCCTACCTTGAAATGCACACACGACACTTAAATCTAAAAATCCTGAACAATAATGGGTGATGAGTTTGCTTTCCTTACCCACAGCTTCTTTTGCCAATCAGTGTATGTATGATGTATTCCTGTGATGGTTTATTCATTATTTTAGAAAATAATGAATGGCACAACACAAGAGACTTTCCTACAAAACAAATGGGGAGAATGCTTTTTCCTTTTATCTTGGTTTAAGAAAGAAGTTTAGGATTGTGTCTCAGGCAAACAAAGCCTATATCACTTCAATTCACTTTCCCTAGTGTTCAAGCCAATGAGTGAACATTGTCTCTTCTGTTTATCACCTTTTAAAACAGCATTTTCTCTGTGGATCTGTTATTTGTAGATTATTATTCTTATCACTAGCAGATCTTTGCCTTATCAGGAAAATCTCCTGCTACCTAATTCATTTCATCAAGCTTTTGTCCATCTCCCATTTTCTTTTTTCTCAATAAAGCTTCTGCGGAGACTTCAATGATTCAGCAGTATAGAATAGAACATGGCATCTAGAGCTGCAAAGGGAAGGAGAAAATCTGAGGAACCAATTTGTGAATGTGCTTTCTTCTAAGCCAGAGGTACACAGTGGCAGCTCTCCCATATGTGGGGGATCATCTTCAAAGCCCTTCAAAGTTCTCATTCATAAAGAATAATCATGTAAATTGAATTTAATCTATTCATTTTGTAATGAAATCATATTTAGATTATTTGCTTCTGCTCACTTGTATTTTTGGGGCGGGAAAAAGAGATAGAATCCCAGTATAATATTTAAACCCGAAATTTAGCTATAGCTTTAAAATATTGTACATCCTATATTAAGGTATTGTTGCCTCTGTTTATAATTCTTTGGCTCTCACCATAGCTAATGAAATAGAGGAGTTCATGGATTGTGGGAATTCCATGGTGAAGGTAAATTTAAACTCGCATACTTAATTAAACTAACTTCCACTCAGGTTACAATACAACTGACTCCACTCAGTCAATTGTATTGTGAGAATACCTAACTCACTGAGCAGACCTGTTACTGGAGAAGAGAAACAGCATTCCATTACCGACCCAAAGTTGCTTTTTTCAAGAGGTAATTGGATTTTCTGGTTTTCCTTTGAAGACATTTCCCTTCTCATCTAAGAAGCTTTTTCAGCTCTGACTAGATGGTGGGGAATGGAAGAAGCTTCTTAAAAACTGCCTCTTGAAAAAAGCACCTTTGGGACAACCGTGACCTGAATGACTGAGAATCTCCATAGACATTCCATCACTGAATACACCTCCTAAGCATTTAAGAGTTACAGGTTTCCAAACTGTCTCTGTTCCGTGCAGTGCATTATGGGTTAGTTGCAAGTTAAAGGCATATGGATGGTTGCATCATGGATTAGTTGCAAGGAACTCTACCTGAGAATGTCTTTGAGGACTCTACAAAGGTGCAGCAGTCCAGAAAATTCTGATGGAAAGAATTTATAGATAAACATTCAGTTCAAAACCATACCTCTTTTTTGTTGGGATTAATAAACAGTCAATTAGAAAAGACACTTGTGAGAGTATTTTTAAGTTTGATTAATGCGGCAAGAGTAATATATGCACAAAAATGGAAGGGAATAGCCACAATGGAAGAACGGTTGGGGAAATGACAGAGTTAGCAAAGTTGGCCAAAATGTTTGATTAGAAAAAGACCAACAGTAACGTTTATCAGTGATTGGAAGCCCCTTGTAGACTTTTTGCTGAAGAAGACAAAAATAAGCTTGTGATTTATGAGCTTAAAGATTCGAAAGTGTAGCTTAAGGAAAAAAGAAAATTATGATGTAATGAAAGTGAGAGAGAGAATGGGGGAGGACAGAGAGAGAAAGAAAGAAGAGTAAAATATAAATGCACTAGCTCGATATCCATGCTTCGCTACAAAACTATCTGGTTGGGCTTAGTTTTGGGGGAGGAAAATAAGGTGTGGATTCAGTCAGTGTGTGAGAAAGTTGAAGGTTGTTTGGAAATTGAAACAGTATTTGCTGTGGGAGCAAGAAGGAGACAAGAAGGAGCAAGGAGCCTGGGCATGGATTAGCTCAATTGTTTTGTACTAAAAGTGCTTGGTGCTGTGAAATTGAAACTAAAACTGAAACTCCTCTCCTCTGCTTGTGTTTTGCATTTGGAACAGATTTCTTTTCAGATCAAAATTCAGATGCTTGGCAACTGGTTCATACTTATGACCATTGCTCTGTCCCAAAGTCATGTGATTCCCTTTTGTGACTTTATGACAAGCAAAGTCAGTGGGGAAGCCAGATTCATTTAACAACCATGTTAGTAACTTATCAACTGCAGTGATTCACTTAATAACTGTGGCAAGGAAGGTCATAAAATGGGGCAAAACTCACTTAAGAAATGTCTCCCTTAACAACAGAAATTTTGGGCTAAAATGTGATAGTAAGTTGAGGATTTCCTATAGTACTCCATGAGTTGAAGTATCTAATCTCAATGTGTTTATGAGCCACAATGTTGAAGTGGTTAGAGGGCAATATTGCAGGCTACTTCTGCTAACTGCTGGCTGCCTGCAATTTGGCAGTTCAAATCTCACCAGGCTCAAGGTTGACTCAGCCTTCTATCCTTTTGAGGTTGGTAAAATGAGGACCCAGACTGTTGACGGCAATATGTTGACTCTATAAACTTAGAGAGGGGTGTAAAAGCACTGTCAAGTGATATATGTCTAATTGCTATTGCTATTGCTTGTGAATGTCACCTATCACATACTACAGTAGAAAACCTTCCTGTAGTTCCCGACCCCAAAACAGTCCCCCAATCAAGGAATTATATGCTTCCATAATCACTGATGTACAGATTTGACTGGGTGAACAGCTGACTGGGATAAGAATATTATAAAAGGGCCTTTGTTATCTCCTATATATCCATATAGGATATCTATTTGCAACTAATTAAATTTTTCAAAATGGTATTCTTTTCTTTTTATACTTATAGATATCTATTTTCTTGCAGTTCTTTTTTTCTTTTTCTCTCTCTTAGTTTCTTTTGTATTGTTTTATTCAAACCCTTAGTAAAATTATTTGAAAAAGGAATTTCAAAATAGTGACAGTAGCTTTCTTAGGGACTTAGGGAATCAGTGAGTCCATGAATACATTATGTCTTTTGGGAGATAGATCTTGCAAAATGACACTTTATATATCAAGAAGAAAGGTTGCGTTTATAAAAGTTCCAAGACTTTCAAAATCCTAAAAGCAGAAGCAAAAAACAAAACTAGACCTGGTAATCTGATTAAGTTAACATTAGCATGATATCTACCTGACCCTTCACAGTGGGGAAACAGGGAATGTTGAGGGTCCCATCCCCTAGAAAGATAAACCTGGTGTGACCCGGAAGAAAAGCCTTTTCTGTGTTGGTCCCCACTCTAATACTCTTCCAGAAGGCACTGAAGACCTGGTTCTGCCAGTAGGCCTGGCTCATGAGCCCAATAAATGGCTCATGTGATCTGCTGTCAGCAGGGAGGGGGCTGGGTGATTTTATTATATAATATTATATTAATTTATTTGACTTTTTTTCATTAATTGTATTGTTTTAAATGAGGTTTCATCTTCTGTAAGCCACCTTGAGTCACCATGTGGGAACAGGCGGCAATATAAATTTAATAAATAAATTCAGAGACATCGAAGGAAGCCATGATTTTGTCTGTGGAAGTGCTCTCTTGTTATATTTGCAGACAATTGGGGACAATCTTTATAACAGCTGCACTGATCCTGTTTCACTATTTTGGGGAAGGGTGCATTTGCACAGATCAAAAGGGGTTGTGTATGCATGTGGGTGTTTTATTGGTGTATTTATTATAAAAGAGAGGGAAAACAATAGTGATGTAAATTTTCTATTCCATAATGTGACAAATTCTGGGAATTTTTTGTGATGAAGGTTGGAAGTCATTTCCTTTCTCTTTTTTTTTTATTATAGACTTACTTTTCTCCTTTCTCTTGTATTTTTTGCTCCTTTCTGTTCTATTTTTCTTGTTTTCAATTTAGTTTGTATTAAACGTAATTACAATAATGAAAATTCTGAACAAAAATTATACAGAAAAGATTATCAAGCATTTAAAGTGATGGTGAATGTTCAATGAAACAAAATCAAAGTTGAATACAGAAACAAAAAATTAAACTCCTTTATTTTGCTTTTGCTGCAAGCCTGAAGCATCACTTCATCTGCAGTATTTATGAACTAAATTCTCCATTAGATTTTATTATGCAAATCTCAATTATTTTTTTCTTCACTGCTGTACAGTTCTCTGTTCATCATACATTAAACTTTTAAGGCCCTGTCACACTGCCCAACGGATGCAAAACGTTAACAACGGTTGAGAAAAATGTTCCATCCGTTGTTATCCGCTCTCAGAAAAAACAAAAATTTGCATAACCAGAGAAGATAACACGGAAAGGAATGGATGCGGGGAGGATGCAGAGCAGATGGAAAACAGATGCGGAATGGAAGCCCAGTGGATGGAAGTGGATGAGAGCGGATGGCGCATCCGCTAGACTTCCGGGGGACCTCAGCAAAGCGGACACGGAACGGATACAGCGGATGCAGAACGGACGCTGAACGGATGAAGCGGATGCACAGCGGATGCACAGCAGAAGCCTAGCGGATGCCAAGCATTAATTGTGCATGCGGGGAGGATGCATTGCATCAGCCCCGCGGATATAACGGAAGCAGCTCGGAAGCTTGTCGCCATTCAGAGGAAAGACCTGCTGCCGGACGGATTGACTGCCTTGCCTGCCCTGCCTGCATGTCTGCCTGCAAGCCTTGCTTCCAGCCTTGCTGCCAGCCTTGCTGCCAGCCTTGCTGTCTGCTTGCCTGCCAGCTTTGCTGCCAGCCAGTCTGCCTGCCAGCCTTGGTACCTGCCTGCCTGCCAGCCTTGGTACCTGCCTGCCTAGAAGCCTTGGTGCCTGCCTGCCTGCCAACCTTCCTGCCAGCCTTGGTGCCTGCCTCCCTGCCAGCCTTGGTGCCAGCCTGCCTGCCAGCCTTGGTGCCTGCCTGCCAGCCTTCCTGCCAGCCTTCTGCCAGCCTTGGTGCCTGCCTGCCTGCCAGCCTTCCTGCCAGCCTTGGTGCCTGCCTGCCTGCCAGCCTTGGTGCCTGCCTCCCTGCCAGCCTTCCTGCCAGCCTTGGTGCCTTCCTCCCTGCCAGCCTTCCTGCCAGCCTTGGTTCCTGCCAGCCTCCCTGCCAGCCAGCAACCCCACAACCATGCGGAAGCACAGCAAGCCTCAGCCATCTGCTGCCAGCCCTTGCAAGAGGGACAGGGCTACCATCCCGCCCCCTGGCCCTCACTCTGGTTCTGCTGGGGCTTCTGCAGCACTGGCTCGCTCTTCTGGGGCTGGGGCTTCTGCTGCTTCTGCTTCTGGAGGAGCTGATGACAAGCACTCCAGCACCAGCCACCTCCACAGCACCTGGACTCTTCACCCCTGAGACTGAGCGACCAAGAGGAGTGCCAGAGACTCATTTTTGTTTTATAGCTTCTTGTTAATAAAGTCTATTTTTGATTCATACACTTGCTTCATTTCTTTTTTTTAATAAAGTCTTGGTGTAAACTTTTAGAAATGGTTTAAGCCTTTGCATGCTTGTGGGATGGGTTAAGATAGCAGTGGGATGGGCAGGGATACCTTTGGGATAGGTAATAGCTGTGGGATAGATAAATTTCCAGTGCAAGCATAGTGGGACTGTATGCTCCACCCTCCCAGGTGCCACACCTTTGGCCCTTTATTATCAATAACAATTTATTCATTGATCCACACATTTGAACATAAACACAACTCTTTATTAAATGCCCTGTTCATTGTAGGCCCACCCAACCTACATGGCCCAATCTCATCAGTGTGATGAGAAAGGCTGAAGGAAGCATCCATTAAGCATCTATCATCCTGTCTTGCCACTCCACCACTCTAGCTGGGGAGTTTCACCAGTGTTTCAGGAGGTTGCGCTGCTTCTTCCCTTCACGTGAGGCTCTGTTGGGGCCTTGCACATCCTCAGTGTCTATCAGGTTTCGCCCTTGCCTCCATTCCCCAGGCTCCATGTGCCCATTGCCTTGCTGGAGGTCCACGAGCCTGTTCTGCAACACTAGGTAGCGGGTGCGCATGAGATTGTGCAGGATGCAGCAAGCTTCCATGATCCTCCTCACGGTCTGTGGGCGATGCTGCATGGTGGTGAGAAGTACCTGGAACCTGTTGGCCAGGATGCCAAAGGCGTTCTCCACCACCCGCCTTGCCCTGGACAACCTGTAGTTGAAGATCCTCTCTTCACGGGTGAGGTATTTGGAGGTGTAGGGCTTCATGAGGTAGGTTCTGAGGGAGAAGGCATCATCCCCCACGATGAAGTAGGGCACATCTTGCGTGTCATTGGGCAGGGGGTCTGGATCTGGGAAGCCCACAATGAGGTTGTGTTCCAGCCTACCCTTGAGGTCACTTGCGTTGTATACCTGGGCATCTGAGGATGAGCCGTTCCCTGAAGCATCGATGTACATGAACTTGTAGTCAGCATCGACCATGGCGAAGAGGATGATGCTGAAGAAGCCCTTGTACTTGTGATAAGTGGACCCTGAGTTGGCTGGAGCTTTGCAGGCCACGTGCTTCCCATCTATGGCTCCAACGGTGTGTGGGAAGTTCCACCTCTGATACCACTGCTCTGCAACTTTCTTCCAGCCTTCTTCAGTGGAGGGGCACTGGAGGAGCTCCTCCTTGTATTCTTTGATGATGGCCTGCACCACTTCTCTGACCACAATGCTGATGGTGTTGTGTGGCACCCTCCAGCCATACTGCATGCTCCTGTCGGAGGTCCCTGAGGCCAGGTGGCGCAGAGTGAGTGCCACCCTGAGCCCAGGTTCGAGGCTGGGCCGGAAGTTGGTGTTTGCCTTGCTCAACATGGGTGTCAGACGCTGCACAACTTCGTCAAACATGGCTGGAGGCATCCTCATGAAGTTCTGGAATGCCCGAGTGTCTTCGTTCCTGAGCTCCACCATCAGCTTGTTGTACAGTCCGTCCTCTGCTCTTCTGGTGAACCATCTTCGTACCCAGACTCTTCTTGGCCACCTCTTTTTCTTCCCATAGTAGAGTTCACAGAGCCTGTAGATGGCTTTGCACTGTTGCAGAAGGATGGTGGCTGCCAAAAGGACTTTGTTATGATCCACGGTGGACATGACTGGATGCTGTGGAAGAGCAAGAGTCAGATGAAGGCTGCAGAGGTCTCTACCGCAGGGCTGCTGTTCTGAAAGTGAGATCCAGATGAGTTGCTCCCCCTTTTTATAGGCATCCTCTAGGCATCCTCTAGACATCCTTAATATCCGAGATAGGTCCCCTCTGCGAATGTTTTTTTTCGTTTTACATGCTTTGTTTCCATGCTGCATCCGCTAGGCATCCATTCTGCATCCATTCTGTGTCCGTTCCGCTTCCTCCCTGCGTCCGAGCGGATGCGAGTTGTGCGGAAGTGGAATGGATGCCTCGCGGATATAGCTGATGCGTAACAGATGCAGAATGAATGCCTAGCGGATGCAGAACGGACAAATTGGATACATTTTCCGCGCAAAAGTTTTGAGCAGCTCAAAACTTTCTGAGTGGATGAAACGTCCATAAATGGATGCTGGACGGATAGAGAGGAAGCCAAACGGAGGCAGTGAGTACAGAACGGATACATCGCGTTAACCAATGGATGGCAAGCTTTTTTGTCCGTTTTACATCCTCTTTGCATCCGTTGGTGCAGTGTGACATGGGCTTTAAATCTAGCTTTTGAAGTTTCTGAACTAGTGCTTAACACATTTTCATGACAGAGACCCTATCAGTTTTCACTGTTCATTTCAGTTGTTTAGTTATGGATGTTTTGAACTACAGTTGATAGTTGCTTCTGCAAATCAAACAGAATCAAACAGCGCCCTTATAATATATACATTAGCTTTGCATATTTGATCAAGTACACAAACACACACAAACTCTACCAAGCAAATTCAGTCAGCATTCAAGGTCATTCTTTTGTGGAAAATCAGAGGGAAGTTTTTAAGGAGCCTTCCCCCTTGAAATACAATCCCTATGCACATCTATTCAGTCTTCAGGAAAGTAAGCAGAAAAGGAACTTTGATTATGTGCCATCAATTTGATGGCAACTCTTAGCAATAATCTGCTCTTACCCTTGTCTTTCACATTTTCCAACGGTGCATCCATCACAGCAGTAACTCAGTCTATTCACATTGCTGCTGATCTTTCCCTTCTTCTCTTTCCCAACTAAAGAGCCTTTTCCAGTGGGCTAGAGCTTCATGTAATATTTCCAAAGTACGATCATTTGAGCCTGGTCATTTGTGTCTTGGGTGAGAACTCTAGATCATTCTGTTTGTTTTATTGACTGTCATGATATATTCAAGAGTTTTCACTAAACCAAAGCTCAAAAAAAATCAATTCTTCCTATTGAGCTTCTTCAAAATCCAAACTTTGCTTCTATAAAGTGTTGAAAGAAAAACATTGCCTGAACGATTTTGACCTTTGTAGCTATAGATATATCTGAATATCTTTCCCAAGGCCTTGAAAAAAGTAATGTATTGTCTTTCTCAGACATTTCTGGCACCTCCTTTTCCACGTAAATGTCTTCTGTGTTGGGAGATCCTAGCTAGAGCAACTTTAATCTTAAAAAAAAAAAAATACTAAGGTTATAACTATATAAAACAACTAGAGAAATAAAATGGCTTTTTTTTCCAGATTTACTTTCTATGAAGACCCCTGGGAGTAGAACTTTGTGATTTATTGTATTCAACCTTTTCAGCTCAGAATATAAGACTTGTTGTTAAACTTCACACATGAACAACTATATATATATAGTTGCACATTAACTTGTAGTACCAGCATTCAGTCTCAAATCCATTTCTGATAGGGTTCTACATACCTTATCGGTAACACAAAGCAAACAAGTATAACAGGTTACAGATTCTACATGCTTCAGTCAATGTAATTCAAAATTAGCAGTACTCATAATTTCCCCTTACACACACACACACACACACACGCATGTATGTATGAATGTATGTATGTACATATGTATGTACGTATGTATGTATCATAGGCAAAATAACCTTTGAGCAAACCTGATCATACTATCAACAGATGTTTGGGGCAGTAATTATTATGAGAAAACAGCTAAAATATTATAATAGGGTAGGCCCAATTTAAATTTTCTTTAAGATTGTAGATCTTGAAGATGTACTGTATCTTTCCTTCCTTTTGCTTCAAATAGTGGGGTTGCACTGAGGTCTTCAGTCACAGTATTAAGTTAGATTACTGAAAGATAAAAGCTGATAATACCCTACCAAACAGCCAGAGACTGTCAAAATTGCACTTCATCTGGTGTTCTGAGCTGCTAATGTTTGCAACCTCACTTATAAAAAAAAGAAAGTCAGGATTTCCCATGCATTCTGATCTAAAAGAGTTACACCTATTATATATTACAGGTGAAGTTTTCCATTTGGGATTAAACCAAATATAGCAACAAAAAGGTAAACATTATGCTACCAACAGAAGAGAATACTTTTAGTTCAGGGTTTATCTGTGGGTCTCTTGGTGCTCTCTGAGCTGGGTTATTTTTCTGTAGATGTTTCAGCATCTACAACACCCAATGTTCCTTAGCTGGGTAATGAAGTGTCTATAAGAAATCTACATGAGATGGCACACAAATCTAATCAATAAATTAAATAAATAAATACAAGCAACCAAACTCAGAGTACAAATGACCCCCAAAGTAATGCTTCTTGGTACATGGTTATACAAAATAGAATTTCTTTGCTTTGGCCTCTAAACAATACATGTTGTCAATTACTCTTTAATTCAATAAACAGTATCATTGATGGAGAAACTGTAAAGGCGATAAGAACTAAAAATTCAGATCTAAAAATCACAAACTGCAGTTATGAGCTTTTTATGATAAATTCCCAAAAATTCATGATTTTATCTCTTTTGGTTACAATACTCATTCTGCCATTACTTTGGATGTTCTGCATATTTCTTTCTAAAGACAATGTGTAGATTTGAAGGCATAAAAGTCTACAGAATTTTACTAGCTATAAGTCTTATCTGAAGGCAGTAGTCACCTTGGTCTAATTTTATAGTGAACAAGAGGGCTTTTGGTCTTGTGATTATTTAAATTTAGTAGTTTGTTGTTTCTTTATCAAAGAATTGTATATACCATCTTAATCAATAATGCGTAGCATTAGCAATAACTTATGTTCTGCCAGGTATACAAACACTAAAACAAAAACTAAAAGAAAGTAAATTCACAAAAAATCAGTATTATAATGGCTATGTTTTAGCAATAGGTGATAGTATAAAAACATTGCAAATAACACATTTGAAAATCTAATTCTTAAAAAAACCCTAATATCTAGGCAGCACCCAAAGCTAAAAAAATTCCAATGATTCATAAAGAGGTCCAAAAGGCTGGGTGAGATATTAGGTGGTCTCTAGAGATGGAGTTCAAAACCCCAAAACATCCAGTTTTGGATAGCATACATTTTCTAGCAAACAATCCAAAAATAATTAAACTGTCTATGTTGTTTTTTCTTAAAGAAGAAAAAAAATGTTGTTTGTATTCCAAACACAAACTGCAAACAACTTGAAATAGCCTGTGGTATTTGTAACTTCTCTGACCCTGAATTTCTTTTACATACATGCTTTCCAGAAACATTTGCAATTAAATATACCAGAAGAAACAAGTTGTCTTTTTAAAATGAATTGGCCTGAATCTTCAGAGCTTTCCCCAGTGATTGTCTTTCACGTATTCACTGTAGCTAAAAATGATTACCTGTGTCAGGGCCACAGTCTTTTCAAACAATCCCCTCAGTGCATAGGACACAAACTATCCAAAGGACTTCTAAGGGCTGGAAGGCTTGAAAGGCAGTCAAAACATTGCAACAAGATTCAATAATTTTTTCAGCAAAACTCAATATAGTGCTCAGATGTATAAAGTAAAACAGCAGTGTTTGGCTAAGTAAATAAACAAATAAAGCAGTATGAATTAAACTAAAATGTTCTGTGTACTATACAGTAGAGCTGTGCCAAGCTTCCAAAGAGATGTTTGGATTTGGCAAACATTAGATCAAATCACACAATCAGCATAGGTGTGAAACTAATGGGGATCCTGTTTTATGTAGCAGAGTAAATTAGGTTCCTAAAGTGCTAAACCAATGTATGGCTTTTCTACTGCTTCTGGGGTTATTGCTGGAATTATTGTTGTAACTGTGCTAAAACATATGGGGAATGTTGGGGATTAAATGGTGATGGTTTTTGTCATGAGTAGCTAGCTGCCTTATAAATTTAATCTATTTGCCCCTTCAAATAGTAACAATCGTAATAATTTTGAAAGACTTGTATAACCAACCGTTTTATGTGACACCACTCTCACACTTTACCAGTACTATATTGTGGCACTCAGATTGAACTAAATGGCACTTCTTTCATTTGTTTAGTTCTCAGCATTTTGGATATGGTCAACCCTAACATTTTCTCTCCTTTGAGCGAATGAAGTATTTTGCTTCTCTGCTGGTCTTCCTAATGCATCTCGGAGCTCAGCTCTCAGGATTCAAGGCTGATTGATGCAATGTGTCCTGTGGGACAAAAGCTGTATTTTTAATTCTTTAAGATTGGGGTAAGTTACATCTAATGAAAATGCCAGATTAACAGAAGCACTGACCCAAACAATATCTGTAGCCTTGTCACCATTTATTCTTCTAAGAATAAAAGGTGGCAGGGCTACAGATGTTGTTTTCTATGAGTGAGAATGGTGTCTTGATCGCACTATGCCAGTTTCTTTCTACTGTCTGGATTAATAACTGAGGTCTAGTCAAAGAAAACTAAATTTTTCTGTGTGCCTCTCCAGGCTGACGTCCCAATGAAACCACAGATCAGGAGGGAAGGGCAAAGCCTGCCAACCAGCTACAGCAATTGCTTGGCAAAGCTCCAGAACCCTCCCTAATCTAAGGCAGGAAAACTCTCACAGGTATCTGACTATATACAAAAAAAGTAAAAGCACCTCTGTAACCTTTATCCCAAATGTATAAAGTTAGGCAGGGAAATAAGATAGTTCATTTCTGGTATGTGTAGATATGATTAAATATAATTCCTGAGATATGCAAGCTTGTACAAAATCATTTACATATTTCGTATAAAATGAAATACATTTAATAAGGTGTCAAAGCATGGCCACCTTGTCATGGGATTGTTGCTGGCTTTTAAGATTAGAATCCAAATAGTTGACTTAATACAGGACACCCAGAATGATATTTTGACATGATGAAAATAGGATAAAAAGGTTCAAATTAAATATTCTTTTCATTTATGCTGCTTTTCTTAAGCCTATTATTCCTTTTCAATAACCCTCAGTGTTTTGTTCATTATTTAAATGGGATTTGTCTCTCACAATGCTTTCTTTAAAAGATTTATTTTACTTACTTTCTTAACTTGATTAGAAAACATTGCATTTATTAAAGGCATTTTGGTAAATCCCTCCAATACACAGTACAATTAATGAGTGATTCTTCTCTGTTTTTGTGGGAAAAATACCATTAATATTGACTGCACTATATTTTATTTTACAAAGAGCATGCTCACATTGACAGAGTCATGATACACATCTAAGATGTACTACTATGTTTGCATGAAAACACCTGCCTCAGCCCTTTCCAATTTTCTTTCCTGTTTTTAGTTCAGTAGATTGCTAAAATATATTTATATATACAAATTGGCTTAAAACTAAATAAAGTTTCCCATAAGGATTCCCACAGTAAAAATGCCACTGAGGTAAATAAAAATCCACAATAGAGGTAATTGGCTTTGAACTACATATGTTAGGAATCATAATGAAACTGTTATCCTTCATTGAGAATCAAGCCTGTGCGTTGCCATTGTATGCAGTCTTTAGAAGATTTTGGAGGGAACCATTTTGTTTTTTGTTTTTATTGTTGTGACTGAATTCACATGTTGTGACATGGCTTCATCTACTTCTTTTTTAAAAGCTATTTTAGAGATTTATTCAACCCAAATGTTTTGCAACACGGTGTGCTTGGAGCATTGCATTTGCAAGCATATTCAAACAGGATCTCTCTACAAGCAAGATTGCATTATTTTAAAAGAAATTACAGGGAATCAACTCTGTGGACAATAAGCAAAAGCCCTAATTTCAAATAAGGCAATGGACACATAGAGAAAGAAAAACAGGAGTATGATGCTTTCAATACAATGCTTCAAAAGAGAAACAATACTAAGCATGAGCTTATTTTGAATAGTGGTCCACTGAACTGGGTGAAAGGGGCAGTTACTTGCAGATGACTAAATATTAATAGTCATGCAGTGTTTCAGATCTAATCTCCAAAGAATGCTCCACAACGCATGGGAAAGCAAAAATGGTATTTTGTCTGCAACACTATAAAGCAGATGCATTGTTTAGTTTGAATGAAGGCAAATATACTTGTCCCAGGATGATGTTGTAGGATCCAATCTGGGTCAGTCACCAGGGACCAAAGGTTTTGTCTTCTGAGCTTTCAGACTCGTGATGGAACCTGAGGATGGCCTCCAGCACTCGGAAGACTAAATCTCTGCTCCTAGTGACCGACTCAGATCAGATCCTGCATTGTTTAGTCTTTTTGCATGGCTATTCTCTGCAACATCCATGCAATCGTGACAAAAACATGGCTGTTTTAAGATTCTGCAGACATATCTACACTTGTGTTTCCATGCATACTATAGTGGGGGCTGAAACTGAAGCCGTGCTACCTTAATAATAACCAGAAAGCCGTATTTCCATCTTAAGGGATAAAAAAAAATGAGCAACTGAATGTAGCAACAACACCTTCAGGATGTTAATAATTTCAATATTAAATGTTACATGTTTCAGGAATTTTTAAAGAAAGAGACAATTTTTAACAGTGAAAGTAAGCTTTAATATTGCTTGAATTCAGACATTTTTCTCATTACAAAAATGAGAGATAAAGGCAAAGGTAAGGGGAAAAAAGAATAGGCAGAAAGTTTGTTGAGGATGGAATTCTCTTAAGCCTTGTTATTTTGTTTATGCAGCCATCTGTTTTCTGTTCTTATAATGTTCTTACAACACTAGCTCTCAACATTCTTTATCAGACAGTTTGAAGTCACTGCCGCGCTGTTAAGAGTGTTCCAGACCTTTACACCTCCGTCTTATATAGCTTTGGGCCCTCAAAACATCTGCATTGAGATTTTGGAAGCATACAATGTCTACACAGCTTAATGGATATTCAAAAAAGAAAAGAAAAAAAATGTCATTATGCTTCTGGCAAAATATATCTTGTCATTGTAGGAAAACTGAGAAAGACATTTTTATTCAACATCGTCATTTGTTGGCATGGAGTCTGGTGTCGTCAGTTTGTTGACAATACCCAACTTTACATCTTTGGCCATATAAAGAACATTGCCCTATGCCCAAATGCTGTTGGGTTTCTGCAAAGCTTTTAAGACCTGACTGTTTCATCAGGATTTGGGGAAAGGTGATCTCCTTTCTGATAGTTGCTTCTGGGTAATATGTTTATACTACCTGTCTGCTCCCTATATGCACCATGTATTCTTTACTACTTTCCATTTTGTTAGCTTTAATTATTTTAATTTGATGTGTTTTTTTTATTTGTAACTGAGGTAGCATATGAATTGAGAACTAAAATATACACGCGGACGCACACACACACATACATACAAACATACATGCATACAATATGGCAACAGAGACATTATCAGCTTGCGTTCTTGGTATATTTCCCTGCTTTCTTCTTAGGAATACCAGTTAACAAGCAATTTACAAATGTGATTTAGAAAAGGAAATATGCCAACTCAGTGTCCTTTTAAAGGTGTTGAGGTTTAGCACAGTTCAAGCAGGATGATATTCCATTGTCTCCCCATGCTGAAAACATGCTGGAGATCACACAATCTTATGGTTCCCCTCAGTGGTGGGTTTCAAATTTTTTCACTATCAGTTCTGTGGGCATGGCTTGGTGGTCGTGGGAGGGGAAGGATACTGCAAAATTCCCATTCCCTCTCCACTCCTGGGGGAAGGTTACTGCAAAATCCCATTCCCTCCTCACCTGACTAACCTGCTTTCCAGCTCCGTTCTTCTGTGCAGGGCAACAAAAGAAAACCCAGCCAATCAGCTGGGACTCAGAAGGCAGAGAAGAGATGGGGGCGGGGTCAGTCAGAGGTGGTATTTGCCAGTTCTCTGAATTACTCAACATTTCTGCTCCGGGTTCTCCAGAACTGATCAGAACCTGCTGAATACCACCTCTGGCTGCTGTACCTGGAAATGAGGAGCAACTGTATGGAGCACTTTTTGGTGATTTCAAATCCTTTCCTTGTCTGAAGAAAAATTATAAAGGCCCAGTTACACTCTGGCTCTTTTTTCTGCCACAGCCAGCTTTGCTTTTGGTACAGCCATCTTCAGTCTACCATCTCTTCCCTGGAAGTCATGGCAGTATGCTTTGATGTCCATAATTACATTGGATTTTAAAAATTAATCTGATACAGAATTCAGTCATTCCAAAACTTTAAGTTAATATATGGATTTATACCACATCCAAAATTTAGATTTTTCTCGATATAAATACAGTATTTTAACTTCATGAGTTATTTACATTTGTTTAGTTTTTTCAGATTATTTTTTACTCCTCTATACATTCTCTTTTTGTGAGTTATTTAAATTTCAGTGGTAATTATTCCATTTATTATAACTTCTAATTTCAATAAATAATGTATTCTTAGCTTAAAGCTTAATGGTGATTTATTTTATGATTCATAAATAATTATAATATATTAGTAATAATTAAATCTTAGAGCACTTGTTGGCTTATTTCAGTTTTACTATTTGTGTGTTCTGTTTTTCATTTTTATCTTTTAACACTTTCTATTCATATTCCAATAATAATAATAATAATAATAATAATAATAATAATAATAATAATAATATCAACAAATTACAGTTTCCTGCAATAATACCAGCAGAACTGCAAAAAAACTGCACTACTCGGAACATCATATATTTTAAGAAGATACTTGGTCAATGTCTAGGATGCTGGCAGCAACTTGTATCATCCATCAGTGCCAGTCAATAATATTTGTGATATATTTTTAAATGTTTAGTTGACTGAGTTTCATATTTTATGAATAAAATAATAGTAATAATATACAATTCTAAAAAAACGCATTTGATATTATGAAGGATTGAAATAACTCCTGCAACTTAATTTTAACAATTTAATTTCTAAAAAGATTACTAATATTTTTGCTTCCTTAGGGTCCATGAAATATGAGACAATTCTAAGCTCTATCTATTCAGTGCAAATGTGGTTAAAATCTACAATGAAATGAGTATTTTCATGTGCTGTGTTTCCAAAAATATAATACCATAATAGGTATTTATATGATGCAGTGCAATGTAAGGATGTGGATTCCCTAGAGGGAGAGGCTACATTCCAGAGGAGTAAGAAGCAGTTCAAGCCAGATCTTATATCTGAATGAAAGTGGATGAAGGCAGCCCCTCTCTTAGAGTTCATAGAGTATATTATAAATGCAAATAGTAGAATGGCGCTCAGATTTGGCAAAAGGTGGGAAATAATAAAGAGCTCTACTTGGAAGAATCACATAAAACATATCCATGATTTGTCATTCCAATTTGACCTAAAAAGATTTTCCATAAATATTCTAAGATACCATTCAACAATTCACTTTAAGTAGAAATAGCAACTGTTTCTTGACAGATTAGCATGGAGAGCACTTGCCTATAGAGTTGCCAAGAGTTAGACATGACCGAACAATTAAAACTAAAATTAAAACTATTTATATGTACAAATTTTAATGACCACAGCTAAGGAAGGACAAATAAACTCTCCCTCTCCTTTATGTAAAGCCCCAATGGAAATTCTTTTGTCTACTATTAAAAAAGAAAAACAATAAGATTTTGGATTTAGAGTCTAATAATGTATTTGCATCAAGCTTGGCTCATATTCTTAAATAAATAGTAGTATTTATTTTTATGAAAATGTAACACACACTTTTGGAATGTATTTCCCCATTAAGTTAATTGGAATTTAATAAGTCTGATTACAAAATGTAAGAGGTAATTTATGAATGACAAACTTTGACTATATAACCCATATTCGGGAATATCTGCAATACATCTATAAGTTGTTCCAATCCTATGCTCATGCCAGTTTCATTCTAAGCCATTAAGAAAATCTCTTTTGGACTCAGGTGTTTCAGCAACAGTTTACATGGTTATGTAATTAATGTGCATAGCAGGCTGCTCCAATCTCCCACTGGACCCTTCTCTTGTTGCTGCCCCTCCCATCTTTCTCTACCAGGAAAGTAATGACCAATCTTTTTTTCTTCCTATGAGCATGTCTCTTGTAGACATATATAGGTTTCTCTGTTTGCATGTGCAACGTACACATACATACACAAATGCATGCACATACACAACATAAACTTAATGTATATATTCCAAGTTAAAACATCAAATAAGTACACATACAAGCAGCATCTAGCTTTAAAATAAAATTTATTTTTTTGAATGTTTCGTTGTGTGCAATGTCTCCTAGAGCTCTCAGAGGAGCTAGGAGCTCTTAGAGCTCCTAGAACCTAGTAAAGCTCTTATGGCATAATCATGGTTAAGGCTTGCCTTGTAAATAGAACCTTGTGGTTTGAAACCTGATGGATTTTTTTCCTTCTTTTTAATAGCTATTTTCCTCTGCCCCCCCCCTTTTTTTTGGGGGGGGGTAGTAAATCCAGTGGTGCAAACTAAAGACCGGGGAAAACATTGACTCAATTGAAGGGGTGTTTCTATCCCTGTAAATTAGTCAGTGGCATGCTTTAGTTAGCTTATAAGGAATTAAAAGCCCACCAAGCCAAAATGGACAGAAGTACTTGACACAATATAAGGAGAGGGAAAAGTTCTTTAAAACTGCAGCAGAAAAATATGCCTGGAGGTCACATCTGTGACAAGAGCATGGTAAACACAGAATCATGTCATCCATTCCTACCCTCAAAAAATAGCTGTTGGCAACTGGGCAGTATGAATAAGATTTTAGTTGGTGGTTCGGTAACAATAGCTTAGCAACAGGAGCAATCAATTCTGTTTTACTTTTATACAAACAGCAGTGTCCATGAAAAAAAGAATGGGCGTTGGTAAATTTACCTGAGAACGCCCTTTCTATCTATGCTGCTAGAGAGCTCAGGATGGGTATGAATCCTCCTGATGACATCATCAAGCTGGATCCGTCTAGTATAAAAGTAGCAGCCTGTGGGAGAAAGGCCCCAGCTTTGACGAAGATACTTGACAGACTTTAGTGAGTGTCTCTGAAAGCCAAAACAGAATTGTGAACCATAACATACCTTACCACAATCCGGACGCAACAAGGGAGGGGCTGGGTTCTCTAGCAGCATAGATAGAAAGGGCGTTCTCAGGTAAATTTACCAACACCCATTCTCTTCCATGCTGCTGTGACAGCCCAGGATGGAACATACCAAAGCCTTCATGTCCTTGGGAGGGTCCTCGTCCAGTCTCTCATTCTGAAGTAGGCACCACTCGCTGAAGAACCCATCTGCCAAAAGCTGTGCTTGTGGAGGCATAGGAATCCAGGCGGTAGTGTCTGATGAACGGAGACGGGGATGTCCATGTAGTTGCTCTGCAAATCTCCTCTAGGGGTGCCTGGGTGGCCCAAGCAGCCAAAGTTGCAGCACTTCTAGTGGAGTGTGCTGTCAAGCCGTGTGGTACTGGCAGAGCTTTGGCTTTGTAGGCCTATGCGATGCAAGCCCTGATCCACCTGCTTAAGGTGGCAGGAGAGGCCTTGTTCCCCCAGTGGGGAAAAGGATACAAACATAGCCTCTGTCTTCCTAAACATTGAAGTGCATTTGCTATAAATTCTAAGAGCCCTTCTAACATCTAAGTGTGCCACTTGCGCTCTAAGGCATGGTGTGGACAGGGACAAAAATCAGGAACTACCATATCTTGGGATCTGTGGAATACAGAATGTATTTTGGGTACAAAGGTAGGGTCTAAATGAAGAACAACTCTATTGTTGTGAAAAGTGCAGAGGTCCTGCCATATAAATAGAGCAGCCAACTCTGACACCCTTCTAGCTGAAGTGATGGCTATTAAGAAAACCACCTTGAAGGTCAAGAATTGCAGGGACACCTTTCTGAGGGGTTCGAAGGGAGGATCTGTTAGGGCCTGGAGGACTTTGTGAAGATCCCAGGATGGGAACCTGTGAATCACGGGAAGGCGAAGATTGGAAGCTCCTTTTAAGAATCTCTGAACTGAAGGATTATGGGACAAAGAAGGGAAGGAATCCCAGGAGATGACTAAAGCAAGAGCTGCTACTTGATGGCATAAAGTGTTAGGAGCCAGACCTTTGTCAAGGCCATCCTTGACGGAGGCTATGTGGAACCCCTGCTACTGTAGGAGAGATCTTCCCTGTGACACCAATGACAAAAAACCCTCCAGGTGGCATTTTACATCCACATCGTAGAAGATATACAAGATGCCCAAGGATGACCTGGTTTGGGAGATTGGCTTCTCTTAACAGTTGCTGGTCAAGCACCACACAATCTTTTTGAACCACTGGGCATCAGTGTCCCCTGATGTAGTGAGATCATGTGGTCTGGAATCCTCCAGGGAGTGGCTACAGACAGGTTCACCAGATCTGCAAACCAGGGTCTCCTGGGCCAATGGGGGACTAGGAGAATCAGCTCTGCCCGTTCCTCCAACATCTTCCAAATGACTGTCAGAATGATGGGAAGAGGGGGAAAGGCATAGAGGAGACCGGTGGGCCATCTGCTCTGAAGTGCACTGTTCCCCTCTGCTCCCTGACAAGGAAACCTGGTGAAAGATCTGTTTACTTGAGCGTTTGGGGAGAGGCGAAGAGGTCTATCTCTGGGGTCCTGAACCTGAGGGAGAGATCCCTGAAAATGGACTGGGAAAGGGACCATTTTGTGTGGTCAACTGGGCTCCTGCTCAGCCAATCAACCTGGGAGTTGACTTCCGAGACGTGGTCTGCTGTGATAAACAGCAGATGTCTCTCTGTCCACCTCCCCAACCTTTTGACTTCCGTCATGAGGGCCCTGGACATTGTGCCCCCCTGCTGGTTGATGTGCACCTTTGCAGCCATGTTATCTGTCAACACTAGCACATGGGACCCTACTATCCTGTCCCTGAAATGTTTCAGGGCTAGAAAAATGGCTCTGAGTTCTAGCCAGTTTATGGACCCAGTCCTGCTTAATTGGGACCAGATCCCTTGAGCCATGAGACCCTCCATGTGGGCCATGAGACCCTCCCCAACCCAGGAGATTTGCATAGGGGGTGATGATCAGTCTGTCTGGTTCCTTGAATGGGAAACCCTTCGAAAGGGCTGGGGAAAGCCACCACTTGAAGGAACGGTGGACCTCTGGAGAGAGCAGGACCTTGGCAGATGTGTGGCTGGTTCCTGCTCATTGGAAGGGGAGCAGGAACCATTGTAGAGCCCATGAGTGTAGCCGTGCCCATGGAACAATGCCTATGCATGAGATCATTTTGCCCAAAAGTTTGGACAACAGTGACAGGGAGACAGTGTGTTGATGTTGGACCTGTTGAATGACCTCGATAAGGCTCTGCCCTCGGGCTGGAGACAGAAAAACTTGGCACAGAGTTGTGTCTATGATGGCTCCCAGATGGAGCAATCTGATTGTTGGGAAGAGATGGCTTTTCTTGGAGTAGATGGAAAAAAACGTGGTACTGGAGGCAATGGAGAATGGTTTGAAGATCTTGATGGGCAGAGTGGGTGGAGGATGACAGGATCAAGATGTCATCCAAGTCGCATTGGATCCTCACTGGAATAGATCAGAGTGAAGCCGCCAATGCCGCCAGTAACTTTGTGAAGACTCTTGGGGCAGACGAGAGCCCGAAAGGGCCCGATACTGGAAGTGGGAATTCTGGTAACAGAAATGGAGAAACTGGGGATGATGAGGCCAGATGGGAATGGAAGAGAGAAGATCACCCTCCCAAACGGTCTCTGGAATAGAATACAGAGTCTGCATTTTGAAGCGCCTATATGGGATAAACTCATTCAAATATTTCAGATCTAGAATGGCTCGCCACTCCCCTGAGGCCTTAGGGACCACAAAAAGCCGAGAATAAAGCCCATGTCCATGTTGTTATTTAGGGACTGGTTGAATGGCCCTTATATCGACCAGGTGACTAATGGCCAATTCCATAAGTGCCCTTTGTGAACTGTCTCGGGAAATGGGTCAGAGTAGAATTTTTTCTGGGGGTGGTGATAGAAATTCTAATTGTAATCCCGACCTTACTGTATTGAGTACCCAGCCGTCTGTCATTGACTCCTCCCATCTGGAAGCAAAGGAGGCCAAATGACCTCCGATGGGAGAGGAGAATGAGAGATTATTTAGAGCGATGGAAGGAGTGACCTCCCCTCCCCCACAAAAGGGCTGTTTACCCACAGCCTGCTCTCTGCTGGTAGTCTCATGGCATTGATCTTGATGCTGAGAATACGCTCTCTGAGGTCTGGAGAAGCGAGAAGCATTTTCGGGCCTGAATGAGGGAGGCCAATATGGGGTAGGGTGGAAGTCTGCCCTCTTTCCTGTTGATTAAAAAACTTTCCTTTTGTCTTTTGTTTCAACAACAAATGGGTCAAGGGCATCTCCAAACAGCTTCTCACTGGTACATGGGGCAGAAGCTAGTTTCCACTTTTGTCGAGTCTCTGCTTGCCAATTTCGTAGTCATAACAGTCTCCTAGCTGCCACTGATGACACCATGGTCCTGGAAGAAAACTTGGTGGCATTGCGGGAGGCATCTGCCGAGAACTCTGCTGCTGCTATGATCTTGTTGAGGTCTTGATGTGACCTACAGTCTAATGGAGGTATGCAGCCTTGAAGTTGGCGTAGCCAGTGGATGGAAGACATTGTAAAAAATGATGCAGCAGTCGAGGCCCGGATGGCCCAAGCCAAGGCTTGATGGTTATGCTTTAGTGTTTGTTCAGAGCATTTGTCCTCTGCTTTTAGTACTTCCTCAGGCTCAGTTGGAATGCTTGAGGAGAAGGAGGCCACAACTGGGGCATCTACTGGGGAACTGCCAGAGCCATAGCTAAGGAAGGACCCACATTGTAGAACCTCCTATCTTGGGACAATGGGCGGGGGCCTGCAGTGGGGAAGGCAAATTGTTCCTTGAGTAAGTCAAGAAAGATGATGGGGAAGGAAGGACCTCCAAATGAACAATGGGTTTGGAGAAGAGGGAATCCCGATGCCTCAATTGTACCATTTGAGGCTTGGGGGCAATTTCCTCTTCTGAAAACTGTGCAGTTACCAGTGCCTTGTGAAGTAGAGTTTTGAATAAAGTGGATTTGAATAGAGAAGCCAAAGGATCAGGCCTCAGATCTTCCTCTGAGAGATTTGGGTCTCAGATTTCTCCCTCTTCCAGATCAGAATCAGGGGAGGGGCTGTGCTCAGATGATTGCTCATACTCTCCTTGAGTGAGGTTCACTCCTTCTGCGTAGGTAAGATGGGTCCTTTGTTCTACATGGTGAGGTAGTCCCCTTTGGGGAATCTGCACCAGAGGAAAAGCCGGGAAGAAAGGCTGAGGTCTGTCTGAAGGTCTGAAGATGTGTTGAAGCCCTTCTGCCAGACCCTGTCTGATAGCTAAGGAGACCACTTCGTTGATGTCAGAAGATCTGCCACTCGATGGAGGATCCAGGGGCTGAAGACCTGCTGCTGTTGGAGTAAAAGTGGCCTCTGGTCTTGATCAAGAGCTGCTTTGGGCCACGGATGGAATAGATGAAGAAGAAAGATCCCAAGGAGTTTGGACTAAGTTGGGACCTGACCTGCTCAAGTCTTGAGTCCTGGTTGGATTTCAGGTCATTCTGGGGACCAGGATTGGAGGTGGCTAAGAGGAGCTGAGGTATCTTCCCTCTCCCTAGAAGTAGCTGGCTGAACAACAAGAGGATTGGCTGGTTGGGAAGCCTGTTGTAGTTGACCCCTCATTTGCTCAATAGTTTTGTTGAACTGCCTTTCTAAGGCTTGCATGCCTTTGTTTCTCTGCCTTTAATTTGGCCTGGGATGTTTTCTTAGGGCACAAAGCTTTGGCCCTAATCTTGGCCGCCACCTCCCTTTGAACATACTGGGAGTGTTGACTCCTTCTCTTTCTTTTGCCAGGTTGGGGGCCTTGAGAGATCAGGCCTGAAGGCTCTGTGTGAGTCTTGTCTTGATCCATAGTATGCATAAACGGACACAAAGGTGCTGGAAATGATCTTCACTATGTGTTGTCTATGCAGTAGCCTGAATAGGAGCTTATGAATAGTAGAAGCTGGCCTTTGGGGGATGATGCCACATAAAATCGCCACTTGCTACTTGCTTGAGAAGAAGAAGCTTTCAACATGGCCGCTCACCACGTGTGGTTGAAGAAGAAGCCTCCAAATTGGCCGCTCGCAAGAGCTACAGGCTACGCAGGGGTTAAATCACTCCTTAGGCTGTAAACAGCCCCCAACAGTGAAATCGGCAATAAAGTGAAAATTTACGATCCGCTGAGAGGCGCTGTTATTGCCGATGCAATCTTTACTATCTGTTGCAGCTGAAATTGCTGAGGGAAGACTGTGGGGGAGGATCAAGGGTTACTCCCTACTTACAGTCTCCCTCAGTTGAATCCTCAGTGTTGCAGGAGAGTGGAGCCTCATTCTCCTGAAGGCACAGCTGCACTAGTTCCCCAGGAGCTATGCCAATGATGAAGATAGCTTTTGCTTTTGCTGCTAATCAAACTGCTTTCAGAGACACCAGCTTATGGTCATCGAAAGAAGCTGAGTCATAGCTAGGGGGTTTCTCCCATAGGCTGATACTTTTATACTAGATGGACCCAGCTTGATGATGTCATTCATCAATGACATCATGAGTCATACCTATCCTGGACTCTCGCAGCAGCATGGAGGAGAAAATCCTGCTAAACTTTACACATTTATTCAAATTCAATGGCACTGCCAAACTGACAGCATGTTAGACGAGCTGTCACAGGCTTCCAACTACCTTCTTTTAAGAAATAAAACATTTTTCCACAGAACAATGTAGTGGATATAATCAGTAAGGATGTCAAAGCATTCCTGTTGCAAGTTAAGTATTCTCATTTAAACAACCATGTCTTCTGGGAAATTTGTTTAGATGCTTCAAATTCTTTCTCATATGTCTGTGCATTTACATGCCTGTACAACTGTTTAATTTCATGGCACTCCAAGGAGTAATGCTGTTTAATGTTACTGATACACATACTGATGCAACCAGCCAGAAAAGCCTACACCACAGCCATGCTGATTCTTCTAGAAGACATGCACATTATCCTGTTTAAATGCACTGCACTTCTGTTGTCCATCATATCCGTAACTTGAAATTCCAATTGCATTGCTGACCTTGAATTTATCAAGTAGTAGCTTTAACGTGGGAAAAAGTGAAGTCTTCCAGGTTTTTTTTTTTTTAGTCATCTAATAACACCTCATTTTAACAAATTCAAGAGAATACTGGAATTTTCCAAAATATAATGGGCCATGAGAGGCAGTTAGAAGGGGGGGGGGCACTTCCATTAGGTCAATGTATCTTTTAGGTGACGTCTAAGTATTTTGGCCTATGGGTGCCTGAAGAATTATGCTATAAGAATTGATTTTTGAAATGCAGTATTTAGCTTTCTTTAATATTAGCTGTTGGAATTTTGGCAGTATCCCATTCATATTCTATACACTGAAAGCTAATATAATTTACTCCAGACAAATTTGACCAATTTGACATCACTCACATCGAGGCGCGCTTCTCCTTCTCATGACTGTGGGGGATGCTGCAATGGACATAAGTGTGAAAAATGGTCATAAGCCACTTTTTCAGTGCCATTGTAACTTTGAATGGTCAGTAAATGAACTGTTGTAAGTCAAGGATTACCTGTACAAAAAAATACAAAAAGTTTCTTTGCTTGCAAAAAGGTACCCTAAATACCAATCATTAGATTAAAAATACCTGCAAGCCAGAGTTACAAATTAGAGCACCTTGAGGAATTAAAATAGTTAAAATATAATGATAACTATCAGCAGCCAACTCTTGCTCATCAAGTGAAACTCTTTAACAGAGAGGTCATTTAAGCTCTCCAGAAAGAGCACACCCAGGAGAAGCAATCCTTAGATCCATTTGTACCACTTAAAGACACCAGCTGGTCTCACTCACCTCAAAAGATATCCTAAAAAAATCATCTAGATTTAAGGAAAGGGCACATGCCCCCCAGAAAGGCAGTAAAAAAATCAGTGCCAAGCTTGCATCCTGTTTCTTGGAAGTACACCCAAAAAGGACAGTGCTAGATACCACTAAAGCAGTGAAGGAAGACCCCCCCCCCAAATTAAAAAAAAACATGAGGCAGAATAAAAATTCAAACACAATGGAAATAATTAAATCACAACAGTAGCTGCTGCTTGTTTAACCAATTATCAGAACATATAGACACAGGAACTAGCCAAATTTCTCAACCCAGTTTCTTTTCAGGAACAGAAATTAACCTTTTTCCTTCCAGACAAAACTGAACAGGGAAAATTATCCCATCAATAAACACAGGATTAAACATCACCAAGGACAGAATTAAACTTTACCAAAAACCAGTTTTAGGCCAAAAATCAGAAAGGCTATGTAAACTTACATGCTCAGCATCACAAGACCAGATAGAAAGACCTGCACACAGATTAGGGAACAAATGAAAATATTCAATGCCATCAAGACAATAAAAGAATGGAAATGGAAATGGGCTGATCACATAGCAAGAAGAACTAATGGCAGGTGGTAGAATCCCATCCCTGGTTGCTATTATTGGACAATTTTAATAGCCTTGCAACTTCTGTTTTCCCTTCAACTCCTACACTTGCTCAGTTTAGGCATCAGCAAAGAAAGATTAGATATTAATGAGGATATAAGATTGGGATAGAGCTGGAGATTTGATATGTCACAACTTAAAAGTGTAAATAGGAAGAGCTACTGTAGCTTGTCTAAACAGTCTTTATTCCAGGAATTAACTGAAAAAATGCACATCAGTCATATATACTCTTTTAATTTGAAGTGATGGGTGTAGGTTGTTTTATTTTTTGCTCTAGCTCCTGTTTTCGATGAGTTGTTTTTGTTTCTTTGGTTTTTTAAAATTCTTTTATATTTTTAACAGCACAAGCTGCCTACAGTCACAAACTTGACAAGGGCAGCCATATAAACTGAATAAAGAAAGAAATATGATGGCGGCTGAGATGATAATTTTACCGATCAAAGTTGAACTTTTGGTTTGGGTGTGCTCTTAAATGCCTGGTGTATTTCTGAATCTCTATAATAAAAAACAATAAAGTATTTCAGAGGAAAAAGAAGAATCTGCTGCGATCTCCATGGATAAGTGTGTTTGAAATCGGGAGAGTATTTATTATTAATAAGGCAACACATAGGGCAGAATCAATAGTGGCTCTGCATTTGCTTCTAAAAAAAGATTTTCGATACCAATCTAGATCTGTCACGCAGGCAAAACAGAGAGACAGAAGGATAAAGTGCAAAACTGTTTAGAAGAAAAAGAAAGAGACGTGTTTTTGAACATTCTACAGATGCAAGCAAAGCATGTTCAAAGCCAAAATAATTAATTCCAAATATGTCAACAGTTGTCAATGAATAAGATAAACAACTATCATCAGCATCTAGTAAAATAATAATACAATTGTTTTACACCTTAAAATATATTTTTCTATGTGATATTTGAAAGAGATCTTTCTGTATATAGACTTTAATTTCATATGTATGGCTGTTATGCTTCATAAGAAAAATTGTATAAATGAAGGTTCATATTAAGACCTGCTTGCAAAGTTACTCTTAAAAAGCAATTTCCATCATACTCCATACTACCATAATAAATTATTATCGTAGTACCTATATAAAGAGAAGCATTAAAATAAGATTACAGTGGGGAGCACTGGGACTTTAAATAGTTCCCCCACACAGCCTTATAGAAACACTGCAGATGGATTCTTAGTCTTCCATAAAGCTCTGAAGATCTCTGGCTTTTTGCCAAGAGCTCAGATAAGATTGGAAAACTGCATATTAAAAGATAGATCTTTGTTGTTTTTCATGTTTTAATCTGTTTTGTTTTATAGTTTTAATATGATTAATATGCTGTTTTATCTATTGATTGGGAGTTGCCCAGTATTTTAAATAAAAATAAATAAATTCCAACAACTATGTTCTAAAAAAATCAGAACCCGAACTAAAAATCAAAGCTGTTACCTGGAAGAAACATATTGGATGCAAAACCACCACACAATAAAATCCAGCTTAGAGAATGACTCCACCATGACTAACATGGAACTGTGTTAGCTTATTTGTAGACCATCCCATAAAAAATCTTTGGCAATCCAAAGCAAGCTTCCTTAAGAGACGAGGAGATGGAACAAGCAGCCATAGCCTCCTTGCTTTCATTCCATTAATTTGTCAATAGATTGTCCTCACTTTTCTGCTCTGTCATACAGCATGAGAAGTCTGGACCCTTACCAAGTTGAAATGAATCCCTGGTGGTGGAACAGGAGCTCTTTCCTATTAGTTTTAAATAAATTATGTCAAAGAGCATTTGTAACTTCCTATGAATTAAGAAATCCATTCTTAAGAATTCTGCTACTGTTTTTTATTTTGTTTGCCATCCAGTATCTGGATGACGATATTCAAACTAAAAATTACAAACTCATGTTTCCCATGACTTCCACTTAAGCAATCTTGTCACAAATCTTTCTTGCCTCCTGTGTTTGATTATGGTGCTCAACAGAAATTTAGCTTCCATCAGTTATAGTAGATGATAATCTGAATTTTCTCATTGGATCTCCAACAGGTCTCAATGACAACCTTTTTTCTTTACTGTGGAGAGAAATCAAAGAACTCTCCTCTGATGCCTACAATAGCCTCTTATTAAGTGAGCTATAAACGCTGAAGAATGTGCTTGCACTTCATCTGCACAGCAGATAACATAACCAGGAAGAAGAAGAGTTAGCTTATGTCAAAAATGTGGAGTGATTGAAGTTGGGTAAAATAAATCACGGCAGGTTTCCATCTCTACAGCAATTTAATTTTGACTCGCAGCAACTTGATTTTTTGCAAAATGCTTGTTAGATTGTATGTAAGGAACTATACCTAATGCTGAAATTTATATATGTGTGTGCTCTCAAAATAAAGATACATAAGGCATCTGCAGTAATATAAGACAGTTATATTATTAAATATTGCAATGCAAAAATCCAAAATGGTTTTGTATCTTTGATATAGAGCTGTGATGGTGAGCCTATGGCACGCGGACCGTCACCCAGAAGAGATGCACTGTGCATGTGCATGCGCCTCCTGACAGCCAGCTGATTACTGGGTATCTACCATGCATGTGTGTGGGGTGGGGAGCACACAGCATGAGTGGGGGGGAAACCCACACATGTACAGGGGTAGGGGGGTTGCATGTGCAGTGTATTATGGGTGCAGGCACACACATGCTTTTGGCACACAATGACGAAAAGGTTAGCCATCACTATAGAATAGTGATGCATAGGCTAAATGCAAAATGGTTTATTTCTCTAAAGTTGTCTATTCCAGATTGTGGCCTCCACAATGCTCAAATAAGTGAGTTCTACTCAGATAGTTGTTTAACAGAGGACTCAGCAATATACCCAACCTTGATAACTGCTTCCACTTTTGAAAAATAAGACTTTTAACTCAGTTTGTTTATTTATTAAACTTCTTAACCCTCTTAGAGGGGTTCTGGGCAATTTGCAATCCAGACATTTGCTGGTCTGGATATAACAAACAAATCATTCCTTGATTATTCTTCCATCAAGTTTCATTCTGTACACCTGGAGTTTATTGAGAAATCATGCTGGAACCATGAAATGGTAATATATTTAGTAGATTTAAATAATAATCAAAAGGAAATGCTACAATAAAATAAACCTAAGATTTAAATATGGATACATCTATATTTCATTATTTATGTTGGTGTTTTCTCCTTTAATATTGCACAAATAGTAGGGATTCTCTTCTATTTTATTTAATCTGTTAAGATCACAAAAAGTTATTGAAGGAATAAATGCTTCTCTCCCAGAGAAGTATATTTTTCAGCAATTCATGGTATTGATATGAAATTAAGCATGAACTCAGCTCAGAGAAGGTTAATTTCCACAGAACTTATTCAGATCAATACATAATTAAATTTCAACTTGCCCAAGTTCTGTGTACTTTAGAAAAATGATGTGAAGGCAGAGATAATTATAAAAAACAAATAAAACATGAATTTAAACCTTAGCTTGGTATACTCAAGCTTTATTTTTAGCAAGATTTTTTTTAAAAAATCAGGTGATAAAAACTATCTGACTAAAAGAGATTTATCCTCTTAACCCTTTAATTTGACATGCGATCACAACATACCTCAAATGGTGCAGTTTTACATCGCTTGTTAACCTAGCAGCAACCAAGTTCCCTTTGTCAACAAAAGTAAGCCAAAATATTCTATGCATAGTTCATCAGGATAATTCCTGCATTCTAGCAATTCTAAACTATTGCTAAAATTGTGTTACTGTTATGAGCTCAGACCCCTTATATTCAAAACCAGAAACAAAAGTGTGTTTATATTTAAAGTAAAACTGCCCTATTGTTGTCTACTTATGTGTCTGTGTATAAAATCACATTTTTCTGATTTATTTTTAGTCTTCTACTCTCTACTAGATGGGAGAAACAACAAAAACACCAATAATTGGATAGCTGCAGATAAATTAAACAATGCTTTTGTAAAAATGAGTATGGAGTCCTTTTATGGAAAATGAGGACTCAAACATATTTCAGAATTTTATTTAGAGAGAATAACATGGGGTACTAATTTATTTTTCAGAAAAGAAAACATTGATATTATTCAAAGACTATAGAGCTTATGCAGTGGTGGTGAACCTTTGGCATGCGTGCCACAGGTGGCATGCAGAGCCCTCTCTGTGAGCATGCATAACATCATCCTACCTCAGCTCCGTCACACATGTACGCATGCCTTTCACCAGCCAACTGGTCTTCAGGTGTCTGCCCCACATGCGTGGGGGTGCAGGGGAAGGGTGCATGCATGGGGCACACATGTGTATGCAGGGCATTTATATATTTGGACCAGACGATGGTCACAAGGATATAAGGTTGCATTTTGTATTGTACCTGTGCTATAATAAACATAATGCTAACAGGCAATATTTTCCATGACTTTGTTCATGCATTCATTTTCTCTATAGGAAAGAAGAGGACAAATGAAAATGAAGCAATAGTGTATTGTCAGGGCATATCATTTTCAGAGGAAAAAGGAAAAAGAAATAGTAACATATATACTAATAACAACAATATAATGTTACTGTTTATAGTATTACTATTAAGTATGTGCAACAGAATAATTTTAACTAAATTTATCTTTCTGTTAACTTATTCATAATCCTGTTGCTTACATTGGCATACTTGTAGTTATAAACCATCTTTATGTACAGTTAATACATAGCAATAATCTTTCTTCATCTAATTTTTACCTCTTATCTCCAACCACTCATAAAATCTATCCCATGTTGAGTAATATTCTGTATCTCCTTTGTCCATTATTTTTAATGTCAATCTATCCATCTCTGCACAGTCCAATATTTTCCAATTTACATCCTCATCTGATGGAGTATTCTCATTTTTCTAATATTGTTCAAATACACTCCTTGCTGTATTCAAGATGTTTATGAATTTAAAAAAAAGTAAAGCACTTGGAAAGCAGCATTTTATCATCAAAAAGATCTGTGAATAAGATGTCATTCAGGTTAAATATGTACCATATATGAAGAGCATGTATATATAGTGGGCAAATGCTAGATGTCATGCTCCTGTTGGAATCCAATTCCAAGGGGGAGTTCGAATACCTGATAGGGAATGGGAGTGTGGCTCTGGTGGCTGTGGAGGAAACTGGGGAAGGGCACAGTCTGGCTGGGCATTAGAGGAAGACCCAGACACATCCTCTCTTCATCTTAGGGCACACAGGGAGGAACGGATAAGGGAGCAACATAAATTATGTGAGTAATGGGGGAGAAAAGGGCCCAGATTCCCTTCATTAGCTATATAGCTGGGAAAACAGGATTTAAAAAGGGTGTTTGTGCACAGCACCTTGCTGGAAGCAAAGTGTGTATTATCTTTGTTTGTCAAGTCTTATCTGGGTTCTGGCATCCTCCCAACTGTGTGTGTTTCATTATCTTTTGAAGTCTGCAATTCCTTATCCTAGCCTGTCTTGTTAATTGCTGCAGCATGGCTTGTGTTGGTTTTTATTTATAATTTATATGTACTTTGGGTTTGGACTGAATTTCTTCCTTTTAAACACTGTTCTTGGGAGAGTTTTTTCTCCAGCTTATAATAACTGGACATTGGGGGCCAAGTTAGAGGTATTAAAGGGACTTTACTTACTTTTGTGACTTTGTTACAAAAACAAAGTGCCATGCCCGGGTCATCACATTTTGCTTCCAGCCACCCCTTCATCTTGCTTCTGTTTTATGTGGGGTAACCATGGATCAGCTCAGAGTAGACAATGACCAACTAGCCCAGCAAGTAGTTCTTTTGACTGTGCAGATTGTGTGGATGCAAGCTGGCCACGCCACAAATGCCCAGTAGCGGTGCTGGATATATTTGATGAATTGCTGGCCCAATTTTTAGCATTTTGTGGGCAGTGCCAGCTTTATATGAGCCTTCAGCCAGAGGACTTCCCCACTGACTGAGATAAGGTGGGGCTTTTGATTAGCCTGTTGTCAGGATCTGCATCACATTGGGCAATGCCTCTATTGACCCAGCCCAACCAGTTGCTGGATAATTTTGCTGAATTTTACCATCAGTTAAGAGCCATATTTGAGGACCCTGTTTGGGCCCAAGCGGCAAACAGGCGATTGAGAGAATTGAGGAAGGGATGAGGCTTGCTCACGGACTATATTGCTGATTTCGGATGGTTACCCAGGACTTGCAATGGAATGAGGCAGCACTGATAGACCAGTTCCCGGAAGGTCTCTTGTTGGAACTCCTGGACAAGTTGGTGTGCACTGAATGCCCTTGCACCCTGCAGGAGCTCATGCATCTGTGCCTTCATGTCAATGCCAGGCTTCAGCAGCGATGGGCGTGACAATGGAAGGAGACTGCATCCTCTCCCATCAAGACAAGTGGAAGTGCCTCTGGAAGTGCCTCTGGATGAGCCCATGCAGTTGGGGGCTGCCTGACCTCACCTGACCCAAGCTGAAAAGGATAGGCATCGTCATGATGGCCTATGCCTCTATTGCATCAGCCGAGGACATTTTGTTGCCAAGTGTCCTGTTAAGGCACTTAAAGCAGTGACATCAGCAGCAGTGGGAACTGAGCATTGCCCGGCCTAGGGGGGTTTGTAGGTCGGGCTCCCGTGACATCAGGGCCACCATCTTCACCATCTCCACTCCAGTTGTACTTGGTGAAGCATCTCATGCTGGCAGCAAGTGTGTTCATGCCTGGTTGGGGAATGGTGAAGATTCAGGCCTTGGTGCTCATTTTGTTGTGCAGTGGTCCATTCCCCAGGTGTCACCACCGGTATTGGTGGAGGGATTGTTGGTTGTCCCCTTCATTCCAGACCTGTGGTTGCTGCAACCAAACCCCTCCACATGCGTATTGGGCAGCATGTGGAGAAAGCCATGTTCTATGTTGCCGCAGTACCTCATTTTCTGGTGGTGCTGGGTTTGGAGTGGTTACGGGCCCATGATCCACAGATCATCTGGTCATCTGGAGTAGTGCAGTTTTTTGGCAGGAAGTGTGCCACTCATTACCTGCACGCCTGTGCAGGGGGTGTCACTACACCCAATGACTTGAATCTACCTGTGGAGTTGGTGGCCATTGCTGCAGTCCCCTCCAGGCCTATGCCCACACAGGCACCTTGTTCCCATGTGCCTATTATTCACAGAGGTTGTAGGTTCGGGAGCGCAACTATATGATATGGGACAAGGAGCTATTGGTGGTTAAGGTCACTTTTGAGACATGGTGGCACCACCTGGAGGGGGCTCGTCACCAGATTGAGGTTTGGATGGATCATCGCAATTTGAAACATCTATGTACAGCCTGGACATTGAACCAGCATCAGGTGTGATGGTCATTGTTTTTTGCCCGATATTCCGAGTGGGTGGAATCAGTGCACTGACACACTATCCCAGAAGCCCGAGTATACTCAAAGGGAAGACAAAATCTCACCTTGGACGGTGATTCCATTGGAGCAGTTTGCAGCCACTGAGGAACCTGTGGACCTTCGGGTTAGGATTCAAGTGGTGCAGCAGTAGGATCCATTCATGGCAGCTCATTGTTGAGAACTGGATGGGGATGGGAGACAAGAGACTCCTTGGGCATATACAGGGGGCCTATTGTGGTTCCATGATCACATCTATGTGCCAGGAGGTCCTCTTTGTGGCCTTATCCTATGTCAATGCTATGATAGCCCAGCAGCAGGACACTTTGTGGTTTTCAAAATGCTGCACCTCATCTCTAGGACATTTTGATGGCTGCAACTTAGGCATGATGTGTCGGGATATGTGGCATCTGTCGACAGGCCAAGTATGCTTCAGGTGCACCCCCTGGTCTCTTGCAGCCATTACCCATGCCAGAAAGACCCTGGGGGGAAGTCCCATTGGACTTCATAACTGAGTTGCCCCCATCGAAGGGCACTACAACCATTTTGATGGTGGTGAACATGCTGACCAAAATGGCCCACTTTATTCCATGTGTGGGTCTTCCTATGGCAAGAATGACAGCCCAGTTCTTTATCTCCCATGTATTCAGGTTGCATGGGCTACTGGACCAAATAGTGTCAGACCAGGGTGGGGGTATAATTTATGGCACACTTTTGGCAAACCCTACTCATGGAACTGCAGGTACAGGCCTGTCTGTGATCCACTCATCACCCCAAAACTGATGGAGGTACAAAGAAAGTGAATGCTATCTTAGAACAGTACCTCCGCTGTTTCAGCAACACATAAGAAGAAAATTGGGTGAAGGTGCTGCCTGTGGCAGAATTCACTTACAACAATGCTCAACATGCATCCACCCATGTGTCTCCATTCTTCACCAGCTATGGTTTTCATCCATGACTATTCCCTTTGGCTCTGTCTGACTCCCCAGTTCTAGAAGTGGATATGTTCTTGCAAGAGTTAAAAGCTGTGCACCACATGGTCCAAGACCATGGAGAGAGCCAAGGAGGACTACAAATGCTTTGCAGATTGGCATCATCATGATGTTCCGCCTTTAGCTGTAGGCAATTGGGTTTGGCTCTCTACTCGATACTTACCAACAATGCAGCCATCAAAAAGTTCAGTCACTGCTTCTTGGGACCTTTTCCGGTTGAGGTGGTGATCAATCCTGTGGCATTTCGCCTATCCCTGCTATGGACTATGTGTATACATCCCATCTTTAATTGATCCTTGTTAGTCCCAATATCGGCCAACAGTCCGCATAAACCAGCTTCACCTTTTACGGGGAGCCCCTCAGGGAGAGGTGGAGTTCTAAGTGGACAGCATTCAAGATTCACACCAGTTGCGCGGCCGATTTCAGTATTTGGTGGCATGGAAAGATTATGGACTGGAGGACTTCACCTCCAGTCATGTCACAGATGTACATGTCTCTCATCTGGTCCATGATTTCCATGCCCAGTTTCCACAATGTCCCCATCTGCCTGGTCCCAGGGAAAGAGGCCCTGCAGGGGGGGAATAGTGTCATGCTCCTGTTGGAATCCAATTCTGAGGAGAAGATCGAGTAGCTGACAGGGAGTGGGAATGTAGCTCTGGTGGCTGTGGAAAAAAATGGGGAAGGGCACAGTCTGGCTGGGCATTCAGAGGAAGACCCAGGCCCACCCCTTCTTCATCCTACAGCATGAAGGGAGGAATGGACAAGGGAACAATGTGAATTACGTGGGTTACAGGAGAGAAATGGGCCCTGATTCCCTTCACTAGCTGTAGCTGGGAAAACAGGTTTTAAAAAGGGTGTTTGCACCCTTTGCTGGAAGCAAAGAGTGCATTATCTTTGTTTGTCAAGTCTTATCTGGGTTCTGGTGTCATCCCAACTGTGTGTGTTTCATTATCTTTTGAAGTCTGCAATTCCTTATTCTGCCATGGCTCGTTAATTGCTGCAGCATGGTTTGTGTTGGTTTTTATTTATAATTTGTATGTATTTTGGGTTTGGACTGAATTTCTTCCTTTTAAAAACTGTTCTTGGGAGAGTTTTTTCTCCAGCTGATGATAACAGAGCATTGGGGGCCAAGTTGGAGGTATTAAAGGGACTTTACCTACTTTGGTGACTTTGTTGATTTTGTGCCACGCCCTGGGTCATCACACTAGGGCTCACTGAGCTGCTTGCATGTAGTTCTGAAATGCTTCCTCATTGCCAATTTGCCCTTCCATCCTTTGTAAGTAGAGTGTCTCTTAAATCAGGGGTCCCCAATCCATGGTCCATGGACTGGCCATGTTCCACAGCATGTCAGAAACTGGGCCACACAAACAAGTGAAGCCCCATCCATGGGATGCAGACAGCATGAGAAACCATGCCCCCTCTGGTCTCCAGCCATGGAAATGATCCCTAGTTGGGGGCCACTGTCTTAAGTCATACTTAAGTTCTAGTGAATACATGGTGTGATGACCCGGGCCATGGAACAAAGGCAACACAATCAGATAATCAGTAGAAGTCCCTTTATTAGCTCCAACTTTGCCTCCAATGTCCTGGTTACCTTCAAGCTAGAGGAAAAACTCTCCCAGGAATAGCCTTTGGCTGCAGAGAATCAAATCCAAAATGTGGTCAACAAAAACTGTAACTGTAAGTCCAATGATGGTAATATGAGTTAATTAGTCTGGCAGGGCGGGAGCAAGAATTCCAGATGTGAAGGAATGGCAATAATTCAACATGGTTGAGAGGACACTGGGAACACAGAAAACCAAAGTGAACAAAAGATAAACTCACGTTTGCTCCCAGCAACCTCCGTAATCAGCATGCATCTCTTTTAAATTCTCTTGCCAGCTGTGGCTAATGAAGGGAATCAGGGCCCTTTCCTCCAATGTAATCCATACAACCCACATTGCTCTCTTCTCCATTCGTCCCTGTGTACATTAGGATGAAGAGGGAGTGGGTCTGGGTCTTTCTCTGAATTCCCTCTCCCTTGTTCTATCTCTCCCTTGTTCTATCTCTCCCCTGCTCTGTCCATCCAGACTTTGCCTTCCCCAGTTTCCTCCACAGCTAACAGAGCCACACTCCTACTCCCTGTCAGCTGTTCATCTTCCTCTTCGGATTCAAACTCCGACAGGGGAATGACACATGGTGTTTTCTCAGCGACAATATAGGAAAATATTGCCAATGTGATCTTTTAGGATGATTAACTTTCCATGTATCTTTGGGATTTCCAGGGGTCTTCTGTGGAAGTATGAATCATGCTTAGCTTTTCCAAGATCCGTCAAGTTTGGCTAGAGACTGCTACAAGCCACTACTGCTATTACCCATAAATTAGATTTAAGCAATGAATATGCATACTTGTACAGAACTTCCTGCTTGAAACAGATGGGAATAGCATTTGATTCACTTGAGATACTAATGCTATTAGTTTTTCAGAGGTATCAATAACTAGCCACAACAAATACACTGAACTTTTGTATTGCAATTAAATATTAAATATATATTTTAAAAAATAATACTGTGAATATGACAAAAAGCTGCATACCTTTGAAATTGTAAATGATTTCCCTGGTGAAATGACGAAAATATTTTCCTCATTTTTTTAAAAAAAAATATGCATCAGTGTGATGGGAGAAAAGTGCAGGCTTTCAGACTTTCCTATTTTTAGACATAATTAGGAATCAGGCTTAAGCACCAAGCTGTGCCTAATTGCATGACACCCCAGAATGACCAGTCCCACCTTTAGCCTGCAATCCTATCAGGCTAAGTAAAAGAATAGAGTAACCACAAAAAGGTAGCATTGTAATGAGAGAAGAAGCCACAAGCAATCAGTCTCCAGTTAGAGGCATGTGATTATTCTAATGTTTCATTCCTCTTAAAAATGGAATTCTCCAGCAATGCTACTGCCTCTGAAAGTACAGATTTTACCTAACAGAAACCAACCACTTACATCTACAGAACTCTGTCCAACTTCCCCAAAATCTGTTAACAAATCTGATCCCCTGAATTTCCCACCTTAAATGTGACTTTTGCTTCTCAATTATGGCCAGATCTTCAAGTTGCTAGTCTTGCTTTTTATTTCTCTGATATTTATGAGCAACTTTCACAGGTAATACCAACAATTATTTAATTATTTCACTTCAGTGCCATAACTAGATCAGGATCATGTCATATGAGAAGGAAAGCCTACACCAACGACTACTTGGTATATGCATTTGTTTGACACAAAAACAGAAAAGCAAATTCGATGGAAATTGTGTTTGACCTCCGTAACCATGCAAGGAAGGATTGATTTTTAAGGAATAAGAGTTCCTGTGAATTATTAGGCTACTCCTTTCTTGATGTGGTGAACCTAATTTGTGTCAAGCTCTCATGTACTAGAGGAAAATAAAAAGAGAATGTGATACTTCTTTTACACATTGTGTAATTTTGACCTGAGAATGAGGCACGAAGAACAGATGACATGATACACTTTATAAAAAGCTTTCTTGACACGTAATTCAGGGGATTTCTTGTGCACTACACGTGCATTTTTTTAAAAACCAGTGTATTGCTTGCATCACCATTTACTTAATATAAAGAGCAAATTTTAAATGTGAAAATGTCACATTTTTGTTTTAATTTTTGGAATTTTCCCTGTGATACATTTGTCCTCAGGCTAATGCAGTATCATGTTTATTAATGTTCTCTCCTCTTTCTCTTTCTTTCTGCCTTTTTCTCAGGATCTCACTGAATAAAGTTAATTTATATAGGACTGATTATTTACAGCCTTGTCCTCTGGATTCAGAAAGAAATTCAGTAATGAGATATTACTTTGAACTCAGCATATTTTATTATAATCATATAGTTTCATATGTCATATATTTAAAGGATGCACATGTATTATATTCTTCAAAAATATGCTCTTAACTATTGTACTTTTTCTACCTTTTAGAAATGCTGTACTGTACAGAATGCAAGCATAGAGCATAGATTTGCAGTTCCTGTGATGCACATACTATGGGGCGATAGCTTTCCTTCCCTTCCCATGAAATGGTCATTTTGTTAAATGAGTTAACAACCCCCTATTTATCATTACTTTGTCTTATGTCTGTCTAACTTAGGGAAATACACAAAGTAGGTACAGAGTTAAAGCAAGCACATTTTACAGATTTTCATCAGGTACATAATCTTTCCAGAGCTAATTTGATAATGGCCAGAAAAAGCTGGCTGTGTTTTGTATTGAATGGATCATAACTTGTGATATCACTAATCCACCCTAAAGCTGTTTCTAAGCTTTTATACATGTTTAGCTTGTGTTTGCCAAAATAATCATAAGAAAATGTTAAATTATCTTTTAAATGTATATATGCACAAATAAATATATATGCATTGGAAAGGTAGAATGTTGATGTTTTAAATGAAACATTGCATAAGACAAAAGTGAAAAATTAAATCACAACTTGAAGCATAGATTATGATGTTTATAGCATAAGAAGGGAAAGAATGATGTTCCCATGATATTGAAAGAAAAAAAAATATTTGTTCATCAGATATTCCTATAAGAGAATTAAATATAAACCTATTCTTGGTGAATTGAGGTTTTCTGGTTAGTGTGTACAGAATGTCTCTGATAAACACTTCAACCTTAAAGACCTTTAACTATAAAATGCTACACATTATTTAAAATGAAAAAAAGATTCAATTTCTAGTTTCCAATATCAGAAAAGAAAGCCAGATCTTTGGGATAGGTATGAGAATGTCAATATACCACTTTTAAAAATAATTCTAGACCAACTATATTGCATTTCTAAAGACTAGAAAAGATAACAACTCATTTGAGCTGTGTGTGTTTGTACCTATTTTCTCCTTAACAGTTGGCAAAATCTGGCTGACCTTGCCAGGGCTCTGAAGCTAAATAGGATTGGCACTGATGAGTAGATGGAAGGACACTGTCAGATAATTTTTAAAGCTGTAAGCTAGAAAATAAAGTTTTTTTAAAAAGCCATTTCTGCATTTTTTCCAAGAAAACTATGATATATCCATGTAGTTGTTACTTGATTCGTTAGATTTAAAACCTTCTTTTCTCCCAGAACCCATAGCACCCTCTCATAACCCCTCCCCCCCGGGTGAGATAGATGGGGCAAAGAGGTGATAAGTGACCAAGAGTTACCCATTGGGCTTCTACAACTGGAAAAAGGCTCAACATAATGGTGGCTTCTTTACCTTTCTTCTTAACTCATGTTTTCCTGTGCAGGTTTCTTAGCACACAGCCTGTAGAGTCGCAGGAGGGAGGGACTGTTTCAGAGAGAGCAAAACTTCAGCAGGGTTTGGAATCTTTGGCATATATATGAAAAAGGTGAAGGAGGGTCCACCCTAGCAAATCACAGAGTATATCAGGTTTAAACCTGGCAAGATTTCTGTTTATAGCTGAACAACAATAAAATAAAACTACTCAGGAATAACTCCTTATGTTGTTCCATGGGCCTGACTCAGCCAGGATCAGTTCAAAATACATTAATGCCCACAAAGAAGGTATAGTTGATATCCCCTTTGCATTCCATGTACAGAAGCCAATTGATCTGCAGTTAAAGCTTATATAGTCCATGTTAAATCAGTTGCTTTCCTTAGCCCAAGAATTGGGTTCCCCAAAAATCTGGCAGTCCTCAGTTCCAATATGCTTTTAAAAAAAAAAAAAAAACTTTGCTACAGTGCACTGTCAACCAGTTTTATCATTTTAATGAAATCAATTTCCAAAACCTCTTGGGAAATCTAACTAAAAATAGACAGAATGAATAGAATGTAATCTAAGCAAAAATAAACAACATGATGACAATCTCTTGAACAAAATGTACTTACTGTTAAAAGTATTAATAGAAATAACATTATTAAAACAGGTTTATGAGAAACTGGAAAACCTGTTACAGTTCCTCCTAAATTCTTTTACACTGATTAAAAATTCCTGTTTGTCTCAAAAGTAGATTTAGTGTTGAAAAGGTGTGCAGGTTACTCCTCTCCTTGAACACACTCTCTGTCCCATGCCCACCTATGTCAAATCACTCCTTTTCCAGAACTGCTTCTCAAACTGGCATTTTACTGAAGGCTTGCTAAAACTGGAATCCATATTACAGTCATCCATATTTTTGAGTGAGACTTTGTTTTTCACAATGAAACTAGCTGTTGGCCAATAGCGGCTGAGACTAGCTTCCCAAACATTGAAGGATGGGTTATCAATCATTCTGTTAGCAAATCCTGCTGACAAAATGATATCATCACATAGGCTGACACCTCCCTCCACTCTTCTCTATCTCTACACATAACACTTCCTCTGTGTTACAAACTTCTCTGTGGATAGGACCAGTGGTAAGATTCTAACATTTTTACTACTGGTTATGTGGGCATGGCTTGGTGGGCATAGTTTGGTGGGCATGGCAGGGGAAGGATACTGTAAAATTTTCATTCTCACCCTGCTCCAGGGGTAAGGTTACTGCAAAATCCCATTCCCTCCTCACCCCACTAACCTGCTTTCCAATTCCATTCTTCTGTGCAGGGCAACCAAAGAAGACCTAGATCATCTGGGACTTGGGAGGCAGAAAATAGATAGGGGTGGGGCCAGTCAGAGATGGTTCTTTGAACTACTCAACATTTCTGCTACCGGTTCTCCAGAACTGGTTAGAACCTGCTGAATACCACCTCTGGATAGAACTTCATGGACAAATAAACCTAAACATGATATGATTTAAGAAGAAATCCAGAGTGACCTAGGCTATGGATTACATTTCCTCTCCTCTAAGTCAAAGGTACATAATGATACCAGCCACGTTTAACTTTTTGATAGTACAGTAGAGATTTTGGTTTTCCATCTTTAAAATGGTAGTCAGCATCTTTAGTGCTTTTAGAATAGGAAAAGATCTCTATTTTTAGTTCAAGTTGCTCCTGTTCTATGCCCAAGTTCAATTCTAAACTGAATTAAGAAGTGTTGTGTATAGAACTTAGCAGACTCCAAATACCTTAAACTGATTGGCCGAGAAGGCCGTTCTCGGATTGGTTACTTGGGAACCATTCTGATTGGCCCACCGGACGGCTGATTTTAAAGGACTACCAGGGAAATCAAATCCCAGTTGTGGGCCTTGGACATTTCCTCGTCGAGTTTAAAAATCATGCCGAAATTTTGCCTCTGACCATCGTCGACCGTGATCGCCCTAGCCTGCTGGGAATCGGATGGTTTGTGCCCCTGGGAATCAGGATGACCGGGATCAACAGCATCGTTGCGGCCAACTGGGAAGAAAGCCTGTTGCAAGAGTTCCGGGATGTATTCCACGGGACCCTAGACAAGTACAAGGGGACCCCAATATCGTTTAGCCTAGACCCAAAAATAACACCCATCCGGCTCAAAGCCAGATGCGTCCCTTTTGCCTTAAAACCAAAAATTGATGAACAACTAAACAAACTAATAGCACAAGGGGTGTGAGAGCCAATCGACCATGCCAGGTGGGAAACACCCATTGTGACTCCTGTCAAACCAGAAGGGTCAGTGCGCATCTGTGGAGACTATAAGGCAGCATTAAATCATGCGCTCCAACAAAGCGCATACCCAGTACCTGTTGTGCAACACTTATTGCACTCACTAGGGGGAGGAAAATTTTTTGTGAAGCTTGATCTCGCACAAGCGTTGCAGGGTCCTGTTGACCCTGCAACCACAGAGGCACAGACTATAGTGACACACAGAGGGGCACTCAAGTGCAACCAACTTCAATTCGGCATGAGCGTTGCCCCAGGTGTTTTCCAAAGTCTCATGGAGCCCCTTCTAAATGGAATCAAGGGAGTCGTCCCCTATTTTGATGATGTACTAGTGTCAGCAAAAAATGCAAACCAACTAGAAAGTAGATTAAAAGAAGTATTACGAAGATTCAGAGACACAGGCCTTAAAGTAAAGCGAGAAAAATGTAACCTAGCCACCAACCAGGTCGAATTTCTAGGCTATCTCATAGATGAGCAAGGGATACACCCCGCCGAAAAAAGATAAAGGCAATCATAGATGCACCTAGACCTGGGAACAAAACTGACTTGCAAGCATTACTAGGTCTCATAAATTTCTACAATGTGTTCCTGCCCCAAAAAGCAACTGTAGCAGAACTCTTGCATCGGTTGTTAGACAAAAAAACTATCTGGAAATGGGGCCACCAGGAACAAGCAGCATTTCAAAATATCGAGGATTTATTAACGTCTAACACCGTTTTGATCCAGTATAGCAAAACCCTGCCTTTGACGGTCACCTGTGATGCATCGCCTTTTGGAATCAGCACCATCCTGAGCCACAAGCTACCAGACAGCAGAGAGGCACCGATCGACTTCTATTCAAAAACACTGTCTAAATCGGAGAGAAATTACAGCCAATTCGACCCAGAAGCCCTCACAATCATAGCCGGAGTCAAAAGATTCCACAAGTACCTTTAGGGTAGGACTTTTTCGATCATCACTGATGATCACAAACCCCTTTTTCGACCACAAACCCCTGCAAGGAATTCTGGCAGGAAACAAACAGACCCCGAACATTCTATCACCAAGAATGACGAGGTGGTCTGAATTCCTCGTTGCATACAACTGCACGCTCACCCATCGCCCAGGGAAGACCATCACCCGTGCAGACACTTTGACCCGTTCCCCGCTACCCATCACAGAAGACGACCCAGCTCCTACCGTCTCCACCCTCCAAATAAAGTCCTGGCCAAACCTGCCACTAACCACAGCAGATGTTGCTAAAGTCACCGCGAAAGACCCACTGAAAGCTTGCATTCTACATTGGATAATTAAGGGCTGGACGGACAAAAACAAAACTGAGACTTTTAAAACATTTCGCACCTGACAGACTGAACTTGGAAAGTGCTGTATTTTGTGGGGTGACAGGGTGGTAATCCCAGAAAAATTACAGGAAGAAGTGCTGTGCATGTTGCACGAAGGGCACCCGGGCATAGTTAAGATGAAAGCCCTGGCCAGGAGTTACATCTGGTGGCCAGGGCTGGATAAAGACATTGAACATTGGGTGGCTACATGCCACGACTGCCAAAAATCAAGGCCTACCCCCCCACTGGCACCAGTCATGGAATGGGAAACTCCCAGAGGCCCATGATCGAGACTGCATATTGACTTTGCTGGGCCAACTAAAGGGAACACCTATTTGGTTATAGTGGACGCCTACTCGAACTGGTTGGAAGTTATACTTATGGCATCCACTACCACCAAGGCAGTCATGAAACAGTTGAACAAACTTTTCGCCATGCATGGGCTACCTGATGTTATCGTATCAGACAATGGGCCCCAGTTTACCGCTTTGGCATTTGAGCAGTACTTGGCTGCACAGGGCATCTGACATGCCCTGACAATGCCGGCCATCCGGCTGCTAATGGATGGGCTGAATGCATGGTTCAGTATACTAAGGAGGGCCTAGAAAAAATGGACATGGGGGACGTGCAAGAAAAGCTTAACAGATTGTTAACCATGCAATACATTACCCCTAGCACAATCACCAACAAGAGCCCAGCAGAACTCCTCATGGTTAGGAAATTGCGCTCCTACCTAGATAGACTGCACCCCACATATACCTGGGACAAACCCCGACTCCTCCAGCAAGTATCGCTCATTTGAAATAGGCGATCTGGTGTACACTAAAAACCTTACCGGGGACCCGTTATGGCTTCCAGCCACAATCAGCCAAATCACAGGCCCCCGGTCTTACCGACTTGTGCTGGACGACAGGACAGCATGGAAGCAGCACATTGACCAGCTTCGCTCTCGCACACTAGAACGCAACACCACATCATCACCATAAATAAACAAACCAAAAACAACTGAGGAGGGGGGGGAAACACAAAATAACAAAAAAAGGGAGAGATGAACAACAAACACTTCACAAAGACACCCAAAAAAACAAAAAAAGCACTCACCATTAGATGACCTCCAAAGAAGAAGTCCGGGAGCAGGAGAACGAGGTGAGGCCTTCCTGGAAGGAGACAGCTAGGCCAGCTCGACCAACCCGGACGAACCAGGAGCGAGCGGCGGAGCCACCTCAACCAGCCCGAGAAACTCAGGTGGGAGCAGCAAGGCTGACTCACCCTTCCAGGAGGTTCCATGGAGAAGATGCAGAGAGAAAGCGATCCCATCCGAACCATTTGAGGACCACGCTGAGACTGAGCTGCACTGGTCAACTAGGACCCAAAAAAGCCCCACCTACCTGCATGACTACGTGATGCACGTTGGACGAAACCAAGGGGGGAGGGATGTTGTGTATAGAACTTGGTAGACTCCAAATACCTTAAACTGATTGGCCAAGAAGGCTGTTCTCAGATTGGTTACTTAGGAACCATTCTGATTGGCCCACCAGATGGCAGGAAGACTTAAACCACTGTCATTGGCCACAAGCTGTGAGCAAGCCGCTATAAGAAGGGCTGCCGCGGCTTGGGCAGTTGTTCCGTTACTAGTTGCTTAACTTGTAAATAAAAGAGCTGTTTGTGGGAACCCGGTCTCGCGCACCTTATTTCCTAATGGTACAAGAAGAATATGTCCAGACCAAAGCATTTCTACAGTTTGCATGATAGTTAGACTTTAGGCTCTTTTATCCTCCCAACAGATAATTCTCCTGCTGCTGTGCCCTTCTAACTTACTATTCCAGGAAACTAGTGACCAATGCTTTCCTGTAGATATTTCTTCCTGGACACACTGTGTATATACTCATAAATAAGCCAAGAATTTGGGATGCCAAAATGTGCCCCAAATTCGATTCAGCTTATACACAAGTATTTATAATAATACTTTTCTACATATACACAGTATTTGTATATCCTATGTATGCTCATGTACAATCCCCTGCTTAAATAACCCTCATAAATGCCAAACCAAATTTCCTGAAAACAGGGTAATTGAAGGATAATCCAACTGTAGACAAGCCAATTGTGAAAGTTAAAACATACAAAAATGTTGCGAGTTGGCTTACCTGCATATTTTTCATGGTATTTAAAAATTGAGGGTCAGCTATACACAGATAGTCTTTATATGCTAAATTATATGATGCATATTTCTGAGATATATTACACATGCACAATGTGTGTGGATGTGTAAGTTTAATATACACTATTTAAAGTATCAAAATGTACATATATGCAAGCACACATCGCTACCATTGTCAAACATGCCTTTCTTGTTAACCCTTTTGCATTCTAATACCTTTGAGATCTTCCTTTTAACATTAGTATTATTTAATAACGTTTTTAAAAAATTTCCTTTTATCTCAAGTGACTGGAAGAATGAGGCAACACTGGAACTCTGGACTTACTATTTGCTTATTAACAAAAAAAGCAAGTCTTAAAAGCTCATACACTGTATTAAGAAAACCCAGTAACCAGGTTCCTTCATCTATCAACATGCTAGCTCGGGTTAACATAAAAGGAAGTAAGGCACTCCAGTTGAAAATGGAAAAGAGCTCTGAAAGTGGAATAAGACAAACACCTTCAAACTGCAATATTCCTGAAGATTTGCAGTAAGATGAGGTGAAGAATGAGATAATCTTATATTTTTTTGAAAATGATTACTGTCCCATTCCAAGCAAAGAAAAACTAAACGCGGTAAATAAGCTAGTAGGGCTTTTTATGTTAAAACTATTAATCTTACCAGCCTGTCTTTAATTTATGCTGAGAAAAGAAAGTATTAAAATAGACTGATCTTTCCTGTGTAGATCCTCCAAATAAACTGCATCTCCTTGATTTGTCTCGTCACCGACCTTGTTTGTCCCATTCTGATTGCCCATCTTGTCTTCTCTATGCCACTGTGCTAAACCTTTCTCTTGCTGGCACCCTTTGTTATCTGCCTTCCTCCTTATTTCTGCCCTGTCCCAAATACAACCCCTGCTTCTTTGTGCTTTCCATCTTTCTCCTGTTGAGTATATGCTCTCCTAAAGATTGTCATACAAAGGAGAATCTCTGCTTCCTTTCTTATTCTTGAATTTTCCTCAAGTTCCCTTTCCCCTTCACAATTTCCCACTAAATCTCTTTTTTTTTTCTCCATTTCTTCTTTACTTGGCTCTGCCTCCCGTTGCTTGCTTCATACTCTGTCATTTTTTTGGTTATTTATCTCTACTCTGTTTATCTCCTTCAGGCTTTCATTGCTGGATCACCTGTCCCTCTCCCCACCACTTTTGCTCCTCTATCTGTCTCCTTATTGTATCAACATAGTGTTTCTTCCCTGATCGATTGCTTCCCTGTTACACTGCCCTTCTCTAGGACCCAGTTTACTCTTATTTCATCAATTAGTCCATCTTCTTGCCACTTCTTAACCAGAGGTGGTTACCATTACCAATAATGGTGATGAGATATTATCTTCTACCTGCATTTGACACAGGAACACCTTCATTGACTCACTGGGAGTCTTTGTGACTAACATAGCTCTTAACTTGAACTAATGGATGATTCAGGGGGAAAAGCAGTACATAGCCACCATCGCCCACCAGAAACTACTCCCTGAAGTGATCGCCACACTCTGTAAATGGTGTGAGTGTGTGTGTGTTGTGTGTGTGTGTTGTAACTGTTCTCTTAACTTTATTTTGTTGAGATGCTGATGGTGAAGGACAAGGTCTTTGCAGAGCTCTGGAATGCAAAGGCTTGTCATGAAAATGTCAAAAGTAATAACTCAACCTCAGTGAGTTACAGATTTGACCCAGAGTTCCTAATTGTCAATTCTAAGAACAGGTTTGCTATTTTTTTTGTTTGCTTAAAAAATAATAACGCTGGCCTTATTCACATACAAATATAAGATTTCATTGTAATTAAATTTTTATCTGCCTCTCCTGTTTTCTAGGACAAGGTTCAGATGCCTTAAAACATAGCTGCTACAGATGATATATAAACAACTACAGAATTGTATTTTTCATTTTTACTGATCCAATTATGTAAAAAACCTGATTAAGAAAATGGCACATCTATGAAGATATGAAGGTAAGCTTTATTTCACAAAGAAAAAAAAATCCATTCTTGAATTGTTTGATTTTTCAGCAAAACACGAATTTCCTCATTTTATCCTCTGATTCTCGCATGTATAAAAGTACCTTGATTGTTCTCTATTCAAACTAATTTAAAGAATGCATGTTATTTTCAGCAAATATGATTTCACATATTAAGCCATGCTTTACAGACCCTCGATTCCTTTCAATGAACACTGATGTGATGAGTCATAACACCAATGCCTAACAGAAGAACATCTTTCTAAAAATATCCATTACAGATTTTTATACTTCATTGAAATAGGAGTTTAATCCCATATCAGAATAAAGATATTTTATGTTAGTGATCTTCTCCACTCCCACTAGGGAAATAACTTTTTCTGCCTTGCTTTCTTCAACATCATTTCTCCCCTTCAATAGTCGCCCTTCCATTAAAGATATATTTGTACCAGCTGTTGTCCCATACATTCCAATCCAGTTCTCGAAAATAACAACTTGGCATGTTTACACCATTAAAATGTTTATATTACCATTTTGTTTTACTCATAAGAGACTTATAACAGATTTTAAGACATACTAATACAAGGATAATAAGACATAAAATAAAAAATTTAAATAGCTAGGTTGGCAGAGATATAATGAGGGGATTCACCTAAAAGTGTGTAACTCCAACAGCTTCCACACTTTTCAAAATACCTATTACCTAATATATTGGGCAATATTACCCAAAAAAAATATATCACAGAACAATAATAAATAATTATTCCTCTCTTAAAGAACAACATGGGTGTGTAGAAAGTGTCTTTGTATTTCTTGTTGACATAATGCCCAACTGTTGCATAATATTAGCAAAGGAAATAGTCAGACATTTATGTTCAGTGCAATCTAGCAGTAATTAAGATGATATAAAATTATACCAGAAAAAAATTACTAACTTGAAGGCCGAGCGTGCTGCCCACATTTTCATTTTAACTGGCTGAAATGAACAGACCTTGCCAGCAAATAAAATTACTACTAGTTCTCATTAAAATATGGTGGGGCAGTACTTGGCATGGGTAGCTGTGTACTTTAAACAGCTGGCATAACCACTGTCAAGTTGCAGTTATAGATGCAGAATGTTCAATAAATGTGACTGGTCAGTTAGGTTATTTCTAACCATGGGTTTACTCCTCTTTTGAAGAGTCAAAGAAAAACTCTCTCTTGTATGCCTGCAACCTACCAACTGAGTGAATTTTGCACAAATCTTTAGCAATCTTAGTTGTAGACCCATTTTCCAATATAGCCAAGTAGGCCAACAAGCATGGAAAAAGGATTGTAAAGAACATCAGGAAGACACTCTCTTGCTTTATCCCACTAAAGTATCCTCCTCCATGCTTGTGACTCATCAGTCTAGCTTGCAAGAACAGAAGAGGAATGTGGAGTGAAATGCCAGAAAATTATCAACAATATGCAACCTCTGTCTTCAGCCAATGCTGGAAAGGAACAGCAGTATCGACAGCACGTTTCTACATCCAGGAACCTCTGTAAGTAGCCAATGCAGTAGAAAAATGGCACATCTGCCCATAAACAAAGTAATAAAAACAATAAATTTAATAGATTTGCTGGATGGATTTAATAGAGAGTGCTAGGCTTGTTTTAAAAACAGAGGTCTAGCACTTTTTCAAAAAGAGTAAACCAATGTCAATAAGAACCCCTTAAAACCTGGCAAAAAAGAAATCACCCTTAACCTATTGTGCAGGCCACTGTCTCTTTGGAAGGCAAATTTCAAGAATCCAAGTCAAAATGGACTGAGCCATAGAAAGCAGAGCCCAGTTATCAGAGGAAATCAGTCATGCCAAGAATAGTCCAAAGTGCCCAATAGGAGCCTGGGATCTTCAATTCCATTATTCAAGAAATGTGATAGGTTGTGTCCAACACTGGAGATATTACTTTAAGAAATGGAACTGCTAAAGACAACTTACAGCTGCTTCAATTCAGAACACAGGTGTGCCCAGTACCAGGGATGAACCCAAAGTTATCAACTGGGGATGATAAAGAATAGTAAAGACCCATGGGCAACCATTTTACATGACCAGTTACACCTTCCTCTTTTATGAGGGGATAACAAACCAGTGATAATATGCTGCAAAACTTTGCTTCCCCATCATCTCTTGAAAATCTGTGATTTTTTTTTCTCTCTCTCCTGTGACTCTCCTATAAATAAAACCAACTGCCATGTGATGGTTAGTGGACAGACTGCCTGATATATCCCTCTGTCTCTCTTAGATGTATTGCTTCACTTTGTAACTTAAAAAGTTATGTGTGTAAATTTAACCCCCGAAGCAGTAAGTGCTGATTGGCCATTTTAGGATGAGCAATTACTGGCTGAAGATGTTTCCCATAAACTTAATATTATGGCAAATATATTTGGCATCTGGGGAGAATGAGGGAAAATGGGGTTCCCCTTCAAATTTAAATTACCAGTCACTTCTCTTTCTTCCTGAACAACATTTCTGAAGATTATTTCTTCTTATGGTTGCCGCATATGCTTTCTCCAAGCAGAGGAAGTACATCAGAGAAAAAGGGCAATATAGTATAAATTTGCATAACATTTGCATAGAATTAATGTTTATTTTGAGAGGCAAATCTTAGAAATAATGAGTAATATAAACTATGCAACCACTCTGGAGCTCTAAAAACACTGGCACTTCCAATCTCGAGAAGGCAATTTTAGCATACAGAAAATGGTAAATCAAGCTTATTTTATAATTAGCTTAGTCATAATACATATAACACCTCTATGCTGGTTCCAGTGCCTTTTACCAACTGCCATTACTAATCTCTAATTTTTAAATAACTGGTAGAGGGCTTTTGTAATAAGATTTAGTAACTTGACTTGGAAATATTCCTGCAAGGATGTTAGCTTTTGTCCTTATAAACATCCATGTCAAATTCACTTTTTAAAATGATAAGCTCTCTTGGATGTTTTCACATATTTGGGGTGGGGGATTAATATTGAGAAAGGCATATTAGGAAATGTTCCTGGCTTAATAATATAAAATAGCTGTAGCTTCTGCTCTGAACAGTAAAAAGCCTTTTGTGATTGGGTTTTTTAAATGAATAGTATTTTGTGTTTTAAAAAAGCTTTAAGATTTTGCAAGAAAATGAAAAGGGGTAAGTAACTAAATACTGTCATTGACTGATAATGAGGAAGAACTACTTATATTTTTCCTGAGCAGAAAGCATGGAGTTCAGCATTGTGCACAAGCAGTCCATTCTAGCTGTCCATCTCGTTAAACAATTTTCAAAGTGTTATGCCACACCAACTACGAATGATGATAATTTTATCCCAACACTAATTTAAAATGTCAGACTATAAAAGACTAGGTGAGGAGAGGACACTATGACTCTGTAGACACTGCTCAACTAGAAAACCTATTATCAATGATTAGTTGGGATGACAAGCCACAAATTCTTTATATCTGCATGGAAATACAGGATCAGATCAAAGGGCTCTCTTGTCCAATGTTTGTTTCCATCCCTGGATACCTAGATGCTTCAGAAACCTCATAAATATATAACCACTCCTATAGCCATATTTCTTTTTTAAAAAATATTTTTTGTCAATTTTCTTTTTTTTTACATCGTAAAACATATCAACACCGTTCTTGGCATCTATACAAGATTTTGATTTAAATATCATATTGCATTATATTGCGTTTATCTACTATTAAATAATATTTTAAGCTATAATTACTATTCTTATATTTTTATATAGTTTACAAAATTTTAATTTACTTTCTTAAGGGTTGTTTCAATTAACATTTTTGTCTCACTTCTTGGTTCTGTTTGTTAGCCATTTATACCAATTGTTCCAAATTGTAAAGAATTCAGAGTCTTCTTTTTCTTTCAATTTCATTGTTAGCATATTCCTCTCAGCACTTTCTGTTACTTTGTGTATTATTAGTTCTTAATTGGGGGTATTTGGTGTTTTCCATACCTGCGCAAAGGCTATTCTGGAGGCTGTTATAATATGTAACACTAGGTATTTTACTTCTTTCGGTAGTCTTTATTTACTGATTCCTAATAGAAAGGATTCCGGTCTGAGCTCAATCTGATAGCCAGTGATCTCTTTTAACCAAGAAAGCCCAATGGTCTACTAGAGATGGTTTTCACAGACAATTGCACTCTGATATCGAGGCATTGATCTCACAATTTCCATTCAAGCCTGTAGTCAGCATCACATCTTTTATCTTGCTGTTTATTTTGATATTCAAGATAGTTAGAAAAAAATAAAAAACAAAGTTATTAAAATTGTTAATTAACAAAATAATTCAATTAAAATCAAAACCTAACATAACAATATAATATAATAATCTTGAACATTTTGGGAGATTGGTTTTTACCACTTTTCCTAAATTCCAGAAGAACAAATGTAGCCAATCAGATGAAGGATTTTTCCTGTATTATGGAGCAATTTGCTTTGGGCAAAAGGGACATCTTCAGAAAGAACTTTCTTGATTATCTAAGTAATCAAAATAGTTCAGTTTTGACTTCCTAGTACACATCTGTGGGGGAAAAAACACACTTTTTGCATTCTACTCATACACAGGCATATGCTTCTCATAAAAGGAAAAAAACGATAACATTAGAAATAGCAACCATAAGCCAACTTTAACAAAATCTAGAACTGCATTTATTGCACAGTAAAACATAATAAAACCAAAATATTCCTGATACCTTTCTTCATCTAAGATTACTATTTTTATTCCATTGATCCAATAGTCTCCAGTTTCATCTGCTATATTTCATTATAACGGCTAGCCATGTTTATTTACTTAATTTAATATGATATTATAGTATCTCAGGGAGGGAGGGAGGGAGGGAGGGAGGGAGGGAGGGAGGGAGGGAGGAAGGAAGGAAGGAAGGAAGGAAGGAAGGAAGGAAGGAAGGAAGGAAGGAAGGAAGGAAGGAAGGAAGGAAGATTTTGATACTCACTACAAGCTTCCTATAAAGAAACTCAATGGGAAACCAACAGGAAGTTATTCCTGTTCTCATTGATTTTTTAAACTGCGCATGACCATTCGGTTTCTCTGTTTAGACAAGGAAGTATATCTGAAACAATGACCCAGTGGGTCCTGGCTTATCTAATGTATTCTAAATAGGAAATGGAAGAAATAAAAAGAAAATTCATTTGTGACAGGGTATGGTATTATTTTGATGCAAGGGAGTAATTTGACACCATTTGTCAGATGGTGCTCCATTCAAAATCCAAGAAAGAAATACTTAGACTCCTTTAATCAGAGAAAAGATAACTTTTACTGGAAATCAAGTGGTAGCAACAAAAGAATTCTGAATATGAGCAAATGGGCACGTAAATCACATATACAAAGTAATGGCAATGTTCCCACTCCCAATAGTTCAATTGGTTCATCCGATTAAAAGTTGTGTATATCATCATGTGGGCATCTCCAGGTGGTGATAAGGCTTCTGTCCATTGACCTTGACAAAGTTTGATAAAGAGTTGCAGCTGCGCATAGCATAGAATAGAAACCTAAGCAAGAATGTACCCCCCCCCCCAGTTTATACAGCTCTGGTTTGAAACACCTCCATCTAACTTCCCATAACTATTCCCCCCATTACTTATGACAGCTGAAAGATGCAAAGCAAAGGAAGATCCGTCCACACCTCAAATGGGTGTTTTGCCCCTTCTAAGAAATGCCTCCAGATTAACAGATCCCAGTGAACTGCAAAAGCTTCCTTTTCCCAGATGGTCCATCTTCTTTTGGTTCAAATTAGTTTACGGGAAGTATATGCACACAGTTGCAGAGTCCCCATCTCGTTTGCTTGTAGTAACACTGCCCCAACTGCTATGTCACTCGCATCAGCTTGGATTACAAAAGGACTGTCTATGTCCGGGTGCTTGAGTACTGATTCAGCAACAAACAATCGTTTCAACTTTTCAAAAGCAGCTTGACATTCCATGGACCACTCCAGTGGTTTACTAGGCTTTGGTTTCACCTCCCCTTTGGTTTTTGGGAGATTTGTGATAGGCATTGCTATCTTCACAAAAGCAGGGATAAATTGACAGTAAAAATTGGCGAACCCCAAGAAACTTTGAAGTTGTTTCCTGGTGCAGGAAGGGGCCCATTCCAACATGGCATGAACCTTCCCCTGATCCATTTCTATGCCCTCATATGAGATGCAATAACCTAAATAGTTATTTTTTCCTGGTGGAATTCACACTTGGACAACTTTGCATACAGCTTAGCGGCTCGAAGTTTTTCCAGAACTGACCGCACTAGTTTTACATATTCATCACGAGTCTCCATGTAAATAAGGATATCATCAAGATAAACCAACACCCCTTTGTATAGATGTTCATGCAACACCTCATTGATCATTTGCATGAATACTGCAGGGGCCCCCTGTAGGCCAAATGGAAGAACATTGGAAACAACCCATTGGGCAATTAAAAGCAGTTTTCCATTCATCTCCTTCCTTAATTCAAACCCGGAAGTATGTTTCTCTCAAGTTGAGTTTCATAAAAATTTTCCCTTTGGCCAAGTGGGCCAACATGTCCTTCATCAAGGGGAGGGGGTACACATTCTCCACTGAAATAGTGTTCAGGTTTCTATAGTCAACACATAAATGAAGGGAGCCATCTTTCTTTTCACGGAACAATAACGGGGCTGCTACCTGGGGTCTAGTGGGTTGGATAAAACCACGTTCCAAATTCTTATTGATAAATGACCGCAGCTCTTTTAGCTCCCGCAGTGTCATTGAGTACAGTTTCGGTTTTGGGAGTTTCACCCTGGGTAAAATTTCAATACTACAATCTGTTGAACAATGGTGTGGAAGTTCATCTGAAGCCTTTTCACTGAATACTTCCTTTAAGTCCCAATATTCCTCCAGAATTTTCTCCTCCCCTTTCATGTTCTCGGTGCCAGTGGAGGCCAGTTCAGTGGGACTCTTGAGTTTCGGTTGAGATTGCCCCTCCCCTTCTGGGCACTGGTCAGTACATATGCACAATGACCCTCTCCTCCAATCAACATGGGGGTTCCATTTCTGGAGCCAGGGCAACCCCAGTATAAGGGACTGCTCCATCCCAGGAGCCACAATAAAACACAAAGTCTCTCTATGCTTCCCCATCATGATTTCTATTGGTTCTGTTATGAAATAGGCAGGGCCGCCCACAACAACCGATCCATCCAATTGGCAAAAGGCTATGGGCATTTTTAAAGTCTTTAGCCTTAAGCCCATTTTCTCCACTACCTCCGAACTGATTTTGCACCTTGTGCACCCAGAGTTTGACAAGGCGAGCATTTCCCCTTTGGCCTCCGATGTTGGTACTCTTAATCTCACTGGAATGGTCATAGGGTCCTTGTTTGGACTTACCAGTGAGTCATCTTCTGATTTGGATTCACTCTCTTCAGAAGAGGTTGGAGTTCCCAGCTCCTCTCCATTCGGAGGGGTGATCTCTACAACCTCCTCTGCTTTAAGTGCCATTTCATGAGGCTTCGCTGGGTTTTTTTCAGGTTTTCTTCCTCCTCCTGGCACCCCCTTTGATTCTAACTGGGCATGGCAATCTGCAGCCCAGTGACTTTCCTTCCCACATCGGAAGCAAGCAGTGGTCTTGGGTTTTGCCATCATTCTTCCCTTTTGAGGTTTTAAGGCTTCTCGAGGGCTGATGGGGAGGACTTGTTCCAACCAAATCCCCCCCGGTGTCTGTTTCAACTCAGATCAATTTCCACCTCCGCTGCCAGCACGTACCACAGTTGCAGCTCATTGGGGTCTCTTCTGGCAATACAGTTTTGATATACATCTTCATTTAACCCATCTTTAAAAGCTTCTATCAGGGCTCCCTGGGACTAGCCTCAAATATGACACACCAGCTCTTTAAATTCCTGGGTGTAGTCAGCCACTGATCTCCGCCCCTGACTTATGGTCTTCATCCTAATTCTGGCCTTACGTTCAGCAAGTGGGTCTTCAAACCTGGCCTGCAGCGCAGTCATGAACAGGTCATAATTGAACAGCTTAGGGACATTATCATTATGCAAAGTCACCATCCACTTTGCAGCTGTTCCCTCCACAACCCTGGTAACACATCTAACTTTGGCTGCTTCTGAGAAAAATCCCCTCCATATTCCTCCATATGGCTCCATACTTTTGCCAGGAAGAATCCTAACTCCTTGGGACCCACCCCCCATATTTTACTTCCAACAGAAGCACCTTTGGAGTTCTATGTCTTCTGGCAATTACCCCTCGCGCTGGGGGCCCATGGGCTGCTGCTGCCTGTTGTGCTAGCCCGGGTTGATTTATGGGGGTGGCTACTCTGATTCTTCTGGCTGGGGCCGCCTCCCCCTCCTCTTCCTCATACCTTTGTTCAGATTGAGGTTCTCCGATAACTTCATTTAGAAGATGCATAGCTTGAGTTAGTAAAAAATTCTTTCTTTCTTTCCTTCTGCCATGGCTCCTCTCTTCCACGCCGACGGGTAGTGGTCACTCCTGGAGGAGGCTTTTCCTCAGGATCCTTCTAACCGACTCCCAGGGACCATTTGGGTTTAACAGCTGGTTTTTCCCCAAGATTTAGTTCTGCTGACAAGTCAGTTTCCCCTGCTTCCTTTAGCAGCAGAGAATCTTGTCCTCCAGTTGCTCCCAGGTCTTCTTGGTATGGATTAGACATTGTGTTCAGACATTGTCTTCGCTGGCTGGATTAGACATTGTGTTCAGACCCCTTGGGAAGAAAATTTATTAATTCTCCGGATGGGCTGGTAATGTAGAGATTCAGAATAATGTCAGGTGGTGCTCCATTCAAAATCCAAGAAAGAAATACTTGGACTCTTTTAATCAGAGAAAATATATCTTTTACTGGAAATCAAGTGGTAGCAACAAAAGAATTCTGAATCTGAGAAAATGGGTGCATAAATCACATATACAAAGTAATGGCAAGATTCCCACCCCCAATAGTTCAATAGGTTCATCCAATTAAAACTTGTGTATATCATCATGTGGGCATCTCCAGATGGTGATGAGGCTTCTGTCCATTGACCTTGACATAGTTTGATAAAGAGTTGCAGCTGTGCACAGCATAGAATAGAAACCTAAGCAAGAATGTAACCCCTCCAGTTTATAAAACTCTGGTTCGTAACACCTCCAGCTCACTTCTCATAACCATTCCCCTCTCCTCCCCACATTACTTATGACAGCTGAAAGATGCAAAGCAAAGGAAGAAAATCTTGAAGGCTGACACCATCTCTAATTCAAATGTATTACACATGATTATTGCATAACATTTTACACTTACAGATACAATGATTGATGAGATAAACTCAGACCCTCTTAAGAGTTCTGCACTGTAAACGTGACAGTTCTAAAATGGTGAAAACTATATAAATACCAGCCAAGTGCCTTGCTCTGTTTAACTGAAATAGTCTTTAGACTGAAAAATCAATCTTCCAGCAGCCTTTTGAAAACTTGTCTCCTTCACTTCTCATTCAGGCTGTAAAACAAGAAAATTTGTACTTTATGTTATAGATTAGAAGATAGTAGTGGACTATAATTACCTAGAACGGACAGAATTACCGAGAAATGTATTGTAATGAATCCCTTCTAAGAAAACTTTTCTGGCAGGAAAGAAATGATGATGTGTCATCTCCAAATGATTCCTCAATAATAAAATAATGACAGCTCCTTAGTGAACCATTTTTGAATTAAATGATCTTTCTATCATGTAAATTACTACAATTATGTAAATACAATTTTTCATGGTATACCCATTTCTTTTTTAAAAAAAGACTGATTTATTGTCATATTGTTATCATATTTGCATCTGTAATGGGGGCTAACATACACAGGATAGGATGTGTCGGGCCCATGCTGATTCATGCAAGAAGCCTCCAAACTCTCCTTCCACAAACTTGTGGAATGCACATTCCACAAAATCCAGGGAAGAGACAACTAGACATGCTGTCATTAGCAACTTTACACTAGCTACTTAAACCTTCTCTGACACTGTTGTACCAAAGGAGGCAAGTAGCAACTCCCTGCTTTCAGATGTGTGACTTTGGGAGAAAGCTTAGACTTCTTTCCCAGAAATAGCACCGCCAGTTCATATAGAATTTAACTTTTTCTTGAATAGAACAGTCAAATACTTTTTAAAAAGTGGACGAATGGATGAGTGGATGGATGGATGGAAAGAAGGAAGGAAGGAACAAAGGAGAAGGTGAGAAGGAAGGATTTCTGAAGAGGTTGAGCTCTTCCCTCATATACAAACATGCATAGATATCAGTCCAAGTCTCATTATAAAATAAATCAAAATCTATATCACACTTTTCTTCATTCATCTGAGCTTGCTGCCTATATTTTCTAAGGAAAAAAGCAAACAAATCCTCACAAATAAACAGAAAATTGAAGCTGCATCCTTTTTTTCTTTTAAATAAAAAAAAAAAACCTGAGAGAAGAAACAAATTGATTCATCAGAATTCATTTTTCTGTGCTCTGTTGTCTGCACCAATTACTTGGATAGTCTGACCAGCTAAATTTTTTTCAGTCCTTTCAGGAACTGGATTTCTTAAAATAGAATTTCTTCACATCACAATATCTTAAAAAGCTTACATTTAATCTTCAAACTCCATGAAATAGGCCAAGAAAAGAGGTTTTCAAAGATGAACAGAAACATAAATGTCCCTCTACTTTAAATCAACATATATTCAGTCTACTACATTGTCTCTTTCTTGGGACAAAATATTTTTTGTGTAATTAGTTCTTCTCTGAAGCCAATATAACTTGTAGAGTATGGATTTCTTCACTATACACAACACAACAATCAATTGTCCTAGTTTCTTATTCATTCTTGAACTTTCTTCCTGATTTATTTCACCTTGTCTGACAAAAGAGAAATTACAATGCCCTCTGTTATCCCATGCACATTTTATATGCATGTGAAATTAATAATCTGACAATTATGTGCACCAACTGGCATAATCTGTTAATTCATTTTTCTCTTATGCCTGATGAGCAATAAGAGGAATTTACTTGTCACAGTTGTCAAAATCGTACTTTGAAGATGTAAGGGAACAAATTATTGCTGGTATTGCTTAGTTTTTTAAAATAAGGTTTTCTTCTCAATCGTTGGATATACACTATAATTGCTAAAAATTTAGGACGACTTCAGATAATTATAACCATGAAAAGAGGGTTCAAGGTGATGCTTTAAAATGACTATGATATAATAAAGTACAATTTATATTGGTCAAGTTGTCTAACATATTTGGATAGTTATGGTTAGTTAGATAGAGATTGCAAACTTCAGCATTGGACAAGTAAACCTTTTAGCCTGAAATAACCCAACTGAGAAATGGTTAATGTTCACAGCTATGATATTGGGAAGCAGTACAAGAGGCTGAATTTAACATAAGGTTCAAGAAGAGTGTTGATTAAATGGACTAAAAGAGGTGAAATCTATTATACTTATATAATACCACAGAAGATTTCAAACCTAGAGAAAAACATACGTGTAAAGAAAATAGAAGGTGTTTATGGTGGGGAAGGGATGGAAGGCCCCTTTTTAATTTCGTAACTAATTCAGTAAGCATTATTCCTGCGGTCCTAAAGCTTTCATTATCAACCAAATTCATTTAATTAGATGTTAACATCTGCATTTCCTAACGATATTTAACAGTGTTGTTAAGAGATTCAATACACTGAGAATCACACGGTGCCGGTCCTTTGTTTTTGAACACGTATAAGAATCTTGATTTAAGTATAATACAGTGTTAGTAAGGGAGAATTAATTGGACTTTATTATTAAAATTAAACTATCTCCAAAGTATTTCTGATTGTAATGAAGGTGATGGTTTTAGAGTATTACAGATGGTTAAATTATTCAGAGGTGTATCATTACAAAATTTACAACTGTATTTTTTTAATATGGACTTATTTATATTTTATGATAAAGGCAATTAATTGTAATTTGTTGTTATTATTAACTTTAATGCAACTTCATAGTACTAAAAATTAGTATGAGATTGAACAGTTCTCCTTTGCTATCTATTAAATCTAGTGAAAGAAAGAATCTCACATGAAATAATGAATGCCAAACCGTTAGAATGTTGAGGCATAATTTACATCGTGGCTGCAGTGTCAGTAGTGCGTGTTGTCAAGAAGTGGCTAATCATAAAAAGTTGGGATTAGTATTTAGAGTATTATCTCTAGAATGCATACAGAGAGAAAAAGAAGGCTGTGTACCAACAATCAGAAATAATCAGGCAGAAACATTGTTCTATCTGCTTTCTGCAGACAAAAGTAAATTTCTGGTTATTGGTCTAGAACAGTAGTAGCTAACTTTTTTCAGCTCCTGTGCTGAAAATTGCATGTGAGCATGCACATGTATGCTTGCATGGCAGCACCCAGAAGGCAATTGTGCTGGGCCTGCCCATGCCTCCTGCGCATGCACGTGTGACCCCCCCCGTGTGTGTGCCGTGCATCTCTGTGCACATGTGCATGATTCCCCATTCTCTATGCATCTCTGCACATGTGTGTGAGACCGCCATGTGCTGCACATCTCTGCGCATGCACATGTATCCCCCGCACATCCCCACACCATGCTTATGCATGTCAGATACGCAAAAATTAGCTGTTGGCGGGGGCACACACGCACATGTGCAGTAGGGCTCTTCTGGGTGACCTCTCACATGCCGGGAGAGTGGCTCTGCGTGCCACTTCTGGCATGCATGCCATAGGTTTGCCATCATGGGTCTAGAAAATACCTTTATTTATCAGTTTTTCCCTCAAGTGCCTGTGGGGTAGACCTTCAAAGCACTGTGCCAAATACTCATCAATTTTATTAAGTATGCATGATAATATCACATTCTAACAATTGACTCACAGACATATCACATTTGAAAACTGTGCCCTGTTATGATTAGCTATATAAGGAAATGTTGACTTTAAAATGATTTGGTTTACTCTTGCTGTAACATTTTAGCAATAAGATATTGGATTATGTTCCCACAGCCCTAAAATCAGGGATTAAAAACAGAGGTGGTATTCAGCAGATTCTGACCAGTTCTCGAGAAATGATAGTGGAAATTTTTTGTAGTTCAGAGAACTGGCAAATACCACCTCTGACTAGAGATTTTACAGTATCTTTCCCCTGCCACGCCCACCAAGCCATGCCCATAGAACCGGTAGTAAAAATTTTTTGAATCCCACTATTGCCTAAAATGTACTTTGTCAGTCTTCTTTGACATGTGACTGACACCTCATTTCCCCTTTCATAGTTATGTAAAAATTACTTATCTCTTGTATAAATTAGTAATCACAACTCTTGCACTATTCCTTATTACATGAAAAATTCTTTATGATTCAGGTGACATTTTAAAAGGTGGGATTCTAAAGTTAGATACTTTAATCTATATTTAAATACTGTGCTAAGCCAGAGGTTTTTAAATAGTTCTGCTTGACTTGCAGTGCCAAACAAGATTAATGCACTTTTAGATTCTGACAAAATTTGAATTTCTAGTAGTATTTCTTCCAGATCAATTCCTGAAATAAACAGGAACTTTGGGATATAGAGTCTGAAATATGGAGTTGTTTGTACCATTTATCATTTCCAAGAATTAATACTTTTGGCATATCACAAACAAAGTTGAATATTGCAACAAAGATATTAGAATTGTAATTTTGCCATTGCTCAAAGACAGAACCGAGTCAAAAAGTAGAAAGCAGATGAATTAATTACAAGATGTAAAGCAGAAAAATTACAGATCTATTCCCAAACTTTGATTTAAAGAAGGGCATTGCATTGGATGCTATTTAAGAGATTAGAAACGCAGGAGGCATTTGGGAAGAAGAAGAAAAGTTGTTGCATACAAGTGTCTTGTGTAATTTGAATTTAAAAAGAAAATAGAAGAACAAATACAGCAGTAGATGATGTATGGAAACAACATCTAGCTTGGTTGTCAGAGAATAACACTGTCATTTTGAAAGACAATACTAATTGGGAGTGAAGCAGTGCTTTGCCACTGCAGGAACAGTTTTCCAACAAAAAACAAACCCTACTATCATCAATTATTGAATGAAACCAACTGAAGCAAACCTTGTCACTGCCTATTGCCCATAAATTCTCCTGATGTCAGGCGCAATAAACCAGAGCAATGCCATGAACTGGTCAGAGCTGTTCCCTTATTGTTGCTTGCCAATTTTCAAGAATCTTGTCAGACAACTTCCAGTTTGAGCTTCTTCAGCGACGGACCAAAATCCATGATTGTGCACGGTTTTGATCTGTGCTCACCGCTGGAGCACCCCAAGCCAGCTGGATTCAGGGCTAAGCTATCCCATAGAGGTGGTGAAGAGGGGGGAGACTGCCAGCAGGGTTGAGGAGAGCTACATCTTTCCTCCTCAGCTGGCCATTACTCCCTTTCCCTAAAGCGGTTGCAGCAGTGGTCAGAAATGGCCACCTCAAAGAAGAATTTGAGCGGAAAAGAATGTGCAGGAGGAAGATAAGAAGAGAAAGTTTTGGTTGACCAGGTGAAACTGAAAAAGCAACAACGTAAGGTACCCTGGAATTTGAACTATAAAAAATAACATTGTACCCAAAGAAGAATTTGGAGCAGCAAAGGGAAGAGGGAAGGAAAAGGATTTGGCTTTTTTTTTTCTTCCCTTCCTTATATTGACAGCTAAGAGATTTAAGTAAGAGATTGACAAAAATCCACTTTGACATTAATAGGCATTTAAACTGAAAATAAAATGTCAAAGAGATAATAAGGACTTTTTGATACTCAAAAACCTTTAAAAAAAGGAGAGAAAAGGAAAGAATAAAAGGGCGGGATCTGGAAAAATGGAGGAGACTGCCTGGAACTAAAAGGAACTTACAGTGAAACTTTAACAAGATTCCGAAAATATATATTCTAACTGAAACTTTGTAACAAAATAATAGAACCCCAGGAAGAGAAAGTAGATAAAAAAATAGCAAGAAGAAAAAGCTTTGGATTATTTGGATTACTTGGTGATTTTTGGATTTTTGGCTATTGGACTTAAATGACTAAAATCAATCAGGTGGTTGCTTAAAAGGTTGCATCACTTTTGGAAAAACTGAAATGGAACTTAAAAAACAGAAAGAAGATGCACAAGAAGGAAGAGGTCCTTTTGGCTTCATATTTCAATTTTTAGAAATGGAGATCTGGAACTATGAAAAACAAGAAGAAACGCTTGTAGAACAAGAAGGTTGGAACAAAGAAGCCATCTTTAATGATCAAGTAATTTTATGTGGGGAAAAAAAGGAAAGGGGGGGAAAGAGTGAAAAGTTTAAGATTTGAAAAAACAACCCAAAAAAAGAATAGTTTGAAAAATAATTAAAATATTAGGAAGCAACAGAAGAGAGGATCACAGAAGAGAGAATTAGAAGTAGAGAGATAATGGTGCAAAAAGGGGAGGGAGAAGAAAAGGGGGAAGAAGGAAAGGAAAAGAAGTTATAAAAGACAGAAACAAGATATAGAGAAACAGGGAAAAGGTATAAGGATTGAAAGTACAAACCTACTTAGAGATAATGGGTAAAAATTTAATTGAAAAATGGATTCTGCAAAGATACATAGGATAGTATTGTTATATTAAAAATAGAAATAATTTTAGAAAATATGAAACAATGTATGATTAAAATGATGGATAAAATACTTATTGTAATGCAGTGGAATGTTTGTTGATAAATAAATGAAATAAACTGAATGAGAGAATGAAATTAGGAAAGGATGGGAATATTTTAATTATTATTAATGATTTGAAAAAAAAAGAATTAATTATGGAAAGTTTATAAGTGTTCACAAGGAAGTATGATAATCAAACTTGATATTCAATGATATTGAAAAGAAATATTAAAGATGTTAAGATTCTAATTGATATTAATGATAGAATTGAATTGGAATGGAATGAGTGTTTTATTTACTATTGTCATATATATACATGTAAGTAGCCGCGAAAACTTAAGAATATGTATGTATGTATGTATGTATGCATGCATGTATGTATGCTGTTCAGCTTTGTTCGGGTATTTTCCCACGTCCTTGTAGCTGTGCTTTTAAAGTTGTAGCGACGTTTCGGCAGAATCTCATCTGCCATCATCAGGCTTCTGTATTGTGTTCGTCTGTGAATCAGACTCTTACAGTTGTTTCAGTTTTAAATGTATTGCTGTGTCAGAATGGTTTTTTCTTCTTATAAATAAATATGCACAATACAGAAGCCTGATGATGGCAGATGAGATTCTGCCGAAACGTTGCTACAACTTTAATAGCACAACTATAATGACATGGGAAAATACCAAACAAAGCTGAATACTGTATATGTATATGTATATGTATATGTACATGTATATGTATATATAAAAGCAAAATACCACTCATGCATCATCACAAGATCTCCAGAACCATAAAGCCTACAAACTTGAAATTTGGCATGTATGTTCCTCTTGGCTTCTAGGTGCTCACTCACTTTTGACGGTCAAAATGACCATCAGAGCATTCGTATTTCATGTATTATTATTAACATGTTCTGATGCTAAGGAGTTCTACTCCCCTTCCCTCCCTGAAAAGAAATCTCTTCCAAATGCAAAACACAGCAGAGAGAGGAGTTTCAGTTTCAGTTTTAGTTTCACAGCACCAAGCAACTTTAGTACAGAACAGTTGACTTAAGTCACACCTAGTCTCCTTGCTGAATCCTTCTTGCTCACACAACAAATACTGTTTCAGTTTCTAAATAGTCCTCAACTCTCTCACACACTGACAGGATGCTAGCTAGATGAATACCAATGGATGCTAGTTGGCAGAAGCATGATTTTCCCCTTATTTTCCTTCCCCAAAACTAAACCCGACCACGTAGTTTCATGGGTATTGAGCTACTGGTACACAATACAGTTGAAAATATTTGTGCAGGAGAAGGCGGAGCTTCGTCTCGGTGCTACAGCTGCGATCTCGGGGCTCTGAGATCGCAGCTGATATTTTCGCCCCTGGTCGGTCCTAACGGACCTAAACCGTCCCGTAGAGACGGGGATCGTGAAGGGCACAGTCCCAGGATCCCAGAGATATCGCAAAATCTCTGGTTTGATCCGGGAGAAGCCCTTTTGCTGGCGGTGGAAAGGCAGCCTCCAAAGCTGCTGAAGTCGGGACAGCTCCGAAAAGAAAGTGGCTGGAGCGAGTGTGTGTCGGTTGGGTGAGAAACCTCTTTTGTATTGTAAATTGGTTGAGACCTGAAAGGATATCCTGAACAAAGAAGAAACCTGTGACTTTATTTTTGTTTGACTGGAATTGTTTGAGCGGCGTTTTTTAAAGTGATGTCAAATTGAGGCTTGGATTCTTTCCTTACTACTTCTTTTTCTGAGGAATTTAATGTGACTTTGTAGGTAACCAGATTGAATTTTTTCTTATATATATTTTTATGCTTCTTTTGATTTTTTAATTTTCTTTAGGATAGAGGCCCCCTTTGTTTGTTTTTTTCTTTTCCTCTGAGTTTTGTATACATTACTCTTCTTTCTGGCTGGGGGGGGGAAGTATTAAGAGATCTTGCAACACTGCCAACTAGAGGCTTGAAAGTACTTTATTTGAATTGGGGAGAAATGTATAAACACTCCTTCTCAAGGACATTTTAATGTGATAAGATGAGGGAGAGCACAGAAAAATATTATTACAGGTGTTTTCCTGGACTCTTATCAATATTTCAACACTTGAGGCTTGGCTTTGAAGCTGCTGGAGAAGAGAGTCATAATAAGAGCCTTGGATAAATAAATAAAGTGCAGTGTGCAGTCTATATATATATATATATATATATATATATATATATATATATATATATATATATATATATATATATACATACTTGTGAAATCTCTACTCGCCAGCCTTTTTGTATATTTCAATT
>BLBF01000007.1:34073856-34110504 GCA_015471245.1 Laticauda colubrina | reverse complement strand
CCTTGGTTTCTGCCAGCCTTCCTGCCAGCCTTGGTTTCTGCCAGCCTCCCTGCCAGCCAGCAACCCCACAACCAAGCCTCAGCCATCTGCTGCCAGCCCTGGCAAGAGGGACAGGGCTACCATCCCGCCCCCTGGCCCTCACTCTGGTTCTGCTGGGGCTTCTGCAGCACGGGCTCGCTCTTCTGGGGCTGGGGCTTCTGCTGTTCCTGCTTCTGGCGGAGCTGATGACAAGCACTCCAGCACCAGCCACCTCCACAGCACCTGCACCCTTCACCCCTGAGACTGAGTGACCAAGAGGAGTGCCAGAGACTCATTTTTGTCTTATAGCTTGTTGTTAATAAAGTCTATTTATGATGCACACACTTGCTTCATTTCTTTTTTTTAATAAAGTCTTGCTGGAAACTTTTAGAAATGGTTTAAGCCTTTGAATGATTGTGGGATGGGTAAGGATAGCTTTGGGATGGGTTAGAATACCTATGGGATGGGTAATAGTTGTGGGATGGGTTAGGATAGCAGTGGGATAGATAAACCTCCAGTGCAAGCATAGTGGGACTGTATGGTCCACCCTCCCAGGTGCCACACCTACGGCCCTTTATTATCAATAATAATGTAATAATTATCCACACATGTCAACATAAACACAACTCTTTATTAAATGCCCTGTTCATTGTCGGCCAACCAAACATACATGGCCCAATCTCATCCGTGTGATGAGACAGGCTGAAGGAAGAATCCATTAAGCATCTACCACCCTGTCTTGCCACTCCACTGCTCCAGCTGGGGAGTTGCACCAGTGTCTCAGGAGGTTGCGCTGCTTCTTCGCTTCATGTGAGGCTCTGTTGGGGCCTTGCACATCCTCAGTGTCGATCAGGTTTTGCCCTTGCCTCCATTCCCCAGGCTCCATGTCCCCATTGCCTTGTTGGAGGTCCACGAGCCTGTTCTGCAAGACTGGGTAGTGGGTGCGCATGAGATTGTGCAGGATGCAGCAAGCTTCCACAATCCTCCTCACGGTCTCTGGGCGATGCTGCATGGTGGTGAGAAGTACTTGGAACCTGTTGGCCAGGATGCCAAAGGCGTTCTCCACCACCCGCCTTGCCCTGGACAGCCTGTAGTTGAAGATCCTCTCTTCACGGGTGAGGAGTCTGGAGGTGTAGGGCTTCATGAGGTAGGTTGTGAGGGAGAAGGCGTCATCCCCCACAATGAAGTAGGGTACATCTTGTGTGTCGTTGGGCAGGGGTTCTGGATCTGGGAAGCCCACGATGAGGTTGCCTTCCAGCTCCTCCATGAGGTCACTGGCATTGTATACCTGGGCATCTGAAGATGAGCCGTTGCCTGAAGCATCGATGTACATGAACTTGTAGTCAGCATCGACCATGGCGAAGAGGACGATGCTGAAGAAGCCCTTGTAATTGAAATAAGTGGACCCCGACTTCGCTGGAGATTTGCAGGCCACGTGCTTGCCATCTATGGCTCCAACGGTGTGTGGTAAGTTCCACTTCTGATACCACTGCTTTGCAACTTTCTTCCATCCTTCAGTGGAAGGGTACTGGAGGAGCTCCTCCTTGTATTCTTCGATGATGGCCTGCACCACTTCTCTGACCACAATGCTGATGGTGTTGGATGGCACCCTCCAGCCGTACTGCATGCTCCTGTAGGTGGTCCCTGAGGCCAGGTGGCGCAGAGTGAGTGCCACCTTGAGCCCAGGTTCCAGGCTGGGCCGGAAGCTGGTGTTTGCCTTGGTCAACCTGGGTGTCAGGCGCTGTACAACTTCGTCAAACATGGCTGGAGGCATCCTCATGAAGTTCTGGAACGCCCGAGTGTCTTCGTTCCTGAGCTCCACCATCAGCTTGCTGTACAGTCCATCCTCTGCTCTTCTGGTGAACCATCTTCGGACCCAGATTCTTTTTGGCTGCCTCTTTTTCTTCTCGCAGTAGAGTTCACAGAGCCTGCAGATGGCTTCGCACTGTTGCAGAACGATGGTGGCTGCCGAAAGGACTTTGTTACAATCCACGGTGGACATGACTGGATGCTGTGGAAGAGGCAGAGGCAGATGAAGGCTGCAGAGGTCTGCACCGCTGGGCTGCTGTTCTGAAAGTGAGATGCAGGTGAGTTGCTCCCCCTTTTTATAGGCAGTATAGGTTTTCCGCTAGGCATCCTCTAGGCATCCTCTAGACATCCTTAATATCTGAGATAGGTCCCCTCTGTGAACGTTTTTTCCATTTTAAATGCTTTGTTTCCGTTCTGCATCCATTCTGCATCCGTTCTGCATCCGTTCCGCATCCGTTCCGCTTCCTCCCTGCGTCCGAGCGGATGCGAGTTGCGCGGATGCGCAGTGGATGCCTAGAGGATATAGCGGATGCCTAACGGATGCGTGGTGGATGCGTAGCAGATGTAGAACGGACGAACTGGATACATTTTCCGCGCAAAAGTTTTAGGCAGCCCAAAACTTTCTGAGCGGATGAAACGTCAATAAACGGATGCTGGACGGATAGAGAGGAAGCAAAACGGAGGCAGTGAGTACATCGCATTTTCGAACGGATGGCAAGGTTTTTTGTCCGTTTTACATCCTCTTTGCATCTGTTGGTTCAGTGTGACATGGGCTTTAACTAGGAGTCAAAGTCAGTTCAAAGGAAATTTTACCATTAATATGAATATATGAATTAAAGCAACCAGATATATACGCAATTCTGTAATAACAGCAAATGCCATTTAATAGTTATGAAATTGGCATTAGAAAGTCTTATTTTTCTATTCAGTCCTCAGTGAGCAGATCAGCAGAACAGACTCAAAGTCTCAGGAGAGAATGATGGTAAAAAACTGGCTTTCAAAAATTGACTTGTATTCTGAAATATATTTTCCATTTACTTCTCTGTCTAGAAGAAGAACGAAGTGGATACTGAGAAAAAAAAACTGCTGAATAGACCATGACTCCTCACAAACACATTTCCCCAATCTGAGAGTACTTATTATGACATGTTAATTATAATTAAAAACACCTGTTGAGTTTAAATGATCAATTATTTTAGATATCAAAACCAAAGCAATAAATATTGGTATTTGTATTATAATATGGATAGATAGGTGCTTGAATACATCCACTGCAATCTTAAATTGATATAGAACTTTACATGAACCCTGACTAGCATACAAAACTTGGTTTTTTTTTTCAGTTTATATGGTACAGTTTATGAGATGTATACCCTGTACTCAGAGGATTCAACCAGTGTAACAATCGGTTCGATTAGTGCATGCTTTGCACAGAGCATTTGCTACTGACCTCCAGCAATCTCTGTGTGTTAAATAGCTGATGCACAGCAATCCGCTGTGCCACGTGAATCAGCAGAGCTTGAAAACCTGGATATAAAACACAGATTAGCGCCGGGGTGGGTAGGTGGGCCCAACACCTGATCATCAGAGCAAACTGGTTTGCTCACAGGTGATCCTCAGAGATACCAGTTCACCTGAATTGAGCTGAACTGGTAGAATCCCACTCCTGCCTACATGGATTCTTAAACCATGAGTAAAAATAGAACCATTGCTACCTTGCATCAGGGTTTTCTGTCTGGAATAAACATGAATACTCTGACAAGTAATATATGGCAAAAGTCCATCCTTCTAGGAAATGTCAACACATATACTTACCACTTTGAAGCACAACTCTTCAAAAATCATCAACATAAATTTTGGGGTTGTTTTTTTTTTTTTTTTTTAGTGTATGGCAAGTCCTAGCCAGTGGCTGGCCACTTCAGTCAAAGGAATTTTTTCAGGTAGTGTTATCTTTTCCCATGAGGTGCCTGAATGTTGGTAGCAATCGGGGGAAGCTCCTTTCTTGTCCTACACAGTTTATTTGCTCACAGGAATCGAGCCACCGACCTCAGCAGTGTACAGGCCCAGCATTTTACGATGTGAGCCACTGAGGCACCCATAAATTTTCCTACTATTAATTTACGGTGATGCTTAAAAGCCTCTCAAATTTTCAATCTTTATGCATATATATTTAAATAAAACCTAAAATGTGATCTGTGTTATATACTTCTAAAACTATATAAAGAGAACCTAATTAAATAAATGACTAAAAACGTTATACTTGTTCATTGATTTATTGAACAAAATTTGAAGGGAAAATTAGATGTTTCACTCAATTGGATGATAATAAAGTTTGAATGTGGCAGGTCCTTCCTTATTTAAAGAATAGAAATTTGGGTATTCACGATCAAGTTTTGATCTTCACAACACAGGTATGTAGAAGTGTGTCATGACTTGAAAAAGGGTGCCTCCAAGAAATTAACTTCCAAAAAGTTGCAAAAAATTACAAACTATTTCCAAAGAGTTTGGAATCCACCAGTCAACTGTCAGGCAAATCATATACAATTGGAATCAATCCAACTTCATTGTTCCCCTCCGCAGGATTTGTTGATCGTTCAAAATCTCACCAAGAGCAAGGTGTGCAATATTATGAGAAAAGCCCAGAATAATGTCTAAGGAACTAAATGTCTCTCTTGTATTGGCCAATACCAGTGTTCATGAGATCATAATGGAGAGAATTCTGAACAAAAATAATGTGCATGGTAGGATTGCTAAAAAGAAAGCTGTCACTTTTCAAACAGAACATTTTGGTCCATGTACAATTTGTGAAAGACCACATGCGTAAGCCAGGCGGCTACTGGAATAATGTTCTATGGATCGATGGTACCAAAATAGAACCCTAATCCTAATTTTTTTCTGAATAAATTATACTATACAGTATATAATAATCATATGGAAAAATACTGTAACATTTTTAAATGAACCATTTAATTATTTAGTAGTTTATTGTTTCTTTTGGTGCCCTTGAAACAATCTTGATTCTTGTTGAGTGCTGGACAAATCCTTTCAGTTTTCTTGGCAACATTCTTCAGAAGTGGTTCGCTATTACCTTCTTCCTAGGGCTAAGAGACACCACAAAACCAAAGTCATTGTCTCCTGTCTTTATAACTCAGGTGAAATTAGAACTCATGGCTTTCCATTCATAGCAAAGCACCTTTAGCCATTGCGCCAAACTGGCTATCTTTATTTAGTTTTACATTTAATTTCAATCATTTTAAGTTTGTGTCTTTCCCATTTCTATTTATTATAAAAAATTTCAGAATGGAATAGACTGGTATTATCTCAGAGTACAAACTGTGTCATTTCAAAAGAGTTAACTCAATGTAAATTCAAATTATACTTCTTTTATTAAATTTATATATTGCCATCTCAGTGTTTAGGATGAAATATTTTTGAATGTTTCTAGTATAAATCTTATGATATATTACTTAGTAAGGTGATTGTTTAAAAATGTTTGATTAGCCACTGTTACTTGGAAACAAGGATTCACTGAAGTGTGTGGAATTTGTCTGTCACTGACTATATTTGCATATAAAAGGTTAGTCAATAGATGTTTACCAATCTAGCATTCCACACATTTCACAAGGATTCAAAGTCACTGCTGATAGTATTGTATGAGTAGTAGTATTGTATGATACTCATAGTATTGTATGAGGGGATGATACTATTATACAAAATATTTATTTCAACATTTAGAAATTTTCTGATTGTTTATATTTACTACAGAACAGAATTTTGGGAATGTTATCATAATATCTATCTATAAATAAATAGTAAGCATGTAACTGTATTTAGACACAAGGAATTGGAGCATTTGTTCATGTGTGTATATATACTAACACAAAGGTGTCAATTCAAGGCCCATGTACTGATCTACCCCACAGTGTGCTTTGATCTGGCTCATGGCCCTAAAAACAGCAAGGAGCCTACCTACAGTACCTCAGCCACCAAAAACAGAGTCATGAGAGCCACGTGTGCCCCCCTCCAGGCCCCATTTTAAGTCGTGATGGCTCCTACAGCCCTCTGCTAGTGAAAATGGAACTCTGCCCTGAGCTCCTCCATGAGCTCCATTTTCAATGGCAGAGGGGTGCAGGAAGCCATTGCAGCTGAAAACGGGGCCGGGGGGCCACATGCACCACTCACGAGCTAAGTTTTCACTGGCAGAGGGCTGCAGGAGGCCACTGTGGCCAAAAAAGAGGCCTGGAAGGACCACACACAATGCTCATAAGCTCCATTTCCCCTGGCAGAGGACTGCAGGATGCTGTTCCAGCTGCAAACGGGGCTTGGGAGTCCATTTTCTCTGGCAGAGTGCTCAGGCCTCCGTGAGTGACATCAAGCTGGCCATGCTCCCGGCCATGCCCCCCCAGGTCAAACACAACCCTTATGCGGTCCTCAATGAAATCAAATTTGACACCCCTGCACTAACATATATTTTGTTCTTTGCAGTTCACATTTTTAAAACATATATTCTGAAATCATATTTATTCAGAAAGAATTTATTCAGTAAAGGTATAAAGGTATGCTTTTATTCAGATATGCTTTTATGTAAAAATAAGCTGCAGCAAAGTAATAGATCTGGCATTAGGCATTTAAAATGGATTTGAATACATTTAATTTTTTAGTCTATTTAAAAGTGGACAAGATTTTAAAGCTTATAATTAAATTTAATTCATGGCTGAAAAATCAACATTCTATGATAATGGATTAGAGAAATTGGCCTTAATTGATGCTGTAAATCTAAATATAATATTCATTTATAATGGATTATAGTGTCTTAAGACTTCTAAACGCTTATATAACTTTCACACTTTGAATTAATGCTTATTTAAACCTCAGTTCAAGAAGTTCAAAAGTTCAAAAAGAAGTGAAAACTTTCAAATAACTTGGATTTTATTGTTCTTCCATCAGCACCAGAATTCCACATAGACACATCTATCAATTACGTACAGAAAACTTATATATAACAATTGGTGGTTTTAATCATTGATAATTTAATTAGCAGGTTAATTTGAATATGTAAATACAGTTCAACTTGTATCAGTTTCATTTGTAACCCTTCAAGGTACGACAAGAAACTAACACCTCAGTGTTATCGAACTTCTATTTTATTATTATAAAGCAGGGGTGTCAAACTTGATTTCATTATGGGCTGCATCACAGTTGTGTTTAACCTTGGGGAGCTGAGGTGGGCATGACCAGAGTGGGCATGGTCAGGGTGGACATGGTCAGCTCGATGTCACTCTTGTTGGGGGCATTTGTGGTAGTCCAAGCACTCTGTCAGAGAAAACAGAGCTGCAGCTTTCCCAAACTCCATTTTTGTTGGCAGAGGCATTGTAGGCCAGTCCTTTGCTGTTTCCAGGGTGGCCCTGTGGGCCAGATTTAAACATTCCTTGGCCTCTGGGCCTTGAAAATGACACCCGTTTGTAGAGTACAGTAATTGAACCTTGACAGCCTTTCAGAGTTTCTCTCTGCCCCTTCTGACAGCATACAAAAATAAAGTAGGTTATTTTGAGTCTCTTTCTTATGCTTATTATTCTTCCCCTGAGTTCCTGCCCTTCAAGGCATGCCAGCTGAAACTGTCATCCCTTCAGATTTGTTTGTTGTGGGGAACAAGGGTGGTCATTCCTTCCTCATTGCAAGCTTCAGTTCTGAAGCTCCTGCATGAAGGTCACCCGGGCATCGTTAGAATGAAGCCCCTGGCCCGTAGTTATGTCTGGTGGCCTGGCATGGATGCCCTGATCTCCAGCTGGGTTAGCACTTGTCAGCCTTGTCAGACAACCAGACCTGCCCCACCAACTGCATCCCCTGGGAAGTGGGAGGACGCTGGAGCACCTTGGTCCAGGCTGCACATTGACCTGGCGGGCCCAATGCAGGGGCATACATTTCTAGTAGTAGTAGACTCCTTCTCAAAATGGATTGATGTGGCCTTGCTGCCCACAACAACCACCCTTGCAGTTACCAAGGCCCTAACCAGGCTATTTGTGACACATGGCATCCCTGACACAGTAGTGTCAGATAATGGGCCCCAATTTACCTCCTGCGAATTTGAACTATATTTAGCCAGCCTGGGGGTCAGGCATGCCCTCACAACTCCTTTTCACCCTGCTAGCAACGGAATGGCTAAAAGGGCAGTTAGGTCAGTGAAAGAAGCCCTAGGGAGATTTGGCCAAAGTGATTGGCACTCTAAATTGTCCAGATTTTTGCTATACCAGCATACAACCCCTTGTGCCACTACCAATAAGTCCCCAGCTGAACTCCTTATGGGTAGGTGCTTGAGGACTGCCCTGGACAGGCTGCACCCCCACTACGTCCCAGTGACTCCTCTTGGGTCTGACAGCCAGCCTAGGGAGTTTGCTTTAAATGACCTGGTTTATGCACGCAATTATGCAGGCCACCCCTTAAGGGTGCCAGGACAGGTCATAGCTGTGACAGGGCCTAAGTCATATAGGGTGCTGCTGGAAGATGGTCGTACCTTGCGCAGACACATCGACCAGCTGAGGAGTTGTTAGAAAGTGGCCGCTGATGGACCCAGTCTACCACCCACCGACCTGAGTCTACTACCAGCTGATGAGAGCCTGCCGCCGCCGACTGAGGACACCCGGGAGAGCCATGGACGGAGGGACCTACCTGTTCCAGCGCCTGATGACCCATCAACAGCTCCAGAGGATGAGGCTCCTGCGGTAACCAGCTCCGAAGAGGCCCCTGAAGCAGAGGACTTCGACCAACGAACAGAAGCCCCTGTTCTGCGACGTTCCGACCGCCAGAGAAGACGGCCACTTACTTGCGGGACTACGCATGCTCCTTGCCAGGGGAAAGGATTGTTGCGTTATTGCGAAGTTCTCCCTCTGGTCCATGTTCCTGGCGGGAGCGCGGACCATTCTGATTGGTTGATGCCATTTGACAGCCGTCTTATATAAAGCGCTGTCAATCGGCATCAGCTGTTGCCGCTAGCTGACTGCTCGTTAGCCCAGCAGTCGCAGCAACCCCTTTGTTTTCTCAATAAAGGTTCCTGCCTGTTGTTCCGTGTCTGCCTCACTCATTATCCGTCGCTCTACTACAGTCTCCCTCCCTCTACATATTCTTTGTGAGGAACTCTGTTCCAAGGGAACATGATGCACTAAGTTTATAGGGGCAAGCCCAAGGGAAACCAAATAGAAATCTGATTTTGTGACCTGGAAATTCACAACTTTAAGCCAAATCAAGCTTCAGTTCCTCAGACATGTGTTTATTTATTTATCAAAATGATTTGCTGCCCACCTCGCAGGTCAGCAAGTGGCTTACATCAGGATAGCAACATATAGCAATGAATATAAATGAAAAAGTGAGTTAAAATTACAAAGATTAAAACAAGGTAAAAATAGGGGCTTAGAGGGAAGAGGTGGGGTTCCTCCTCTATTAGTGTATCAACCACCTCCTGCCACTAGGTTTTCCTTCAGAAATCCATGCCAGCTGGTTTTAAGGATTTTCTTGAAAGCTAAAAGAGAAGAGACGGATCTTACCTCCTGTGACAAGATGTTCCAGAGGTCAGGAGCCAAAAAAGAAAAGGCTCAGAAACTACCTGTACTTAGGATTGCCTTAGGTGTCTGTCAGCAGAAAGATAACTTTTGGAATAGCATGTTACCTTCACCTCTCCAATCTGTTTAAGAAAATTCAGGAAACTTCTGAATTCAATTTCAGATGCAGAGAATCTTTCAGCCACAAGAGGAATAAAAGAAGGTACTGCCTAAATAATTCTTGTTTAATATTGGATGCTGTCCAATCATGATGAAACTACTCATAACAAATGCATAAATCCCATTGATTTCAATAAGTGCAGGTGAAACTTAAGAAATTAGAATATTGTGCAAAAGTTCATTTATTTCAGTAATGCAGCTTAAAAGGTGAAACTAATATATGAGATAAGATTCATGACATGCAAAGCAAGATAGTTCAAGCCGTGATGTGTCATAATTGAGATGATTATGGCTTACAGCTTGTGAAAACCCCAAATCCACAATCTTAGAAATTTAGAATATTACATGCAATCAATAAAACAATATTGGATCTCTGAAAAGTATAAGCATTGGTTTGGACTCCTTTTGCAGCAATTACTGCCTCAACGTGGTGTGGCATGTAACTATCAGCCTGTGGCACTGCTGAGATGCTATGGAAGACCAGGATGCTTCAATAGCGGCCTTCAGCTCTTCAGTTCGGTCTCATGTCTCTCATCTTTCTCTTGGCAATGCCCCATAGATTCTCTATGGGGTTCAGGTCAGGTGAGTTTGCTGGTCAATCAAGCACAGTAATCCCTTGGTCATTGAACCATGTTTTGATGCTTTTGGCAGTGTGGGCAGGTGCCAAGTCCTGCTGGAAAATGAAGTCAGCATTCCCATACAGCTCATCTGTGGAAGAAAGCATGAAGTGCTCCAAACTCTCCTGGTAGACGGCTACATTGATCCTGGACTTAATGAAGCACAGTGTACCAAACACCAGCAGATGACATGGCTCCCCAAATGAACATAGACTGTGGAAACTTCACACTGGACTTCAAGCATCTTGCAGTGTGTGCCTCTCCATTCTTCCTCCAGACTCTGGGTCCAAATGAGATGCAAAAGTTGTTCTCATCAGAAAAGAGGACTTTGGACCACTGAGCAACAGACCAGTTCTGTTTTTCTTTAGCCCAGGTAAGACACTGCTGACGTTGTTTGTTGTTCAGCAGCAGTTTGACAAGAGGAATACGACATTTGAAGCCCATGTCCAGGATCCATCTGTGTGTGGTGGCTCTTGATGCACTGACTCCAGCCTCAGTCCACTCCAACATTTTTGAATGGCCTTTTCCTGACAGTCCTCTCCAGGCTGCGGTCATCCCTGCTGCTTGTGCACCTTTTTCTTGCACACTTTTCCCTTCCACATAACTTTCTATTAATGTGCTTTGATACAGCACTTTAGGAACATCCAACTTCTTTTGCAATTACCTTTTGAGGCTTTCCTTCCTTATGGAGGGTGTCAATGATGGTTTTCTGCACAACTGTCAGGTCAGCAGTCTTTCCCATGATTGTGCTTCCTACTGAACCTGATTGAGAGACCATTTAAAGGCTCAGGAACCCTTTGCAGGTGTTATGGATTAATTAGCTGATTAGAGTGGGACACTTTGAGCCTAGAATATTGAATCTTTTCACAATATACTAATTTTCTGAGATTGTGGATTTGGGGTTTTCATGAGCTGTAAGCCATAATCATCTCAATTATGACACATCATGGCTTGAACTATCTTGCTTTGCATATAATGGGTCTATCTCATATATTAGTTTCACCTTTTAAGTTGCATAACTGAAATAAATGAACTTTTGCACGATATTCTAATTTTTTTAATTTCACCTGTATATTAAAACACAATATAATTAGAGTCCACCAAAAGTAGCATTAAGTGAAACGATAGAAAAGCTGTTAGAAAATATAGATAAGTTGAAAGATCTTCTGGTTTATAATCTCTTTATTGTTTTAAAATAAGGCTCCACATCATTCTTCACTGTCAAGCTTCAAGACATTTTTCATCACTCAGTTCTTTAATGAGTTAGACCTCATTTACAGACTGTCACTAAATTCCTTCCTACTTTTGGCTCTTTTTTTCTTAGTTCATTAATTCTCATGAGCTGCTTCTTTCTACCAGAATAGGAAGATCAAATGCTACAGACTGAGTGTGGGAAGCAATTTATTTGCTTGAGCTGCACTGGATAGTTCCAAGACTCCCCCTCACAGCATGTCTTTGCTTTTGTTTTAAATTTTCATAATTAGCCAGAAATCGTCTGTCTGGTGATGGGTACATCTTAACTGTTTGGTTTTATTTTTTAGGAAACTCTCTCCTCATATCTAGATCTAATAACTTTAATTTTAATTCAATTTATAAAGTTTATAGTCTTTATTATCACAGTTTGTTCCTGCATGCTTTAAATCCAGATTTAATTTAAATATTATGACACTAGGGAGCCAGTTTATTATAGCATCTAGGGCAGTAGGTCAGAAACTGGGAGAAAGTGAGTTCTAGTCCCACCTTAGGTGAACCTTGGCCAGTCTCTCTCTCTCTCTCTCTCTCTCTCTCTCTCTCCCTCTCCCTCCCCCCCCCCCCCCCCCCCCCAGTTAAGTTGTGAAAACAGCAGGGACAGAAACAACAATGGTACAGAAAATAAAAATGAAATGAAATGAAAAACTATGAACACTAACCACTATTGAAAAAGAAAAAGAAAAAGAAAGAAGAATATCCAGCAATTCTTTAACAGTTTTTCATGCAGTTTTATAGTTTTGATTTCATTTGTTGTTGTTTTTTATTCTGATTACTGTGCACTGTCCAGAATTACTTTTGGTAAGATGCTTGGCTATGTAACTTTGATTAATAAATCAGATTGATTTAGTATATTAACCTCTGCTGTTCCACTAAATGCCAAAAGTTGTTAACGATAAAAATGAAAATATGAATTAGAATTAAAAGGAACTGCCGATCACCTAAAATGTACCACCAACAATTCACAAAGAAAGGCCATTTACCTATCAGAATTCTGCACTAGTACAAAGACAGCTTCAGCATTCATATCTTCCAAATGTCACCACTGGAAAAAAAGGTCTCCTTGCTTAACAACTTCCAGGTGTCCATTCAGCTCAGTGGTGGGATTCAATTTTTTTTTATTATTATTCGTTCTGTGGGTGTGGCTTGGTGGGCTTGGCAGGGGATGGATTCTGTAAAATCTCCAGTCAGAGGCAGTATTTGCCGGTTCTCTGAACTACTTAAAATTTCTGCTACAGGTTCTCCAGAACTGGTCAGAACCTTCTGAATACCAACTCTGATTCAGCTACTGTTTATGATTATGATGGTGCTGAACAACCAACAATCGTTGCATCACCCTTGGGACACATGATAAAAATTTGGACAATTGGAAACTCCCCCCCATATGATTATGGGGTGCTACAACTCCCCAATACTGGCCTATCACCCTTTGAACCTAGGCTGCCAAGTCAGACAAAGTGTCTGGCTTGGGCCTGAAGTAGAGGCCTAGGCCTTTGGCAGTGTCATCTCAGCACTATTGCTGCCACTTAGAAATGCCAGCTTACTCCATTCTTCCAGGAATGACCTTTTCCCCTGAAGGTGCCTCAGAGCCAGTTATTGGGGAGTGCTGGGCTGGAGGAACCATAACACACCACCAGTCTGCAGGAATTTTTCTGCTGCTGTTGAGTGCAGCCTATCCAAAGTTTAGGGAGGCTTCTGAAACCCTGCTACAACTGGTTCCAAGACAATTTCGGAAAAGGATGGCTGGTGTGACCAGAAGCTGTATCATATAGGCCACTCAACAACAAGAGTAGCAACACTTGAGAGTAAACAGTGTGCAACAGATAATTGGGAGTGCCGAGTGATGGGACGGTCACACCATCCCCCAAAGCCCATACACATTGAAAAATGTCATCAGTTCTGAGTGGCACCTGTGGCGCTAGGGCTGGTGTTGAAGAGTTGGATAGTGGCAGTTGGATGAGGTTCTGAAAGCTCTGGTTCTCCACTGTGACCAAGTGTCACTGTGCAGAGTGCCCTACATCATGGAAGAAGTAGGCACACATGGAGTTGGGTGGTATTCCTTGGTTGCAGTGGTAGCACCAGGGCTGAAGTCAAGGCCCAGAATGGTAGCATCTGGCTAACACTGAAGAAGCTCCAGGTCTCTACTTCAGACCTAGGCCCAGGACTTCTTCCAATGAGTGCCGCATTGCACTGTCAGTTGGGAGGATTACTGCTTTGCACTACAATCAATCTATCCAATTTGGACCAGGGAAGAGGTCAGTTCTTCTTTTTTAATTGAGTTATTCTGTTCTTCAGTGTGTGCACTTATTCTTCTGTTAGTTCGTCCGATGTATGTGGTAGGGCAGGCAGTGCAAGGGATTTCATATACTCCTTGGTTTTCTAACTTGATTTTGTCTTTAGGGTTTCTTAGGATGGTGGACATTTTTCTGTTTGACTTTCTTACTGTCGCTCCCAAACACATCCCCACAGAAACCATCATAATCGGAGTTGAAACCAGCCTGACCAAAACCAACTCTGATGATGCTAACAGAATCAGACTCGAAATCACCAACATCCTCTGCACTAGCAAACCACCCAAAAGCAACTTATCCAAAGAAGAACAAACTGCACTACTTAACCTGAAAGAAGACACCAGCATAATAATCCTACCAGCAGACAAGGGCAACGCGACAGTGATTATGAATACATCTGATGACCAAACCAAGTTAATCAACCTACTCCAAGACCCCACATAAAAACCCCTAAACACTGACCCCACCACCTACCTAGAAAAAACCACCAGATCCAAAATAAAAGCACACATTGAAGAACAGAAGAACTCAATCAAAAAAGAAGAACTGACCTCTTCCCTGGTCCAACACCTCAAAGCCACAGGACATGAAATTGACTTTAAAAATACCAGAACTATCGCCAAAACTGAACACTTCAACAACAGAATAATCAGAGAAGCCATAGAGATAGAAAAATGCCCACACAGCATGAATAAAAGAGATGATACCTCCCGCCTACCAACCATTTGGAAACCTGCCCTCATTAATAAATGAGTACCTAACATGAAGAATGACACCAGACCCACACCCACGAGTGCCACATAAGATGCTACCACCACACTTCCACGTAGAAAAAAGACTCACACCCACACAAAAGATGAGACACGACCACAGACCAGAAGCCGTACCGCAGCTGCACCACTACCCGCTTCAAACCCTTCTGATCCATACAAGAAGCGAACTGACACCCACCATGAAGATGTGGCACGACCACGAACACGTAGCCAAACAGAATCACAGCTCACCAGCTCAAATCCCCCAGCAACTAAGACTAACCTGAGCACAACCAAGCCCCCACCTGAACAGAACACACTCCCAGCCAATCAGAACACAGCCAACCCCCCTACCAATCAGAACACAGCCAAACCCCCAAACAATGAGAACACACCCCCAGCCAATCAGAACACAGCCAAGCCCCCACCCAATCAAGTCACACCCCCACTAGCAGTTAAAAGGAAGAAGCAGCTGCATGGTCACATTACTCTGAGAAGCACAGAGCTGAGGAAACAAGCCTGAAGATGATGAATGAGACTTCATCGAAACGTTGCCTAGATACTTCCAATTCTATGCGGGAGAAAGCCCGAATAACCAAAGATATATGTGTGTGTGTATGTGTGTGTGTAGGTCTAGGTGTGTTCAGGTCTTTTCCTGTGTAAGATTAATCTAACCTGGAACCACCATGACTAGTTATACTGTACTTATTATAAGCAGAGCAAGTTGTTTTCCATATTCAGCATATAACAGAGGTCAGAAGATGGTGGTAAGTTATTTGAGAGCAAAACTTTGTGTAGTAGGTCATATACTTTATTGTTTTGCTCATCTATTATCTCAAATATGGTAGAAGTGGAAGATATTCTGTTGCCAAAATAATATCTTCCTTCTTTCTCATCACCAGAATGAATAGAGGGTGCCATTTTGCCCAAAGCAGCAAAGTGACTTGCACATTATTTAAATAGCTGACAGATTTATTACCTATGGAGGTAGGCTCCAAAGAAAAGTACACCCATGCTCTCTGAATTTGAACCTAGAAACAGACAAGGGCTAAACTATAATTCTTCAATTCTTGATAAGAAGTGTGGCCATCATCTGACGCCAGTTGTTATCGTATAGTGTGGGTTGATCAAGTGTATTTCTTTAGCACTCAATTTCCTCCACAGGAAAGTAAATTTTAAATGGTGGGTGGAAGGAACAGCAGCTTTGGTACATTTTTGTCTGTTATACATCTATATGTATATATGCACATGTGTATTTAGACACCGAGCACTTAATGTACTATTTTCCTTATCCTCTCCAAAATTAGAAAAGTCTCCCAGGATACCACAGCATCATTGCCATGCCTTTTGTGATTTCATTCACATAAAATTTGCACATAAAGTGCTTGTAATGAACAATACTGTTTCTCTTGTTAAATATTGCCATGCTTTCCTGAACAAAGTGATCACATTAGATGTTATTATTGATGTATTTTATTTATGTATTGTCAAATTTAGATCACTCTCAAAGTGACTCTGGGCAGTTTACATATTAACTATAAATTACATTTTTTTGCTTATAAAGTAAAGAAGATGTCTCTCCAGCTGTTAGAACTATTGCAAAATTCAGCCTATTCTTTTTCCAGTGAATATAAAAACCACTTAAAGAAAATCAATAAAAGCAAGAATAGTCTTTTGTCATTAAGTCCTACACCATATTACATCTCTATTATTTGTCTCAGAGCAACATTTTTTATTGTTTAATTTTTTGCTTTTACTAATTAAAAAGAAAAAAATCAATCTCACTGCTAAATTAGTCTATGATTTTTTTTGACACTGAATTTTCTGAATTTGCAGATATTCGAGTAGTAAACAATACACCAGTTAAGGAACTCAGATAAACAAAAAGTAAACAACAGCCTAATCAAGAACCAAGAACATTCAGACCAGCATTGACAAAGTAAAGGGCCTGTCACATAGGCCGATGGATGCAAAAAGTATGTAAAAAGGACACAGCGGATGAGAAAATTTTCCATCCGTTGTTATCCGCTCTCAAAAGTGCCCCAAATTTGCATAAACAGAGCGGACAACAACGGAAAGGAACGGACGGGGGGAAGGACGTAGCCAGGATGTAAAGCGGATGCTCCATAGAAGCCTAGAGGATAGAAGCGGATGGAAGTGGATGGCACATCCGCAGGGCTTCCGGGGAAGCACAGCGAAGTGGATGCGCAGAAGGAACGGATGCAGAGCGAATGCTGAGCGGATACAGCGGACGCCTAGCGGATGCCTAGCAGATGCACAGCATTCACTGCGCATGCGGGGAGGATGCATTGCGTCAGCCCCGTGGATATAAAAGGATGCAGCTCGCAAGCAGGTCACCATTCAGAGGAAAGACCTGCTGCCAGACACATCTCCAGCCAACAACCATGGGGAAGAAGAGGAAGCCTGTGCCTACTCCTGCCAGCCCTCGCAAGAAGGACAAGGCCACCATCCCACCCCCTGGTGCTGACTCTGCTTCTGCTGGGGCTTCTGCTGCTCGGGCTGACTCTGCTGGTGCTGGGGTTTCTGCTGGTGCTACTCCAGGTGCTGCGGCTTCTGCTGGTGCTGACTCTGCTGGCGCTGCTCCTGGTACTGGTGCTTCTGCTGGTGCTTACTCTGCTGGCGCTGCTCCTGGTGCTGGTGCTTCTGTTGGTGCTTACTCTGCTGGTGCTGCTACTGGTTCTGGTGCTTCTGCTGGAGCTTATTCTGCTGCTGCTGCTCCTGGTCCTGCTGGGGCTGCTGGTCCTGCTGGGGCTGCTGGTCCTGCTGGGGCTTACTCTGCTGCTGCTGATCCTGGTCCTGCTGGTGCTGCTGGTCCTGTTGGTGCTGCTTTTGCTGCTGCTGCTGTTGTTGTTGCTGCTGGTGGAGGTGTGGTGGAGCAGCCCCTAGAACCTCAAAGCCCCTCTGATAAGGACCCAGAAGGCCCTGCCAGAGGGAGGAAGAGGCATACGCGAGATAGGGAGAGAAGGCAGTACTCCATCGAAGAGGAACATGAGGATGAGGTGCTCGAATGGCTGAGGGAGAACGAGTACCTATGGCGGAGGGGACACAGGCTCTATCGAGACACCAAGAGGAAGCGGGCGGCTTGGAGAGAGAAGGCGGAGAGCCTGGGGCTCCACTTCGGGGGTCCTCCTCGGGTGGTGGAAGCACATGCACACCTGGTACGGGAAGCTGCACCTCAAGAAATCTGGCCAGGCTGCGGTCAAGCTCACCGACCGGGAGACCTACGTGATGGCCAAGTGCAGCTTCTTGGAGGGTGAGGTCCGCCACCGAGGAGCAGCCCCTCTGTCTACCCTCTCTCTCAGGCATCCCACAGAGAGCCAGTCCTCTTCTGGCCAAGAGTAAGTTATTCTGTCCAGGAGCTCCCCACGATGGAGACCCCTCCCAACAGCTGCACTCCCCATGGCGGAGCACGTGGAGGACCCCCTGACGCAGTTGGAGCAAGGAGAGGGCACTGACACCAGAGACCAACCCACACCCACCCCCAGCTCCAACTTCACAGAAAGCAGGCAGAGAGGCAGACCGGAGAGGCAGAGCCACACTGTCCTGCTGGAGATCAGGGTCACAATCAAAAGCAGCGTAGATATCCTCCCTCAGCTGGTACACACCGACATACCATCCTCAAACCGAAAGCCTTTCCTCACCTACGTCAACCAGACCCTCATGGACATGTCCGAATCCCAGTACCAGGTGATAAAGGAGAGGATCACAGGTCTTCTGCACAACCCTCCAGGCCCAACTGAACCTACTCCGACCCAGTTCAGATCTGCTCCTCCACCCCAGGTGATGTCACAGTCCTTCCAAGGCTTTCCACAGGCCCTCACCTACCAAGGCTACGGCTACCAGGAGTTCCAGCAGCATAGGCAGCCCTTCCCAGTCCAGGTACACGTACATCGAACGCCACCGATGCCACCGATGCCAAGGATGCCACCAATGCCACCCACGCCACAGATGCCACCCACGCCTCACCTCGCTCACCTGCAGACCAGACAGCCCCACTACACTCCTCCTTCCTCCACCCCACAGCCAAGCCCGGCCTCAGAACATCTGTCATCGGTCTTGGAACTGACACCCCATGTCATGGAAGAAGGGCCTCTCAACATCACGGGACTGAGCCAGCTCTCTGAGACCTTCCTCCACACACCATCCCCTGTTGTCCTCTCGGGGCCAGGCACCCCAATGGCGCCTCAGACCAGCACTCCAGCAGCAGACACCTCCACAGCACCTGGACCCTTCACCCCTGAGACTATGGGCACGCCTCAGAGTGACTGAGAAGAGTGCCAGAGACTGGGTTGCTACCTGTTGACTTTATCTTTGCTTGGGACACTTGACTTCGGTCATTTTGCTTTTACAGTTTGTTATTAATAAAGTTTATCTTTGATTCACACACTTGATTCAGTTCTTTTAGTAAATAAAGTCTTGGTGGAAACTATTAGAAATGGTTTAAGCCTTTGCATGCTTGTGGGAAGGGTAAGGATAGCAGTGGGATGGGCAGGGATACCTGTGGGATGGGTAATAGCTGTGGGATGGGTTAGGATAGCAGTGGGATAGATAAACCTCCAGTGCAAGCATAGTGGGACTGTATGGTCCACCCTCCCAGGTGCCACACCTATGGCCCTTTATTATCAATAATAATTTAATCATTCATCAACACATTTCAACATAAACACAACTCTTTACCAAAAGCCATGTTCATTGTAGGGCCACTCAACATACATGGCACAATCTCATCAGTGTGATGAGACAAGCTGAAGGAAGCATCCATTAAGCATCTACCATCCTGTCTTGCCACTCCCATGCTCCAACTGGGGAGTTGCACCAGTGTTTCAGGAGGTTATGCTGCTTCTTCCCTTCACGTGAAGCTCTGTTGGGGCCTTGCACATCCACAGTATGTATCAGGTTTCGCCCTTGCCTCCATTCACCAGGCTCCATGTCCCCATTGCCTTGTTTGCGGTCCAAAAGCCTGTTCTGTAACACTGGGTAGCAGGTGCGCATGAGATTGTGCAGGATGCAGCAAGCTTCCATGATGTTCCTCACGGTCTCTGGGTGATGCTGCATGGTGGTGAGAAGTACCAGGAACCTGTTGGCCAGGATGCCAAAGGCATTCTCCACCACCCGCCTTTCCCTGGATAGCCGGTAGTTGAAGATCCTCTCTTCATGGGTGAGGCATCTGGAAGTGTAGGGCTTCATGAGGTAGGTTCTGAGGGAGAAGGCGTCACCCCCCACAATGAAGTAGGGCACATCTTGTGTGCCGTTGGGCAGGGGGTCTGGATCTGGGAAGCCCATGATGAGGTTGCGTTCCAGCCCATCCTTGAGGTGACTGGCGTTGTATACCTGGGCATCTGAAGATGACCCGTTGCCTGAAACATCGAAGTACATGAACTTGTAGTCAGCATCGACCATGGCGAAGAGGATGATGCTGAAGAAGCCCTTGTAGTTGTGATAAGTGGACCCTGAGTTGGCTGGAGCTTTGCAGGCCACGTTCTTCCCATCTATGGCTCCAACGGTGTGGGGGAAGTTCCACTTCTGATACCACTGTTCTGCAACTTTCTTCCAGCCTTCTTCAATGGAGGGGCACTGGAGGAGCTCCTCCAGGTATTCTTCGATGATGGCCTGCACCACTTCTCTGACCACAATGCTGATGGTGTTGTGTGGCACCCTCCAGGCATACTGTATGCTCCTGTACGTGGTCCCTGAGGCCAGGTGGCACAGAGTCAGTGCCACCTTCAGCCCAGGGTCCAGGCTGGGCCGGAACTTGGTGTTTGTCTTGGTCAACCTGGGTCTCAGCTGCTCCACAACTTCGTCAAACATGGCTGGCGGCATCCTCATGAAGTTCTGGAATGCATGAGAGTCTTCGTTCCTCAGCTCCACCATCAGCTTGTTATACAGTCCGTACTCCACTCTTCTCGCGATCCATCTTTGTACCCAGACACTTTTTGGATGCCTCCTTTTCTTCCCGTAGAACAGGTGAAAGAGCCTGTAGAGGGCTTCGCACTGTTGTAGAACGATGGCGCCTACCAAAAGGAGTGTGTGATGATCCCTGGTGGAGATGACTGGATGCTGTGGAAGAGCAAGAGCAAGATGAAGGCTGAAGAGGTGTGCACCGCAGGGCTGCTGGACTGAAAGTGAGATCCAGGTGATTTCTCCCCCTTTTTATAGGAAATATAGGTTTTCTGCTAGGTGTCCTTTTGCATCCTCTAGGCATCCTGCAGACATCCTAAATATCCGAGATATGTCCCCTATACGAACATTTTTTCCGCTTTCATGCTTTGTATGCGAGCTGCATCCACTTTCATCCTTTCTACGTCCGTGATAATTACGCTGCGTGTCCGTTCCGCGTCCGTTTCGCTTCCTCCCTGTGTCCGTTTTCCGCTGGAGCGGATGCGAGTTGCGCGGATGCGCAGCGGATGCCTAGCAGATATAGCGGACATGTGACGGATGATGACAGACGTATAACGGATGTTCCCCGTATGCGTTGCAGATGTATAATGGGACGCGTTGGATACTTTATCCGCTCAAAAAGTTTTGTGCAGCTCAAAACTTTTTGAGCGGATGAAATGTGAGTAGATGGATGCTGGACAGATAGAGAGTATGAAAAACGGACGCAGTGAGTACAGAACGGATGCATCGCGTTAACCAACGGATGGCAAGTGTTTCTCTCCGTTTTACATCCTCTTTCCATCCATTGGTGGGCTGAAGCTACTAGGATACAAAATGAGAGCAAACCCCACTCCCTCTTGGCACTGATGATGTTATCTAGCTGGGTAATGAAACACCTTTAAGAAAACAACCAAGCTCAGAGAGCATCAAGGACCCCACTGTTTCTTAAGTTTAGATGATTAATTATCCTTGACAGTATTTTGGGGGATTTTATCATCAAAGGAATATAAAAACATATTTGAAAGACTGCATTCTTCCAGATAATCTTTTATGAAGTTTAATATAAGGAAAGCCTTTTGGATATATAAAATGTAAGTAAGAGAAGGTCAACATCCTTCTCCTGTTCTTCACTTGGCGGGCAGGCTAACTGGTATTTCATATGTTACTTCTCTTTTATTGTACCTCCTTAGGGGATGGGACCTGCAATATTCCTTGCCTCCCCAAGGTTGGGTAGATATAACTGGCAAGACATCATACCTCAAATAATCCAGTCCCAAGTCATGAAGGACTTTAAAGGTGACAATCAGTGCTTTGAAATGCACCCAGAAGCAAATCAGCAGCCAAGGATGTGATGGTCTCTTTTCTACTGCATCTCACATCATGTCAAGTGAGCTCGGAAATGGTTTCAATTTGCCCTAAGATAACAATGAATTGACACCACTGACTGGACTGAAAAGTTATTTGTACTAATAACTGCAGTGCATATGTGCTGAAAGAACATAATTATGGGATTGCACAAGCTTTATACTATACTAATATAGATTAGACAAAGTTCACATCAGTATTTTTAGTGATACTTTGAACCTTGTGCTTTAAAGTTGAACATTAGTCTGTTATATAGAGTTCAGAATTAATCTCAAAATCCTTCCAAAATTATTGTATGAAAATGTGAAGATTTAATACAAATTATTCTTTATTCGACACCGAGAAGAAACAGAACATTTCCTAAAACATAATATGAATATTTTTTTCTGCTGAGTTTAGGAGGGATTTGAATGTATTCAAAAAGAGAAAGAAAGATTCACATAATATAAAACATGACAGGCCTGCAAGCAGTTTTAGCTTGCATGGTTGATTTTTACACTGAATAACATTCTGGGTCATGTTGACCTTGGCGGTTTTATGGAGATCATATTAGTACAGATTTGAAATGTTCTTGAGCAATTTTAGAAATGTATTTGACTAAAGCTAAAAGACTTAAGAGTTCGGTTGATACACTTTTCTTGTCAAGGGTTTCATCCACCAAGCAAGTTTTAGGTGCATTAAGAAAATATCTGGCATTTTAAAAGATTGCATTGAGCCTTTCTTTTTCAACCTGTTGAGGCAAAAATGAATAGGGCTGTGAACATTTTTTAAATGACTTGGAGTGATTTAGAATAAGTGCTTCAAGCCTTATGTGATGTTGTGGGAAAGATGACTCGAGACCAGTTACTCTTTAGTTGCTTTTAATTCTCTCTCTGGAACTGAACAACACTGGAGCCATGGTAGCCTCCTTTATAGCGACTGCTCACGGCTCTCAGCCAATGACTGCTATTCAAGTTTCCCGCCGTCTGGCCAGACCAATTAGAATGGAACATTCTAATATTCAAAATGTACAACATCCCTCCCTACGTGGTCCAGTCCAACCAATCAGGCCTCCTTATGTTACATAGTCACGTAAATAGGTGGGGCTTTTATGGTTTCTATTGGACCTGCGCAATTCAGTCGCGGTGTTGTCTTTGGACTGTTTGGACGGGTTCGCTGTTCCTCCCATCCTCTTCCGTGGAACCTCCTGGAAGCTAGAGTCAGCCATGCTGCTCCCACCTGGCCTTTTTGGGCTGGTTGAGTCGGCTCGGCTGCGCCCACCAGGAGTGGCTTCATGATGGTTTTCCGATGCCTGCTCCAGTCTTCCAAAATTTTCTTCTTCTCCAGGTACGTGATTTCGATTTCCGCTCGGGGCTAATAGTGGTATTGGTTGTTCTGTTGTTGTTAGGGTTTGTTTTGTTATTTCTTGTGCTTGTGGAGGGTCTCCCCCTCCCCTCTTGTTTGTGTTTGAGGGGTCTCTCCCCTCTCTGGTTGGGTAATTATTTTGGTTTGATGTTTGAAGTGGTTCCTGTGTTTGTGTGGGCTCTTCTCTTTCTTTCCTTTGATTGTTAGTGTTTCTAAAGAGGGCCCTTGATCCGAGTTGGTCTATTATGTCTCTGCCAGCTCTTTCCGTCCTCTGTCTCTACCCTGTATGACTGGGGTCCTGTTACTTGGATTATTTTAGCTGGTATCCATAATGGTTCCCCCGTTAGGTTTTTTGCATAAACCAGGTCCCCTGTTTTAAAGGTACAGCACTTACTGGAGGAGTCTGTTGGTTTTTCTGTGCTATATGTGAGGTTTAGTCTGTCTAGGATAGATCTTAGTTTTCTTCCCAATGATAGTTCTGCTGGCCTTTTATTAGTTGTGGTGTTTGGTGTAATGTGCTGTATCATTAGTAATTTATATATATTTTTTCCTGGATATCTCCAGTTTCTAGCTTGTGTCGTGTTTCCTTAGTATAACGGACCATGTGTTCCGTCTGTCCATTTGTAGCTGGCTGACCCAGCACTATTAAACCGTGCCTTATCCCTTGTTCAGCCAGGAACCTCTCAAATGTTAGTGCCGTGAATTGCGGTCTGTTGTCAGATACAACTAAATCCGGCAATCCATGTGTTGCAAAAAGCTTTCTTAGTTGTCTAATAACAGCTTCTGTTGTGGTTGAGGGCATAATGCTTACCTCTAGCCAATTTGAGTAAGCGTTTACCATGATTAAGAATGTGTGTCCTTTAGTTTGGTCCAGCAAAATCAATGTTTATTCTAGACCATGGGCCCCTAGATGTTTCCCAGTCGAGTGCAGGTGCAGAAGGGGGTGCAGGTCTAGATTTTTGGCATCGTTTGCACGTTGCTATCCATTCCCCAATATCCTTATCCATCCCTGGCCACCATACATAACTCCTAGCCAGGGACTTCATTCGGACAATACCCGTGTGACCTTCATGCAATAGCTCAAGCATTTGTTCCCTCAATATGTCCGATATGATCACTCTATCCCCCCATAGTACACATCCTTTTAAGATAGATAGTTCAGTTTGTCTATTCCAAAATGGTTTAACAGTCTCATCATTTTCGGTTTCCAGCCACCCTTTACCTACCCAATTTAAAATCTGCGCCAGGACTCTGTTTCTCACAGTTTCCTTCGCAATGTCTGTTGCTGTTATGGGTAGGTTTGCCAGCATCTTGATGTGTAGGGTTGATGTGGTTGGTACAGTATCATCAACTAACTCAGGTAGGGGAGAATGGCTCAGGGCGTCAGCATGTGTTATGTTCTTTCCTGGCCAGTAGGTTAATTTGTAGTTGTATGCAGTGAAGAACCTCGTCATCCACAGTGACAATATGTTGGGTGTAGGTTTGCTTCCTGCGAGTGATCTGTGACCAGTGAAAATTTCCTGCCATAGATGTATTCGTGGAACCGTTTAACTCCTGTTATTGCGGCCAACGCTTCTCTATCCAATTGGCTGTAGTTCCATTCTGCTTTTGATAGAGTTTTTGAATAGAATGCAATCGGTGCTTCTCTTCCATCGGGTAATATGTGGCTGAGTATAGCCCCGATGCCGAACGGTGACGCATCGCAGGTGAACGTTAGTGGCAGGGTTTCGCTGTATTGGATTAGAACACAGTCTGATTGTAATTAAGTCCTTGATTCCCTGGAATGTGGTTTCTTCTCGTCGCCCCCAGGTCTAGGTAGCTTTCTTATCCAGCAAGCTGTGTAGCGATTCTGCTATCGTTGCCTTCTGCGGCAAAAATACATTGTAAAAATTAATAAGTCCCAAGAAGGCTTGTAAATCTGTTTTATTTTCGGGTCTGGGAGCTTCCTTGATTGCTCTGATTTTGTTTTCAGTGGGATGGATCCCTTCTTTGTTTATAAGGTATCCCAGGAATTCAACCTTATCGGTGGCTAATTGACACTTCTCTCTTTTAACTTTAAGTCCCGACTCTTTAAATTTTTGTAAGACCTCCCTCAGGCGACACTAACTCCAAATTGCAGTCTTTTGCATTTGAATGCCTCCCTATGAGTCACTATTGTTTGTGCTTCCGTGGTTTCTGAGTCAACTGGCAACTGCTGATAAGCTTGTGTAAGGTCCAATTTCACGAAAATTCTACCTCCCCCCAAAGAATGTAACAGGTGCTGTACCACCGGAACTGGGTATGCGCTTTGATTGTAGCACATTGTAGTGGTTGAGGGTGGCCTTGTAGTCTCTGCAGATGTGTATGGACCCATCTGGTTTGATAGGAGTCACAATTGAGGTTTCCCACCTTGTGTGGTCTATTGGTTTTAATACCTCCTGTGCAATAAGTTTATCTAATTGTTCATCAATTTTTGGTTTTAATGCGAAAGGGACTCGCCTCACCTTTAACCTTATTGGGGCTATGTTAGGATTCAAATTAAACGAGATAGGGGACCCTCGGTACTTGCCCAGTTCTCCATTGAAGACGTCCTGGAATACTCTCATCAGGTTCTCTTCCCAGTCTGTCTCATTGATGTTGTTTATTCCGGTCACTCCGATTCTTAGTGGTTCAAACCATTCGAGTCCCAGTAGGCTGGGCAATCCCGGTCAACTATGGTTCGTGGAAGGACTTTCGTGTATTTTTTGAATTTGATTTGGAAATGTCTGATTCCGACTACGAGAATTCTGTTTCCCTGGTAGTCTTTAATTGTGAGTTTTGTTTTTCTAGTTCCTTTCTTTTCATATCAGGTATCAGGCTTTTGAGAATGTTCCATGATACCATTGATAGATATGAGCTGGAATCTACCTCCATCTCATATGGCTGGCCTTCTATGGTGACTTGCACCAGTACCTTATTTGCATTTACTGCGCTCGAGTGTCCAAAAGTTATTGTCTGGTGTGTTTCTTCTTTTCATATTGGTTTCCTTCCACCACTTGTTTCTGCTTTCTTGGCTCTGATGGCTCCCTGTCTGCCTTTCTCTCTCTCTGAGGGGGGTATTTCCTCTTCGTCTAGTACTATACTTATTTCTGTTTTGGCATGCCCTAGCTATGTGTCCCCACCATTCACAATGCCTACAAATAGCATCAAAAAAATGGCATTCGGAATGTGGGTGGTCCCCTCCGCAACCGGTACAACGGAATCCCAACTTTCTTTCCCTTCGCTCCTGTCTGCTTTTCTCTGAGCGGAGTTGATTTACTTCTTCTTCTTCCTCATCAGTTTTGGATAGGGATTCAATGTCCTCATGGTGTGTCATGGTGGTGAGCTTTTGAGTTTCCTCTTGCTTCTTGTCTTGAGCTTGGTTAGTGTCTTTCGGGATTTCTTGTGTTACTTTATTCATTTGTCGCATGGCGGCTGCTGATTTCTGTGCTGTTTCCGCTGCGGTGGCTTCTTCTATGGCCTCAGTCAGTGTTATTTTGGGTCTGGTCAGTAGTCGGCTCTGTAGTGTAAGGTCTCTTAATCTGAGGACTACGTGGTCCCTCATGGCCTCATCCATGTTTAGGAATTTGCATGCTCCTCCAATGTCTCTTAGAGCTGCAACAAAATCTTTAATGCTTTCGCCTTCCTTTTGGTTGCACTTGTAAAATTTATGTCTTTTGATAAGGCATGAGACGGTTGGTGTATAATGGGCTCACAGTAACTTGTCTAAGTCCAACCATGCCATCTTCTTTACATCGTGGGGTGACGCCAATGCCTTCACCATTTTGAAGACTGTAGGTCCGCAGTGGGTGAGGAAAATGGCTCTCTTCCTATTTTTGGATATTCCTTGGAGCTCGTTCCCTTCTAGAAACATGAGGAATCAGTCAATGTATGATTCCCAGTCTTCCATTGCTGGGTTAAATGGTGTGGGTGGCGAGTTGTTGCCGGCCATCTCATCTAGCTCGGTTCCCGTTGCCACATGCTCAACTGGTCTCCTTTTTCTCAGGATCCCACCTTCGTTGCCAGTGTAATATTGTGGGAAAGACGACTCGAGACCAGTTACTCTTTAGTTGCTTTTAAATCTGGAACTGAACAACAGTGGAGCCGCGGCAGCTTCCTTTATAGCTCGCGGCTCTTGGCCAATGACGGCTATTCAAGTTTCCCACCATCCGGCCGGACCAATTAAAATTGAACATTCAAATATTCAAATATACAACACCTTGCATAAGGACATTTCTTTCTTATCTATTAAAAAATGTGTCTTCTTGCAAGCTTCTGAGCAAGACTGGGGGGAAAAAAAGAAGAGAGTTAACTTTTAAAACACTAGCCTATTTTTTTTTCAGGTTTGCCAGGAACCCTTACAAAATTGAAACAGCCTACTTTAATAAATAGCAAAGAGGTGGTCACACAAGGTGTAAACACTTCTTTCCAAATAATTTTCCAAGAGTGCCTTTCCCTAAAAAGTAAACAGCTAGATTTTAACATGTTATCAGCATTACACATCCTGACATTCTGTAACATACATTTTATTTTAAAAGAGGTTTAAAGTGAATATTCCTGATCTTGGCTTTTGATCATCCCTGCATCCTCCTTTCTCTCATACCTGAGAGATACCCACAGCAGGAAGCCTATCTTAATAGACTCCTAGAAGCAAAGTTATGACAATGAACAGCTTCTGTTCAGTGCCCACTGATTAAATCTGTGGTGTTTTGGCTGAAGATAATTTAAATGGAATATTTCCTGTTATCCGTGCTATGTTCAAGATGAGCAAGCAAAAAACACTACTTTCTACCCTCCCACCCCCAAAATCCCTAATTTCTGGCAGGAAAGCATTCATGTAGTTGCTGACAGTCTTATGTTTAACAGACAAAAGCATTCATCTGATACGTGCAGGAGAGGGTACAGAAGGAAACAGTTATTTTGTAAGTGAGATAATGCTTCTAGCTAGAAGAACAACTTATCACCAACAAAAAAACAAATCAAAGAGAGGGGGAGGGAAGGAGGGAGGGAGGGAGGGAGAGGGAGAGGGAGAGAGACACAGAGAGAGACACAGAGAGAGAGGGAGGGAGAGCGCAGTACATACAATTTATCATATCTTAATGCTGCCAGAGTATGAAAATCAGCATTTGACAAAAATCTGCTTTTCTGTGCAATTGTTAAAGATATACTAGCTTCGTCATATCATCAAATCTTTTACAGCCAAAGACCGGTATAAGGAGGGTAAGGCACAGTCAATTGAAAGGCATAGAAAATAATCAAAGTCTTATAATTAAAAAAGCTAAAAGTTATAAAACAAAAATGTACTGTATATAACATCAAAAATCTAAAACCATTAAATGGATATAGGGGAGCATCAAAGTTAGTATGTGGCAGACTAAATCTATCACAATATAGAGCACTGTAGAATGACAAACTAGATGCTCATTAAAACTAGTTTATGGCACAGGATTTTAAGTGCTGCTGTGCAGAACCTGGCAATATTATATGCTGCAGCAGGGTTTGCATCTGAAAGCAGCAGGGAGGAATAGTGTTGTCCTCTGTACCCTGGGTATTTGTGCAATAATGGTGAGATGAGAGTAGTGCGAATATTTGCAACACAGGCACTGGAACAGTGCATGCTTTGTGGCCAGAGTCAAAGGGACACTGTCTCCCCAAATAAAAAATCTTATATTGGCTTTCAAGGGCGATTGAGGGCACACTGTGTCAGAGTAAAGGCCCTCCAATGGTTAAGTATTTTGAGATGAATTAAGTATGTCATAGGGGAGGCAGACTACCCAGCTGTTTGCCAACTCTTTCTTTTGGTGGCTGCTTAGCTCAAACAAGTGTTTCCTGTTGGGGCCCTGAGAAATCCGGGCAGGCAGGGGAGGAGTGGTTGGGAGGGGAGGAATGAGTAGAGGCCAACGAGACGCCCCTAGATATGAGTGATATTGAGTTGGCCACACCCACCCAATCAATAAGCACTTAGCCATGCCCACCCAGCTGGTCATTAGGCAGATCATATTAGTGGTCCACGGAATTTAAAATTAAGAATTTAGTGATTCCTCAGGTCAGAAAGGTTGTTGACCCCTGGTCTAGAGAGCATCTTTATTTTTCTCAGACTAGATCTGGTAGGCCATAAATATCAGATTAGGTTTGGTGGCCCAGATTCAAATTCTTACTCAACCATGAAGCTCTTTGCTTGGCTCTGTTGTTGTGTAAATAGAATAGAAAGCATATGGAAACTGTGAAGCTTGCAGGAAGAAAAGTAAGATAAACATTTACAGCAACATATACATGTATAGAATGTGTGCATGTATATGTTCATATATGTATAATATTTGTGCATGTACAAATATTAGCAAAGTAAAACATCAGGATGGGAGACTTTTTTTTGTTATACACAAGGCCAAATATATCTAATAGTATTTTAGATATTCTCAGTTTGAATTAATCTTTATTAATCAGTTGACAGTCACTGAAAAACCACAGAGTAACTTTAGATTATGGTGGGACATAAATGAAAATAAATAAAATCCTTGGACAAAAATCTATAGATACCGAATAAGTTATGGATTCCAAGTATATCTTTAAACAGCTCAATTACTCAGCTAAAAATAATACTGTCAGATTCAAGCTGCAAAATATTGCATAGCCACGAGATGGCATAAAGTTTTCTATTTATTCTTGGTGCCTTACAGTGATTATAAGTATTTTTGCATCCCAGTTCTTCTGGGCCTAAAACAACAGCTGGACCAATTATGACTCCAAGGCTCCACAAGATGTCTTTCCTCCTTTCCTTTACCACCTCCAACAAAAACCTGTACAATTTTTTAAATTCCACTTTTATTATATTCATAAGTAACTCTAGGTCAAACTCTCTGCATCACGTTGCTGTTGCAGTATGTTTTGCAATGTTTTTCTCATTTGCAAAGCTGGGGTGTGCGTGGCCTGGATGTGACACAACCAACCCATGAGATGCCAGTTTTTGACACCCCTGTTCTGGGTGGAAAACATACCTAATACACTTTTCTTCTCCTATTTTCCCCACAACAACTCTATGAGGTAAATGAGGCTGAGACACAATGAAAGGGCCAAAGTCACCCAGCTAGTTTCATACCTAAGGCAGGACTAGAACCCACCAACTCCCAATATCTAACCTGGTGCCTTAATCACTAAACCAAACTGGTTTCTATTCCTTCTCTACTCATTAAAATAAAGGTAGTCTTCAACTTACAACCACAATTGATCCCAAAATTTATGTTGGTAAGTGAGAAATTTGCTAAGTGAGTTTTGCCCCATTTTACATCTATTCTTGCCACATTTGTTAAGTGAATCACTGCAGTTGTTAAATTTGTAACATGGTTGTTAAGTGAATCTGGTTTCCCATTTCTGATGACTTTCCTATCAGAAAGTTGCAAAAGGGGATCACATGATCCTGGGACACTGCAACTGTCATAAATGCAAGTCAGTTGTCAAGCATATGAATGTAAATCACATGACCATGACGATGTTGCAACAGCCATAAGTGTAAAAAATGGTCATTTTTCAGTGCCATTGTAACTTTGAACAATCACTAAGTGACTGTTGTAAGTTAAGGACTACCTGTAAAGTAGCATTTCTAATTTACTTTGTCTTACTTCTTTTCGGAACATCTTACTTTTCTCACAACTTTTTTTTCCCCTTTTTATACAGTGTGAATCTGTATTCCAAAGCACTTGAGGCAGGCCAATAGCCTTTTTCACTTCGAACTATGATTTTTCTCAGTTTGACCCATAGATTAGATCTTATTTGCTTCAGTTCTCAACAGCCTAATGTCACATAGGCATTACATGTTTCTAAATTAATCCCAAATTAATCCCCAAATTGTTTACCCTTCCAGCTCTGCTGTCAGAGATATTTCTTCAGCCTTTGACTCAGTCTAGATTAGCATGTCTAATATATGTATATTTAATTAAAGTCTCTGCTCATATTTTCCATCACCCTCGAAAAGCTGTATGAAGTACAGAATGGAGTATTACAGACAAGCACTTTTTTATTTCAGAATCCATATCATTTCTTAAATTTTATTTTATTAAGAAATATAAGCAATAAACAGTAAAAATCTTAAGAAATCCTTCAAATTTCTGGCCAAATCACAACCACTGGAGCAATGTCTTCAATGTCAAAAATGATCCCTCCCCCTCTATTTTTACACTTTTTATTTTTGCATTGTATTTTTTCCCAATCTTAAGAAAATATGAGTGATTATACTTTCTGTTTTATATACTCATAGATATTACTGCTCTGAAAAATAATTTTTAAAAAAATTAAAAGAGTTCTGGATCATTTCAAAGCATGATAAGATAACATTTTCTCAAAGTTAACTAATTAAGAATTATGATAGTAAATCAAGAAAAAGACAATAAGAATATGGATTTTTTTTTTAATAAAAGAAAAACATTACCAAAAATATTCTATCAAATGACAAATAAATTAGGATTACAATGAGGTAAAGAATAAGAAACTATATAAATACTTATATCTATCTTAATATCTATATTTATTTATATATTAAGTTAAAATTATATAATGAAAGAAATGTGTATATAGAAAGATGATAAGGAAATGTAAGATGTCTTGATGTTAATATAATGATGTATAAAGTTTTATTTTATGTTTTTTAAATTTTGAAAACTAAATAAAATTTTATGAAAAAAAAAAAAGAATTATGAAGGACCAATAAATGGTTCATTATTTAAGCCCATGTCACACTGGCCAACGGATGCAAAAAGGACACAGCGGACGAGCAAAATGTTCCATCCGTTGTTATCCACTCTCAAAAGGGGCAAAAATTTGCATAACCGGAGCGGATAACACGGACGCGGGGAGGACGCAGGGCAGATGCAAAGCGGATCGGAACGGAAGCCCAGTGGATGGAAGCGGATGGGAGTGGGTGGCACATCCGCAGGGCTTCCAGGGGGCCTCAGCAAAGCGGACGCAGAACAGAAAGAACGGAAGCAGAGCGGACGCCGAACAGATGAAGTGGATGCACAGCGGAAGCCTAGTGGATGCACAGTGAAGGCCTAATGGATACCTGGCATTAGTTGCGCTTGCGGGGAGGATGCATTGCGTCAGCCCCGTGGATATAACGGAAGCAGCTCGGAAGCAGGTCGCCATTCAGAGGAAAGACCTGCTGCTGGACACATCGACTGTCTTGCCTGCCCTGCCTGCATGTCTGCCTGCCAGCCTCCCTGCCAGCCTGCCTGCAAGCCTTGCTGCCAGCCGATCTGCCTGCCAGCCTTGCTGCCTGCCTTCCTGCCAGCCTTGGTTCATGTCTGCCTGCCAGCTTTCCTGCCAGCCTTGGTTCATGTCTGCCTGCCAGTCTTGGTGCCTGCCTTGGTACCAGCCTGCCTGTCTGCCTTCCTGCCAGCCTTGGTGCCTGCCTCCCTGCCAGCCTTCCTGCCAGCCTTCCTGCCAGCCTTGGTTCCTGCCAGCCTTGGTTCCTGCCAGCCTCCCTGACAGCCAGCAACCCCACAACCATGCGGAAGCACAGCAAGCCTCAGCCATCTGCTGGCAAGAGGGACAGGGCTACCATCCCGCCCCCTGGCCCTCACTCTGGTTCTGCTGGGGCTTCTGCAGCACGGGCTCACTCTTCTGGGGCTGGGGCTTCTGCTGCTTCTGCTTCTGTTTCTGGAGGAGCTGATGACAAGCACTCCAGCACCAGCCACCTCCACGGCACCTGCACCCTTCACCCCTGAGACTGAGCGACCAAGAGGAGTGCCAGAGACTCATTTTTGTCTTATACCTTGTTGTTAATAAAGTCTATTTTTGATTCACACACTTGCTTCATTTCTTTTTTTTAATAAAGTCTTGCTGGAAACTTTTAGAAATGGTTTAAGCCTTTGCATGCTTGTGGGATGGGTAAGGATAGCTTTGGGATAGGTTAGTATACCTGTGGGATGGGTAATAGTTGTGGGATGGGTTAGGATAGCAGTGGGATAGATAAACCACCAGTGCAAGCATCGTGGGACTGTATGGTCCACCCTCCCAGGTGCCACACCTACGGCCCTTTATTATCAATAATAATGTAATAATTATCCACACATGTCAACATAAACACAACTCTTTATTAAACGCCCTGTTCATTGTAGGCCAATCAAACATACATGGCCCAATCTCATCTGTGTGATGAGACAGGCTGAAGGAAGCATCCATTAAGCATCTATCATCCTGTCTTGCCACTCCACTGCTCCAGCTGGGGAGTTGCACCATTGTCTCAGGAGGTTGTGCTGCTTCTTCGCTTCATTTGAGGCTCTGTTGGGGCCTTGCACATCCTCAGTGTCGATCAGGTTTCGCCCTTGCCTCCATTCCCCAGGCTCCATGACCCCATTGGCTTGTTGGAGGTCCACGAGCCTGTTCTGCAAGACTGGGTAGCGGGTGCGCATGAGATTGTGCAGGATGCAGCAAGCTTCCACAATCCTCCTCACGGTCTCTGGGCGATGCTGCATTGTGGTGAGAAGTACCTGGAACCTGTTGGCCAGGATGCCAAAGGCGTTCTCCACCACCCGCCTTGCCCTGGACAGCCTGTAGTTGAAGATCCTCTCTTCATGGGTGAGGAGTCTGGAGGTGTAGGGCTTCATGAGGTAGGTTGTGAGGGAGAATTCGTCATCCCCCACGATGAAGTAGGGCACATCTTGTGTGTCATTGGGCAGGGGTTCTGGATCTGGGAAGCCCACGATGAGGTTGTGTTCCAGCCCCTCCTTGAGGTGACTGGCATTGTATACCTGGGCATCCGAAGATGAGCCGTTGCCTGAAGCATCAATGTACATGAACTTGTAGTCAGCATCGACCATGGCGAAGAGGATGATGCTGAAGAAGCCCTTGGAGTTGAAATAAGTGGACCCCGACTTGGCTGGAGATTTGCAGGCCACGTGCTTCTCATCTATGGCTCCAACGGTGTGGGGGAAGTTCCACTTCTGATACCACTGCTCTGCAACTTTCTTCCATCCTTCTTCAGTGGAGGAGTACTGGAGGAGCTCCTCCTTGTATTCTTCGATGATGGCCTGCACCACTTCTCTGACCACAATGCTGATGGTGTTGGATGGCACCCTCCAGCCGTTCTGCATGCTCCTGTAGGAGGTCCCTGAGGCCAGGTGGCGCAGAGTGAGTGCCACCTTGAGCCCAGGTTCCAGGCTGGGCCGGAAGCTGGTGTTTGCCTTGGTCAACCTGGGTGTCAGGCGCTGCACAACTTCGTCAAACATGGCTGGAGGCATCCTCATGAAGTTCTGGAATGCCCGAGTGTCTTCGCTCCTGAGCTCCACCATCAGCTTGCTGTACAGTCCGTCCTCTGCTCTTCTGGCGAACCATCTTCGGACCCTGACTCTTTTTGGGTGGCTCCTTTTCTTCTCGCAGTAGTGTTCAACAGAGCCTGCAGATGGCTTCGCACTGTTGCAGAACGATGGTGGCTGCCGAAAGGACTTTGTTACAATCCACGGTGGACATGACTGGATGCTGTGGAAGAGGAAGAGACAGACGAAGGCTGCAGAGGTCTGCACCGCTGGGCTGCTGTTCTGAAAGTGCGATGCAGGAGAGTTGCTCCCCCTTTTTATAGGCAGTATAGGTTTTCCGCTAGGCATCCTCTAGCCATCCTGTAGACATCCTTAATATCTGAGATAGGTCCCCTCTGCGAACGTTTTTGATGTTTTAAACGCTTTGTTTCCGTGCTGCATCAGCTAGGCATCCGTTCTGCATCTGTTCTGCGTCCATTCCGCTTCCTCCCTGCGTCTATTTACCGCTGGAGTGGATGGAGTTGCGCGGATTCGTAGCGGACACCTAGCGGATATAGCGGATGCGTAATGGATGCGTAGCGGATGCAGAACGGACAAACTGGATACATTTTCCACGCAAAAGTTTTAGGCAGCCCAAAACTTTTGGAGCAGATGAAACGTCCATAAACGGATTCTGGACAGATAGAGAGGAAGCAAAACAGAGGCAGTGAGTACAGAACGGATACATCGCGTTAACCAACGGATGGCAAGGTTTTTTGTCCGTTTTACATCCTCTTTGCATCCGTTGGTTCAGTGTGACATGGGCTTTAAAAAGGATGGTATATCTATTGCAGTTTGAAAACTGACTCTAGGTATATTTTCTTATTATTGAGTAATAGAAGTCGCAAAAAAATACAGTTCATTCTTATAGGAAACATTTTAAAGTTGAATACTACAAGTATATTAGCAGAGATATGTGAATGATTTTTTAACTCCTACACTATAGATCCATATCCTCAAACTCTTGAAAATAAATTTAAAAACACTGCAGATTGCCTGCTTCCAATCTGGTAATGGTGCAGTGATTAAAATTCTCACCTAAGTAGCAAGAGACTGTGAGTTCTGGGCCTCCCTTAGAAGAGACTGTGAGTTCTGGGCCTCCCTTAGGTATTTTATTTGTATTTATTTATTTTGTGTCCAGATCAAACCTTAAGCTACCAATATGAGGCCACCTTGGCCAGAAACAAATCATTTTCAATATATTCTACTGGTAGTAATCAACAGAACAACAAATGGGCCAAGCTCTGTGTCTTCCCACATTCGCACTGCATGTTGTTATCCACCGGCAATTCCCATTTATATATATGCATATTGATCTTACACTTAGGCACTCCCACTCTCAACCCATTCAATCTCCCCCAAGTAACATAGGGAGATCAGATCCCTCAGCCCTATTCACTTCTACGATTATTTCTTGATCCATAAATTCTCTCTTCCAATTCAGTTTTGCTCTTATATGCCTTCAAAAATATTTGAAGATCTTCTTAGATTTAAGTCAATCATATATCATATGATAAGTATCATACTGTACATATATCTATGATATAACACATATGACATCATATAGGATATCATATATATCATAAATCAGTGGTTGCCAACCAGTGGACTGCGGCCCACTGGTGGTCAGTGAGAAAATTTTGGTGGTCCATAGAGAAATGTCATCCCCCCAAGCAATTAATCCAGGCTGTGCGCAAACATAAGGCTGTGGCTGCCCCACATGGCCCCCGGGAACCCTCCCTGCCCACTCATTCCTTACCTGGCAAACCTGCCTGCTAAGTTGCTATTTTTCCTTTTTTTCCCCCAACCATTAACTGTTCTGCTGTGCTGGGTGATTTAGATTAACTAGAAAGAAGGAAATCGTTGGATTTCTTGCTTTCTAGCTAATCTTTAGATCTTCCTTAGGACTGAAGCTTCTATTATTTAGTGCAGGTAGCTGAGGGCAGAAAGATAAATCTCTGAATGAATTAGTAATTCTGTGAGCAACTCAATCTGCCTGCCTGCTTTGCCTAATTTTGGATAAAAGTTGCTCTTTTTGATAAAAAATCAATATTTACATAAATATTTATAATATTTACATATAAGCCAGGCCCTGCCAGTCACATTACCACCAAGCCACATCCACAAATTAGGTGATGCCCAAGAACCGGTTGTTAAGAAATTTGAATCCCAGCCCTGCCTCTGTGTGTTTGTGTGTCTGTGTGTGTGAGAGAGAGAAAGAGAGGGAGGGAGGGAGGGAGGGAGGGAGGGAGGGAGGGAGGGAGGGAGAGAGAGAGAGAGAGAGAGAGAGAGAGAGAGAGAGAGAGAGAGAG
>BLBF01000007.1:34003878-34073846 GCA_015471245.1 Laticauda colubrina | reverse complement strand
GAGAGAGAGAGAGAGAGAGAGAGAGAGAGAGAGAGAGAGAGAGAGAGAGAGAGCGCCAGCAAGCCACCATCAGTCAAAATTCATATTAGTTGTCCCTGGGATTTAAAATTATGAGTTTGGTGGTCCCTGAGGTCCAAAAGGTTGGCAACCCCTGTCATAGATCATATCTCTTAGAGATGAAAGCTGGCTGGGTAACTTCCGGCCAGTCACTCTCAGCTAATTCATCTCACAGGGTTGATATTTTGGGGGAAAATACGAGGTAAGGATATCAGATATGTTCACTGCCTTGAGTTATATATAAAAAGGTGGGATAAAATACCATCTCCAAAATGGAAGATCATCTTGGAAAATAAGATCAGCATATGTTAAGATAAGAGGCAAGCAAGCTAGAAAAGATGAAAGAAAAAAAGAACTGAAGTACAAGAAAACAAAAGAATATCTGATCAAGAAATAACACCTAGAGACAAGAAAGATCAAGGAAGCAATGGACATTTTTAAAAAGCAGTAGACAACAGCCATAAACAAGACAATCAGCAGATACTAAACTGGAATTACATACTAGAGACAGAATCTCCCATTTCAGTCGAATCAGAGCTGTTTGTATTAATCCATCAACAGAAAAATTGTAATGAATCAGCCAACACTTGACAAAGAAGAAACAGTGCACTTCTGGGTGGGACAATTCAGAGAAATACAAAAATGATACAGCTTGGATAAAGGAGATGAAGAAGTGGGATGGGGGGAAGACCCTGAAATAATGGAACTTGTAATAGTAACAAAAAATTAGAGAAAAAGAGATCAAGAATTGGAAAGAGATGAATTGCATGGGTTTTTATTGAAACACCTGATTGGTCTACACCCACTCATTGCAGGGATTTTAATAACATATTGCAAGGATGTGAAATTGAAGATTGATTAACTTGTACTCGATAATGAAAGATCCAGCAAAAGGGGCAGCATCAGACAGCTACAGGTCAATTACCTGCTTACTGACAACTTTCAAATTGCTAATCATTACAGAATTGTCTTCTGGCCTCTGCTTTTCCCCTTTGTGACAGACTATGTTTCCTATTTATTGAAAATACATCACTCAACTTCATCATCTGACTTGTATGACACAACTTAGAAATTGTTTCAGATGCAACACAAAAATTGCTCACATATTGCTTGCATCCTTTACCTATCAGAAACCCATATCAGAGTAACAGGATAGATGTTTCTTGTTTTAATCTTGATTTCTTCAAGAGAAAGCAGAAAGAAATCTGCAGCAGAAAACAAACTGCCAAAGCTACATAAATTACTGCCATATATGGAAGAGGGTGGAGCACGGTGGCTCACATGGTTAGGATGCTGGTCTAATGATCAACAGGCTCATGTTTGAGACCCCAGTTGCTGCCAAGAGATAGGGTGAGTTCCCATAACTCAGTCCAACTCCTGCTGACTCCACTGTTTGAAAGTGGACAACAATGAGTAGATAGATGGGTACAACTTTGGTAGGCAGCTTAATGCGGACATGAAAGGAGCTTCCAAATGGACATCCCCAGCTAGTGATCTCACCAGCTAATCTTTTCAACCTGGAAGAGCTACGGCACTCCCAACATGACTGTAGCAATACAGAAGAGGGAGGGAGGAAGAAAGGGGTTTGTATAGAGTACTGCAGATTATATATGAGTATATGTATATGAGTTTCTACTGTTCAATAATGGTCATAGCTTGACATATACTAATAATTAATTGAAAGAAGACATAATATAAAGTATAATTAAAGCAAACAGCTGTATATCTAAACAAACAAATAATAAATAAATAAAACAAGTACAACAAGGAATATGTTTTATGACACATTTTGAATGAGTCCACATTTTGATATTTTGTGACTGTGGATGCTGAAAGATAGCTGTTTGGCCTGATCTGTGTTAACAGACTAGAGCAGATACTTTTCTATGTAAGACTGTGAAAGGCTCATAAGCTTACTAGAAGTGTTTTCTTCTAATTTTGCAAAATGTTAAGCCTTTTCTTACATTTTACACAACTTATTTCTCTCTGAGATATACAATAGTGGTTTCTGTTCATATTTTAAAGGATGTTATTCTCTAATGACTGATATCATTATATCAGCATGTGACCCTGCAGTCTCTTTACTAATGGGGTTGAAGCATGAGTGTTATAGTGCCTCTTTTGTAAGTACACAGGGGAACATTGAAACATTGCCCCGTAGAGGCCTGTGCTCCCATACTTTGTCCAAAGGACAGAAGTCAAAAGTCCTTGGGACTGAAAGGAAAATATGTACATATTATCTGATGAATACTTTCCCTGAGCTGTGAATTGTGTCCCAATAGTGGGACATTAAATCAACTGCAGAAATTCTGTGACAATGACCAAAGATATTTGGGTATAATATAAAATTACTCAATTACCATTAAAACTAAATTTAACCAATAATATTTTATTGCTGCACAGCATAACAAACATGTTTATGATGTGCACAGAATTATCACATCTGTAATATGAATTTGACTTCTACATCTTTGACTATGTCATAAACTTTTAACTTGTATTTAATCTATGCTGTGTATATTTGATTTATGCCATCTGCAATAGTAAGTGTTGTGCTCAAATTTCCACTGGAGAAGTACCTACCTGGTATGACTTAATTTGCTTCAAAACATCTGTCTCAGTCAATCTCCTTTAGCTCAAATGGCAAAATGATTATTGTTAGTGCAACTTCACAACTTGAGCTCCAGTACTTATCAATAATTAAGAAGCAATCTTAATGTCAAGATACAAGGCAGTTGATTCTAATAAAAAGCACCCAGTTTTCAAAAATAGTTCAAAATAGCAACCTTAAGTAAGCCAACGCAATACTATTGTGGGATCTTCTTTAGAATCCCCTTATCATGAGCTGCACAAAATACCACACATAGAGCTACTTGATCTGATCTTCTTTTTCAGCCAGGATATACAACTCTTCAGGAATGATATGATGCCACTATCATATGCAGATCATTTGCCTGAGGCAATTGAGACACATAAGGATAGAAATACAAAGTGTCTACAGGACACCAAACTGCCAAGCATTCCCCAGGGCAACTTGTTCCCCCAACTAGCTAGAAGGCTGAAAAGGAAGTTCCTGGAAAGGTGCTACTTGAGATATTATTTATTTTTTTGTCTGTTTTGAACAGGTTGAAGAATGGGGGGGGGGGACTAGCACTAAGCTTTTGAGAGTCAAAATCCTTTCATTTCTAATAATAAAAACGCACATATGACTGAAATTTGTACAATGTACAACAATGACAGATTTTGACTTTGCTTATCAAAAGGTTGCAAAAGGAGATCAATGACCCCGGGTACCACTGCAACCGTCATAAATATGAATCAGTTGACAAGCATCTGAATTTTAATCATATGACCTTCACGATGATGCAATGGTCATAAGTAATTTTTTTCAGTGCCATTGTAACTTTGAATGGTTACTAAATGGACTATTGTAAACTGAGGACTACCTGTATTATAACCAGTTTTCTAAATACTTTCTAAATATTTTGAAGATAAAATTGCTTAGTTTTTCCCCATTTTTGATGAACCCATTTCATAAGCTCAGTTCATAGTAGGAAGAAATCAGTGCATTGAGGCCTACCGCCACTTTCCTTGATTGCCTTCCACAGCTTCTGCAATCTGCTTTAATGTTTGTTTGGTTTAGAAGAGAAAGAAAAGAGGAGAGAGTATTTTGGAGAAAGGTATGATTTTTGACAGTTTAAAGCGAACTAGGTAATTTAGTCCTTCTGGGAAACAAATCATCTTGAAACAGGCAGAAGGAAACAACTGCTTGGCTGTTTTTACAAACTGCCATTTTGTGAGCACGGTAATCCAACAGCAGCACTATGTGGTCTTGGAGAAGACATTTTCTGAACCCATTCTGAATAGTACAGGATTTAGGGACTTGATTACACAATATAATGCTAAAGCTGAACAAATATACTCTAAAGTTCTGTATTTTTTTTCATCTAGAATTCTCATTGGCACGTGATACAATCAGCCACTGAATGTTTTTGGAACATATGTAACAGATGGCAACACCTATTTACTGGTGTCAATAATGGGATTTAAGATTTGTAACACAGCAATGTTCCCTAAATAAATGTATGAGTGGAAGGAGATTAATTATTACATTTTTAACAATAAGTAAATCAGATACTTTTTAAGATGGAGAGATACTAATTTACCTTACTCTGGATGAAGCACTGGTGCTTCAAGTTGAGATCTTTCTCAGTCATAATTTTAGCTCACTAGATGAGGCATTGTTTCACCTCTTGTCTTTTATGGTGGATGAATCTTCTTTTTAATGAAAGATATGACAGTTTCTGTTGTTTTCTAGCAACTCATCATGATAGGGTCTGTCCATCCATATGTTTTTTTACGAGCTAATAAAAATTAGTATTTGGTTCTTTCAACTGGAATTTTGCAGATTGGTCTTTTTAAAAATTTTCTGGTTTGAAGTACGTTTTACATTTGACAATGTTTTATTATTGATACTTTTTTTTACTGTATCACCATTCTATATGAACTTGAAAGAAAGTAAAACTGCTTGATTAACAACACTGTAATTTAGCCTACAATGATAATGAAGGCATTTAAATCCTTCGTAGAAAAAACCAGATTTTCTCTAATATCATGCCCATTGGATATCTTGATATACAGCTCATTCAGTGACTTGAAAAAGCAATAGATAAATGGCAAAATGTTGTAGTAAAAACATAGTTTTATTAAGCTATTTTATTACATGCCTTTGCATTCAATCACCAAGAGCTTATTTTAAGATGGAAGCAAGCCAGTCCTTTTGTCTTCTGCAAATAGCTTTGCTGAACTCAGAACCAATTCATTTTAAAATATTAATTCCAGCTTAAATTTCATTTATGGACCAAAGCCAGCTTTGCTTGTTTACAGATGATAAAACAAAAGTCAACTTAACTGTCAAGTCAAAGACAAAACAGTACATAAAGATTAGGTCTTTATGAGCTCAGTAAAAACAAAAAATATGTGATTACAAACTTTAGTGGACTTTCCTGAATAAAAGAGAAAAGCATAGGCTTTGAATGCACTAGGTAATTTATTGAATTCTTGGCAATTCACATTAATGGATTTTAACCAGCAATACTAGAGGAACTTTGATCTGAAATTAAATGGAGTCATTTGTGATTACAGGAGATAATCGTTACTTAGGCAGACATGAGACAGCTACTGTCCAGTAAATTATCTTTCGTTTCTGGTGACCTCCTGAGCACTCTGCCTTTTTCAGAAAGTTACCACTTTACAGGTTAGTTTAGCATCCTAGTAGATCTTCCATCAAAATTCTATCCAGGCACAATCTGGCACAAAGTCATCCAGGTGCTTCACCTGTGGAAAAAAAGTATCTTTTTTGGGGAGCCACGGTGGCTCATGTGGTAAAATGCTGTGCCTGTGCACTGCTGAGGTCAGCAGCTCAATTTCTGTGAGCGAATAAACCACGTTAGGACAAGAAGGGAGCCTCCCCCAATTGTCTACCAGCATTCAGGCATAACAATGCCTCAAAAAATTCATTTCACAAAGGCAGCCAGCCGCCTGGGTGATCTCTGGCTAACACTTGTCACCTGCTTTAAAAAAAAGTCTCTTTTGATTCAAACTTGACTCCTGGTAAGTTCATGGAGATGTCTATGGAGTTTGTCAGGCAAGAGTATAAAAATGGTTTGCCATTATCTTCTTCCATGATGTTGTTTTCCATAGCTTTACATTTCATTACCTTTGATTAATAATTATAAAAATTGTGGGAAATAACCTATATGTTAGACCATTTCTTGTTTGATCCCAGAAGGTTACTGTGTGAGAGAAAGATGTATGGGAATGTATACAACTATGTTTCTCTCTCTCTCCCTCCCCCGACCCCCTTTCTCACCATATATTTGGGCTAAATTCATAACTGTAAATCTTTTCATTGCTACAGAATTTATTTTTATACTTGAAGCAGTTTCATTAACTAACTTCCACAGAGACATCACAGTGTTAAAATTTTCCATGTTTTTAAATGTAACATAATATACAGATAGTCTTCAATTTATGACTACTTGCTTAGTGCCCATTTGAACTTACAGTGGACCTAGTCAGCTGCTATTTATAACCTGGATTCAAAGTTCCAGTGGTCACTCTCCCATGGTTAATTGACCAAATTTCAGGTACTCAACAACCAGACCATATTTACAGCTATTTGCAGTGTTCAACAAACATGTGGTTGCAATTTACAGTGATTTAGCAGAAAACTGGTGATTACTTTCAAGTTTGGGCTAAACTGCGCCCATAGTGAACCATTGGTTCAATTAATGGCCATGGTGTTCAGTTAATGACAATGGTGGCTGCTTTATGACTATGGCACCCACGTTAAACCACTGCAAAAAAAGGTAGCAAAATCAAGTCAGTCACATGCCTAATCCATTTTATGACTTTCAGAACTTATGACCATAAAGAGAAGCCTCCATTATGGTCAGAAATCAAGGACTAACTGTAATAAGTTTTATTTCCTTGAAATTCTCTGTAGACACATTTTGTTGATATTAGTTGTTTAGTTTAGTTTTTGTCAGAATTAATCCTTCCTTTCTTCCAGAGCATAAAATAGTACATGTATAGGATAAATAAGGGTAAAAATATATTCATATTCACCTAGGAGCTCCATTGCTGATGCTGGGCTTCACTCTAATTCTCAATCCAACACTTTAAGTACCATAGTACCTTAGATTTCTTCATATAAGTATGGATGCATTAATAATTATTGTCTTCATTTCTATTTCTCTTTTACAACACAAAAACTTATTAAAATTTATTTAACTGGGATGATTAAAAAAACCTAAACAGTCTAACAAACCTGAAAGAAATTAGACCAACAATGTTTGCAATTAAAGATTAATTACATATAATTTAATGAAGGCAAATAAATTATATAATGAGTAAACAATTTCAAAAGTCTGGTTTGAAGAATTTTAAAACGGGATGACAAACCATTTTTAACAATTTAAACTGTAGCTTGTATTATATTTCAGGTAGAACAATTAATTTAAAGTAAACTTAAAGTGAGGTTTTAAAAATTAGTTTACTTTTAAATAATGTTAACTTCCAAATGTAATGGGTAAAAGCAATGAGAAAAATACAGTAAAATAAATGAGCTAATAGATGAAAAACCTGTGATGTTTAATTATTACATTCTTGGAAATCATTCTTCTAAAAACCAAATATTTTTGTTCCATGACACATGTTTGAAGTTTACTTATGTCCCTAAAAGCAAACAAACCCAAATCCAAACCTAGATTTATTTTTTTTAAATAGACGGGGCACTTCAATGCTGTGAAGACTATGTTTATTATATATTATAATTTTTTGAAGCAAGCAGCCTTAAGAGTTGTGGTGTCTTCTCCCAAATCAAGAAGCATTAATAAACTACCATTCTTTACAAGTTACTCACAATAATATTATCTTTTGTTAATCTACAATTCCTATTAACAAGATAAAAGGTGTTCCCAATTAAATAGAGCATCTCAATTAAGATTATAGTTTAGCAATGCTGATTATCTAAAAGAGAGGAACCAGAGAACAATCATCTAAAGCTCTAAAAATTCACCTGGAAAGAAGTCTTAAGAGTTTTCTGATGTCAGCAAGATAAAGATAACAGGAAGAGAAAGCTGTTTTATTTGTCATCAATGGATCTATCTTCCCATTTAGTCTGCCTTAAATATATGAACAGACATCACAGAGAGAAAGAAAACAACAATGTTCCTTTCAACCAGCGACAAAAACTTTGGAAGGTACTTTACAGTTTAATCTGCATTTTTTCCAACCTTACTCTTCTTCTGATAGGAACAAAACTGTTTTCATTATTTAAAGGAAACAACAACTTTCAGGACTATTTTATGGATGGAATGCAGGGTTTTTTGCATTTACTTTGGTGAATGAAAGCATCCTGCAATTTGGCAGTTTGAGGCTCAAGTTGACTCAGCTTTCCATCCTTCCAAAGGAGCCAGATTGTTGGGGGCCACAACATACTGACTCTCTAGACCACTTAGAGAGGGCCAAGGGTGGGATTCAACCTCCAGGGGTGGGATGCTACCGGTTCGGTGACTACATTTTGCCCATGCATATGCGCTTCACATGCACACGTGCCTGATGCACGCTGTGCATGCATGTAAAAACCCTTAAACTGTGCTGCCCAGACAGCTGAAAAGCACTGCGTGTAGGTGCTCAGCATTTGAAAATCCTCGTTTCCTGCTTTTTCAACCTCAGTAGTGCCACGCAAAGCAGCAGAGGTTGAAAAAGCAGGAAATAAAAGACAGGTAAGAGGCCAGGCGGGTGGATGAGCCAAACAGCAGCAAACACAGAACCAGTTCAATGTCTGCTGCTCTTCAGAGCTACCAGTTCTATAGAGCCAGGTAGAACCAGTAGTATCCCACCCCTCGAGTGGGCTGTAAAAGCACTATAAAGCAGTATATAAGTCTAAGTGCTATTGCTATTCTATCATCAGTCATCTCTCTAGCAATCTGCATCCTAATTTCTCAAGCCTCATTTTAATCTCAAGGAAAGACTCAGCAAGGAACTTCTTGCACAAGGTTTTTCAGATCAGTAACCGCAGGCAGCAAAGTGGGGGTGGGATACTACAAAGAAACTAATAGTCAAGTAGCAAAAAAATGATCAGTACACCTTGACACTGAAAGAACTCAAGACTGTTAAAAGTGAAACAGAACAAATTTCAGGAAAACTTCAGGGAACTTTGAAATATACCATTTGGCATTTGTTTGGTATGGTAGATAGTTCCCAATACAGGTAGTCCTCAACTTACAACTACAATGGAGCCCAAACATTTTGTTGCTAAGTGAGATTTTTGTCAAATGAGTTTTGCATCATTTTACGATCCTCCTTGCCACAGTTGTTAAGTGAATCACTGCAGCTGAAAAGTTAGTAACCCAGTTGTTAAGTGAATCTGGCCTCCCCATTGACTTTGCTCGTCAAAAGGTAGCAAAAGTGTATCACCTGACCCCAGGACTCTACAACCGTCATAAATTTGAGTCAATTGTCAATCATCTGAATTTTGATCATGTGACCATGGAGATGCTAGTACAGACATAAGGGAAAATTGATCATAAGTCACTTTTTTCACTTTTTGTAACTTTGAAATAATTTTGTAACAATTCATTTCACTCAAGGACTATCTGTATTTGTTTAAAACATTTTATAAAGTGCCCATCTTCTAACCAACTCTGGACAACTCCCAATCAAAAGTTAAATCAACATGTAAAATTAAACATATTAAGGACAACAAAAACCAATTGCCAAATCAAATGTGCAGTTATCCAATCTTCCTCCAGTGCTTTGGGGAAAACCCACATCTTCAAAGCTTTTCAGATGATTAGGGGTGGTTAAGGTCTGCTGGAGTTCAGGGGACAGAATAATACATAGGGTAGAGTTTGCCACAGAAGAGGCACACTCCCTACTTCCCATTACAACATTTGGGAAAGGATCTAGGCAGGGGTGGGATTCTACCAGTTCAGACTTGATTGGGAGAACCCCTTGTTCCCATGTTCAGCTCACTCCGAACCAGTTCGCTGCAACAAGGAAGTGGGCCCACCTGCTCCTGCTCTTTCCTGTGTTTTATGCCTTTGTTTAGAGCACAGCTGATTTACATGGCAGAGAGGTTTGCCATGCCTCAGCTGTTTTCTTGACAGAGGCTTCAGTTGAAGGTAAGTATAGGCTTGCCTTTTTAAAATGGGGAGCATGTACGCAAAGCACACGTTTGGCACCAATGCAATTACCAAACCAGTTGATGCATGGGGGCATCCCACCCCTGGGTCTAGGACAGGGGTGTCAAACTCACATCGTCAAGGCAGCATTACATGATGTATTGGGACTTTTTCCCCCTTTGCTAAACCGGATGTGAGCATGGCCAGCATGTGATGCATCCGGCCCACAAGCTGGGAGTTTGACAGCCCTGGTCTAGGAGTACGACCACACTATCTGACCTGTATGGTAGATGTCCTTAGGGAAAGATGGTCCCACCCTGTGTCACAGAGGGCTTTAAAGATGATGATCTGCACATTGAATTGTACCTGGAAAGAAACTGGAAACAGTGCAATTTGCACAACAAATGGCCAGGCTTAGCAGTTTGTTTAGAATGCCTAGGTTTGTAGGTTGCTTTGATGTTTTCCCTATTTTGTTTTATTTTTCCAAAGTTTAATTGGCTTCCAGCATGTTTGTTTGTGATTTTTGTTAAGTGCCATGTATTTGCATTTAATTGAATAATAGTTGAGGATCAAGTTTCCCGCCCCCCCCCCCCCCAATAAATGAACAGCCTTTTTAAAAAAGCTACAGTTATGGTTAATTAAGGTGTTTGGCAAAGGCAAGATTAAGCTTAAATTTGAGTTTACTAGAAAGCTGTTTCTGCAAAAAAAATTGTCTTTTAGTTACATTATTGTTTCAAAATACATGTTTTAATTTTTATCTTTTCACTTTGGCAGCATGCTTTTAAAAATATGATTGGCAATACAGCAAAAATATGTAAGAAGCTTGCGCATATAGAGAAAAGTAACATTTTTATATTTAATATATAGCACAATGAAACCACAGCATTAAAATTCTATAAAGCCAATATTAATTAGTTCAGACAAATGTGGTAATTATGATCCAAATCATTTACTTCGAAAACTACATATTTTTTAAGTATAAATGTTTTTGGTGACAAAATACTTAATATGACATGGCAGAATTTCATATGATAAAATACCAAGAAAATGGGGAAATAATCTCTGCAGACATCCAGCAATGAAGGATTTTGACAAAATTTGGTTTTTAATATTGGGTTTTCTACAGCAAAATTGAATCCAGATTATTCATTTCAGGGGCAGCCCTGGAAACAAAATAAATGGGTACACAATAAAATTAATTCCTACTTTTCTTTCTGCTGGATTCAAATGCAGCAGAAGGAAGGGTGGTAGCATATCTCTGGTTACAAATAAAACTCACTCTCTCTCCCCTTCCCTTTCCCGCCATTTCTATAGAGGATTTGGTCCCTATAATCTGACATAATATGGACAGATACAGGATTACCATCTCTGTAAAAAAATTATAAATAGAAGGCAAAGAAATCAGTGTTATGCATTAGGAGGGTTTTTGGGTTTTTTTGCAATCCAGATGTAAGCAAATTATTGTAATGGCTAAAAATTATACATGCTAGCCTTCTTTTATTTTCACTTGAATCTTATATAATCCTTTTATCTCCTGAAAAGACTTTTTGTGCAACATTTATTGAATTTGTTATTTTACTATTGAGTCACATGTTTTCAAAGAAAATTAAATTGCACCAAAGATCTCATGCCATGAATTTTTATTCAGAGTACTTTATAATTTACAAAGATGATCATTGTCCTGTTTTGTACCCTTACCCATTCTGTGTGTGTGTGTGTGTGTGTGTGTGTGTGTGTGTGTGCGTGCATGAGTGCGTGTGTGTGTGTCAATTGGGAGAGGGTGTATAGTACTATACTGTACATTAAAAGGAACAACTCTAAATGCATGGTCTGCAATTATAACTCAGAGCCAAACTTTGCTTTCTGACATGCACATTTGGCCTTCACAGAAATAACAAAGTCATCTATAATGATACAAGGTATCTCTGATGTTTGTTTAACACACTTTAAGCCCATGTCACACTGCCCAACGGATGCAAAAAGGACACAGCGGATGAGCAAAATGTTCCATCCGTTGTTATCCGCTCTCAAAAGGGGCAAAAATTTGCATAATCGGAGCGGATAACACGGATGCGGGGAGGACGCAGGGCGGATGCAAAGCAGATGCGGAACGGAAGCCCAGCTGATGGAAGCGGATGGGAGTGGATGGCACGTCCGCTAGGCTTCCGGGGGACCTCAGCAAAGTGGATGCGGAACGGATGAAGCAGATGCACAGCAGACGCCGAACGGATGAAGCGGATGCACAGCGGATGCACAGCAGAAGCCTAATGGATGCCTGCCGTTAATTGAGCATGTGAGGAGGATGCATTGTGTCAGCCCCGTGGATATAACGGAAGCATCTCGGAAGCAGGTCGCCATTCAGAGGAAAGACCTGCTGCCGGACGGATTGGCTGCCTTGCCTGCCCTGCCTGCATGTCTGCCTGCCAGCCTTGCTGCAAGCCTTGCTGCCAGCCTGCCTGCCAGCCTTGCTGCCAGCCAGTCTGCCTGCCAGCCTTGCTGCCTGCCTTCCTGCCAGCCTTGGTTCATGTCTGCTTGCCAGCCTTGGTGCCTGCCTGCCTGCCAGCTTTCCTGCCAGTCTTGGTGCCTGCCTCCCTGCCAGCCTTGGTGCCTGCCTTGGTGCCTGCCTCCCTGCCAGCCTTGGTGCCTGCCTTGGTGCCTGCCTCCCTGCCAGCCTTCCTGCCAGTCTTGGTGCCTGCCTGCCTGCCAGCCAGCCTTACTGCCTACCTTGGTGCCAGCCTCCCTGCCAGCCTTGGTTCATGTCTGCCTGCCAGCCTTGGTGCCTGCCTGCCTGCCAGCCTTCCTGCCAGCCTTCCTGCCAGCCTTCCTGCCAGCCTTCCTGCCAGCCTTGGTGCCTGCCTCCCTGCCAGCCTTGGTTCCTGCCAGCCTCCCTGCTAGCCAGCAACCCCACAACCATGCGGAAGCACAGCAAGCCTCAGCCATCTGCTGCCAGTCCTGGCAAGAGGGACAGGGCTACCATCCCGCCCCCTGGCCCTCACTCTGGTTCTGCTGGGACTTCTGCAGCACGGGCTCGCTCTTCTGGGGCTGGGGCTTCTGCTGCTTCTGCTTCTGCTTCTGGAGGAGCTGATGACAAGCACTCCAGCACCAGCCACCTCCACGGCACCTGCACCCTTCACCCCTGAGACTGAGCAACCAAGAGGAGTGCCAGAGATTCATTTTTGTCTTATACCTTGTTGTTAATAAAGTCTATTTTTGATTCACACACTTGCTTCATTTTTTTTTTTTAATAAAGCTGGAAACTTTTAGAAATGGTTTAAGCCTTTGCATGCTTGTGGGATGGGTTAAGATAGCTGTGGGATGGGCAGGGATACCTGTGGGATGGGTAATAGCTGTGGGATTGATAAACCTCCAGTGCAAGCATAGTGGAACTGTATGGTCCACCCTCCCAGGTGCCACATCTATGGCCCTTTATTATCAATAACAATGTAAGCATTGATCCACACATGTCAACACAAACACAACTCTTTATTAAATGCCCTGTTCATTGTAGGCCAACCAAACATACATGGCGCAATCTCAACCGTGTGATGAGACAGGCTGAAGGAAGCATCCATTAAGCATCTACCATCCTGTCTTGCCACTCCACTGCTCCAGCTGGGGAGTTGCACCATTGTCTCAGGAGGTTGCGCTGCTTCTTCACTTCATGTGAGGCTCTGTTGGGGCCTTGCACATCCTCAGTTGAAGATCCTCTATTCATGGGTGAGGAGTCTGGAAGTGTAGGGCTTCATGAGGTAGGTTGTGAGGGAGAAGGCGTCATCCCCCATGATGAAGTAGGGCACATCTTGTGTGTCACTGGGCAGGGGTTCTGGATCTGGGAAGCCCACGATGAGGTTGCCTTCCAGCTCCTCCTTGAGGTCACTGGCGTTGTATACCTGGGCATCTGAAGATGAGCCGTTGCCTGAAGCATCGATGTACATGAAGTTGTAGTCAGCATCGACCATGGCGAAGAGGATGATGCTGAAGAAGCCCTTGTAGTTGAAATAAGTGGACCCCGACTTGGCTGGAGATTTGCAGGCCACGTGCTTGCCATCTATGGCTCCAACGGTGTGTGGTAAGTTCCACTTCTGATACCACTGCTCTGCAACTTTCTTCCATCCTTCTTCAGTGGAGGGGTACTGGAGGAGCTCCTCCTTGTATTCTTTGATGATGGCCTGCACCACTTCTCTGACCACAATGCTGATGGTGTTGGATGGCACCCTCCAGCCATACTGCATGCTCCTGTAGGAGGTCCCTGAGGCCAGGTGGTGCAGAGTTAGTGCCACCTTGAGCCCAGGTTCCAGGCTGGGCTGGAAGCTGGTGTTTGCCTTGGTCAATCTGGGTGTCAGGCGCTGCACAACTTCTTCAAACATGGCTGGAGGCATCCTAATGAAGTTTTGGAATGCACGAGTGTCTTCACTCCTGAGCTCCACCATCAGCTTGTTGTACAGTCTGTCCTCTGCTCTTCTGGCGAACCATCTTCGGATCCAGACTCTTTTTGGGTGGCTCCTTTTCTTCTCACAGTAGAGTTCACAGAGCTTGCAGATGGCTTCGCACTGTTGCAGAACGATGGTGGCTGCCGAAAGGACTTTGTTACAATCCACGGTGGACATGACTGGATGCTGTGGAAGAGCAAGAGCCAGATGAAGGCTGCAGAGGTCTGCACCGCTGGGCTGCTGTTCTGAAAGTGAGATGCAGGTGAGTTGCTCCCCCTTTTTATAGGCAGTATAGGTTTTTCACTAGGCATCCTCTAGACATCCTTAATATCCGAGATAGGTCCCCTCTGCGAACGTTTTTTCCATTTTAAACGCTTTGTTTCCGTTCTGCATCCGCTAGGCATCCGTTCTGCATCCGTTCCACTTCCTCCCTGCGTCCGGGCGGATGCAAGTTGCGCAGATGCGCAGCGGATGCCTAGCGGATATAGCGGATGCGTAACGGATGCATAACGGATGCCTAGCGGATGCGTAGCGGATGCAGAATGGATGCAGAGCGGATGAGCTGTATCCGCTTTCATCCTTTCTCCATCCGTGCTACTAATGCTGCACATCCGTTCTGCTTCCTCCCTGCGTCCGTTTACCACTGGAATGGATTTGAGTTGTGCGGATGCACAGCGGATGCCTAGCAAATATAGCAGATGCGTAATGGATGCAGAACGGATGTCCCCCATATGCCTAGAGGATGCAGAACGGATGCATTGGATACATTTTCCGTGCAAAAGTTTTGGGCAGCCCAAAACTTTTGGAGCGGATGAAACATCCATAAACGGATGCTGGACGGGTAGAGAGGAAGCCAAACGGAGGCAGTGAGTACATCGCGTTTTCGAACGGATGGCAAGGTTTTTTGTCCGTTTTACATCCTCTTTGCATCCGTTGGTTCAGTGTGACATGGGCTTAACATTTGTTGAAGCAACAAGGGCAAAAAAGAAGTAATTTGGAACAATAAAACATCAAGGACTGTTCATTCCTATTCTGAAGACAATTGCATTTCCAAGAAATGTTTGTTTTATTTAGGGCACATAATCACATCATTCCATTGCCTTAAAACCTCTGGCAATTTTTTTCCTCATGAGGGCCACAGTTTTGATTGATGTCAACCTAATAGCCCAGTGTCATGATTGACTGTCCAAGAAAACAAGGTTTGAAATAACGTGCAATGATTCCTGTCAGCAAAGTGGACCTGGTCCAAAGCAAACTTAGAAAATCAATGGATTTGAGAGTGCCTCCTTTTGAATGGAATCAATGCCAATGTCATTACCTGGATGTTCTCCAAAAGCTGCACTAATACAGAAATAGGAATTTTCTTCTACAAATAGCCTCCACCCTGCACAATGAATGTAACATATTCAAAATCCATGTTTAGGGTAGACCTCTGTATGTTAGGATATCTAATAATAAACTAAAGAAGTTCAAATTGAAACCATAATCGAAGACAGAATTTTTTGTCCCAAACCTGTTCCCCTTCTAAAGCATATTATATCTTTCCCTCCCTTCTTCCAACCCTTGCTATCATACTTGCTTAGTTGCCTCACTTTGTAGCAGTAAGTTTGGACCCATTTATGTCAATGAACCGTTTAAACATGCAGCTTATCTCTTTGCTTTAGGAACTCGGGGGAGTGGCTAGGGAATGAAACAGGAGTAGACTTTTCTTGATGTTTGTCTCTTATTATTTGATCAGAGATAAGTGCCAGCAATCTTGTTCTTCCCTTATATATTAAGACATAGCACTTTACAAAATGGAAGGAATTTTTATAATCCAATTTTTATAAATATATATGGGATATGTATATGGATTTTTGTTGTATTTATAGTCCATATATTTCTGGAAATTTTTGAAGAGCTACAGATTATTGGATAATCTCAAATGATAATTGATTGGATGTGGACATCCAGCAATTTAATATTATTTAATGAAGCAGTTTTCTTGGATGATTGTTCATTTTATTGTTGTTTTGTAATCTATTACTGTTAATAGATTTTTATTGGCATATTGTAAGAGTAGAGAAATAAAAATAACCCTGAAATTATATTGCCCAAAACCCATATAGACCACACACCATATAGCAGCACCTTATTTACCTATTGCCTGAATATTCTGAGAAATTCTAACAACTGCAGTTTCAAATAACTCATTCACCAAAAGTAATCAAATTCGGAAAAAAACTGATTCCTCTCAATGATTGAACACTAGAGTTTGAACAATAAAAAAGTCAAGGAAACAATAACGATTTTTTTCAGCAATCTTTCTATGATTCACTTTTTGTTCAGAAAGAAATTTGATTAAGGAGTGGAACACAGAAAGTTCAAAAAAATTTTCTTTATTTTAGCTATTCTCCTATTTCTCTTCTCCAGACGATGCTGTACGATCAAGAAAAAATTCCAAAGAGCAATCAATTTTACCTGCACCATCTACTTTCTAAAAATGAATTACTCTCCATATTTATTGCATTACACTTTGAATTGCTACTTGTATCTCTCACCTTCATTAACTCTTGTCCTTGCTTAAGCAAGGAAATGAGGAAGAATTCAGTATGTAATTGGATTTATGTTTGGATGTTCCCTTTAAAAAGAACCTTGCATCCAACTATGTATATATCTCTATATCTGCACCAATAATTATGAACATGTTATATTTTTTATCATGAATGAGAATTAACAAGATACAAAGCATGGCTTCTGGAATTCTCTCTAAAGCCTTTAAGGCCCTGTCACATTGGCCGACAGATGCAAAAAGTATGTAAAAAGGACACAGCGGACGAGAAAATGTTCCATCCATTGTTATCCGCTCTCAAAAGTGCCCCAAATTTGCATAAATAGAGTGGACAACAATGGAAAGGAACGGACGGGGAGAGGACATAGCGAGGATGTAAAGCGGATGCTCCATGAAAGCCTAGCGGATGGAAGCGGATGGAAGTGGATGGCACATCCGCAGGGCTTCCGAGGGAGGACAGCGAAGTGGACGTGCAGCAGAAGGAACGGATGCAGAGCGGATGCCTAGCGGATGACGCGAATGCATCATAGACGCCTAGTGGATGCCTAGCGGATGCCTAGCGGATGCAAAGCGTTCACTGCGCATGCGGGGAGGATGCATTGCATCAGCCCCGCAGATATAAAAGGATGCAGCTCACAAACAGGTCACCATTCAGAGGAAAGACCTGCTGCCAGACACATCTCCAGCCAACAACCATGGGGAAGAAGAGGAAGCCTGTGCCTACTCCTGCCAGCCCTGGCAAGAAGAACAGGATCACCATCCTACCCCCTGGTGCTGACTCTGCTTCTGCTGGGGCTTCTGCTGCTCGGGCTGACTCTGCTGGTGCTGGGGCTTCTGCTGGTGCTGTTCCAGATGCTGGTGCTTCTGCTGGTGCTGACTCTGCTGATGCTGCTCCTGGTGCTGATGCTTCTGCTGGTGCTTACTCTGCTGGTGCTGCTCCTGGTCCTGCTGGTGCTGCTGGTGCTGCTGGTCCTGCTGGTGCTGCTGCTGTTGTTGCTGCTGCTGCTGTTGGTGGTGGTGTGGTAGAGCAGCCCCTAGAACCTCAAAGCCCTTCGGATGAGGGCCCAGAAGGCCCTGCCAGAGGGAGGAAAAGGCAATCGTGCAATAGGGAGTGGAGACAGTACTCCATCGAAGAGGAACATTAGGATGAGGTGCTCGAATGGCTGAGGGAGAACGAGTACCTCTGGCGGAAGGGACACAGACTCTATAGAGACACCAAGCAGAAGAAGGCGGCTTGGAAAGAGAAGATGGAGAGCCTGAGCTACACTTCGGAGGTCTTCCTCGGGTGGTGGAAGCACATGCACACCTGGTACGGGAAGCTGCACCTCAAGAAGTCTGGCCAGGCCGCGGTCAAGCTCACCGACTGGGAGACCTACTTGATGGCCAAGTGCAGCTTCTTGGAGGGTGAGGTCTGCCACCAAGGAACAGCCCCTCTGTCAACCCTCTCTCTCAGGCAGCCCACAGAGAGCCAGTCCTCTTCTGGCAAAGAGTCAGCTCCTGTGTCCAACCAGGTATCTGTGGAGTGCCCCACGACAGAGACCACCCCGATAGCTGCACTCCCCGTGACGGAGTGCGTGGAGGACCCCCTGACGCAGTTGGAACAAGGAGAGGCTGCTGCCACCAGAGACCAACCCACCCCCACCCCCAGCACCACCTCCACGGAAAGCAGGCAGAGAGGCAGACCGGAGGGACAGAGCCACACTGTCCTGCTGGAGATCAGGGACACCATCAAAACCAGATCTCCTCTCTCAGCTGGTACACACTGACATACCATCCTCTAACAGAAAGCCCTTCCTCACCTACGTCAACCAGACCCTCATGGACATGTCCGAATCCCAGTACCAGGTGATAAAGGAGAGGATCACAGGTCTTCTGCACAACTCTCCAGGCCCAGCTGAACCTGCTCCGACCCAGTCCAGGTCTGCTCCTCCACCCCAGGTGATGTTACAGCCCTTCCAAGGCTTGACACAGGCCCTCTCCTACAAAGACTACGGCTACCAGGAGTTCCAGAAGCACAGGCACCCCTTCCCAGTCCAGGCACAGGTTCATTGTATGCCACCAGTGCCACCGGTGCCACCAATGCCACCGGTGCCACCAATGCCACCAACGCCACAGATGCCATTGAAGGCACAGATGCCACCTACGCCTCACCTCGCTCACCTGCAGACCCGACAGCCCCACTACACTCCTTCCTCCACCCCACAGCCAAGCCCGGCCTCAGAACATCTGTCATCAGTCTTGGGACTGACACCCCATGTCACGGAGGAAGGGGCTCTCAACATCACGGGATTGAGCCAGCTCTCTGAGAGCTTCCTCCACACACCATCCTCTATTGTCCTCTCGGGGCCAGGCACCCCAATGGCGCCTCAGACCAGCACTCCAGCAGCAGCCACCTCCACAGCACCGGGACCCTTCACCCCTGAGACTATGGGCATGCCTCAGAGTGACTGAGAAGAGTGTCAGAGACTGGGTTGCTACCTGTTGACTTTATCTTTGCTTGGGACACTTGACTTGGGTCATTTTGCTTTTACAGTTTGTTATTAATAAAGTTTATCTTTGCTTCACACACTTGGTTCAGTTCTTCTAGTAAATAAAGTCTTGGTGGAAACTTTTAGAAATGGTTTAAGCCTTTGCATGCTTGTGGGATGGGTAAGGATAGCAGTGGGATGGGCAGGAATACCTGTGGGGTGCGTAATAGCTGTGGGATGGGTTAGGATAGCAGTGGGATAGATAAACCTCCAGTGCAAGCATAGTGGGACTGTATGGTCCACCCTCCCAGGTGCCACACCTATGGCCCTTTATTATCAATAACAATTTAATCATTGATCCACATATTTCAACATAAACACAACTCTTTATTAAATGCCCTATTCATTGTAGGGCCACTCAACATACATGGCACAATCTCATCCATGTGATGAGACAGGCTCAAGGAAGCATCCATTAAGCATCTACCATCCTGTCTTGCCACTCCACTGCTCAGCTGGGGAGTTGCACCAGTGTTTCAGGAGGTTGCGCTGCTTCTTCCCTTCCCGTGAAGCTCTGTTGGGGCCTTGCACATCCACAGTATCTATCAGGTTTCGCCTTGCCTCCATTCACCAGGCTCCATGTCCCCATTGCCTTGTTGGTGGTCCACAAGCCTGTTCTGCAACACTGGGTAGCGGGTGCGCATGAGATTGTGCAGGATGCAGCAAGCTTCCACGATGTTCCTCACGGTCTCTGGGCGATGCTGCATGGTGGTGAGAAGTACCAGGAACCTGTTGGCCAGGATGCCAAAGGCGTTCTCCACCACCCGCCTTGCCCTGGACAGCCGGTAGTTGAAGATCATCTCTTCACGGGTGAGGCATCTGGAAGTGTAGGGCTTCATGAGGTAGGTTCTGAGGGAGAAGGCATCATCCCCCACGATGAAGTAGGGCACATCTTGTGTGTCGTTGGGCAGGGGGTCTGGATCTGGGAAGCCCATGATGAGGTTGCGTTCCAGCCCATCCTTGAGGTGACTGGCATTGTATACCTGGGCATCCGAAGATGAGCCGTTGCCTGAAGCATCGATGTACATGAACTTGTAGTCAGCATCAACCATGGCAAAGAGGATGATGCTGAAGAAGCCCTTGTAGTTGTGATAAGTGGACCCTGAGTTGGCTGGAACTTTGCAGGCCACGTGCTTCCCATCTATGGCTCCAACGGTGTGGGGGAAGTTCCACTTCAGATACCACTGCTCTGCAACTTTCTTCCAGCCTTCTTCAGTGGAGAGGCATGGGAGGAATTCCTCCAGGTATTATTCGATGATGGCCTGCACCACTTCTCTGACCACAATGCTGATGGTGTTGTGTGGCACCCTCCAGGCATACTGCATGCTCCTGTAGGTGGTCCTGGAGGCCAGGTGGCGCAGACTCAGTGCCACCTTCAGCCCAGGGTCCAGGCAGGGCTGGAAGTTGGTGTTTGCCTTGGTCAACCTGGGTCTCAGCCGCTCCACAACTTCGTCAAACATGGCTGGCAGCATCCTCATGAAGTTCTGGAATGCACCAGGGTCTTCGTTCCTCAGCTCCACCATCAGCTTGTTATACAGTCCGTACTCAGCTCTTCTCATGATCCATCTTCGGACTCAGACACTTCTTGGACACCTCCTTTTCTTCCCGTAGAACAGGTGAAAGAGCCTGTAGAGGGCTTCGCCCTGTTGTAGAACAATGGCGGCTACGAAAAGGAGTGTGCGACGATCCATGGTGGAGATGACTGGATGCTGTGGACGAGCAAGAGCAAGATGAAGGCTGAAGAGGTTTGCACCGCAAGGCTGCTGGACTGAAAGTGAGATCCAGGTTATTTCTCCCCCTTTTTATAAGAAATATAAGTTTTCCGCTAGGTGTCCTTTTGCATCCTCTAGACATCCTGCAGACATCCTAAATATCTGAGATACGTCCCCTATATGAACGTTTTTTCCGTTTTAATGCTTTATATGCGAGCTGCATCCGCTTTCATCCTTTCTACGTCCATGCTACTAACGCCGCGTGTCCGTTCCACGTCCGTTTCGCTTCCTCCCTGTGTCCGTTTTCCGTTGGAGCGGATGTGAGTTTCACGGATGCACAGCGGATGCCTAGCGGATATAGCAGACGCATAACAGATGACGACAGACGTATAACGAATGTTCCCCGTATGCGTAGCGGATGTATAACAGATGTGTTGGATACTTTATCCACTCAAAAAGTTTTGTGCAGCTCAAAACTTTTTGAGCGGATGAAATCTCAGTAGATGGATGCTGGATGGATAGAGAGTATGAAAAACGGTCGCAGTGAGTGCAGAACGGATGCATTGCGTTAACCAACGAATGGCAAGTGTTTCTCTCCGTTTTACATCCTCTTTCCCTCCATTGGTGCTGTGTGACATGGGCTTTACCAGCGTTGGCCATAAGAAATGCTTCTGTGGATTGGGATGCATTTGGATAGGCTGCTTTGAGTCACATGACCAGAAGGGGGAAAGGCAGGTCTGTTAGAAGGGAGGATCTGCTGATATTCTGAGCCACTGCTTCATCCAACTGTGAAACCCTGAGGGGAGTTTTCAGGATGCTTCCCCCTCCCCGCACCCCAGAGCCCCAAGTGTCTTTCACTTTCTTAATTCACTGCTTCTTTTTGCTAGCTTCTTCTGCTACATGCTTGGTTCTGTTTTTCTTTTTTCAAATGTAATATTTAAGAATAGTGGGTTGTTGTGAAAAAGCACAAATTGTGTCATCTGTCTGTTTAGCCTTCAAATGACCCTGACATTTTGGAGGCATCTGGCAGCAGATAAAATATTTCCTGCTTCGTTTATTAAATATTTTAGTTCACACAAACCCCACTTTTGCTTTTTATCGCTTTGACCCCAAAGATCATCTCTCTCATGTGGGAGAGAAGTTCCCTGAGGATGGGTTCCAGTACGAGTGCAAAAGCTCGGAAGATAATAAACCTCTGGTCCGGGTGAATGAACCAGATTGCATCATTATTCCTCTCAGGCACTACATTTTCTCTCCATCTCACATCCTTTTTTTGAATGCAACCATAACCATGCCAAACATATCCAGTAGCAGCACCTAGACATCTTGAGAATATAAGCAAGCTTAGGTCTTCTTAGCATTAGAATGGGGAAGCACCACAAAATCTCTGGGCTGGGAAGTTAAGAAAAGGTCTTGGAAGAAGGCATTACAGGTAATCCTGCATCACAATTAAACCCAAAATTTAACTGAAACATTTCTTAAGTGAGTTTTGCCCCATTTTATGACCTTTCTTGCCACAGTAGTTAAATGAATCACTGCAGCTAATAAGTTAGTAACCCGGTTGTTCAGTGAATCTGGCTGCCCCATTGACTTTGCTTGTCAGAAAGTCACAAAAGGGGATTGTATGAGCTTTGGACATAGCAAAAGACATAAACATGAACCAGTTGCCAAGCAACCGAGTTCTGATCACATGACCATGGGGATGCTGCAAAGATCATAATTATAAAAAAGGTGATAAGTCACATTTTAATCCTGCTATATCTTTGAATGGTCATTAAATGAGCTGTTGTTAGTGAAGGACTACCTATAGTTTAAAGAAAATAACCTGGGCACATTTATGGAATTGCCAAGGTCAAGCCTGAATGTCACATAACTTCAAAGATGATGAATCTCTTCTCCAAGTTACCATGAATGAAACAAAGACGAACTCTTGACCATTTATTTCCAACAGCCACTAAAATATAAAAGATATCACATTAAAATACAGTGTTCTGGGCCATAAATGCATATGCACAATCATTTATTTGGGGATACAAGATTCTTCATTCTTTAAGCATTGTTGTAAATCAACTGGTTCAGTGGTGGGATTCAAAAAAATTTATTGCCAGTTCTGTGGGCGTGGCTTGGTGGGCATGGCAGGGGAAGAATACTGTAAAATCTCCAGTCAGAGGTGGTTTTGGCCGGTTCTCTGAACTACTCAAAATTTCCACGACCAGTTTTCCAGAACTGTTCAGAACCTGCTGAGTACCACCTCTGAATCGGTTGTCTATACAATTGTTTATATCTGTACACAGCCCAGAGTCCATGCAAATTGACTGTAGATAAATCTTATCAATGAATAAAACATCTAATAAATAGCTGCAAATATTTTTCCTCTTGTTCCATGAGAAGATTGTCGATGAAAAGTGATTATCTTGTGATAAAAGCTCCAACTCTATCATACTGAAGTGCAATTAATTAAAATTAAATTAAAAGAATCACATTGACATGTGATAGAACCATTTATATTTACCCTATATTGTGCCTTAAAAAGTTTCTACTACACACTGAACAAAAACTATAAATAATAAAGCTTATATCATAAATAAATTATTTTTGAATGTTACTCATATTGTATTTACCATAAAAAGTAAAAATTAGAAACAAAGAGTGATACAATATACTATCTGTATTGTAATGTTTTCTTGCCATTTTTACCATTTTGATTTTAAACTGTTTTGTTTTTAATATCTTTTATGATGATGATGATGCTACTCAGTTGCTAAGTGAGATGGGAATCACATGTGATTAAATACATACCTATAAATTAAAAATTAATTGTAAACATATTTCTAATATATATCAGTGATATACATTACTAATGAATTGCAGTATACTGCAATATATATGCAATGATGCATGTTTTGTAATTTTGCAGTATCCCTATTGTACATTCCACTCTTTACATCTTGTTTTAAATTAAATAAATATAAATAATGTCCAGTAGAATATTATGACCTTTATTTTATAGCAATTAATATAGACTTATAGAGGAACAGTTAAACTTCAACTTGAGATTTAAAGAGCCACAGCAACTTAGAATTTGGGTACTTTGATTGAGCACATGGAATATGACTGAATAATATTAATAAAAATTAATTCCCCTGGAAGAAAGAACTCTTCCCTGAATAAATTACTTTCTCTATATTGAAATGTTAAACAGATCATTCTGGTACAAATTAATACTGAAAACCGAGCACTGCAATGCTGATATTTTCAGCTGATAATATGAAAAATATCACAGGAGAATATAGAAGTAATTCAAAAATTCAATATATTTTTTTAAAAAAAGATTACTGTAATGTCATTTAATATGTGCAATTGCCTTAGGAATTCAAAGCCAGTTTTTTGTGTATGTTATAAAACTGGGAACTGAAAAAAGCCACTATTTTACTGTTTAGTTTTTGCAACATTTTTGCATTCTCTCAAGGAAGTAACTTTAGATTTGTTTACCATGTAAAATAATATGTCCTAAATTACTTCTAGTCAGCCAAAACCCCATTCATCCTGGGTTTTTGTTTTTCTTTTTAGTATAGACAAAATGTAAGAACAGCAGAAGCAAAAACTGAATAGTTACTGAAGTATTCAACCAAGCTCATATGAAAAGATTATAAAGTATATGAATATTTCAATGATGGTATCAGCATTATGGAACTTATTAACCACCTGAGACACATAAAGCTAATGCTTCTGAGCCCCAAGAAACCTATAGGACTTGTTGATGGACTGATTAAATGCATGATTGATTTAATTTTATTTAGTTGGTTACAATCCAACTGTTTGGAATTTTATTAGTTATTAAGTTGTTTATTGAGTGTTAATGGTCTATTATTTATCTGTTATTTATTTGATTTATACCTCTTTTCTATTCATGTGAAGTCAAAACAGCTGTGATTTTTTTTTTATGAATTGATAAGCAACTTGTACATTTCCTCTTAAAGATACTCTTAAAAAAACAAACACAGGCACTGAAGAATATGTTATCGAACTTGAAAAGAACAATCAATTCCTAAGTTTTGTCACCCAAAGCCTACATGCCAGAATTCTTATAAAGTTAGCTCCTTAATACATGGTTTAATTTTAAAAACCCAACTCACTGATAAAATTGATCAAAACATTCATGAACTGCATTCCGGACAACTTTTCAGGCAATATACACTACACAGTTAATCCAGTGAATATGTCACCTTAACAGATAAGAATCAGAATTGTATCTAGTCAACGTTATATCTCCATTGAGACCAGATGCTGATGGGGTGTCAGTAAGCAGAACATATGCAACAGTAACCCCAGTTACTACCACTCAGTTCCCCAGAAGTTGGTCTTGAGAATATAACAATCACTATCATCCTTCATCTCCATCAAGATACGAATCTCTTTTTAAAATGATTCAGGTTAATGCCCACATGAATCCACATGTCCACATGATTTGAAAAATCAAGTCATAGTTTAGCTATATACGGAATCAGTTATTATAATTATTCAAGCACATGAAGCACAGCATACCAAATCACTTTATTTTCATCTGTTCCATCACTTCAGGAGAAGAAACAAAAATTCTGCTCAATTCTCTTCATTGTCCCTACATACACCAGTTATTCATTTGATTTTGTGTTTGTTTGTTTTTTGCTGAGCTACAATCCCCTTAGTTATCATGGGAGTTTTCTTTCAGAGCTTCATAACTTAGTCTTTCTTATTTTGCATCCTTTTTAAATGCAGAAGTTTCTTTATAAGGTATCTAAGATCACTGAGGAATACAATTACCAGCTCTCACAAGAAAGTTTCATCATGTTTTGAGCATTGTATTAGTGAATAAATAAATAGTAGTAGTATCCATTTAAACCTTTTCATAAATAGAATATCTGATCAGAAAAATGAAGAATGAACAATCACCCCTTCAAACCTCCATAATCTGGAGCTTTGTGGGACCTTCTGGCACAGTTTTCAAAATACACAGCATGATTGCAAAGTGGAATATTACCTATATATATTCTTTCACAAATCTAATCATATGTCAGGATGATTATTTCTAAGCAAAAGTATCATTTTATAGTTCTCTTATTCTAGTAAAAACTTTATGCAATAAATGGTATATAATGAATGTTCATAGCATTAATTTTTTTATTACTTAAAATATTTAATTTACATATATTGCAATGATATTGATAAACTATTTGAGCATATGAAGCACAGAATTATGAAAATTTGCTTATTTCACTTGTACAGTGAAAATGTAATTCTTCCTCAAACTGACCAGTCTAAAAGGCACATACATAATCTTGTTGTGTGGCCTTCACAGTTAAGGAATGATTCCTCTACATACAGTAAAGCTCTCTGGGAGAAATCAAATGGAATTTGCCAAAGTGTGATAGTGATCAGTCTAATCTAAAACACTTTCTATGGAAATACCAAGTCAACTATCTTCTATGTACAAATACTGAGACTGCCACACACATTATTTTAAAACCTATTTTTCTTTGAAGGAAACTCTACTGCCTTATTCTCAAACATGAAAGCTCAATTATTTACCATGGATATATTATGCAAATTTTATGCAATATGCAAAACAGATATCAGATTGTTGCTGTGACTTTAGAACACTTGAAACCACAACAGGGAAGGTACAGTCCTTTAGGTCTGCCTCTACTGGGTGAGATTCCAGGTTCCTTTTTTCAGTATTTCAGTGTTTTTTACAATCTGGGTAATTATTCAGAACCAGCTCCTTACCAAACCTATGGTCCTTAGCTATGGTCATCCCTATCTTCAAAAAAGGTGACCCCAGCCTGGTTGAAAACTACAGACCAATCTCACTGTGTTGTGCCACGTGCAAAGTCATGGCATCAATCATTAACCAATTCATCTCTCTCCACTTAGAGTCCAATAACCTACTCTCCAAAAAACAATTTGGTTTCAGGAAAAAAATTCTCCTGCAATCTTCAACTGCAAAAACATATGGACTACTCTACTTGACCAGGGTAAAGTTATTGACGCAATTTACATAGACTTCTTCAAAGCCTTTGATTCAGTGGTACACGACAAGCTACTACTAAAATTAAACTCTTACGGCATTTCCCAATCCCTTCATAAGTGGATTACTGTGTTCCTGTCAAACAGGCAACAAATAGTAAATATAGGGAGCACTATATCAAACCCTGCTCCAGTTAACAACGGTGTCCCCCAAAGCAGCATTCTAGGACCCACACTCTTTATACTCTATATAAATAACCTTTGCAATCACTTTATAAGCAACTGCGTCCTCTTTGCAGATGACGTAAAACTATTCAACATCACCAACAATGCTACTGTCTTTCAAAGCAACCTTGATTATGTGTCTGAATGGTCAAACAATTGGCAACTCCAAATCTCAACCAACAAATGTTCTGCCCAACACATTGCTAAAAAAAATCAGTACACCAAATACAAACTAGGTGGATATAACCTCGTTGACGATCCTCACTCTTGTCAAGGACCTTGGTGTACTCATATCAAATGTCCTAAGTGCCAGAGCTCACTATAACAGCATTGCCAAAAAGGCATTAAGAGTTGTAAATCTAATCTTACGAAGCTTCTCCTCTGGAAATATTGAATTACTACCTAGAGCATACAAAACTTTTGCTAGACCAATACTCAAATACAGCTCATCAGTCTGGAATCCGCACTGCATATCTGACATTAATACAATTAAATGAGTCCAGAAGTATTTCACGAGGAGAGTTCTACACTCCTCTGCTCCCAACAGAAAACCCTATACCACCAGGCTTGAGATTTTGGGCTTGGACAACCTTGAACTACGCCGCCTACAGTTGGACTTAAGTATAGTACACAAAATGATCTGCTACAATGTCCTACCAGTCAATGATTACTTCAGCTTCAACCACAACAATACAAGAGCACACAACAGATACAAACTCAATGTAAACTGATGCAAACTTGATTGCAGAAAGTACGACTTCAGCAACTGAATGGTCAATGCCTGGAATGCACTACCTAACTCTGTTGTTACATCCTCTAAACCCCACTCCTTTAACCTCAAACTATCCACGACTGACTTCACCCCATTCCTAAGAGGTTTGTAAGGAGTGTGCATAAGTGCACAATCATGCCTACCATCCCTGTCCTTTTTTCCCCATTTATTTGTACCTATTTCCTGTATTCTTACTCATGTTTATATTAATACCTATTATCTTGTAAGCAATTGACAAATCCAATAAATAAAATAAATTAGTAAAGCTTCAATTGCGGCTATTTCCAAATAAGACCAATTATGAGCTAAAACCAATCAAAGCAGTATATTAGCCACAATCTCCAACTAATTTATCTATCACAAGCATAATCAGAAAAGTAACTATAAATCCATCCACCCACCTATCTCCAGTTGTGGTAAACAGACAACTGGTCTGCCTGCTACTGCTATTCTATTAAAAAAAAAGTGATCTTTGGGGAGTGAGGCAGGTAAAAAGAAGACTGCCATCAGGAATGGGTTCTACAAAACAATTAAAGCCTTCAGACGCCAATATATTCTCACATCTCAGTTTCTATGGCTTGATTGTCTTAAAAGTTATCTTTGAGCTTCACAATATGGGACATATTTTTTCCTGTTATAAGGGGGATTAATGTGGAATGATATTAAGTACCACCCCTGCCCTTAAAAGGGCTTCCAAGGGGTGTTTAAAGAGAAATAAATGAATACTTTAAAATCACATTCTAGTCTCCCCCGCCCCCCTGACTATATAAAATATTGATCTTTTTCTCAGTGATAAATTGATTCTGTGAACCCATTTTGTTCAACTCCACCCATTATTTGAAGCCATCAACCTGCATTGTCCTTTAGCTTGACCATAACCAAATTACTCTATCCCTGTGCCCAACCCGAAAAGTATCTTTGGCACCTCTGCAGTATGAGCAGCTTCACTTTTTTTTTCCTCCCACACCACTCAGCCTTGGCTGCCCTTAAAGAAAATCCTCACAGAACAACGTGTCAATTTTGCATTCCTTTACAAAGGCAACTTCTATTACAGAGACCAGTAGCTTGGCTCTGCTTCCCCACAGACAGAGAGCTTTGTGACCATGTAGAAACCAGGGGAAAGGAAAACATTTTCTGCATGAAAATGCAACCTTCTTTTGCACAGGGAGCTAGGAGGGCTGGATAAGGAATTGTTTTTATTTTTCCTCTTTCCTTGGTTCCAGGCACCCATGTATTCTTTTACCACCACCACCCCAAATAATTTTCTCATTTATTCAATAAATCTATATTCATAAACCCATGTACTCAGTCATTTAGAATGGTAACGTTATTGAAATCACTTATCTCTGCACTTATTTCCACATTTAAGTGCTTCCACTGGACATCCCTAACATTTCACTCTTTCATTTTTCTGAAAAATTGCCCAGATCTTCTTCTTTGTACTTGTTCATGAGTAGCCAGGAGGGCATGTTAAAGGAGAAAGATGATCGAATGAATTTTTATATGGACAGCATATAGAAAGCTGCATTATTATTATTGTTGTTGTTGATGATGTTATTGTTGTTGTCGTCATCGTTGTCATCATCATCCCCCAAGCTTCCACCATCCACTTTGTTAAACAAGTAGGCTATGATCTAAGTTATAGAACAGTTTCCATTTTGCCATATACTTTGCCATATTGAAAACATGTTTCTTCTGGAAGTTTTCCTGTCTGGGTTAGGAGCAAATGAGCTTCTGGTTTTACACACTAGAGATGTTAAATAAGGTTCAATGTGATCGCTAGCCAAGATAACCTAAGATTACCTGATATTTATACAGTACCATTAAAGGCCCTTAATAGATGCTCCCTAATGTCAGTGTACAAGGGAGGTTTCAGAAGTCATCCTCTTTTAACACATTTTGCACACTTAATCTTAGGTCAATGATGGCTAACAAATTGGGAATCAAGGTTATCCATTCCCTTAACTTCTGAGATTCTAGTCTATTTGGATTTTTTTAAAACTTTCAATAGTATTTATAATTCAGATTGCCACATGCGTTTCAAAATACCTTCCCTGCAAAGCCATAGCAAAAGTCGCAGGTGAATAACCATGTGTAGAAAGACTCTTGCAATAAGAGAGAAAAGTAACTTGATAACCAACCTGTCAGCATCATAGTTCTATGTTTACTGGAGAATAAAATCATAAGTCCTAATTTAAGGAATAAGAAGAAAAAGCCTTAACTAGATTGTTTTTTTTTTTTAAGAATATTTACATATTACATTAAATGAACAAAATTAGATCCTCCCTCTTGGAAGGAATCCAGAGAATGACCAATTGCAGACCTTCAGGAATCCTTTTATGCAGCAACTGGTGTGGAGTGCAACTTAGTTTGACTTATAGATCATTTAAATTTATTACACAAAGGGGCAGTGGGATAATGGAGCCCTTTTGAAGAGCACCTACCTTCCTTTGGTGGCCGCTTGGCTTCTCGTGTGAGATTGCAGACCTGGGTGGTCTGCAGTTCCTGGGTGAGACAGCCTTCTGTTTGCTCATTCAGCGGCAATACGACATTATTGAGCAACACCATGGAATGGTCATTTCCCCCTTCTTCTCCTAAATGCTGAGGGCAGGTGCATTTTGTATACATGATCCCACAGGACTCGGTTCTCCCATTCTCAGATTTCAAGCAGCTCTCCAGCCAAGTGCATAATACATGGCAACCAAACTGGCTTGGGCTCACCTTGTTCAAAACCAAAAATTCAAAGAAAGACTTTTTATCATCTTCCTTTTTGTATAATCCTATGAAATCAAAAGGGTAGACCCGACGTATCTGAATGAAATTCTTATCATATTGCAGAAATACAAAAGCATTCTTGGAATCACACAGCGGCATTATAGAATGATTATTCTTTAAGAGATCCTTAATTTTTTCATGAGAAAAATGATCAAACTGATAAGCCAGCAAGGAAAAATTAGAGCAAGTAAAGTCCTTTTTGGAAAATTTCAGGTAAATACTATATTTGGTTGGATCTGGGTTTTCCAGCGTCCATGTGCAGTTGGTAAAGTTTTTGGGAAACATTTCACTTAGAGAATACGATCCATAAATGACCCCTTTCACCAGCGTCGAACACCAGAAGTCTTGGGCAGCATTAAATCCAAACATAACCAGGAGATAGGTGGAAAATATATAAATCAGCAAATTACGAACAGCCTTCATCCTATGTCATTTGGCCTGCAGAAGAGGAGAGGAAATCAAGAATGCAGGTCAAATGCTTCACGAAACTCAAATGTCTTCTAAAGTTGCAGCCATCTATTTTCAGGATTCCATTTAGAATATATATGTAATTTCCCCCTTAAAAATAGTTTTAAATATGTTATTTTAATTCAAAAAATTGTTGAATGCTGTGTGAATAGTGCCACCATGCGGTCAATTTGGCTGACTAATTTGCTTTTCCAGATTTTTAAAAGTAATGTTTGTTATACTATTATCACAAATGTGTCTTTTTGTTTTGCACATGTTCAGGTTGGTTATTTCTATGACAAATTTTTATCAGACAGATTATAATGGAAATTATTTTTATATAGCTCTACTATACAATATTTTCATGGAATAAGGAGAAAATTTGGGACCAACTATTGTTATTCAGCATTTTTTCTACTGTTATTGTCACTTTGAACAATTATGAATCACTGTCATAATTTTAAAAATGCACAATTTTTCCTATACTTGTAATGTTGTCACTAGAATAGTAGATTAAGTATATTACTATTTTTTAAAAATATGAATAAATAATTTAATTCTGGGAAAAACTTTCTTCCATCTATCAGTAGGAGCAAGTTACAGTATTTTAAATACTGAAATGTCTCTGAAATTCACTCCATGTGGTGTGAATTTCAAAGGAGTGAATTTCCAATAGAAATTAAAGGGGCTACTTCCTTTCTTGAGATACAACTTCCCACTTAAATAGACCTATGTCAATGATTTTTTTCAAATATGTGTGTTGGGTAATCGTGCCATCTCTACTCCTATCAATTCTGTCCTGGAAATAGTATATGTATTTTAATTTTCACAGTAGCTGTAATTTCTATGTATCTCTTTCTAAAGGAAGTGAATTGCAAATATATTTACTTACAGAACATTTAAGAGAAACCGTGTGCGACAGAAGATATTTCTGGCAGTCATATTTGTGAAGTTGCTTATTTCTTTAGTTAATGGTGACCAGTTCTCTGTGAGGTCAAGTTAATATTTTTAAATGAATTAGTTAATACTTTTTCTATTATTTATGTAGAGACAACAGTTAATGAATGTTTTATATTAATTCCTCTTATTCTTTCCAGCTTTTTTATCTCCACTCTGAATGACCAGGCAGGCATCTCCCTTTCCCAATTGCGTAATGCTGAACAAATCAAGAGATTTTGAGCTTCCCAGATTATAAACCACAAGCTCTAAACATGAACAGGAGGAAAGCAAATGGCTTAATTTTCTTTAAATCTGTAAGTTACTGGAGAAAAATAATAGGGTAGGGAGCAGTGTACATTGTGGAAAAATAAGCTTTCCCAAGAAATGACAAACTCTTTCCTCTTTGCTGAGCATTATAAGCAACAAATGGCTTCTTTGCAAAATGAGGCTGAAAGGATGAGAAGGAGCAAGGATGAGAAGGAGTTTGCTTATGAGCAAACCCTGGATATGATGCCTCTACTCTGCAAATGTTGCTGGAGCACTTTGTGAGCACTGCAGCCCTGTTATTTTTTTTGTAAAGGTTTCGGCACTGAAAGAAAATGTGGGATTCAAAGCATAATTTTGGGAATTCCATTAGTAAAGCACTTCTATTTCAGAATGTGTAGTAAGTGTGTTGGCCTTATTTAGACATTTGATAAAAATCTGAGGAACTGCAGGAAGAGACCTCAGGAAAATGATTTCTTAAAAACGGCCAGAACTTCCACTGGCTGGTTTGTGTTCTGTTAAATATATCATTGGATATCATTTTGGCTTTCCTGTTTGATCAGGAAAAAGACAATTCTCCATCACTTACACAGGGGCAATCTTTTAAATATACCAAATACAGCAGAACATAATATTTGGGGAAATGATGCAGCAAATGCCAGTCATTTCAGAAGCAAGAGTTTCATATGATTCATACCATGAAATGGGGAAAGAGAAAAGTGTTTAAAAAATGCCTGATTCTGGAGGACCTCAGATCCATGGGAACTCGGTTTCTTCCACTGCTTCTCTCTCTCTCTCTCTCCCCCACCCCAGGTGATACTAGTTTAATCAAACCTAGACGGCGCCATCACTCCACAGATTGGCTCCACCAAGACCTCCCTGAAACTTCCCATTAACCTAAGCAGTCTCCTTCTTCCTCTTCTTTCTTGGTGAAATCACCATGTCCCTTCACAGACCTTTCCACGGAGGCAAGATTCCTCTCGCAGCTGGGCTATCTATCCCGATTACTTGTCCACATGCCAAGGAGAGTTTTCTAACTTTTGATAGCCGGGATGAAGAGGTTTTTGCAGGTTAAGGTTTGCGCGTCAAGTCCGATTACCTCACCTCGCCTTGCTTCCCAAGCAAAAAGGCAAGCTAAGCTTCCCACCCCACCACCTCAGCCTAACTGCCCCTACCACATTCCCATTTTCCCGCACGACCCTTACCTTCCACTCCGAAAGCAGGCAGCTATGTCTCTAAGAAGATCCTAGCACCACATGTCCCAAAAAGAGGCACGGAGACATTCCCCTTCTGGCGGAAGCATCGTTGCCCATTTTCCTCAGCTGGCATTCAAAATCAAAAGCAGAAGAGAGGTGGGGGCGGGATAAAAATTAAAATGCTGGGGTGTGTTTTTTTTTGGGGGGGGGGGGGGAAGGGGGGGGTTAGAGGCACTCGGTTTCAGCCAAAGCGTTTCTTCCAGATCTATAAAATCGAACCAAAGATAAAGTGGGGGGGGGGGAATCCCAAACCGGATTAAGATGGGGGACGGACACTGCAGAGAGGGGAAAAAGGGAGAGGGATAAGACGGACTTGGTTGTTGTTGTTTTTTTAAAACAGCAGCTCACTTGTTTTGTTTTACTTGAAAACAGTCTAAACCCTACAGCGGAGAAACCAGGCGAAAGGGGCGAACCAGAAGGCAAACTCAAAAGAGATCCACCTGCCCTACTGCAGATTTGTTGGCGGGCTTTGGCTCTTGGCTGTGATAAGACCGTTTACTCCCTTTCCTCTCTTCGCCTCCCTTCTCTCCTCTTCTTTTTCTTCTTCCTCCTCTTCCGGCTCTCAAATACCTGAGCGAAAAGCCGCGACTGAGGAATTGGGGGAAATGAATCTCTCGCCCGCTCTTTCTTTCTTTCTCTCTCCTTGGCCAAGGATGGCGAATAGCTGTTTCCAAGGAAGAAGCAGGACTCCGTCGAAAGAAAAGAGAGTGACGAAGGTCTGGATAAAGCGCGGGAAGAGTTACTGTATCTCTGTGCGTGCGGGTGAGTGCTTGCGTGCCCGAGTTTGTGTGTGAGTCCGGGTGTGTGAGAGAGTCCGCGCGTGTGTGTGTGTGTGCTCGCGTGCCTGAGAGAAAATAGAACTGCTGGGAATGTGTGAGTGCACTTTAGCGTGCGCCCTGGCGCTCGGCTTCCTCTCCAGCGGCTCTTCGTGTGTGTCTGTGTGTGTGTGTGTGTGTGTATTTCCGTGTCTGGATCTCTGTGTGTGTAGTGTGTGTGTGTGTGTGTGTGTGCGTCCCAATGGAATGAGTGTACCCCGCGCTCTCCGGAACGCGGGCGCGCGTTTGCGCGCTCCCCAGGAATCTCTGCCAAACCTCCTGCCTCTCCCCGTTACAGCAGCCGGGCTTTAAGCGCAACAACCGCTCTCCGCCTTCCCGCTCCCGCGCTCTCTCTTCGGGGGCTTCTCCCCCGCTCCTTTTGCCCAAGCGCGCACGCAGGAAAGAAGCGTGTGAGTGTGTGTGTGTGGGAGGGGGTCTGCTGTCGCGCGCGCCTCGTGCGAGCGCTTGAGGTAAAGCTTCTCCCTCTCAGGCTCCGGCAAGTGGAGCCTGCCGCGGTGCGATTTTACACGTCACAGTTACTCAACCCTAAGCACGTTTTCCTTCCCTCCCTCCCCACAGCAAGCCGCTCTTTCTCTTTCTCTCTCTCTCTCTCTCTCCCCCCCCCACCCCATTCTGCGTCTGGGAGGTTTTTCCAAATTCAGTTCCCACATCGCTGTGTGGCCGGGTGCGAGCGAACCTCAGAGGCTGGGCAAGGGAAGGGGAGAGAGCGCGCGCGGGGGGTGAATGCTGGGGGTGGGGGGGTTGACGAGACGAGGAGTGAGGCAGCGTCGCGTCGATCTCTTTCTCTCCCTCACCTTCCCTTCTTCCTCAAACCACCTCCCCGCCAAAAATAAAATAAAAAAATAAAAATAATAAGAGGGGCGAAAAACAAATCCTCCCGCCTTTGGTCTTGGCTGTTTTGAGTCCAGCCCTCTGTCGCAGCCCCGAGAGCGATCGGTTCGCCACAGCGAAGCAGGTTTCAGTGATCTGACGCTCCGTGGACAAAACAAAACAAAACAAAAAAAAAAAAACCAACCATCACAGGTCTCCTCTTTTAAAGTGCCGCCTTTCCACAAACGGGAACAATGGCCATTTTTTCCGCCTGGCCTGGAAATTCAACACTTTGTTCTTCGCCCCAATTCTAGGGCTTAGAATCGAGATTTTTTCCCTTCTCACGGCCGAAGAGAGAGATGCGATCAGCCTGCAACAAGCAAGCGCTTCTGGATTCCAGCGATTCCGGCTTCCTCTCCTCTTTTTAGCCTCTCTTTTTCTTTCCCTTACATTTAACGTCTGTGGGAAGGTAGAGAGGGACGGGAAGGGACCGGGTATTTTATTTCTTTATTTGTCGCACTGTTTTTATCAGTTTGTTCGCGGCGATAGGAACCCGCCTGCTTTCGTCTCTGTCGCGATGGGGGAATGCCTGATGGCGTAAAAGATGTCGCCAGATGTTCGATTTGTCTGGCTGCTTTTTCTTAACATCAACTATTCTTCTCCCCCCCCCCGCCCCCGCCCCACTGGGATATTTTAACATCAATGGCAGAAAACTGAATGGCCATTTGAAAGTAAGATTAGCATGTCCGGAATAATTCTTGAAAGCAACAGGGACGCAGCTGAATGACAATAGGCACAAACGGACTTTCTTTCTTTCTTTTTTTTTTTAAATCAGAACTGCACTGCAGAAGAAAGGGAAGGCAGGTCAGCCGTGTTATTGAACCTTGAGATTTGTTGATTGAATTCAAGGAACCCAGGAGAGTGCAACCCAATTCAAGGAACCCAGGAGAGTCCCCCCCCCCCCCCATGCATCATCCGAAAAGTGCAAAACTTCAAAGAATAAATACCAAGGACTGCACAAAGGCTGCGTATGATGTAGTTGGAAGAATGTGATGGGGATATCAAGAATGCAGTGTCCATATCAAAATTCTATGATCTGAAATGGAGCCCCTTGAAAGGTAAAATAGGCTGTCAATGAGTCCGTTTGAGAGGAATGGCAAATGAATGATGAAAACACTTGATAGTAAGAAGGGATCTTGTCCAGAATGGAGTGTCAATGTATGACAAAGTAACAAGCTAGTAGGAAAAAAATGGGCAGTAATTAGACAGTGATATAATAGTATTTAGATTTAGACAGGCATTGTTTCCCAATGTGACACAACAAAATGGATATTCCAAATGGGAGGTGACAATAGGCATGAGTTTGGCCAGTTTGTGGCCATGAGACACCTGGGAATGACAGAGCATTGAGGTCACCATGGAGGTTTAATGAGTTCTGGGCCTAGAGCCTAGTACAGTGTTATGATTGCTGAGCAAAATGGCAGAAGAATAAGGCTTAATGATAAATAACAGGTATGGAATTAACCCAATTCCTCAGAGGCAGCTCTAGAAAAAGAGTGAATGACTCCAAGCAGTAGACTAAGGAGAGTTAAAAGAGAAAGTGGAGGTTACTGACAGCACTAAATGACAAAAGGGAGAGAATGCACTGAATGTCAAGGAATCCCTTGGAATCAAAAGCTGGGAAGGGGTGGGTTGATATTAAGAAAATAATAGCAATTGGAAGTAAGAACTGGGATGCTTGGTAGGATGGAGATCACTGAACATATGTCACTTAGGTTGGCCCCAGGCCTTTGAGAAGAAATTTAGGAATTGGAGGGATTGATTAAAATGCCTGAGGAACAAATTAATGGGACAATCTTAAAAATGCATCATGGAGTTAAAGGGGTTTTCTTCTAAATAAATGTTACTGGGAATGAATGAAATACTATGGGGTGCTAAAAAAGACTAATCAACATTTTAATGACAAATGGGAAATGTAAGTCTTTTAGAAAGCATTGATGTCAAGGACATGATAGAATGAAAAAAATGAACTATAAGGAATTGATAGAATTATTCAATGGGTTTATAAAGACATGACAAAGTAATAAAAATACCTTGGACATAAATTGGTAGACTGATGAGAAGATAACATTTGACAGAAAAGATAGATCTCACTGGAAGAGACAAAATTAAACTCATGGAAAGTGTGTATACGTGTGTGAGAGAAGATAGAACTGATGGATATTTTGTAAAAAGAAATGTATAAGGAAATCGTATATGTCATCCAGATCTTCAAATGGCACAAATAAGCCATTATGATTATGACTGATTTCCTGATAATCAATGTAGATTTCATGAAAGATAAAAGATAACCTCTTCCTCCCTTGGTGCTTCTCAGATACATTGGGACAATTCTAAGAATTTCCTTCATGTGTTCCATTTAAAGTTGTTTCAACACCTCTGATGGGAGGTAGGGTGGAAAGTCATAAAAGAAATGCAGTCTGAACACACTAACACAGATTGGTGAACAAAAGTTAATGCACAAGTCAGCATTAGTGCTATCTTGCATAATTGGTGCAACATTTGCTCTTGTTCATCTGACAAAAAAAATCTGTTGTACAAACAAAACTTCTAAACATAACAATCTATAGAATACAAAAGAACATGAAAATAGAAAACAAATATCTGATTTGCAAAATCACAAATTATTTATTAAAGTATTATAATTTATTAATTTTAATGAGTATCTTTGCCTTTCTTCAGAATTTCAGGACATATCATAATATTCTCCTTAACATGTTGTCATCGTAACAGTTCAGTGAGATATGTTGGCCAAGAGATAGTGATTGGTTCATGTGTTTCAGTCTAAATTTGTATTTTATTCAGGAATCTATTTGTTGTTGTGTAAACAAATGCACTTTATAAAGAAATAAAGAGTATGTCATAAACCCCTGATTGTTTTTCTTTTATTTTTCCGTTATTTTTTACATAAGGCATTTTTTCTTTGGGAACCAACATTTCAATATTCTTCATAGTGACTAATTTTTATGAAAACATAATTTCATGCTATTTTGTGCAAATTGATACATAATGCCAATCCAGAATTTAATTGAATGAGTCAAAGCTTCGTCTTAATTGTGAATCAAGTGTCTGCATCATTCCATTGTTTTCCATGTTTGACTTTCCACCTTGCAGAGCATTTTTCTATCAACCTTCTCATTTGAAAAGACCACTAGGATAGGACCATTGGGTTATTTTAAAGCAGGGGTCCCCAACCCCAGGGCCATGGTCCATTAGCAGGCTGTGAGCTGTTCAAAATTGGCTCACCCAAAGTGGCAGGTGAGTGCATGTGCATCCTCCTTGAGCAGTTGATGAGCTTGTAAACACATGCACCATTTGCCTGTACTTGCCTGCCACTCATACAGAACCATCCCCTCTCCTTCCCTCCCACCAATTCGCAAAGCCAGAAAAGTTGGGGATCTCTGTTTTAAATGTGTGTAATTCAGATTGGCTGAATTTAAGCAATGGAAGAAAACAATATAGGCAGGAGTGAAGGAAGGAAAGTAATAACTGTCAGCATGGACATACTAGATTTCTAATATGTCCCCTAGTTGTTTCACTTTTTTCTTCTTTCTTGTTATTTCTCCATCAGCTGCCATGAGTTGAAATGTTCATTAGTAACTTAGAATAAGAGTTGTTTTGTTGCTTGTTACTTGTTCATTTTGCTAAATTTTACTCATAACCTAATATTTAAAGGGGGCTTTGCTAAATCTAGGAGTGTCACCACTTCAATTGGCTAGCTACAGGATGCATTTTATTGGTGGTGGGGGAGAGAAAATATCAGGAAAAGCTAAATTAATATACTGCAGAATGCACAAGCCAATTATTTTAGAAAGCATGGGATTCTATTATATATTATATATTATATATTTTTAAAGATATTGTTGCAGTTACACACACTGAGTAATTACTTTTCACATAGGGTGCCAAAGAGGATAATATTTTCACTGTTCCTCAGAAGTTATAATTTTGAAGATGTAACAGTTGTAGATTGCATTTGCTGATAATAAGTGAACAATGAGATTTTCTCACGAGGAATTTCATTCATGAACAGATTCCATTCAAAGTGTTACTTATGTGTAACATATAATTTATTGAACAGACATTTTGCAGAGTCACATTCACTATATCTCTGATCAGTTGCCACAAAATTCTTTGTCTTAAGAATTATCTTGTTTCCCCTGAAATTATTAAAACAATACACCATTATTGGCAATATTTAGGTTGTCCGATGCAAATACTTGAGGAGATTTGCATTGCCTGATTGCATAGCAGTAGAATAACTATAGGATGCATTTCTAAAGGGCCTGTCACATAGGCCGATGGATGCAAAACGTATGTAAAAAGGACACAACGGATGAGAAAATGTTCCATCCGTTGTTATCCACTCTCAAAACTGCCCTGAATTTGCATAAGCAGAGCGGACAACAACGGAAAGGAATGGACGGAGGGAGGATGTAGCCAGGATGTTAAGCGGATGCTCCACGGAAGCCTAGCAGATGGAAGTGGATGGCACATCTGCAGGGCTTCCGGGGGAGGACAGCGAAGCGGACGCGCAGCGGAAGGAACGGATGCAGAGCGGATGCCGAGCGGATGAAGTGGATGCACAGCGGAAGCCTAGCAGATGCCTAGTGGATGCAAAGCGTTCACTGCGCATGCGGGGAGGATGCATTGCGTCAGCCCCGCGGATATAAAAGGATGCAGCTCACAAGCAGGTCATCATTCAGAGGAAAGACCTGCTCCCAGACACAGCTCGAGCCAACAACCATGGGGAAGAAGAGGAAGCCTGTGCCATCTGCTGCCAGCCCTGGCAAGAAGGACAGGGCCATCATCCCACCCCCTGGCCCTGACTCTGCTTCTGCTGGGGCTTCTGCTGCTCGGGCTGACTCTTCTGGTGCTGGTGTTTCTGCTGGCGCTGCTCCTGGTGCTGGGGCTTCTGCTGGTGCTTACTCTGCTGGCACAGCTCCTGGTGCTGCTGCTGCTGCTGGTGCTTACTCTGCTGGCGCTGCTCCTGGTGCTGGTGCTCCTGCTGGTGCTTACTCTGCTAGCGCTACTCCTGGTCCTGCTGGTGCTCCTGGTCCTGCTAGTCCTGCTTGGTGCTGCTGGTGCTTACTCTGCTGATGATGATCCTGGTCCTGCTGGTGCTGCTGGTGCTGCTGGTGCTGCTGGTCCTGCTTTTGCTGCTACTGTTGTTGTTACTGCTGCTGCTGCTGCTGCTGGTATGGTGGAGCAGCCCCTAGAACCTCAAAGCCTCTCTGATAAGGGCCCAGATGGCCCTGCCAGAGGGAGGAAGAGGCATACGCGTGAACGGGAGAGGAGGCAATAATCCATCAAAGAAGAACATGAGGATGAGGTGCCAGAATGGCTGAGGAAGAATGAGTATCTATGGCAGAAGGGACACAGGCTCTATCGAGACACCAAAAGGAAGCAGGCTGCTTGGAGAGAGAAGGCGGAGAGCCTGGGCTACACTTTGGAGGTCCTCCTCGGCTGGTGGAAGCACATGCACACCTGGTATGGGAAGCTGCACCTCAAGAAGTCTGGCCAGGCCGCAGTCAAGCTCACCGACCGGGAGACCTACGTGATGGCCAAGTGCAGCTTCTTGGAGGGTGAGATCCGCCACTGAGGAGCAGCCCCTCTGTCAACCCTCTCTCTCAGGCAGCCCACAGAGAGCCAGTCCTCTTCTGGCCAAGAGTCAGCTCCTGTGTCCAGGCAGGTATCTGTGGAGCATCCCATGATGGAGACCCCCCCAGTGCCCCTCCACTGAAGAAGGCTGGAAGAAAGTTGCAGAGCAGTGGTATCAGAGGTGGAACTTCCCCCACACCATTGGAGCCATAGATGGGAAGAACGTGGCCTGCAAAGCTCCAGCCAACTCAGGGTCCACTTATTTCAACTACAAGGGCTTCTTCAGCATCGTCCTCTTCGCCATGGTCGATGCTGACTACAAGTTCATGTACATCGATGCTTCAGGCTACGGCTCATCTTCAGATGCCCAGGTATACAACGCCAGTCACCTCCAGGAGGGGTTGGAACGCAACCTCATCGTGGGCTTCCCAGATCCAGACCCTCTGCCCAACGACACGTAAGATGTGCCCTACTTCATCGTGGGGGATGACGCCTTCTCCCTCAGAACCTACCTCATGAAGCCCTACACCTCCAGACTCCTCACCCGTGAAGAGAGGATCTTCAGCTACAGGCTGTCCAGGGCAAGGCAGGTGGTGGAGAACGCCTTTGGCATCCTGGCCAACAGGTTCCAGGTACTTCTCACCACCATGCATCATCGCCCAGAGACCGTGAGGAGGATCGTGGAAGCTTGCTGCATCCTGCACAATCTCATGCGCACCCGCTACCAAGTCTTGCAGAACAGGCTTGTGGACCATCAACAAGGCAATGGGGACATGGAGCCTGGTGAATGGAGTCAAGGGCGAAACCTGATCGACACTCAGGATGTGCAAGGCCCCAACAGAGCCTCACGGGAAGGGAAGAAGCAGCGCAACCTCCTGAAACACTGGTGCAACTCCCCAGCTGGAGCGGTGGAATGGCAAGACAGGATTATAGATGCTTAATGGATGCTTCCTTCAGCCTGTCTCATCACACTGATGAGATTGGGCCATGTATGTTGGGTGGGCCTACAATGAACAGGGCATTTAATAAAGAGTTGTGTTTGTGTTGACATGTGTGGATCAATGCTTACATTGTTATTGATAAAAAAGGGCCATAGGTGTGGCACCTGGGAGGGTAGACCATACAGTCCCACTATGCTTGCACTGGAGGTTTATCTATCCCACAGCTATTAGCCATCCCAAAGGTATCCCTGCTCATTCCACAGGTATCCCTGCCCACCCCACTGCTATCTTAACCCATCCCACAAGCATGCAAAGGCTTAAACCATTTCTAAATATTCCACCAAGACTTTATTGAAAAAAAGAAATGAAGCAAGCGTGTGAATCAAAGATAAACTTTGTTGAACAATAAGCTGTAACAGAAAAATGACCCAAGTCAAGTGTCCAAATAAAGTCCACAGGTAGCCAGCTACCCGGTCTCTGGCACTCTTATTGGTCACTCAGAGGTGTGCTCAGTCTCAGGGGTGAAGGGTCCAGGTGCTGTGGTGGTGGGTAGTGCTGGAGTGCCTGGCCCCGAGAGGACAACAGGGGACAGTGTGTTGAGGAAGGTGTCGGACAGCTGGCTCAGCCCCGTGATGCTGAGAGGTCCTTCCTCCATGCCATGGGGTGTCAGCCCCAGTACTGATGACAGATGTACTGAGGCCAGGCTTGGCTGTGGGGTGGAGGAAGGAGCAGTGTAGTGGGGCTGTCTGCTCTCCAGCTGGGTGAGAACTGTTGTGGGTAGCATCATTGGCGTGGGTGGCATTGCTGTCGTCAGTGGCATCATTGTCGTGGGTGGCATTGGTGGCATCAGTGGAACCGGTGGCAACGGTGTCGCCTGATGACTCTGTGCCTGGACTGGGAAGGGCTGCTGCCTGTGCTGTTGGACCTCCGGGTAGCCGTAGCCCTGGTAGGTGAGGGCCTGTGGGAAGCCTTGGAATGGGAGGGACATCACCTGGGGTGGAGGAGCAGACCTTGACTGGATGGGAGCAGGTTCCTCTGGGTCTGGAGGGTTGTGAAGCAGCTCGGTGATCCGGTCCTTCACCAGCTAGTACTGTGGATCCACCATTTCCTTGAGGGTCTGGTTGACATAGGTGAGGAAGGGCTTGTGGTTGGAGGAGGAGGAGTCGGTGTGGACCAGCTGAGAGAGGAGATCTATGCTGGTGTGGATGGTGTCCCTGATCTCCAGCAGGACAGTGTGGCTCTGCCCCTCCTGCTGTCCGGCTCTCTGCCTTTCTGCGGAGGTGGAGCTGGGGGGGGTGGATGTGGCTAGGACTGTGGTGGACTCGATGTCTCCTTTCTCCCACCGCACCAAGGAGTCCTCCACGCACTCCACCACGCTTACCACACCTGTCCGTGGGTTCTCCGCCGTGGCACGCTCCACAGAAACCTGCCTGGAGACAGGGACTGACTCTTGGCCGGAAGAGGACTGGCTCTCAGCAGGCTGCCGGAGAGAGAGGGTCATGAGAGGGGCTGCTGGTGCACCTCGGTGGCAGACCTCACCCTCCAGGAAGCTGCACCTGGCCATGACATAGGTCTCTCTGTCTGTCAGCTTCACAGTGGCCTGGCCAGATTTCTTGAGGTTCAGCTTCCCGTACCAGGTTTGCATGTGCTTCCACCAGCTGAGGAGCACCTCCGAAGTGTAACCCATACTCTCCACCCTCTCTCTCCAAGAATCCTGCTTCCGCTTGGTGTCCCTGTACAGCCGGTGTCCCTTCCGCCACAGATAGTCGTTCTCTCTCAGCCACTCCAGCACCTCATCCTCGTGCGCCTCCTCAATATAGTATTGCCTCCTCTCCCGTTGTCGCATACGCCTCTTCCTCCCTTTGGCTGGACCAGATGGGCCCTCATCAGAGGGGCTCCCAGGTAGTAGGGGCTGCTCCTCCACACCACCAGCAGCAGAGCAGCACCAGCAGGATCATCATCATCATCATCATCATCCTCACCAGCAGGATCATAATCAGCATCAGCAGCAGCAGCAGCAGTAGCAGCAGCAGCAGCAGGATCATCATCATCATCAGTGGCAGCAGCTGCAGCACCAGCAGGATCAGCAGCAGCAGGACCAGCAGGACCAGGATCAGCAGCAGTAGAGTAAGCACCAGCAGGACCAGCAAGTCCAGGAGCACGAGCAGGACCAGGAACACGAGCAGGACGAGCAGGACGAGCAAGACCAGGAGCACGAGCAGGACGAGCAAGTCCAGGATCACGAGCAGGATGAGCAGGACCAGGAGCAGTTTCAACAGAGTAAGCACCAGCAGAAGCACCACCGCCAGGAGCAGCTTCAGCAGAAGCCCCAGCAGAAGCAGAGTGAGGGCCAGGGGGCGGGAGGTTGGCCCTGTTCCTCTTGCCAGGGATGGCGGCAGGCTGCTGAGGCTTTCGCTTCCTCCCCATGGTTGTGGGGTTGCTGGCTGGCAGGCACGAAGGCTGGCACAAAGGCTGGCAGGAAGCCAGGCACGAAGGCTGGCAGGCAGGCACGAAGGCTGGCAGGAAGGCTGGCAGGTAGGCTGGCAGGAAGCCTGGCAGGTAGGCTGGCAGGAAGCCTGGCAGGAAGGCAGGCAGGCAGGCACCAAGGCTGGCTGGAAGGCAGGCTGGCAGCAAGGCTGGCAGGTAGGAATGCAGGCAGGGCAGGCAAGGAACTCGAAGTGTCCAGCAGCAGGTCTTTCCTCGGAATGCTGGCCACGTGCAAGCTGCTTCCCTTTATATCCGGGGGTCTTGCGCAATGCATCACCCCCGCATGCGCAATTAATGCCAGGCATCCACTAGGCTTCCGCTGTGCATCCGCTTCATCTGCTGTGCATCCGCTGTGCATCCGCTTCATCCGCTGTGCATCCGCTGTGCATCCGCTTCATCCGCGTCTGCTTTGCTGAGCTCCCCCGGAAGCCTAGCGGATGCGCCATCCACTCTTATCCACTTCCATCCTCTGGGCTTCCATTCCGCATCCGCTTTGCATCCGCTCTGCATCCTCCCCGCGTCCGTGTTATCCGCTCTAGTTATGCAAATTTTTGCCCCTTTTGAGAGCAGATAACAACGGATGGAACATTTTGCTCATCCGCTGTGTCCTTTTTGCATCCGTTGGCCAGTGTGACATGGGCTTTAGTAACCTGCTACCGGTTTGTGACAGATTAATTTGTCACAATTTAAAATTAATTGTGGGGTCTTTTTTTTTCATTCTAAGTAAATTTTGTATCAGTGAAATATGATAAGTTGTATCTAAAATGACCTATTTAATTCAGCCTACAAACCGGTAACAACCTAGAGCCGTCCTTCGCAATTGCAGCTCCTGGCAATTTATAAAAACTATATTACAACCTTGTAACTTTCATTAAGAGGTTGGCTTTGAAAGCTTCTCTGCATTTCCAAGGGGCTCTTCAGCAGAAATCAATTAATGATTAATGATTAAATGGCAGAGCCTGATGATGATGATAATGATAATGATGATGATGATGGGAATCTGCAACAAAATGTCATAACATCTCTAGCATATTATGAGCTATAAGGAGATCAAGCAGGGCATTTTCTCTCTTATCATGAATTTTCGGTTTTCTTCTCCCACTGACATTTCGTGATGGTTATGTGGAACGACCTTGGCAGATTGGAAAAAGAGCTATAGCCAGGGGAATAGTCAGATAAGGGGCTTTTAGCCTGCAGCAGGAATGAGGGCGTGAGAAACATCTCAGAAGGAACCCTCCCTATTTTCCTGGACTGCAAAGGTGAAGGAGAAATGTATTTTCAGACCTGTAAGATTCTATTAATGTGACTTTATAATAAAGTAAAATTAGTTCATCGGGATGTGCTTCCTGTCTGTCTGTCTACCTCACAAGGCTGTCATGTTGCCCCAGAAGCAGAAGTGGAGGCTGAGAGCAAGGGGGCAGAAAGAGAAAAGGCTGGGGCAGAAGGCAAGCCCATGTTAGCCACATTCCTGATTTTCCTCTTGAAAGTTGCTGCATTTTATGCCTTCATTCAGTGAAACTGGTGCAGATAATCTTACTATGGGAGAAATCAATTATCCTATTGCTTTTCAAAAAAGCTTGTATAGGTAGTCCTCAAATTATGACCCCCCCAATTAGGATCAGCATTTCCATAGCTGAGCAAAGCAATTGTTAAGTGACTTACTCCCAACTTTACTGTCTAATAAACAGTTGATACGATAGCAGTCTTTCAATATCTAAGCTGCCACAAAGAAGAGGGGGTCAACTTATTATCCAAAGCACTTGAGGGCAGGACAATTGATGGAAACTAATCAAGGAAAGAAACAACCTAGAACTAAGGAGAAATTTATTGAGAGTGACAATAATCAATCAGTGGAACAACTTGCTTTCAGAAGGCAAGTTTGGGTGCTCCATCACGGGAGGTTTTTAAGAAGAGATTGGTTAGTCATTTGTCCAGAACAGTACAGAATCTCCTGCTTGAGCAGGAAGTTGGATTAAAAGACCTCTGAGGTCCATTCCAACTCTTATTGTGTCAATATAGCATCCTGGCTGTTTAGTTCCAAACTGTTCTTTTGAGAAGTGGGAGAGGATCATCCATAGATGCTTTTTTATTTAAAGCTGTGTTAAGGTCCAATTTTCCTGGGGACATAGGTTTGTTTTGTATTTATTTTTATTGCCTCAATTTTAGCCTCAGTCCTGTAAGCCTCTCCACTAGAGGCCATTTCCTCCTAAGCAATTTATTATATCTTCTGGCACAATTCGGCCATCCCTATGGAAATATGAAATTGGCTCTCATGACCACTGTTGCAGCACAATAGTTGGATGAAGGCTCTCTGAAGTGAATTTGCTGTTATGGAATAATTAAGTAATTATCTACTTTAAAAAATACATGGGAGGATTCCGGGTTGAGCCCTCCTCGCTGATGGACCAGAGACCGTGACTGTCCGCAGCTATGGTCCATGCTCTTTCATTGGAGAGCCCCAATCATTGCGATTAGGGGCTGAAGCTTCCTTGGAGGGGCAGTGGAGTAAGGGGAAGCTGCCAGCCAGGGTGAGGGGAGCTGCATCTCCTCTAATGGGCTTGATCTTTTTTCTCCGAAGATGACTGAGCAGTGGTCCAAGATGGCCACCCTGAAGAGGAGGATTCAGCTGGATTAAGGCTTGTGCAGTAGTGAAGAAAGAGGTGGATAACATCTGAGCCAGGACAATTGGGTGAAACAACTAAACAAAAAATACCCCGGGATTAAGGTAACATTGAATTCTTAAGAAAAGAAAAGTGAGTGGTGAAAATACAAAGGGACAGGGGGGAAAAAACAAGAAAATAATTTTGACAGTTAAGTGGGGCTTTGAACCGGGAAAGGAAGAAGCTGGGATTAAAGGCATAATTAAATTGGATTAAAATATATTGACAACAAATAGGCTTAAAATAAAGCTGGATTTAAGATTGTCAAAAAATATTTACAAATTGGAGACTGGATTGCTCTGGATATTGAGGTTCAAAAAGCCCTAAATAATAAAATAGGGGGAAAGGGTGATGACTTTGTATAATGGAGAGTGCCATCTTCTGGATAAAAACTTAAACTCAAATAAAAAGGAAATCATCCTGTTTCTGCATGAACTTGTGTCAATATAATGTTAAAGAAATATTGAAACAAAGTAAGAATCTTAGAAAGTGAAAGCTGAACCAGAATAAAGAAAGAAGCAAGGAAAGACTGACTGTGGGATTGATTGATGTTTTTGGTATAGACCGTGGGTTGGAACAATTGAGAACTTTAGAAAACTTGAAGAAGAAAGAAGCAAAGTAAAAGTGTTTTTTGTGGACTTTAATAATTATAAAGTATAAGAGTGTGTAATGATGATATCTCTTCGGGAATTAAAAATGGAACTTAAAAATATGAGAGAATTACTACAGAAAAGAGGCGAATCACGTTGCGCTGTGTTAGAAAAAATGGAAATGGCGATTGAAGAACAAGAAGAAAAAGCTTCAGAGGAGGAGGAGTCGACTCAAGGAAAAGACATTTTAAATAGACAGTTAACGCAAAGGACACTACAAAGAAGTGGGGAAAGAAGGAAGATTAAAAAGTTGAGATTTAAGAAGGCAATCAAAAGGGGGAATACCTGTGAAGTCGGGAAAGGCAAAAAGACCCAGCAGAAAAGGGGAAAGGAAAATATCAAGAAAGAGAGGAATATAAACTGGAATGAGAAAAGATATGGGAAAAAGAGGGGGAGGAGAGTTAGTAAGAATCAGGTGCAGGAAATAAACATGGAAATGGTAAAATGATGAAAAGAAATTTTTTTTTTAGAGATAATAGTTGATGAATTAAAAAGGGGATTCTGCAGGGTGACAAGGGGTAACAAGAATATATTTGCAATTAAAAAATACTTAGAAAATAGGGTAATATAGATTATTAAAGGAGGGATGGATACTGATAACTCTTATTAGATGATTACATTTTTATTTTTATCTTTAAAAGAAAAGTTAAGGTTTATTGAAGAAATTGTAATTATTGAAATAAATGTGAAGATGTTTAAAAATGATGTTAATATCAGTAACAGGAACTAAATAGTCAATTTTTCCCTTTTCCCTTTTTGAAATTAGAAATAAAATTAAGGGGGGAAAATATATTGCAGAATCCAAATGAAAAGATGTAATGATTATTATTGCAACTACTTAAAAATAAAGATTTATTGGGAATTAAGATGAGGGAATAAAGGTATATTTTAGCCACTGAGGTGTCACACTCAAAGCAGTAAAAAGAAGGGGGGAACCTAAGTTTGTTTCTTTTTCTCTTGTGTTAAAATTTGTATTAATCTAGAATTCATAGAAAGAATGTATGATGAAAAGAAAATATGACAGATTAAAGAACTATTTAAATTAATAAGCTAATACAGACTATTAAAAGGAAGGAGAGACATTGGTAACCTTTTTCTTTTCTTTTTTATTAGGCAAATATATATTGTTATTTTTATTCTTAAAAATATTAAAGGATTATATTTGAAATAATTGAAATGAAATGAAAGGATGTTTGGATTGAGGTTAATCTAAGAGATTTGGATTTATTTGTTTTTCTCTTTTCTGAAAATTTGGAATGGAAAAGATAATAATAGAATGCATATAATTATATATGCATATAATTATTGTCATATTTGTATGTAAAAGTGATGATCCAGAAATATGTTGTCCACTAAAAAGGCCCTTTTGTTTTTCTATGTGAAAAATTGAATAAAACTTTTTTAAAAAAAAAATACATGGGAGTTCTTATCTGGACAAGCATTTCCACACAAGGATTGTATGACAGTTCAAATCCATCTCTGAATGTCTGCGTCCAACAATGTTATAAAGGCAAGTAATATATCTGACTCAGCCACAGAATATTTTAAAGCACAAAAACTATCATTTTCTTTAAAGCAATGGAACTCCCATTTTCCCATTTTTAGAAATATTTATTTCAATCCTGCTTTCTGGATTTCAGCAGATTTAAATATTTCAATAGGAAAGGGTGTTTGACAGCTTTGCAGTTCCACCCCCTCTCCCCAAAGGATCTGTTAAGATTTTAATATTTGGTTTGGAATAAATCCAAATGAATGCCCACAAAATAAAAAATATAATATGGAGAATGTATACTATACAAACACACACACACACCTGTGTAGTATATTATTTTGCATTAAATTGGAGAGAATTTTTGTTTCACCAAATCCTATGGAAGCTCAGGACAAAGCAATTCTTGTTTTTGTTTGTTGCAACTTAGACTGACAGAGAAAAAGATGAGCATGGATCTTTTTAAAACTGCTTCAAGAGACTGAGGAATAAAAAAAGGTAGTAGGGAAGTATCCCCGAGTCCCCTGATTATTATATATTCTTGCTTTGAAATGATTGCACATTAAAATATATTTTTGCTGAACTGTGTTGCAACATTAAATTTCTGGATCCATCCATGCATCATTTCTATGGTACCAATATTTGAAATTTGAAATTATTATTTCCACATGAAATGAAATGGGTGGTTTTCATATAACTAGAAAACCCAGTTTTGAGACATAAGATATATAAATTTGAAAAATAAGTGATTAGAATACTTTCTAGGGCTGTACAAAGTGTTCAAAAAAGCATAACATTCAAGAGGGAAAATAAAGTAAATTATTTTTCAATCATTAAAGTAGCCATTTCTTTGCAAGATTTGCAGGGTTGTATTTAAAGTTATTTTTGCCTGTTTGTTCTGTTCTCTTTCCCAGGTAAGAAAAGTGCTCCATACTAACTTTTTCTGCATGTTTTACATACTTGTGATACTTTTTGCCTTGGCAACTTTGCTTTTCTACAGAAACAGTGCAATTTCATTAAACAACCACACATTGCTATGCTGTTATAGTATTTAGGTTTTCACTTCTTGAAAAGTGTGAATGTAAGACACTGCTAAATAGATATCTAAGAAGATGCTAAATAGAGAACTAAGAAAATCTTGTTACCCCTAGGCTTTGATATAACATCAGCACAAAAGCAATGCACATAATCTACTTAAAGTTACACAATTTTAAACACAAATGAGTACACATCTATTAGAAGGAACTTTGGGTTGGCATGTTCCTCAAATCTCCCTGGGGAGAGTCAAGTAGTATTTTTTCACCCTTTCATTGAAGGGTAAGTGAAATAAAGAGGGGATAAGTCTGCTTACTGCAGCCATATGCACTTTCTACATCTATTACAAAGAATTTAATCAACCTTGTAGGGAGAAAGCTGGTCATTATAGTTCTGTACGTGGATGTCTAACAAACACTTTTTTGTTGGTAGCTGGAATCAATCCTAGATTTCAGGTAACAGCAAAAAAGAATAACAGAAGGGACTTTGGAGGTCTTCTAGTCCAACAATCTACTCAAGCAGCAGACTTTATACCATTCCAGACAAGTGGTTGTCCAGTCTCTTCTTAAAAGCTTCCAGTGATGGAACAATTTGGTATGTGATGAGGAACTTGGCATGTGCTTATCTAGAATAGTACAATCAATAGAAATCAAGTGGGGATCCTGGTTAAAACACCAATTTAGCATTCAAAAGACTGAGAATTCTCTTGCTGCCTTTAATGCAAAAGCCAGTCACTCACTCTCAAACCCTAAAAAACAGGCAGGGACAAAACATTTCCAAAACTCTTGTCAAGACTCTTGTCAGAGACTTTTCTAGAGAGTCACCAGAAGTCAATGTGAACTTGAAGTCTCTCTCTCCCACTCCCTCCCTCCTATCCTCCATACAAATATATCATACTGAACACACACATACACACACACACACACATACACACACACACGCACACACACACACTGAGTTGAGACTTAAAACGGTTCAAGTAAGTCTCAGTGATTTAGCCGGCCTTAATTCTGAGTTGTATAGGATCAGATTTATCCAATATATTGTATTGCAAAAGAGAACTGGACGTCTTCAGATTCTGCTGAATTACAACTTTTAGCAATCCCTGCTACCGTAGACAATGATGAGGAATGCTGGGAGTTATAATTCAGTAATTTATTAAAAGCTCATATCTCTGGTGGAGGGAGTAACTTTTGGAATTAAAATCAAGAGGGAAGACATGTCATCAGGCTCACTAGATTATCTTTCACCTTATGTTATTTCCAAGGCTATTACAAGAATTATACTGAATAATCATGAACCCTGTTCTGACCTTTTAGGAAGAAAGGTAGTATACAAACAAATAAAATGCAAATAAAATCTGACCTTTAAGGCACACATTTTCTTTCTGCTATATTCTGAAACCCAATCCCTGCAACTGAGCATACAGAAGTAATGACTTAATTGTACTACTCAGGATAAAGGGGCTTTTAACTGTTCATGCAGTATGTTGGAAGCAACATCACAGTTTGCAGAAAGAATGTGTGGATACAGTGATATTAGGATTCCATTGCCATAATTTATGGTAGATCTTTCTTCCCTGCAAAGAAAAAGCATGCATTCAAAAGGGCAATTCAAAGCAAGTCTCCAAATCCTGGGTAGGAACTGATAGTGAGCCTATCGCCATCCTCTTTAAAATAAAGGTTTTTTTTTTTTTTAATAGAATGGGAAAGAGAGGAGAAAAGGAACTAAGTAAGCATTTCTGACACAGAGCTGGTTTGGTGTCGTGATTATGGCAGGTGTTCCATATTAACATACTTCAAATAGTCTATTCCTATTGGTCAAGAAATACTAGAAGCTGATTGGTTCCTTTCTCGATGCTGATTGGCCAATAATAGCTAACCTATGATTGGCCAGCTCAGCGGTGGGAAAACAAGTAGCCATCATTGGCCACAAGCCGCAAGCAACCTCTCTATAAAAAGAGCTGCTGCGGCTCCTGGATCAGATGGACTTTCTGCACTAAATAAAAGACCTGAAGTTACACTGGTCTCCGGTCTCATTCTTCACGAACACTACACTGGCGATGAAGGTGGGATTCTGAGAGAGGAGACCAGTCGAGCACGTGGCATCGAGAACCGAGCAGACAAAATGGCCAGAACCAACTCCCCACCCACACCATTCAACCCAGCAACAGAAGACTGGGAATCCTACATCGATAGATTCCTCATGTTCCTGGAAAGCAATGATTTGCATGGAATCTCAGACAACCAAAAAAGAGCTGTGTTCCTGACGCACTGTGGGCCCACAGTGTTCAAGATGGCCAAGGCACTGGCAAAACTAGAAGATGTGAAATAGATGGCCTGGCCAGATCTCGAAAAGCTGCTGAAGGCTCACTACGCACCGACCATCTCCAGCCTTATTTAGAGACACGAATTTTACAAACGGGACCAGAGAGAAGGTGAGAGCATCTCAGACTTTGTAGTGGCTCTCAGGGACATTGGAGGGGCATGCAAATTCCTAAACATGGACAAAGCCATGAGGGATCGCATGGTCCTCGGACTGAGAGACCTCATCCTACAAAGCCAGCTGCTAACCTGGCCAAAGATTATGGTTACTGAGGTTATTGCTGAAGCCATGGTGGCAGAAGCAACTAAAAAATCAGCGGCCAAAATGCAACAGATGAATGCGAATTCATCCAAAACTCTGACTGAAACAGGTGAGGGCACAGAGAAGAAAGCAGAGAGCGCACACAAAACCACCACACACTATGCAGTGAGTGGATTGTCTGGAATTGACGATGACGATGAGGAAGAGATCCACAGACTCCAGGCTGAATGAGGTTGTAAGTCGGGGAAAGGTCGTAAGTTGGGGTTTCAGTGTGCTGGGTGTGGAGGAGACCACCCCTGTTCTGAGTGCTGGTTCTTAGACGCTGTGTGCCGGTACTGCGAGAGACGGGGTCACATCGCAAGAGTATGCCGAAACTGCAAGAGCTACAGCCCCTGATGTAGAGACAACACACCACCAAGAACTAAAGATAGACAAACGTGGAGCCATGAGAGTCACGAAAGCAAAGGCAAGCAGCTAAATGCGAACTATAGAAAAGAAGAAACATACCAAACCATCACCATCGGTCACTCTTACGCAACAAATGGCCGAAAAGTACATGTGGCAGTCCAGATCGAGGGCCAAGAATGTAAAATGGAGGTAGATTCCAGATGGTACCTATCGATGGTGTCATGGGACACCATTAAAAGACTAGTACCACACATTGGCAGAGCTGAACTAGAACAGCAATCGCTAATCCTAAAGGACTACCAGGGAAACAGAATACCAGCAGTCGGACCCGGACATTTCCAAATAACTTTCAAAGAACACAAAAAAATCTTGCCTCTAACCATCGTAGACCAAAACTGACCAAGCCTATTGGGACTCGAGTGGTTCGAACCTCTAGGAATCGGAGTGACTGGCATTAACAGCTTCACCGACACAGCCTGGGAGGAGAACCTGATGAGGGAGTTCCAGGACATCTTCGATGGAAAATTAGGCAAGTACCGAGGGTCCCCTATTTCATTTACTTTAGACCCAACAATAGATCCAATTAGGCTAAAGGTGAGGCGAGTCCCCTTCGCACTAAAACCAAAGATTGATGAGGAACTTAACAAACTAATAGCACAAGGTATTTTGAAACCAATTGACCACGCCAAATGGGAGACCACAATTGTGACCCCAGTTAAACTGGATGGGTCCGTGAGAATCTGTGGGGACTACAAGGCTACGCTAAACCATGCACTACAACAAAGCGCGTATCCTGTTCCGGTAGTACAACACCTACTACACTCATTGGGGAGAGGCAAGGTCTTTGTAAAGCTCAACCTTGCCCAAGCATACCAGCAATTACCAGTCGACCCTGAGACAGCAGAGGTGCAAACGATCATGACTCATAGAGGAGCCTTCAAATGCAAAAGGTTGCAATTTGGAGTCAGCGTAGCCCCAGGGATGTTCCAAAGCCTAATGGAGCGGTTATTACAGGGGATAAAAGGAGTTGTCCCAAACTTTGATAACATGCTAGTGTCAGCTAGTGACGAGAGACAACTAGAAGCCCGTCTCAGAGTGGTTTTTCAAAGGTTCCAGAAGGCGGGACTCAAGGTCAAAAAAGAAAAGTGCCAATTAGCCACCTCAAAAGTTGAATTCCTGGGGTATCAAATTGATAAAGAGGGCATCCACCCCACAGAGAAAAAAATAAAGGCAATCAAAGAAGCACCTAGACCAAAAAACAAGGTAGATCATTCTACCTTGCAAGCATTCTTGCAATAGCATTGCAAGCATTCTTGGGACTTATAAATTTTTACAATGTTTTTCTGCCACAGAAGGCAACGACGGCGGAACCACTACATAGGCTTTTGGACAAGGCAGCCACCTGAACCTGGGGACAATGTGAAGAGGCAGCGTTCCAGAGGGTAAAAGACCTAATCACTTCTGACTCGGTATTAATGCAATACAGCGAGACACCACCATTAACAGTCACCTGCGACATGTCATCGTTCAGCGTTGGAGCTGTACTTAGCCACATCCTGCCTGATGGGAGAGAAGCACTGATTGCATTCTACTCCAAAACACTATCAAAAACTGAACGTAACTACAGTCAATTGGACAGAGAGGCATTAGCAGCAATATCTGGTGTCAAACAGTTCCATGAATACCTTTATGGTAGGACTTTTACCCTTGTTACAGACCACAAACCTCTATTGGGAATACTAGCTGGGAACAGAGCCACCCCAAATATACTATCCCCAAGAATGACAATGTGGTCCGAATTCCTTGCAGCCTACAACTATAAACTGATTCACCGACTGGGCAAAGACATTTTCCACGCCGATGCATTGAGCCGTACTCCCCTACCAGAATTAGGAACTGATCCGGCACCAACCACATCCACCCTACAGATTGAGACATTGTCAAACCTACCCATAACCGCAGCGGACATTGCGAGAATGATGGCAAGAGACAAAACCTTGTCACAAGTCTTAAACTGGGTCGGAAAAGGGTGGCCGGAAAACGAGACAGACATTAATTTTAAACCTTTCAAGCATAGGCAAATTGAACTGTCATTATTAAAAGGTTGCATATTATGGGGGGACCGGGTGGTAATACCAGAACTGTTACAAGAACAAGAACTGAGCATGTTACATGAAGGCCACCCGGGCATTGTACGAATGAAATCCCTGGCCAGGAGCTATGTATGGTGGCCAGGGATGGACAAGGATATTGGGAAATGGTTTGAAACCTGCGGGAAATGCCAAAAATCCCGACCTGCACCCCTTCAGCACCTATACTAGACTGGGAAACATCAAGGGGCCCCTGGTTACGAATCCACATAGATTTCACGGGTCCAACAAAAGGATATACATTTTTAATCATAGTAGATGCTTACTCCAATTGGCTAGAGGTAAGCGTCATGAACTCTACCACCACAGAAGCAGTTATTAAACAACTACGGAAACTATTCACCACACATGGGTTACCATTCACCACACATGGGTTACCATGTTACCATGTTACATATTGCTCATCTCAGATAACGGTCCACAGTTTGCTGCACTAACATTTGAAAAATTCCTCGCCAAACATGACATAAGACATGCTTTGACAGCACCGGGCCAACTGGCTACGAATGGGAGGGCAGAACACATGGTCCAGTATACCAAAGAAACTTTAGACAAATTAGACTGAGGGGACATTCAGGAAAAAATTAAAAAAATGCTCACCATACAACACATAACACCGAGTTCTACTACAAATAAAAGCCCAGCAGAATTACTAATGGGCAGAAAATTAAGATCACAATTAGATAGGTTACACCCAACATACACCTCTGAAAAACCAACCAACTCCTCCAGCAGATACTGCACATTCGAACTAGGAAACTTAGTATATGCAAAAAATCTTACCGGACACCCACTGTGGGTACCAGCAAAAATAACTCAAATAACAGGACCTCGGTCCTCTAGACTAGACACAGATGATGGCAGAACCTGGAGGAGACACATTGATCAGTTATGATCACGAAACTGGAATGCACCACTGACACACCCAGATACGAAGACCAGCACACACACAGAGCAGAAACAACACAAACATTACACAAAAATATTAATAGACCAACCAGAAAAGGGGGAGACCCCTTAAACACAAATCGGGGGGAGGGGGAACCCTCCGGCAGAACAAGAAATCCCACAAAATCAAAATATACACAATAAACAACATTCGCAAATAAATTCAGACAAAAACAACGACCTATCCGCAGAAGTCTTCGGTGAAGAGGAGCAGGAGGCACAAGAAGACCTAGATGCCACTCCAGAAGGGAGCAGCCAAGCTGACTCTACCAGCCCGAGTAGGCCGGGCAGGAGTGGCATGGCTGACTTCACCTTCCAGGAGGTTCCACAGAGAAGGACGGGAGAAACAGCGATCCCGTCCAAACCCGTTGAAGACGCCGACACAACTAAACTATGCAGGTCAATTAGGCAACCTAAAAGTCCTGCCTATTTATGTGACTACGTAAGGTAGGACCATACCAAGAGGGGAGGGGTGTTCCATAGTAACATACTAGTCTATTCCTATTGGTCGAGAAATACTAGAAGCTGATTGGTTCCTTTCTCGATGCTGATTGGCCAATAATAGCTAACCTATGATTGGCCAGCTCAGCGGTGGGAAAAACAAGTCGCCGTCATTGGCCACTAGCCGCAAGCAGCTTCTCTATAAAAAGAGCTGCCACGGCTCCTGCTTCAGATGGACTTTCTATACTAAAAAAAAGACCTGAAGTTACGCTGGTCTCCGGTCTCATTCTTCGCGAACACGACAGCAGGAACCAGGAAACCCTTGAGTTCTTATCCCACCTTAGGCACAAAGCTAGTTTGGTGACCTTGGACCAGTCATTTTCTCTCAGCCTTATGAAGGAGGAAATGGCAAACCACTTCTGAAAAACCTTGCCAAGAAAACTGCAGGGACTTACATATTGAAAGTGATAGGAAATACTGAAATACTTTAAAATAATTTTTTAAATGTTCTTGCTGTTAAATGGAAAACTAAATACTTTCCCCCATATTTTTAAGAAAAATAATCCTTGTTGATTTTATTGCAGTAATGAGTACTAGCAAACCGGGAGATTAAATCATTAAAAACTTATTTAGCTTTTAGGCCTGGAAAAGTTTCATGCTTCAAAAATCTTATTTATGCTCTTTCCTCCTCCTCCCCCACCTCCTCCCTTCTAAAACTTAAGCACAACATTTTCACATTTATTTTACTACAAATGTTGCAATTATTGAATCTATAAATTGTATGAGAAATAATAACTTAATTCTAATGAGATTGCTTCTTTTTTTATAACGTGTTTCATCCTTGAAAATTTTTCAGCTATGTCTTATTTAGTCTCCTGCTCCAGCAGCACACATTTCTAAGTTGAATGTGCAACCAATGGCCAGATATATAAATGTCTGACAATGGAAAAAAGGCCCAAAGGGAAAAAAATGGAATCTGTCATTTGTCTTCATCACTAAAATGGGATTTTGAAATGCTATAAAATTTAATATGATGTTGTATTCAGTGTATTAGGTACATATCACAATAAAACTAAAATGACTTATAAAACCCTGCTTAACTTGAGAACAGGCTGTCTGTAGAGATTCTCAGTCATCCAGGTCATGGTTGTCCCAAAGATGCTTTTTTTCAAGAGGCAACTGGACTTATTGGTTTTTCTTTGAAAATATTTCACTTCTTGGATGAAAAGTGAAACGTCTTCAAAGATGGTGAAAAGCCTATTTCACCATCACTTTTCTATGTGAGCTTGTTGAGATTTAAATTCCTTATCTGGCCATTGAGAAACAGTCTTTATTGATGGCTATTTCAAAATTTCTAGACTGGAATTTTTTGCCATGGATTTTGTCATTTAAACGACTGTAAATGTTGCTAAAGCAGATTTCAGTGTAGGACTGACATAATTTTATTTGATGTTTCAATTGCATTTTTGTGGCTTTGTCTATATTTGTTGTTAAGACCCACTGTGATATCTTGGTGGAAAGAAGGAAAAAATCATGCAATAAATAAAACAATTAAGAATTTGTATAAAAACATTACTATGGATTTGCAAGAATTACTTTCATGCGTTGCTTTTATGTTAACACCTTTTTTGGTATTTCATATTTTTTTTAATTTTATTATGATCTTCATTAAACAAAACTGAGATTGAGTAATGAAAATGAATGCATAGAAACAGGGCACTACAGTACTACTTGCAATAGCACTGTGTGGTACACAAAACACTAGTTAAAATACTTTCTAATATTACTATATTTTGACCTTTTTCTAGATGAGAGAATAATACTCTTTAAATAAGTTTCAGAATTCAGTGTTGAAATAGATTAGGATGTTTAAAGGAAATACAGAGCAATTGCTTTTTTATTTTCTTCTTTCAAGTGACTTTTGCTTTCTTTGGATACTGGGGTTATACTGTTGAACATGTTTCGTTTGGAGGTTGTTCAGTAACATCAACTAATCAATGAATGAAATGCAATTATATTACCTATTCCACAATCAATTATTTCTTGCACTCGGGGTGCATTTTCAGAATAACTCCTTTACTGACTGACCTTCCTTCCTTCCTTCTTTCCTGACCTATTGTATTAAGATGTCAGAAAATAAATTCTCAACCCATTCAATACAATACATTATATAGAAAACTCAGTCTCCTTCTCTGAGTTCTGAGCTGCAATCAGAAGCTGGAAAGTTTACACTCAGTAGATGGAAGACGTGGCCTTAAATCTGTCCCTTATTGACTAAAGAACAGTTCTATAGAGAAGAATAACATAATATGGAGGGCACTGTTTCCTGTTTATTTTCTAAATGCACCCAAATCATCTTTATATTAAGATTTTAAAAAAACCCACCTTTTTCCTCTGATATTATTCATATTCTGCAAAATGTTGCCTTGTCATTAATCAACCTCAAGTATATAATTCAAGTATAATGAATAAAATCTCCCACTAAAACTCTCTTCTGTGAGTTTGGCTCACTTCTACAAAACTTGAGAAAAATACTGAATCCTTTTAATTTCTTTCTTCATGAACTGTACAAGTTTGTTTAGCAAGTAATGTTAGTCTACAGACAGAAGTTTTGTAATCCCAGGACATAAATGTGTTAGAAAAGATGGAAAAGAAAAGAAAAAGAGAAAAAAAACTCTTTCTGTAATTAAAACCACCTGATTTTAAGATTCACATTACGTAATGTGGATATGAGAGTTAATGAGCACCGCCCGAGGACAGCAATGAACAACTTTCATTGGCACAAAGTTGCATAGACTGGCAGCTATTCAAGGACTGAATAGAAGTAGTCCTCATTTAGCGATCACAATTGGGACTGGCAATTCACTCATTAAATGAAGCAGTAGCTCGGTGACACTGCTCCTATGCTTATGATCTTACTCCTGCTGTCTTTTGCTTTACAGACCTGCAAAGGTCGGAAATGCAACAATTCATTGTAGTTACTTTTTTATCCCCAACATGACTGCACATGACTGCTGAACAAGGCAGTGTTTAAGCAAGGACTACCTGTTTCTTTCATTGCCCTTGAATTGCATACTATTACTTTTCTTCTTCTATTCCTTTACAATAAAACTCTGGTTCTGACACCATCCTGATGATCTCAAGCAACATCGCCATTACATCCAAAATGGAAAAAAATAGTGTTTTATTGTCACTTTATTAATCAGGTTTAAGGTAGCTAGGGTTAGACTGCTTATGAAAGGAAGGATAAGAGACAACAGGATTGTTCCATATTAATATTCTAATTCAGTGCTATGAATTAGCGTTGTATCAAATGTTGATTAGGACAATATGTTGGCTTACAGATCAATCAATCATGTTTTGCAGCAATGTACTCCTAAGTTCATAGAAAAATTGGAAAATTGACATGAGATCAAATCTGTAACATTGTCTTCATGTGCCAGGTCACCTGTGTTATTCATCTCAAGCTTTTCCTGCAATCTATTAATGTATAAAGAACAGAAATTCTAATATATTGGCTATTGGTCACCAGAGAAAACAGCAAGTGTTTCATTCTCTCCTGTCCCTGACTATTGTTTTCACTTTCCATTTTACGAGAATATCCATCTTTCATAAAATGATAAATATTATTTTGGGTGGATAATAGTGTCATATGTGCCTGTATGTATTTATCTGGAAATTTATCTCTCCCCAGAAGCAATTATTTTAGCATTACTCGTGTCAAAGCTGTTTAAACAGACTGATTCTTTAAAAGTTGGCAACACTTGTTTGAGTTCTCATGCAAATGAAATCACACTGAATTTTAAATGGGATCATCATAATGATGCACTTTCTGTTCTTCCCATTTTTGTCTTTCAGTACGTACCTGTAGAATTTGCTGTTGCATTTAAAAACTTCTTTATTTCAGAAAGATTGCAGAACCCAAGTATTCTTAGTTTTATGCATTTTAAGTGTCTTTTGTTTTCAAAGATTTGCAGGAAGTCTGGATTCATCTGTACAGAGATGATGTCAGTTCTTGATTAGTAAAATTAAAATGACCAAAATTTAATTGTTCATCATATCATACATATATGCCATCACAATCACATATTGGATTCTTGGTAGCACAAAGAACAATAAATAGTAAAACCAACAGATAAACATGAGCACATCTCTATTCCAAGAGGAAATGAAAGAGACCAAACCTGATGAAGAGTATCTCAAATTTTCCCAACCAATTCAAATGTTTTATAATTCCCAGAAGTTGGACCAAATATGGTGCTATGAATTCTGGAAACAGAAATCCAGAATATCAAGAACACAGAAAGAGACAACTACACTAACATTACGGAAACATTAGAATGGGGATGATGGCTATTTGTACTGTACACCAGAGCTGTTCCATGGTCCAAATTTCTTCTCTTCCAAACTTTTGCTCTTTTTTCCTTTTTTATTCATCTGCTTTTTTCCCCCCAGATAAATCCAGGTTCAGTCCTTTCAATTCTTCACCCACACTGCTTCTTGCTTCCTTAATTTTTAACCTCTCCACTTGGAACTTCTACCTTCTGAAATTTGCTTTTATACTTTGACTATATGACTTTTTCAAACTGAACCCTTACAGACCCTTTTTTGTCAGCCATATTGACTTTTCATTTTAAGCCACACAAAATGGACTGCTATGGACATTTTGTTCTTGATGATTTCTCTTAGCATTTGGAAAGAGCATAAACATTCACTTTCTTCATCATATCAGTTTCATGAGTGTCGGGTTACCTCCCTCCCTTGTAACCAACACTGCCAAAAATATTATTTATATAATATAAATATAAGAATGATTAGAAAGACAAGGACCAAAGATTGTAGAGCTATCACGATAAATAAGAATGCTGTATTTGTACATTTTCCATATGGATTTGGTTGACGATTGTTGGAAACTGAATGCCAAACTAGATTATCTTTGGAGTTTAGATAGTAGTCCTCTTGTTACCCCAAAAAGAATGCAAAAGTACATTAATAAAAGGTATTACATACTAATGCAATGATGCTTATCAGATAAAATCCTATAACTGTTGCAGAGCATATCCCTCACATATTCAAGTCACTGCTTATTATCTGGCAGAACCCCATGAGCAACCTCACTCAGGAGTTTTTTTATTTCTCCTATATTTTATTCACAGGCATTCTTGCCAGCCATGCTCTTCCTTTGGTTTGTGTTCTTATCACAAAGCAACATGTAGAGATACCTCCAGTCTAACATTTGTTGTGGTCCACTGGTGGCCTGTGGAACTGGCAGCAGAGTCGGACAGTGGGAAGGAACATGGGCCAGTCCTGGAGTCTGGGGAGGACTTGGATGAGGGATCTTTGTCTGACAGAGATGGGGCCTGGGCCATCTGAGAGCTATGTGTTGACTCCTGAGTCTCCAGAATCTGACATCAGTGAGGCAGAGGAACAGGGAGAGCCTGTTCCCAGTGCACACTTGCGCACAGCTGCCAGAAGGCAAGAACAGTTAAGACAAAAGGAGAAACTCAGGAGGAAGGCTTGGAGATAATTGGCCCCTTCCATAAGACATAAAGGAGGAGCAAAGGAACATGAGCCTTTGCAGGAAGCAACTTTGTTCGTCCTGATCGGTTTAAACTTTGAAACTCTGTGTTGACTTTGTGTTCTGTTTGGCCTTGTACAGCTAATTGGCAGCATTTCAAGGGAGATAAAAGTGGGTGCTTATCAGCCTTATCCCAAAAAGACTATTCACAAACTGTTTGGGATGGGCTGTGAATGAATATAATTCACAATCATTTAAATAAAAAGAGGGTTTTTGTGACTAAGTGTGTGATTGTTACTGTCTCAGGAAGCCTTGGTCAGAACAACATTGGTCATAGGACCCCTCTCTTCTCGAGAGTGTGCCAAAATAACCAAAGTCAATCCCCAATCTTCAGCATGTCCCACATGGTCACTGTGAGCAACAATGTTGTACCTTATGATTCTTGATGAATGTGTCTGTTCTTTTTATGTACACTGAGAGCATATGCACCAAGACAAATTCCTTGTGTGGCTAATCACACTTGGTCAATAAAGAATTCATTAATTCATTCACAACTAATTTTTAAGGCAGTGCTTCAGTAGATAATGTAATTTCTACTTCAGGGAATTGAAGTTGCAGTGTTAGGGATCACATGCAACATTTTAATTAAGGGTTCATACTTTCCCCCCTTTATTCTGTATTTTTACTTTGGAGATAAATTTTAAAAAAATATTGCAAACTTGATCAATACCTTCCGGGTTTGCTCTTCTGAATTTGCTAGAATTATGTTAAATAAATAACTTTAAAGCTGTGTTATGGCTTCCGGTATTAAAATTATTTCATCTTCAAAATTGTGCCATGTGTATTCAATAAATATAATGATTGGAACGTTCCCCTCTTCTTCTACAAAAGAATTTAGAATGCATCTATCATGTGGTTTCAGGCTGCCATTCTGTTGTAGTAGGGCTTTTAAAACTATTGGTCATAATATGCTATCAAATATCAGACAGGATTAATTCTGGGGATAATGCACTGTAATATCTGCTTGCTTCATGGGGGTGATTCTGACAGGACTGTCTTTTGACAGTCCTCAGACACTTCCTTACGGGACTGGAGGCTAAAACATAAAGAATGGTTGCTGGAATTGGGTATATCCAGTTTAATGAAAAAAAGAACTAGGACTGACATAATAGTGGTGTTCCAATATCTCAGGCGCTACCAAAAAGAAGAGGCAGTCAAGTTATTCTCCAAGCACCTGAGGGCAAGACAAGAAGCAATGGGTAGAAACAAAACAAGGAGAGAAGCAACCTAGAACTAAGAAGAAGTTTCCTGACAGTTAGTACAATTAATCAATGTAATAGCTTGCCTCCAGAAGTTGTGAATTCTCCAACACTGGAGCTTTTAAAGAAGAGATTGAAAACTATTTATCTGAAATGGTATAGGGTTTCCTGCCTGAGCATGAGGTTGGACTAGAAGACCTCCAAAGTTCCTTCCAACTCTATTGTTCTGTTATTCTGTTGACAGTATAATATACATCTATATTATCCACCCCCCACACACACTTTTCACCTATGTTGCTAGAAGTAACTTTAAACTACAGTGAGAGATCATCTTGAGCTTGGGGATAAAGTGTATTTTATCTGACAGAACATTATTATTATTATTATTATTGTTGTTGTTGTTGTTGTTGTTGTTATTTATTATTATTGAAGAGCCATGGTGGCACAGTGGTTAGAATGAAATACTGCAGGCAACTTCTGCTGATTGCCAGCTGCCAACAGTTCAGTAAAAGGTAAATGGTCTCAGAATCGTGTGACTCATAAACTTAAATCTTACTCTGCTTTCTATTTGTTTTTCACACTCAGTTTATATTGTGGCTTTAACTTTTTTGTTTTTATTAAACACATAAACAAAAATCCACAAAATTATATAGAAAAAAAAAAAGGGGGGGGGGAACTGAAAAAAGGAACAAGATCTTACAATATGTATATTTACAGGCATGGTTCAATAAATTGAAGCCTTGATTCATTACAATAAACTTGAATTATATTAATCAATTCAGCAAAACATTGAGTATCGTTATATTTTCGTTTCTGATGCCAAACAATAAGTCTTTCCATTGTATATAAGTCCAATTTCTTGGGAAGTCAAGTTCCATATGATAGAAGTAGGATATAAATATCTGAAAATATTAAATCTCTAAATTAAATTAATGCATCTATATATAATTAAAGTGTTAGCTTCACTGCATAATTTTACTGAGGTTATTTCTAAATATTTCATGCTGAAAAGAATGTAAGAGATGCAAAATCTGTTGAAAGTTCATTCCTGCTTGAATCTGATTAGACTTCTGCTATGAATGTATATATAATCAGTTTTTCCATTTCCACATTGATTATGCTATATTGGAATAAATAAAACTGTGCATGGAGGAAAATGCAAAATAAATAAATAAGACATTTTTCCAGAATTATTCAGAATTTGTTTTGAGTAGCAATGTCTTACCATAAGTCAGGAAGCCCTTTCATTCTGGGACAACCCTGTTGAAAGCCATTTTCATAAAATATTCAACTAAAGCATTTTTCACACTGCAATATTCATCTATCATTTATAGGCATTGGTTGTTTGCTTATAATTATTACCTAAGGGATCAATAGGTTTGAAAAAATCTGAAGCATGCTAATTGCAGAACTACAAGAATAAATGTGTGCTCTCATCTTGTCTATTAAATGAATATTAGCCCATTTACTCAATGATATTATCAGTGCAGCCTTGATTTCTGGTTTTGGCCAAGATTTGGATGTGCAACACTAGTTGTATAGGTGCAGTTTCATACCCAGCTATATGGTGAACAGAGAAACATATGAATTAAGAGACTAAGTATAGCATCATACACAAAATAGATCAAGAAAGCAGTGTCAATCAAAGGCAAAATGAACTGGTATATCATGCTATCCTACTGAGGTCTGGAAGCATGCCTACAGTCAAAAATGTAAAATAGCCATTCCCATTCACTCTAGCAAATTAACAAGCTCTTTTTATTTTGTTTGATTTGCCTCCTGCTGTGTTTAAGGTGCGGCAATGGAAAATGGTAAGTTGGCAGCCATTTGGAGTGAGGATAGATTCTGCAGTGGTGCAGAATCAATAGGGAGGCATTGTTGTACACTGGTGTTTTCAGATCACTTTTATTACCCAGAAAAAAAGTTATTTAAGTTGTCTATATTGCTATGCTCATTAAAAATTCTTTCTATTACAATATATACATTAGGAAAAATTTGATGTGATCATTAAATGACAGGGGTAGTGGCCACAATCATAATAAACTACAGCAAACAGGTATCAGTTTGAATATGTACTTTTTCAGTATGAATTGTGAAATCCTGAATATAGCAGCCATTGGACTGTGTCAAATAAAATTTCCCAGTGATAAGTAATATCCTGCAATATAAGAGAGAGGCATTATCTATTATTGAAATAGCAACAGCATTTAGACTTACATGCTGCCTTATAGTGCTTTACAGCATTCTTTGGGTAGTTTACAATGCAGAAGCATTATTTTCGTATTGTCCCCAACAATCCAGGCCCTTATTTTATCAACCTCAGAAGGATGGAAAGTTGAGTCAACTTGAGTCAGTTAGAATTAAACTACAGGCTGTAGACAGAGTTTTCCTGCAATGCTGCTCTTTAACCACTGCTCCACCAGGGATCACATCACCTGAAAAAATGTTGAATATCCCTTTAAGCCCATGTCCCACTGCACCAACGGATGCAAAGAGGATGCAAAATGGACAAAAAAGCTTGCCATCCGTTGGAAAACGCGATGCATCCGTTGTGTACTCACTGCGTATGTCTTTCATACGCTCTATCCGTCAAACATCCGTCTACTGCGATTTCATCCACTCAAAAAGTTTTGAGCTGCATGAAACTTTTTGAGCGGATGAACTTTCCACCGTGTACGATGTACATCCACAACACATATGGGCAACAAACGATCTACATCCGTTGTCATCCATTACATGTCCACTGTATCCTCTCGGCATCCTCTAGACATCCCTGCAACTCACATCCGCTGCAGCTGAAAGCGGAAAGAGGGAGGAAGTGAAAGGTACACGGAACGTCTACACAGCGTTAGTAGCATGGAAATAGAAAGGATGAAAGCGGATGCATCTCGTATATAAAGCATTAAAATGGAAAAAAGTATATGGGACGTATCTCAGATATTTAGAATGTCTGGAGTATGCCTAGAGTATGTGGAAGGACACCTAGCGGAAAACCGATATTTCCTATAAAAAGGGGGAGGAAATCACCTGGATCTCACTATCAGTCCAGCAGCCGTGGTGTACAGACCTCTTCACCCTTGGTCTTGCTCTTCCACATCATCCATTGATCTCCACCATGAATCATCACACACTCCTCATGGTAGCTGCCATCATTCAACACCAGAACCAAGCCCTCTTCAGAGTGTTTCACCTTTTCTACACAAGGAGAAGAAGGAGACGTCGAAGAGCTGTGTGAGTCCGACGATGGATCAGGAGAAGAGTGGAGTTTGGACTGTATGACAAGCTGATGGTGGAGCTGAGGAATGAAGACACTTGTGCATTCCAGCACTTCATGAGGATGCCACCAGCCATGTTTGACGAAATTGTGGAGCATCTGAGACCCACGTTGACCAAGCCGAGCACCAACTTCCGTCTCAGCCTGGACCCTGGACTGAAGGTGGCACTGACTCTGCACCACCTGGCCTCTGGAACCACATACAGAAACATGCAGTATGCCTGGAGGGTGCCACACAACACCATCAGCAAAGTGGTCAGAGAAGTGGTAAAGGTTATCGTCGAAGAATACGTGGAGGAGCTCCTCCAGTGCCCCACCACTGAAGAATGCTGGAAGAAAGTTGCAGAAGAGTGGTATCAGAGGTGGAACTTTCCCCACACCATTGGAGCCATAGATGGGAAGGACATGGCCTGCAAAGCTCCAGCCAACTCAGGGTCCTCTTATCACAACTACAAGGGCTTCTTCAGTATCATCTTCTTTGCCATGGTTGATGCTGACTACAAGTTCATCTACATCGATGCTTCAGGCAATGGGTCAGCTTCAGATAGCCAGGTATACAACGCCAGTGACCTCAAGGATGGGCTGGAATGCAACCTCATCATGGGTTTTCAGATCCAGACCCCCCTATCCAATGACACACAAGATGTGCCCTACTTCATCGTGAGTGATGACGCCTTCTCCCTCAGAACCTACCTCATGAAGCCCTACACCTCCAGACTCCTCACCCGTGAAGAGAGGATCTTCAACTACAGGCTGTCCAGGGCAAGGTGGGTGGTGGAGAACGCCTTTGGCATCCTGGCCAACAGGTTCCAGGTACTTCTCACCACCATGCAGCATCACCCACAGACTGTGAGGAGCATCGTGGAAGCTTGCTGCATCCTGCACAATCTCATGCGCACCCGCTACCCAGTGTAGCAGAACAGGCTTGTGGACCGTAAACAAGGGAATGGGGACATGGAGCCTGGTGAATGGAGGCAAGGACAAAACCTGATAGACACTGTGGATGTACAAGGCCCCAACAGAGCTTCACGTGAAGGGAAGAAGCAGCGCAACCTCCTGAAACACTGGTGCAACTCCCCAGCTGGAGCAGTGGAGTGGCAAGACAGGATGGTAGATGCTTAATGGATGCTTCCTTGAGCCTGTCTCATCACACTGATGAGATTGTGCCATGTATGTTGAGTGGCCCTACAATGAATAGGGCATTAATAAAGAGCTTTGTTTATTTTGGAATGTGTTGATCAATGAATAAATTGTTATTGATAAAAAGGGCCATATGTGTGGCAGCTGGGAGGGTGTACCATACACTCCCACTATGCTTGCACTGGAGGTTTATCTATCCCACAACTACCCTTACCCATCCCACAGCTATCCTTACCCATCCCACAGCAATCCTTACCTATCCCACAACTATCCTTACCCATCCCACAGCTATCCTTACCCATCCCACAACTATCCTTACATATCCCACAGCTATCCTTACCCATCCCACAACTATCCTTACCTATCCCACAAGCATGCAAAGGCTTAACCCTTTTTTCAAAGTTTTCACCAACACTTTTTTAAGTAAATAAAATGAACCAAGTATGTGAAGCAAAGATAACCTTTATTAATCATTGTCTTAAGTAAACTGTATGACTTTATTAAAAAAGCAAAATGAACCAAGTAAAGTGTCTTTAAGCAAAGATAAAGTGAACAGGTAACAACTCAGTCTCTGGCACTCTGAGTCATGTCCATGGTCTCAGCTGTCGAGCGGCCAGGGACTTTGGAGGTGGCTGTTGCTGGAGTGCTGGTCTGAGGTGCCATTGGGGTGCTTGGCCCCGAGGGTACAACAGGGGGTGGTGTGTTCAGGAAGCTCTCAGAGAGCTGACTCAGTCCTGTGAGGTTGAGAGGCCCTTCCTCAAGGACCTGGGATGTCAGACACAGTACTGATGACAGATTTTCTGTTGAGGGGCTTGGTTGTGTGGTGGAGGAAGGAGGAGTGTCATGGGACTGTCTGTTCTGCAGCTGGGTCAGGTGAGGCGTCTGTGGCATGCGATGTACCTGGGCCTGGACTGGGAAGGACTGCCTCTGCTGTGGGAAGTCCTGGTACTTGTAGCCTTGGTAGGTGAGGGGCTATTGAAAGCCGTGGAAGGGCTGTGACATCGCCTGGGGTGGAGGAGATGTCCTGGAGTGGGTCGGAGCAGGTTCATCTGGGCCTGGAGGGTGGTGCAGCAGTGCTGTGATCTTCTCCTTCATCACCTGGTACTGGACCTCGGGCAGGTCCCTGAGGGTCTGGCTCACATACGTGATGAAGGGCTTTGAGGATGGTATATCGCTGTGGACTAGCTGAGAGAGAGGATCTGTGCTGGTTTTGACTGTGTCCCTGATCTCCAAGAGGACAGTGTAGCTCTGGCCCTCCAGTCTGCCTCTCTGCCTGCTTTCTGTGAAGGTGGAGCTGGGGGTGGGGGTGGGTTGGTCTCTGGCTGCTGCTTCTTCTTGCTCCATTTGAGACGGGATCCTCCACGTCCTCTGGCATGGGGAGTGCAGCTGTCGGGGGGGGGCTCTGCCGTGGGGCCCTCCAAAGACACCTGCCTGGACACGGTACCTGTCTCCTGGCTGGAAGAGGACTGGCTGTCTGTGGGCTATCTGAGGGAGAGGGTTGACAGAGGGGCTGCTCCTCAGTGGCGGACCTCACCCTCCAGGAAGCTGCAGTTGGCCATGACGTACATCTCCCGGTCAGTGAGCTTGGCAGGGGCCTGGCCAGATTTCTTCAGTGCAGCTTGCCATACCAGGTGTGCATGTGCTTCCACCATCCCAGGAGTACATCTGCAGTGTAGCCCAGGCGCTCTGCCTTGTCTCTCCATGCTGCCTGCTTTCTCTTGGTGTCGTGATAGAGTCTGTGGCCCTTTCTCCACAAGTACTCGTTCTCCCTCAGCCATTCCAGCACCTCCTCCTCATGGTCCTCAGAAATGGAGTACTGTTTCCTCTCTCCCTTCTCCTTGCCTTGCCTCTTCCTCCCTCTGGCAGGGCCTTCAGGGCCTTCAGCAGCAGGGCTTTGAGGGCCTTGGGGCTGGTCCACCACAGCAGCAGCAGCAGAAGAAGAAGCACCAGCAGCACCAGCAGCACCAGCAGGAGAAGCACCAGCACCAGCACCAGCAGCACCAGCAGGAGAAGCACCAGCA
>BLBF01000007.1:33966767-33989932 GCA_015471245.1 Laticauda colubrina | reverse complement strand
TACAATACAATACAATACAATACAATACAATACAATACAATACAATACAATACAATACAATACAATACAATACAATACTTTATTGGCCAAGTGTGATTGGACACAAAAGGAATTTGTCTTGGTGTAAATACTCTCAGTATACATAAAAGAAAAGATGCATTCATCAAGAGTCGAGAATTATAAAGTACGACACTTAATGATAGTCATAGGGTACAATAAGCAATCAAATCATACTAGGAAACAGTCAGAATAAATCGTAAGCCTTTGACTACAGGCTTTGACTACATATATTCCAGTCTGAAACTTTATAAACAGAAAACTTTAAACTATGAATTCAGCAAGACAAGATAAGATAATAAATCCGGCAGGGCAAGATAAGGAGTTCCAGAAATGAAGTAACATGACAGTAAATCAAACCAGTTGGGAGGATGCCAGGAACTCACATAATAGCAGCCAGTATGACATAAACTCAACATTTGTTTCTGACAATTGGCCCTGACAAACTGCCTCTCCTTTAAACTCCCTCCCCAGGTATGCTTTGTAAAGGGAATCAGGGCCCTTTTCTCCCTCATAAACCATGCAACCCACCTACTCTCTTCTCTGTTCTTCCCTGTGTGCTCTAGGATGAAGAGCGGGTGGGCCTTGGTCTTCCTCTGAACCCCTCTCCCTTGTTCTACCTCTTTCCTACTCTGCCCAGCCTGACTTTGCCCTTCCCTGGTTTCCTCTACAGCCAATGGAGCCTCTCTCCCGCTCCCTGTCAGCTGTTCATCTTGACTGGGGCATGACAGTCATCTGAGTGTTCAGACTTGAGCTGGAGCCTATCCCCAGGGAACTTCTCTGTCACACACTCTGCTAGGGAGAAGTTCCCTGAAGTTGGACTCTAGCACAAATCCAAAAGCTCAGATGACTAATCTTTGGTCCCAGTAACTGACCCATATTGGATTCTGTAACGTGCTAGTCCGATTTGACAAAATTTTATTTCGTGAAGTCAACAGATGTCATTATTTTTGTTCTCAAATTTAATAAAACATTCAAACAGATTTCTAAATAGCTTCAACTTGGCAGGATACAATCTGTGATCTCACTGAAGCATTGTATTTAAATGAACTACTTCAAGTATAATTAGCTGCAGACACAAAACCTACAGATAAACTAAGGCCTTAATATATATGCTCTTAATATATATATGTTCTCTGTGGTTCCATCTGTTTCCTCTATTTTGTGCATTCTTAGTAGGAGAAGTTTAATTAGCTTCACCACAATAACATACAAAAAACCATTTTTATAACTTTCATTTTTATCTATTAAAGCAGCATATTTCAGGCCATGGTACTTGTTGGTTTCAAGCCCTCTCTGATAATTACAAAATGAAATCTATTTTATGAGAAGTTCTTGTTTTTTTAAGGCAGGATCCTCCCCCCTCTTCCCGCAAACATTAGAAATTCAGCCGGAAATTCTGTGGATTAAAGGAAACCTTGCCCAATTATTTTCCTGCTAAATTTTAAAAACAGATGACCTGCTATGGTTTGGTTCAAGTGAATGTATGCTCTCTAGCACAGCCGATGTATACTCTCTAGCACCCGATCTTTGTTGGTAGGACAATGATGGTTATGCAAAACATTTTAATTATAAAGGACTCACTTACTGCAAGCATTTGAAGAAATCTTCCAGCATGTGATCCCTCTTTGTGTTAGTATTCCACTGAGAATCTTAGGTTTAACTAAAAATGAAACAACGTAATCTAAATTACATAATTAAACAATTACAACAATGCTGAGATCTAGTTTAAAATGAACAGTTTCTCCAAAATGTCCTATCACCTTTATGCATGATAGAAACAGATAACTAATAATTAGGATTTATCTGTTTCCAGTCTCCTAGAGGTAGAAACATTATTCTTATTTTTATGTCACCAGATAAAGACTGAATGCACCACATTAAACAAGAGGAAAACCTTCTACGCACCAATTTCACCCACACTTTTTACAATTTTGTAAACAACAAACTAAAAGACCCAAGGTTCATCTCACCCCTGATAGAACCTAATGATAAAGACTGCAACGATGACGCCATTAAAGCCAACATCTTTAGCACATTCTTTGGCTCAGGATTTCTAAACAGCAATGGATCATGCTCAGTATTTCCTAGCCAAACCCAGAAAACTACAATGATCTAATGCATATCAATTTTACAGAAGACAATGTTGAAAAGGTACTGCACAATCTAAAACCATCTCTATCTATTGGACTGGATGGAATATGTGCCTACTTCTTAAAAAAGCTATCCACTGCCATAGCAGAACCTCTAAGCATAATCTTTGAAAAATCTTTCAGGACCAGCTCCTTGCCAAAACTATGGTCACAAGCCATGGTCATCCCCATCTTCAAAAAGGGAGACCCCAGCCTAATTGAAATTACAGACCAATCTCTTTATGCTGCATCACCTGTAATGTCATGGAATCAATTATTAACCCATCCATTATCCTCCACTTAGAGACAAACAACCTACTCTCTAATAAACAATTTGGTTTCAGAAAAAAAAACTGTCCTGCAATCTGCAACTCTTACACTGCAAAAACATATGGACTACACAAATCGATCAGGGCAAAGCAATAGACACAATCTACATAGACTTCTATAAAGCCTTGGATTCAGGTACACAACAAACTACTCCTAAAACTAAAGTCTTATGGTGTCTCTGGACAACTGCATAACTGGATAGAAGCATTCCTGTCAAACAGATGACAAATGGTCAAAATTGAGAGTGTCTCATCAAATTCTGTACCTGTCAACAGTGGTGTCCCCCAAGGCAATGTTCTAGGATCAACTCTCTTCATACTCTACATAAATGACCTCTGTGATCATATTAAGAGCAACTGCATTCTCTTCGCTGATGATGTAAAGCTATTCAATACCACAGAGAATATTACTACCCTTCAAAAAGATCTTGACTATGTATCAGAATGGTCAAACAAATGGCAATTTCAAATCTCAACAAATAAATGCTCTGTCTTACATATTGGCAAAAAAAATAATAATCAGAAAATAAAATACAGGCTAAATAGTCAAGACCTTGTTGATGATCCAAGCTCTGTAAAGGATCTTGCAATACTCATCTCTAATGATCTAAGTGCCAGAGCCTACTGTAACTACAGCGCCAAAAAAAGCATTAAGAGTTGTTAACCTAATCCTACATAGCTTTTTCTCTGGTAATATCACACTACTAACTAGAGCATACAAAACATTTGCTAGACCAATACTCAAATACAGCTCATCAGTCTGGAACCCACATTACGTATCTGATATTTGCACAGTTGAGAAAGTCCAGAAATATTTCACAAAAAGAGTTCTCCACTCGTCTACTCATTATAGAATACCTGATGCCACCAGACTTGAAATTCTAGACCTAGAAAATCTAGAACTACACTGCCTTCGGTCTGATCAAAGTATAGTATACAAAATCATATGTTGCAATGTCCTACCAGTCAGTGAATACTTCAGCTTCAACCATAACAGCACAAGAGCACACAATAGATACAGACTCAAAGTTAACCGCACCAAACTTGATTGCAGAAAATACAACTTCAGCAACAGAGTGGTCAATGTCTGGAATACTCTACCTGACTGTGGTTTCTTCTCCAAACCCCAAAAACTTTAACCTTAGGCTGTCTACTATTGACCTCACCCCTTTTCTAAGAGGTCTGTGGGGGGGTACATAAGTGCACCAATGTGCCTACCATCCCTGTCCTATTGTTTCTTTATTTTTTCTGATACATACCCATTACATGTATTCATAACTATGTATATACTTATACCTATTATCTTGTAAGTGATTGACAAATCATAATAAATAAATAAAAATAAAAATAAATTTTCAGCAATCTCCCATGCATCTGGATCTACTGCTTTTCACAGAAAAGAATGATTTTTTTCATATCTGTGTAGAACTAATAAAAATACAAGGCAGAATTCTAGATGCATAGATTACCCAGCACATCTGAACAACTCCACAATAATCTAAAACTATCAAGAACTGGGTCAACAAGAAGAGGTGAAATGTTTTATCCCCGTTTCTTGGTGCTCAGAGTATCTTCTGGATTTCACAAATTAGAGCAGGGGTCTCAAACTCATACCATCACAGCAGTGTCACAGGACATATTGGGACTCCCCCCCCCCCTTTGCTAAACCAGACGTGGGTATGGCCAGAGTGTGATGCATCCGGCCAGTCGGGAGTTTAGGTCGGGAGTTTGACAGCTCTGAATTAGAGGAAAGCAAATATTTAACTTAAGGTTATTGTTTAATCCATGTTCTAAAAAAATACCAACATTATATTTACAAAAAACTGCAGGTTTTTTATTAGCAATTTATTTTTAGTTTCTGTCATATATGAATGAATAGCTCTTTTAAGAAACTGCCTACAGTCCTTGACTTACAACTACAATTGAGCCCAACATTTCTGCTGCTAAAGCCCATGTCACACTGAACCAACGGATGCAAAGAGGATATAAAACGGACAAAAAACCTTGCCATCCGTTGGTTAACGTGATGTATCCGTTCTGTACTCACTGCCTCTGCTTGGCTTCCTCTCTATCCGTCCAGCATCCGTTTATGGACGTTTCATCCGCTCCAAAAGTTTTGGGCTGCCTAAAACCTTTGCGCGGAAAATGTATCAAGTTCGTCCGTTCTGCATCCGCTACGCATCCGCTATGCAATCGTTACGCATCCGTTATGCATCCGCTATATCCGCTAGGCATCTGTTCCGCATCCGCGCAACGCGCATCCGCCCAGACGCAGGGAGGAAGCACAACGGATGCGAAACGGATGCAGAACGGATGCAGAACAGATGCCTAGCGGAAACAAAGCGTTTAAAGTGGAAAAAACGTTCGCAGAGGGGACCTATCTCGGATATTAAGGATGTCTAGAGGATGCCTAGAGGATGCCTAGAGGATGCCTAGCGGAAAACCTATACTGCCAATAAAAAGGGGAAGCAACTCGCCTGCATCGCACCTTCAGAACAGCAGCCCAGCGGTGCAGACATCTGCAGCCTTCATCTGGCTCTTCCTCTTCCACAGCATCCAGTCATGTCCACCGTGGATTGTAACAAAGTCCTTTCGGCAGCCACTATCGTTCTGCAACAGTGCGAAGCCATCTGCAGGCTCTGTGAACACTACTGCGAGAAGAAAAGGAGCCACCCAAAAAGAGTCTGGGTCCGAAGATGGTTCGCCAGTAGAGCGGAGGACGGACTGTACAACAAGCTGATGGTGGAGCTCAGGAGCGAAGACACTCAGGCGTTCCAGAACTTCATGAGGATGCCTCCAGCCATGTTTGACGAAGTTGTGCAGCGCCTGACACCCAGGTTGACAAAGGCAAACACCAGCTTCCGGCCCAGCCTGGAACCCGGGCTCAAGGTGGCACTCACTCTGCGCCACCTGGCCTCAGGGACCTCCGACAGGAGCATGCAGAACGGCTGGAGGATGCCATCCAACACCATCAGCATTGTGGTCAGAGAAGTGGTGTAGGCCATCATGGAAGAAAACAAGGAGGAGCTCCTCCAGTACCCCTCCACTGAAGAAGGATGGAAGAAAGTTGCAGAGCAGTGGTATCAGAAGTGGAACTTACCACACACCGTTGGAGCCATAGATGGCAAGCACGTGGCCTGCAAATCTCCAGCCAAGTCGGGGTCCACTTATTTCAACTCCAAGGGCTTCTTCAGCATCATCCTCTTTGTCATGGTCGATGCTGACTACAAGTTCATGTACATCGATGCTTCAGGCAGTGGCTCATGTTCAGATGCCCAGGTATACAATGCCAGTGACCTCAAGGAGGGGCTGGAAGGCAACCTCATCATGGGATTTCCAGATCCAGACCCCCTGCCCAACGACACACAAGATGTGCCCTACTTCATCGTGGGGGATGACAACTTCTCCCTCACAACCTACCTCATGAAGCCCTACATCTCCAGACTCCTCACCCGTGAAGAGAGGATCTTCAACTACAGGCTGTCCAGGGCAAGGCGGGTGGTGGAGAACGCCTTTGGCATCCTGGCCAACAGGTTCCAGGTACTTCTCACCACCATGCAGCATTGCCCAGAGACCGTGAGGAGGATCATGGAAGCTTGCTGCATCCTGCACAATCTCATGCGCACCCGCTACCCAGTCTTGCGGAACAGGCTCGTGGACCTTCAACAAGCCAATGGGGTCATGGAGCCTGGGGAATGGAGGTAAGGGCAAAACCTGATTGACACTGAGGATGTGCTAGGCCCCAACAGAGCCTCAAATGAAGCGAAGAAGCAGCGCAACCTCCTGAGACAATGGTGTAACTCCCCAGCTGGAGCAGTGGAGTGGCAAGACAGGATGGTAGATGCTTAATGGATGCTTCCTTCAGCCTGTCTCATCACACGGATGAGATTGGGCCATGTATGTTTGGTTGGCCTACAATGAACAGGGCATTTAATAAAGAGTTGTGTTTATGTTGACATGTGTGGATAATTGATTACATTATTGTTGATAATAAAGGGCCATAGGTGTGGCACCTGGGAGGGTGGACCATACAGTCCCACTATGCTTACACTGGAGGTTTATCTATCCCCACAGCTATTACCCATTCCAAAGGTATCCCTGCCCATCCCACAGGTATCTTAACCCATTCCACAAGCATGCAAAGGCTTAAACCATTTCTAAAAGTTTCCAGCAAGACTTTATACAAAAAAAGAAATGAAGCAAGTGTGTGAATCAAAAATAGACTTTACTAACAACAAGCTAGAAGACAAAAAAGAGTCTCTGGCACTCTTCTTGGTTGCTCAGTCTCAGGGGTGAAGGGTCCAGGTGCTGTGGAGGTGGCTGGTGCTGGAGTGCTTGTCATCAGCTCCTCCAGAAACAGAAGCAGCAGAAGCGCCAGCCCCATAAGAGCGAGCCCTTGCTGCAGAAGCCCCAGCAGAACCAGAGTGAGGGCCAGGGGGTGGGATGGTAGCCCTGTCCCTCTTGCCAGGGCTGGCAGCAGATGGCTGAGGCTTGCTGTGCTTCCTCATGGTTGTGGGGTTGCTGGCTGGCAGGGAGGCTGGCAGGAACCAAGGCTGGCAGAAAGGCTGACAGGGAGGCTGGCAGGCAGGCAGGCTGGCAGGCAGGCCGGCAGGCAAGGCAGTCGATGTGTCCGGCAGCAGGTCTTTCCTCTGAATGGCGACCTGCTTCCGAGCTGCTTCCGTTATATCTGTGGGGCTGACGCAATGCATCCTCCCCGCATGCACAGTGAATGCCAGGCATCTGTTAGGCTTCCGCTGTGCATCCGCTATGCATCCGCTGTGCATCCGCTTTATCCGTTCGGCGTCCACTGTGCATCCGCTGTATCCGTTCTGCGTCCGCTTTGCTGAGGCCCCCTGGAAGCCCTGCGGATGTGCCACCCACTCCCATCCTCTCCCATCCACTTCCATCCGCTAGGCTTCCATTCCGCATCCGCTTTGCATCCGCCCTGCGTCCTCCCCACATCCGTGTTATCCACTCCGGTTATGCAAATTTTTGCCCCTTTTGAGAGCGGATAACAACGGATGGAACATTTTTCTCATCAGTTGTGTCCATTTTGCATCCGTTGGCCAGTGTGACATGGGCTTAAGTGAGATAGTTGTAAAATGTGTTTTGCCCCATTTTATGACTTTTCTTGCCATAGTTTTTAAGTGACTTGTTGTTGTTGATGAGTACCATGGTTGTTAAGTGAATCTGGTTACCTGATTGACTTTGCTTGTCAGGAGGCCACAAAGGTGACTCTGCAACACTACGACTGTCGTGAATATGAAACAGCTGCCAACTGTCTGAATTTTGTTCATGTGGCCACGGGGATGTTGAAACAGTCATAAAGCCCATGTCACACTGGCCAATGGATGCAAAAAGGACACGGCGGATGAGCAAAATATTCCATCCGTTGTTATCCGCTCTCAAAAGGGGCAAAAATTTGTATAACCGGAGTGGATAACACGGACACGGGGAGGACGCAGGGCGGATGCAAAGCAGATGCGGAACGGAAGCCCAGTGGATGGAAGCGGATGAGAGCAGATGGCGCATCCGCTAGGCTTCCGGGGGGCCTCAGCGAAGCGGATGCAGAACGGAAAGAGCGGAAGCAGAGCAGATGCACAAGCGAATGAAGCAGATGCAGAGTGGAAGCCTAGCGGATGCACAGTGGAAGCCTAACGGATGCCTGGCGTTCACTGCGCATGCGGGGAGGATGCATTGCGTCAGCCCCACGGATATAATGGAAGCAGCTCGGAAGCAGGACGCCATTCAGAGGAAAGACCTGCTGCCAGACACATCGACTGCCTTGCCTGAACTGCCTGTATGTCTGCCTGCCAGCCTTGCTGCCAGCCTTGCTGCCCGCTGGTCTGCCTGCCAGCCTTGCTGCCTGCCTTCCTGCCAGCCTTGGTTCATGTCTGCCTGCCAGCCTTCCTGCCAGCCTTGGTTCATGTCTGCCTGCCAGCCTTGGTGCTTGCCTGCCTGCCACCCTTGGTGCCAGCCTTGGTTTCTGCCAGCCTCCCTGCCAGCCAGCAACCCCACAACCAAGCCTCAGCCATCTGCTGCCAGCCCTGGCAAGAGGGACAGGGCTACCATCCCGCCCCCTGGCCCTCACTCTGGTTCTGCTAGGGCTTCTGCAGCACGGGCTCGCTCTTCTGGGGCTGGGGCTTCTGCTGCCTATGCTTCTGGAGGAGCTGATAACAAGCACTCCAGCACCAGCCACCTCCACAGCACCTGCACTCTTCACCCCTGAGACTGAGCGACCAAGAGGAGTGCCAGAGACTCATTTTTGTTTTATAGCTTCTTGTTAGTAAAGTCTATTTATGATTCACACACTTGCTTCATTTCTTTTTTTTAATAAAGTCTTGCTGGAAACTTTTAGAAATGATTTAAGCCTTTGCATGCTTGTGCGATGGGTAAGGATAGCAGTGGGATGGGTTAGGATACCTTTGGGATGGGTAATAGCTGTGGGATGGGTTAGGATTGCAGTGGGATAGATAAACCTCCAGTGCAAGCATAGTGGGACTGTATGGTCCACCCTCCCAAGTGCCACACCTACGGCCCTTTATTATCAATAATAATGTAATAATTATCCACACATGTCAACATAAACACAACTCTTTATTAAACGCCCTGCTCATTGTAGGCCAACCAAACATACATGGCCCAATCTCATCCGTGTGATGAGACAGGCTGAAGGAAGCATCCATTAAGCATCTGCCATCCTGTCTTGCCACTCTACTGCTCCAGCTGGGGAGTTGCACCATTGTCTCAGGAGGTTGCGCTGCTTCTTCGCTTCATTTGAGGCTCTGTTGGGGCCTTGCACATCCTCAGTGTCGATCAGGTTTCGCCCTTGCCTCCATTCCCCAGGCTCCATGACCCCATTGGCTTGTTGGAGGTCTACGAGCCTGTTCTGCAAGACTGGGTAGCGGGTGCGCATGAGATTGTGCAGGATGCAGCAAGCTTCCATGATCCTCCTCACGGTTTCTGGGCAATGCTGCATGGTGGTGAGAAGTACATGGAAACTGTTGGCCAGGATGCCAAAGGTGTTCTCCACCACCCACCTTGCCCTGGATAGCCTGTAGTTGAAGATCCTCTCTTCACGGGTGAGGAGTCTGGAGGTGTAGGGTTTCATGAGGTAGGTTGTGAGGGAGAAGTTGTCATCCTCCATGATGAAGTAGGGCACCTCTTGTGTGTTGTTGGGCAGGGGTTCTGGATCTGGGAAGTCCACAGTGAGGTTGCGTTCCAGCCCCTCCTTGAGGTGACTGGCGTTGTATACCTGGGCATCCGAAGATGAGCCATTGCCTGAAGCATCGATGTACATGAACTTGTAGTCAGCATCGACCATGGAAAGAGAATGATGCTGAAGAAGCCTTGGAGTTGAAATAAGTGGACCCCGACTTGGCTGGAGCTTTGCAGGCCACGTGCTTGCCATCTATGGTTCCAACGGTGTGGGGGAAGTTCCACTTCTGATACCACTGCTCTGCAACTTTCTTCCATCCTTCTTCAGTGGAGGGGTTCCTTGTATTCTTCGATGATGGCCTGCACCACTTCTCTGACCACAATGCTGATGGTGTTGGATGGTACCCTCCAGCCATTCTGCATGCTCCTGTAGGAGGTCCCTGAGGCCAGGTGGCGCAGAGTGAGTGCCACCTGGAGCCCAGGTTCCAGGCTGGGCAGGAAGCTGGTGTTTGCCTTGGTCAACCTGGGTGTCAGGCGCTGCACAACTTCGTCAAACATGGCTGGCGGCATCCTCATGTAGTTCTGGAATGCCTGAGTGTCTTCGCTCCTGAGCTCCTCCATCAGCTTGTTGTACAGTCTATCCTCCGCTCTACTGGTGAACCATCTTCGGACCCAGACTCTTTTTGGGTGGCTCCTTTTCTTCTTGCAGTAGTGTTCACAGAGCCTGCAGATGGCTTCGCACTGTTGCAGAAGGATGGTGGCTGCCGAAAGGATTTTGTTACAATCCACGGTGGACATGACTGGATGCTGTGGAAGAGGAAGAGGCAGATGAAGGCTGCAGAGGTCTGCACTGCTGGGCTGCTGTTCTGAAAGTGCGATGCAGGTGAGTTGCTCCCCCTTTTTATAGGCAGTATAGTTTTTCCGCTAGGCATCCTCTAGGCATCCTGTAGACATCCTTAATATCTGAGATAGGTCCCCTCTGCGAACGTTTTTTCCGTTTTAAACGCTTTGTTTCCATGCTGCATCCGCTAGGCATCCGTTCTGCATCCGTTCTGCGTCCGTTCCGCTTCCTCCCTGCGTCCGTTTACTGCTGGAGTGGATGGAGTTGCGTGGATGCATAGCGGACGCCTAGCGGATATAGCGGATGCATGACGGATGCGTAGCGGATGCAGAACGAACGAACTGGATACATTTTCCACGCAAAAGTTTTAGGCAGCCCAAAACTTTTGGAGCGGATGAAACGTCCATAAACGGATGTTGGACGGATAGAGAGGAAGCAAAACGGAGGCAGTGAGTACAGAACTGATACATCGCGTTAACCAACGGATGGCAAGCTCTTTTGTCCATTTTACATCCTCTTTGCATCCATTGGTTCAATGTGACATGGGCTTAAGTGTGAAAAACAGTCATGGGTCACTTTTTTTCAGGACCGTTGGATCTTTGAATTAAAGGAGCAGTGGTAAGTGAAGGACTATCTGTACTATGACAGGGGCATCCATCTTCTAACAGATATCTGAAGAAGCCAAGAATCACATATGGACTTTCATCTATGACCTCCTTTGCCACTTTCAGCAGTTTAGACCACTTTTTTAAAAATTGATTTTCTATTAAATATATTTCTTAGTGCTTAATAAACATTGCGTTGCCTGAATATTTAATGTGCTTAACAATACAAATTTACATTCTTAATCTACCCCCTTCCTCCCCCCCCAACCATTGGTAAAATAAATTCCATGTTTGATAATATTTTATGTCTTCTTTCTATTGAATTTTCAATGTCAATCTATCCATTTCTGCACAATCTAGTATCTTCCTGACTTATCTCTTCATCTCACAATTTAGACCACTTCTGTTCTAGTCCCACCCAGACACTATAAAAAAGATATTGAGACTCTAGAAAAGGTACAGAGAAGAGCAACCAGGATGATTTGGGGGCTGGAGACTAAAACATATGAAGAATGGCTTCAGAAATTGGGCATGGCTTGTCTAGTGAAAAGATGGACCAGTCTGAGTGGAAGAGGTCAAACTATTTTTTAAAGTACCCAAAGGCCCGACAAGGAATAATGGATGGAAAGTGAACAAGGAGAGATTTAACCTGGAAATTAGGAGAAACTTTCTGCCAGTGAGAACAATCAACCAATGGAACAGCTTGCCCTTGGAAGTTGTGGGAGCGCCATCACTTGAGACTTTGAAGAAGAGATTGGATTCCCATCTGTCAAAAATGGTGTAGGGTCTCTTCCTTGGGCAAGGGGTTGGACTAGATGATCTACAAGGTCCCTTCCAAATTTAAATATCTGTTATCTGTTAGATTGTCTTTGACCCCATCGTCTCCTGCATTCTATCAGTAGCATTTGGTTCTTACAAATGCATCTTGAAAAAATATGGTTTTTGATGAAATATGAAATGATAGAATGTTGTGCATCATTGTGCTCTTCTTTTGGAAATCTCTGTCAGTCTTCACGAGGTAGACAGAGTATTGGAACTCTGCATCATAATAAGGAAGAATTTCCACATAACAAATGTTAAATTCAAAATTCATTTGCTTACTCATTCATGCTTACTTATGTAACAAATTGTTATTTTTTCACAAACAATGGGAAAATGTAACAGAATATGACCAACCAAAATCATGATGTTAAGAAAACCATCACATTTCAAATTAAAGTGTTTTGTTTTAAAGGCATCTAATTTTCTGGTACAAGATTTTTAAATTTTTCTTTGAAATTGATTGCTATTTATAGATCTTCAAGCCAGGAAAAAAGGCATTTCAGCTGGTTGTCAGGATTCTGGCAGTTACTCCAATTAAGTCATGAGCCTCAAGCCACACTCCCAAAACTTCAAAGGATTTATTAGAAGTTAACATGCCGGCATTAGCCTGGGCATAGCCGACTCTGACATATGTAATTCACTGTCACCCTTGATCCTGCTCCCCCCCCCCACTCCTCTGGGTGTATCATCCAACAAAACATGTCTATAGCCAAGAGTCATCAATCATGCTCCCCAGTTAGATTTTTGCGCAGCAGAAGCTTCAGTCATTTAATCAGTATCTGAAGAAAATATAAATGGAATGTACTTTCGATTCCACACTGCTGCCTGCTCTTTGAAACTCCCCTTTTTTCTGTTGACAACCATAAAATGTGTGTACAAAATGTTTTATGAGTTGACATTTGGCTCTCCTCACTTCTTGAAGGTGACCTGTACAACACACCAAAAAACAAATTGGTTGCAGATATAGAAGCTTATGTTCATGAAACACCCCCAGGCTTGTTTGGATTTTTTGCATGGAACCTTGCTACAAGGAGATCAGCTTGGACGTTCCTTCCTTCCACTTGATTAAATATTGGAGTTGTCTCCTGTGCCACCTCGAATCAAGGAATTGCTGTACCTCATAATGGGTTTCGCCTCCTATGACCACAGGATCTAGGGGCTCATGAGGTAGGGGCCTCAGCGTTGAGGCCATAGGTTTTAATAGGCTACTATGGAATATGGTGTATTTTCCCTATCAATAGGGGCAACTTCAATTGCACCATGACTGGGTTGATGATCTTTAGTATGGGGAATGGTCCCATGAACTTTGGTCCCAATTTCTTGCTGGGGATTCTTAACCTCAGATATTTGGTGAAGAGATAGACCTTCTCCCCCAACTGGAATGGTCATTACAGGGTTCGATGTTTGTCTGCTTGTCTCTTATAGGTCTGTGCCACTTTTGCTAGTGCCTTTCTTGATATTCTCCTAAGTTGCTTTCAGTATTGACATCCAATTGGTCAGGCTGATTGAAGAGGGAGGATCCCTTGGATACTCAGGCATTGGGATGAAGTCCATGCCACTCATTATCTTGAAGGGGTTAGTCCTGTGCCACTGTGAACAGCATCATCATACGCAACCTCCGTGAAAGGTAGGGGGTCTTCCCAATTGGACTACTGATAATTCACGTAGCACTTCAGATATTGCTCCACCATGGTGTTCAATCTCTTTGCTCCCCTTCCAGCAGTTGGCTCCAAGTTTGTAGTGCCCATCTCATTTTCCCACACAGCCCATTGTCTCTCCATCTCTATGAACTTGCGGGAGGTGTAGCCTTCCTTGGTTGTTTCTTGGAGTAACACTGCTCCCACTGCCACATCACTGGTGTCTGCTTGAATGATGAAGGGTTGTTCGGGGTCAGGATGCTTCAGTACTGGTTCTTTTGCAAACAGTTCTTTCAATGTTTGAAATGCTTTCTGGCAGGTTAGGTCCCACTGTAGGGGTTGTCCCGGGCAGGGTTTCATTCCTGGACTCCCTGTCTTTAGTAGGTCCATCATGGGTTTGGCAATCCTTGTGAAGGAGGAGATGAATTGTCAGTAGAAGTTTGCAAACCCCAAGAAGCTTTGTAGCTGTCTGCACATACGAGGGGGCTGACAGCCCAGAATGGCTTGTATTTTGGCTGGGTCCATCTCTATGCCCTCATTGAAGACTCGGTAACCCAGGTAGTCCAACTGTGTGTGGTGAAATTCTCATTTCAACAGCTTGACATATAGGTTTGCTGCTAGAAGTTTTTCCAGTACCTGGTGGACTAGGAGTATGTGGTTGTCCATTATCTCAGTGTAGATGAGAATGTTGTCCAAGTACAAAAAACCCCTTATAAAGATGTTCGTGTAGCACCTCATTTATTAATTGCATGAACACCACCGGGGGTCCCTGTAGTCCAAAAGGCATGACTTTGAATTGGAAGCTCCCTGGGGGCAGTTGAATGCTGTTTTCCATTCATCTCTTTCCCTGACGCGGACTCAATAGTATGCTTCTCTGAGATCTAATTTGATAAAGATCTTCCCTTTGGCCAGGTGGGATAGCATGTCCTTCATGAGCTGGAGGGGGTATAGATTGTCTACATACAGTGCATCGATCGCTCTAAAATTCAGGCATAATCTCATAGTTCCATCTTTTTTTTTTTGAAAAGGACTGGGGCTGCAACCTGTGGTTTGGCTGACTTGATGAACCCCCTTGCTAAGTTTCTGTCTATATATTTGCTCATTTCTTGCATTTCCCGGGGCGTCATGGCATATATTTTGAGTTTTCATAGTTTTGCCCCAGGAATGATTTCCATGGCGCAGTCTGTCTCATGGTGGGGAGGTAGGATATCACACCCAGTCTGAATACTTCAGCGAGGTCTTGATATTCTCTTGGGATCTGTCTGACCTCTGGGGTTTTGTTGCAGGTGGCTGCCAGTTGTTCTGGTGAAGTCTCTGGAAGGGTTCCCTGTGTGGGAGGTGCTCCTATTTGACAGTGAGAAAAGGGTTGGGGTCCCTTTGCTATCCTCAGTCTACAGCCACTCCCTTGCCACCAGATGGTTGGGCCCCACTTGTCTAGCCAGGAAAGCCCCAGAATAACTACACCTATCATTTTGGGAGCCACTATGAATCAAATCATTTCCCAATGATCCTCTAGCTCTAGTCTCACTGGTTCAGTTAAGTGAGTGGCATAGGCTCCTCCCAACAGGGAGCCATCTACTTGTTCAAACTGGATTGGGTGGGTCAGCTTTTTTGCTCTGATCCCCAGTTTCAGGCCTGTGGTTAGGTTGATTAGGCACCTAGTGCAGCCTGAATCTATTAGGGCTTGGAAAGTCCCCCGAATTCCTGTTTTTGGGGCTCTGAACTGTATTGGGAAGATGAAAAGGGAACCAGTACACTCACCATTGGGTCATTTTCACCCTCATCCTTGCTGTCATAAGAATCCAGCAACTGATCACTGTTGCCTGGGGTTACCCCCCCCTTCAGCTGGGTGTGGAGGGACTTCTGTCACCTGAAGGACCATCTGGAATGCCTTGGTAGCATATCTGGAGCCTTGTTCTGGTCATGCTCTGGGGGTTGGTTCCAGACTTGGTTTCAGGTCTGGGGTTGTGCACACCCTTGCCATATGGCTTACTCCCCCACATCAGTAACATTTAAATGGACTTCATTGAGAGGGGTGGTTTTGCAGTTGATTGTGGTGCTGCAGTGTCCCGTTGTCTGGGTGGTCTCTGATCTGGCTGCCCTTTCTCTTTGGCTCCCAATGGCTTTCTTGTATTGTTAGCACATAATATCCATCAACTTTTATGGCCACTCAGAACCACTCAGAGAGTCGGTTCGGGATGTCCTGATCGGCAGTTACTTTGCTAATTTGCTTGTCCAGGTTCTAAAAAGATGAAACAGCATCAGCTCAGGCAAAAGGGGTATCTTCCCACTGATTCTCCTGAATTCACGGATGTGTTCCTTGATGGGTCGCCCTCCCTGCTTTAGGTTGATGAGTTCATCTTCCACGTACGGGTCCTCTTCTGCCTCCACAAATCTGACCTCTAGCAGTTGTAGGAACTGTCCTGTAGTTGGGGGTCCCTTCTCTTGTGGAGGGTTGCTAGCCATCCTCTTTCTTCTCTCTCTAGCCCCTCACAAATGGCATTCACCATGGCTCTTGGGGAGGGGTAGAGGTGTCCATAGCGTTCCAGATAGATCTCAGCTGAGTCAAGGAATAAAGCTAGCTGGTCTAGGTCTCCATCAAATTTCCCCCTGAACTGGGGTAGTTCATTGGGCTCTGCTCCTTCCTCTCTCTGTAGCCCTCTGTAAGTCTGCACTTGGGGTGGCTGACCTTCCTCCCCAGCTCTAGTTTGCATAGGAGGAAAGGACTGCCTGCTGCATGGGGGAAGCACTGGCTGCCACTGTGGGCTATTTTTTCTTCTGGTATGCAGAAAGGGAGGTTGTGATTTTGCCTGCTTCTCCCCACTTCAAAAGGCCCTGTAAAAATTCCCCTCTGTTTTGGGTGGAAGGACAGGTTGTCATCTTGAATGTGGCCTGTTCAGATCCCTCCCTCAGCTGCTCTATGGATCTCCCTTGGGATTCCTTCAGGTACTTATCTGGTTTTCTTCCTTCCAATGGAGCAGGTTTCTCCTCATTGGAGTTGAAGAGGAACTGTCCTCCTTCTGTAATTATGGTATCAGTTTCTATTTGCTTCTGGCTGTAGGCCAAGCTTTCTCCTCATAGCCTCTGCCATGGCTGCCTGAGTTTTTCTGCATGCACCCCAGATGTTGGGAAGTGATGGAAGAGGCCGGGACACAGGCACCCCAGTGACTAATTAAGAGAGTTGGCTATCTGTCAGGATTCTGGCAATTATTCCAATTAAATCATGAGCCTCGAGCCACACTCCCAAAACTTTAAAGGATTTATTCGAAGTTAACATGCCAGCATTAGCCTGGGCATAGCTTACTCTGAGTTATGTAATTCACTACTTTTCCCCCAACCCCTCTGGGTGTATCATCCAACAAAACACATCCATAGCCAAAAGTCATGAATCATGCTTTCCAATTAGATTTTTGCATGGCAGAAGCTTCAGTCATCTAATCAGTCTCTGAAGAAAATATGAATGGAATGTACTTTCGATTCCACACTGCTGCTGCCTTTTGAAATTCCCATCTTTCTGTTGACAACTATAAAACGTGTATACAAAATGTTTTATGAGTTGACATTGGTTTGGTAAAAGATAATCACAAAATATATAGAATAAAACTACTGGAATCCATTTTCTGGCTGTCAATGCAGCTGAGGTAAAGAATCATTTCACCCTGAATGAAATTTAAAGAGATTTGAATTCCAGTTTTCATTTGTTCCAGAATAAATGCACAGAAGTTGGAATGATTCAAAGAGTGCAGAGAATTTCTGGACCAGGATTTTGTATACTGAATTTCCATGCCAGTTTCCATTATTTATGTCAATTGATCTAATTTGCATTATGATATCACACATGTGATACTAAATGAGGCAAAAATGACATGATTTAAATATTTCACATAATGACATGATCCACCCACTTGATGTATTCTCTGATTTGGTGAATGGTTACGAATGAACGGTTTTGTGATTTGGTGAACGGTTAAGAGCCATGGTGGTGCAGTGGTTAGAGTGCAGTACTACAAGCTACTTCTGCTGATCACCAGCTGCCAGCAGTTCAGGTCTCACCAGGCTCAAGGTTGACTCAGTCTTCCATCCTTCCAAGGTTGGTAAAATGAGGACCCAGATTGTTGGGGAAAATATGCTAACTCTATAAACCGCTTAGAGAGGGCTTAAACATTATGAAAAGGTGTGTAGGTCTAAGTGCTGTTGCTATGATGGACATCCTTTTGCTTCAATTGATCTGTTAAATCAAGATTTTCAGAGTCCTTCCATGAATACCTCTTCCCACTCTTTAGAGGAGATGTATTGACTACATAAGCCATCATGGCAAATAGTTGGATTTCTGACAGCTGAAAGACTGAAGAGGTAAGGATATAATTAGATAAAGTCTCCTTTGATTTCAGTTTGGTTCCTGATGATGAGCTGTCCATCTTGTTTTATTGGCAATAGGAGGAACTGGTTTGCCAGTGTGGCCTTCTGGATTCCTTTTCTTCTCACTGTTTCTCAGTCTAGTGAAGAGACATGGGGTTTACTGTTATTCTTCATCCAAATGGTAACCAGGCCCAACTTTGTGTGTTTATTTCAGTGTGTGTGTGTGTGTATGTGTGTGTGTGCATATGTGTGTGTTGAACTGATGCTGAACTTTCTCTGTTGGGGACGGTTTAACAGAAGTCCAAATCATCCTAGTAGAAAAGAAAAATAGGAGAATGAATATGTGGATAATGAAATCAATACTCTTTTAATAAACAAGTAATGTAATACATGGGATAGATCTGAAAAAAAAGGATCTTTATATCTAAATAGCCAGTGTCTTAACCAATATCCACCATAGGGGCTGGTATTTCTGAACACACATTTGTGCCAGCTCATTTGGACAGACACATCACACACACACACACACACACACCTTTGAGAGGGTTGTTATAGTGGCCTCCAATTCAGGTGCCAGATGCTACCATGCATAAAGTTTTTGCTTTTGCTTTTGTGTTTTCAGATATAATCATATCTTTTTGGAATATAATTTTACGGAATATTTTCTGCTGAGATATTAGCCAAGAATGACTTTTTTTCATCCTGATATGCTCATCATTTTCATTTTCACACACACAAATATGAAAAACAGCAATTCAAACATCTAATAGAACCTCAGTAATGCATTGATTAAATATGATACAGTGCAAAGGATAGTAAATGTGTACCTTTCATAGATAAACATATTATATACAAGGTTCAATGAAATTCATTCACTAATTTATGATTAAAAATTCCTTCAGGCATTGTGTCAAATCCATCCAAAGTCTCTTAGTGATATATTTTAAATTTTGTAGATGTGTTAAAAATATTCCCTATGTAGCTCCCTGTGGCTAGACATCTGAGAATCTCAGAAGCACAATGTTATTTCAGCTAAAGTTGACAGTAATTTACACTCAGTGAATTGGTTCCACATTTGCTTGTTTCAAATCATTTTTTAAAAAAGAAACAAAACTTTCAGTTTAATGCATTCACTTTTGGACAAATTACACTTTTTTAAAATAGATTTTTCCTTCATGAATGAAGATTATCAATTACTTCATTATTAGTTGCTTTATACCAGGGGTCCCCAATCCCTGGAGAGGCAGCCCACTACTGGGTCTGTTTAAAACTGGGCTGTGGGAGAAATGGGCACACGCGTGCATGTCAAGCTCCACTTCTGCGAGTGGTAGGCAAGTGCATGCACATGCATGAAGCTCCACTTGTACAATTGGAGGGCAAATGGAGCTTTGTGCTCAAGTGCCCTCCAATCACATGAGTGATTGATCTCACAAACATGACTTTGGGAAATACAATATAAAACTGTATAGTTACACATGTAGTAAACATTTGTAAAATGTGATCATCACACTGAAGGCTTCTCTCTCCCTTCCTGCTTCTTTCTCCTTTTTGACCAGAAAAAATAAGTATAATGGAAAACCATTTAAACTTCCATTTTACAACCCTGTCATCCCTTAATTTGGGGTAGAGTCAGGGTGACTGGATGGAGCTGAGCATTTACTAGCTAGATACCCTTCCTGATGTCACACAGAGTTCACAGTAAATATTTTTTTCTTTGTGTCCTAGGAGATAAACATCTGCCACTATCTAGGATTGAACTCTCAACCTTCCAAGTGAGAGATGAGTGTCTTTACCAGTAGGTTACCATACCGCTCACTACAGTGCAGAACCATTCAGATTTCCAAAGTATACAAAATAAAGCTTAAAATAATTAAGCTTTTAAACATTTATTTTCAAGTATTTGGACATGTTTAGAGACAATTTACATGAACCTAGGTATCCTTGAGCTGCAATACGTATGACCTATTTTATATGTGTTGCTCTGTTTTACCATTAATATGCTTAATTATAACTGTAAGTTTGGTTTGTAACTGTAAAAGTGCATTTAATCTTAAAAATCAGCTAACGCAAGAAATAAACCTTTGAAATCTATATTAAAAATAGCCATAATTGTAAGATGTATACAAAACCATGGGGGAAAGAGTGTTTATTATTGTTGTTTAAACTGATACATATTTTATTCTTCACTTTTGTTTGTTCTGCTTTTATTGCTTGCTCAATTTACAGATTGCTCTGGAAGCAATCACTGCATCTGACAACATGATGGGAGAAACAGAATCTGGAACAATGCATTGAAAAATCTTCTCATTTTCTAGTACAAATCTATAATTTAAGGGGTGCTTTCCAGTGTGAACAATCAAAATATGCACACGTATACAGAACTACTCTGCTAAAATGAAATTGTATCATTCAGGCTTTTCTTTTCTGTTAAAAGAATCACTTTATAGGGGCAATGGACAAAGCAAACACACAAACAAACAAAAAAATAAATGGCACTATCTTATCCAGGGAGAAGTCATAGGTTTTTTGGCTATACAGCAAACATTTTCTATTTGCTCTTGAACAGAATTGCTGCTCAAATTCCATAATTTAGTGATATTGGGGATACTCTCCTGAACTCTTACTATCTTCTTTGATAAGTGTCATTGACTCCAGTTGTTCTGGCTAGTTGTAAATTTGCTAGTTGTATAACATGGTATAGTACTCAACATTACCCTTTGCGATTATAAACTATATGTACTAAATCTTACTAGTCAGAAGGCAGGCTGGTTCATATTTCCATAGGAGATCACAAGGGAAAGTTGCAGCTAAAATGTCAAGTAGGACCTGTTCACCCAATCTGCACACTTTGACAAAAAACGAGGAGAGTTCTACACAGGTTTTTTTGGGTGAAAGGGGTGTGCATTGGTTGGTTTTATCTCCATTCCTGTGAAACAGCCTTCCTAGTACCCTTCCTGCTGACCTCCATGAAAGTGATTAAGATCACACTACTTAGTAGAGTTTTCAGTCTGTACATGGCTTCAAAAAAGCACCCTAAGAATTATTCTTTCTGTATTGATGAACTTTGATTTTCTGATATTTTAATTGTGCTTGCATTTCATTTAAAGCCCCTGTCACACAGCACTAACGGATGGAAAGAGGATGTAAAACGGAGAGAAACACTTGCCATCCTTTGGTTAAGGCGATGCTTCCGTTCTGTACTCACTGCATACGTTTTTCATCCTCTCTATACATCCAGCATCCGACTATTGACATTTCATCCACTCAAAAAGTTTTCAGCTGCACAAAACTTTTTGACCGGAAAATGTATCCAATGCGTCTGTTCTACATCCGCAACGCATACGGGGAACATCCGTTCTACATCCGTCATCATCTGTTATGCGTCCGCTATATCCGCTAGGCTTCCGCTGCGCATCCACGCAACTCGCATCTGCTCCAGCGGAAAATGGACACAGGGAGGAAATGAAACAGACGTGGAACGGACACAAAGCATACGTAGCATGGACAGAGAAAGGATGAAAGCGGATGGAGCTCGCATACAAAGCATTAAAACGGAAAAAAACATTCGCAGAGGGGACCTATCTCGGATATGTAGGATGTCTGCAGGATGTCTAGAGGATGCAAAAGGACATCTAGCAGAAAACCTATATTTCCTATAAAAAGAGGGAGGAACTCACCTGGATATCACTTTCAGTCCAATAGCCCTGCTGTGCAGACCTTTTCAGCCTTCATCTGGCTCTTGCTCTTCCCCAGCATCCAGTCATCTCCACCATGGATCATCACTCACTCCTTTTGGTAGCCACCATCTTTCTACAACAGTTTGAAGCCATCTACAGGCTCTTTCACCTGTTCTACGTGAAGAAAAGGAGGTGTCCAAGAAGTGTCTGGGTCTGAAGATGGATCGCAAGAAGAGCCGAGTATGGACTGTATAACAAGCTGATGGTGGAGATGAGGAATGAAAACCCTCGTGTATTCCAGAACTTCATGAGGATGCCGCCTGCAATGTTTGACGAAGTTGTGGAGTGGCTGAGACCCAGGTTGACCAAGGCAAACACCAACGTCCGGCCTAGCCTGGACCCTGGGCTGAAGGTGGAACTGACTCTGCACCACCTAGCCTCAGGGACCACCTACAGGAGCATGCAGTATGGCTGGAGGGTGCCACACAACACCATCAGCATTGTGGTCGGAGAAGTGGTGCAGGCCATCATCGAAGAATACCTGGAGGAGCTCCTCCAGTGCCCCTCCACTGAAGAAGGATGGAAGAAAGTTGCACAGCAGTGGTATCAGAAGTGGAACTTCCCCCACACCGTTGGAGCCATAGATGGCAAGCACGTGGCCTGCAAATCTCCAGCCAAGTCAGGGTCCACTTATTTCAACTACAAGGGCTTCTTCAGCATCATCCTCTTTGCCATGGTGGATGCTGACTACAAGTTCATGTACATCGATGCTTCAGGCAACGGCTCATCTTTAGATGCCCAGGTATACAACGCCAGTGACCTCAAGGAAGGGATGGAACGCAACCTCATCATGGGCTTCCCAGATCCAGACCCCCTGCCCAACGACACACAAGATGTGCCCTACTTCATCATGGGGGATGACGCCTTCTCCCTCACAACCTGCCTCATGAAGCCCTACACTTCCAGATGCCTCAACTGTGAAGAGAGGATCTTCAACTACAGGCTGTCCAGGGCAAGGTGGGTGGTGGAGAACGCCTTTGGCACCCTAGCCAACAGGTTCCAGGTACTTCTCACCACCATGCAGCATCGCCCAGAGACCGTGAGGAGGATCATGGAAGCTTGCTGCATCCTGCACAATCTCATGTGCACCCGCTACCCAGTGTTGCAGAACAGGCTCATGGACCGTAAACAAGGGAATGGGGACATGGAGCCTGGTGAATGGAGGCAAGGGCGAAACCTGATAGGCGCTGTGGATGTGCAAGGCCCCAACAGAGCTTCACGTGAAGGGAAGAAGCAGAGCAACCTCCTGAAACACTGGTGAAACTCCCCAGCTGGAGCAGTGGCGTGGCAAGACAGGATGATAGATGCTTAATGGATGCTTCCTTCAGCTTGTCTCATCACACTGATGAGATTGGGCCATGTATGTTGAGTGGTCCTAAAATGAACAGGGCATTTAATAAAGAGTTGTTATGTTGAAATGTGTGGATCAATGATTACATTGTTATTGATAATAAAGGGCCATAGGTGTGGCACCTGGGAGGGTGGACC
>BLBF01000007.1:33887263-33956767 GCA_015471245.1 Laticauda colubrina | reverse complement strand
CCAGGTGCCACACCTATGGCCCTTTATTATCAATAATAATGTAATCAATCATCCACACATGTCAACATAAACACAACTCTTTATTAAATGCCCTGTTCATTGTAGGCCTACCTAACATACATGGCCCAATCTCATCAGTATGATGAGACAGGCTGAAGGATGCATCCATTAATCATCTATCATCCTGTCTTGCCACTCCACTGCTCCAGCTGGGGATTTGCACCAGTGTCTCAGGAGGTTGCACTGCTTCTTCCCTTCATGTGAAGCTCTTTTGGGGCCTTGCACATCCTCAGTGTCTATCAGGTTTCGGCCTTGCCTCCATTCCCCAGGCTCCATGTCCCCATTGCCTTGCTGAAGGTCCACGAGCCTGTTCTGCAACACTGGGTAGCGGGTGCGCATGAATTTGTGCAGGATGCAGCAATCCACGATCCTCCTCACAGTCTCTGGGTGATGATGCATGGTGGTGAGAAGTACCTGGAACCTGTTGGCCAGGATGCCAAAGGCATTCTCCACCACCCGCCTTGCCCTGGACAGCCTATAGTTGAAGACCCTCTCTTCACGGGTGTGGAGTCTGGAAGTGTTGGGCTTCATGAGGTAGGTTCTGAGGAAGAAGGCGTCATCCCCCATGATGAAGTAGGGCACATCTTGTGTGTCGTCGGGCAGGGGGTCTGGATCTGGGAAGCCCATGATGAGGTTGTGTTCCAGCCCCTCCTTGAGGTGACTGGCATTGTATACCTGGGCATCTGAAGATGAGCCGTAGCCTGAAGCATCGATGTACATGAATTTGTAGTCAGCATCGACCATGGCGAAGAGGATGAGGCTGAAGAAGCCCTTGTAGTTGAAATAAGTGGACCCCGACTTGGCTGGAGATTTGCAGGCCACGTGCTTTCCATCTATGGCTCCAATGGTGTGGGGGAAGTTCCACTTCTGATACCACTGCTGTGCAACTTTCTTCCATCCTTCTTCAGTGGAGGGGCACTGGAGGAGCTCCTCCAGGTATTCTTCGATGATGGCCTGCACCACTTCTCTGACCACAATGCTGATGGTGTTGTGTGGCACCCTCCAGCCGTACTGCATGCTCCTGTAGGTGGTCCCTGAGGCCAGGTGGTGCAGAGTCAGTTCCACCTTGAGCCCAGGGTCCAGGCTGGGCCGGAAGTTGGTGTTTGCCTTGGTCAACCTGGGTCTCAGCCACTCCACAACTTCATCCAACATGGCTGGAGGCATCCTCATGAAGTTCTGGAATGCACGAGGGTCTTCATTTCTCAGCTCCACTATCAGCTTGTTGTACAGTCTGTACTCTGCTCTTCTCCTGATCCATCTTCGGACCCAGACAGTTCTTGGCTGCCTCCTTTTCTTCCTGTAGAACAGTTGAAAGAGCCTGTAGATGGCTTCGCACTGTTGCAGTACGATGGTGGCTTCCAAAAGGACTGTGTTACGATCCATGGTGGACATCAATGGATGCTGTGGAAGAGCAAGAGTCAGATGAAGGCTGCACAGCAGGGCTGCTTGACTGAAAGTGAGATCCAGGCGAGTTCCTCCCCCTTTTTATAGGCAATATAGGTTTTCCACTATGTGTCCTTTTGCATCCTCTAGGAATCCTCTGGACATCCTTAATATCTGAGATAGGTCCCCTCTGCAAACGTTTTTTCCGTTTTAAATGCTTTGTATGGGAGCTGCATCCACTTTCATCCTTTCTCCGTCCATGCTACTAATGCTGTGCGTCCATTCCGCGTCTGTTTTGCTTCCTCCCTGTGTCTGTTTTCCGCTGGAGCGGATTTGAGTTGTGCGGATGCACAGCGCATGCCTAGCAGATATAGTGGACGCATAACGGATGACAACGGATGTAGAACAGATGCTCAAAATTTTTTTGAGCAGCTCAAAACTTTTTTGAGTGGATGGAACCTCAGTCGATGGATGCTGGACATATAGAGAGGATGAAAAACGGAGGCAGTGAGTACAGAACGGATAAATCATGTTAACCAACTGATGGCAAGTGTTTCTCTCCATTTTACATCCTCTTTCCATCCGTTGGTGCAGTATGACATGGATTTTAGGTTAGTAAATCAACACATCTGTTCTGAAAGGAAATGTATTCATTTCCCAATCTTAGAAGCCTCATCCTTGCTTACATTCTGCATGATTAGGCTACTTTCCCCACAGTTAGTGGTTTATGGCCAGGGAAAATTCTCCAGCCACTGCTATAACACTGTTATGAGGAGAGCACCACAACACCTCATTCCAGATGTATTTTAAGTGCCTACTGTGAGGAGAGCAAAATTTATGCCTCCATTATCTCCTTTGAGCTCTGAGACAAGAGGAAAGCATAATAAAGCATCCATGTGGATAAGCTTATAGTCTTAACACACCCATTTCATCTGATTGCCTGTCAAATGCCAACATTAAAATGGGCATCAGTTATTTTGACTTTTGCCTGTATGAAGAATGAAGAATCTCGGTGTCACAAACTTAAGGGGTATGAAGGACTGCCAGGTACCTGTGAATGTACTCAGGTGTAAGTGTCCAAATGCATGTTGACACACATCTGTTGAGGGCTGAAATATTTGCTCAGTTCGACCCTAAAAGGTAATGACATTGTTTCTGCTTCAGCAATCTAGCCTGAACAGAGATAATAGTCAGGCCTTGGTTTTTATTATAGTGTATAATATTTCAGTATCTCCAGGAAATGCCATTTTAGTGACAAACCCCTATTCCTTTGGAAAATAACTGTTCAAAAATAAATATGCAGAGACAGTTTTTATTTGGAAAATGTCTCATGTATCAAATATTTAGACACATTATTTACAATAAAGCAAATCTTTCAGCAACTGCTGCTTAATTTTTTGTTCATAATTATCCATGTTTTTTATGTGGGGTCTTTGAAAAGTTAAAGAGGAAAACAAACATACATAGTGGAGAAATATGTAACCAAGGTGTTTATCTAATCGCAAAAACTAAGATTGTCCATTTTTTCTTGGGATGATAGTTATAGATTTACTATATCCTTCTTATCTATGACAGAGTGCGCTTATGAAGTTGAAGGTACCCATGGATCCAGGACTAAAATACCATAACTATCTTTCAAGCAAGGTTTAGAAAAGTTTTACACCATTACCTTCAAGAGTTATAAGCCTACGACATGGCCATTAGACTACTTACCAAAGACAAATTGAAGAGTTAGATCATGCCTGTAATAGATAACTCTATACAAATTTCCAGAGGGTAAATGAGTAAAAAAAAGCCCATTAAAAACTCTATTGATTTTGGTCTTGAACATGTCATGTTGAAAGACAAAATGCTTGTTCAGCACCATCTTTATTTTCAATATCTTTAAGCTCTACTGACTGCAGAAACATGATTTAACAACAACAATGATAGTTATGGCAAATGGCAACAGCTCATATTTTGATGTCCACTGTTCCCAATGTCCATATTCCTGAAAGGAAACAATACAAATGCAGGAAGTAATTCTGACCATAGTAATAGGAACAGTGATGTTGCTGCCTCGCTGGACACTTAATTTTCCTCAGAAGAGGAACATGAGGAAAAATCAGATATGTCAGGGGCATAGAAATCAAGCCCCTATTATCTATGAAAGGGAGATTCATTTGTAGTGCTCTGCTACCTCTGACTGATGCTGAGGATTCAAACCTGAGATTATAGCTAAAGTAGGCCAATGGCTTCATTTTGAGATGTCAGAAGAACACCTCCTAGTACAGCTGATAAATTAATCAGTATTGAGAGACTTGATTAGATGAAATTCCTCTTGTTCTGTAAATGAACTCTTCTCATGATCCTCTTGATACAAAGGGAGAAACAATGAATTTATTGTTCCATCAGGGTTCCTTGGGGAGGCTTATTCAGTCCATAAGTATTTTTCTGATCCAGATATCAATGTTGGGGCCCAAACCCCAGAAAGACATCTTGAAGACTTTGGGCCAACCCCTCTCTATCTCAGCCCAATCCACCTTACAGAGTTTTGATTGCAGGGAAAAATAGATGTTTGTTGCTTTGAGTAGATGTAAAATAAGGTGGTAAATAATAATAATAACATCAAAAGGTGTATACAATTGCCTATCACAGGTCCTTGGGAAAAACTTGATAAATGGATAAAAATGTCAAATTAACATCTGGCTGACTGTGCGACCAATAATAATAATTATAATAATTTTCTTTATTGAACAAAGCAACAATCAACCTCCCCAAAGAGACTGGGTGTTACTTTCTCCTGATCTTAATACTGAGAGTAAGTATTCAGGAGAAGGCAATGAGAAGAAAAGAATAAGACAAGAATAGAAAACAAGAAACATAAACCCCAAAACACTTTTTCTAACCAACTTCCTACTCAATATGTGCTGAAACCCAAAAATGTAGTCAAGGAAACCATCCTGAATCCAATAAGTAATTAGTTTAACTAGGCTGACCATATTGCTTTAATCTGGAATTATCTCAGTCTGACTGATGCCAGACAATCTCATTGTTGTTTATTCCTTATTCCCCCCCCCCCCGTTCCCCCAATCACCACCTGTTTATATCAGTAGATTTGGCTTCAAAATACATTTTCTCATTAAAACCTTTTCTGTGTTATGTAATGACTGCTTATGTTTTAGGACAGGCATAAGCTTTGTCAAGTTTTGTATTTCTGGTTTTTGAGTCGGCAGATTCAGCACATTCTTTTTTCTTGTTTTCCTAGTCATAAATTAAAAGGCAAGGAAATATAGGAGAGGTAATGGTGGGGAAGGCCAATCCCAGGTGATATTTGCTGGTTTTCCAAACTGGTCAAAGTTTCCACTACCGGTACACCAGAACCGGTCCGAACCTATTGAATATCACCTCTGGTTACATAGTACATCCCATGGTTTGTTTGGGACTCATCCCTTTTAGTATTCATCACACCTCCCAGAACCAATTAACAACCAATATCGAGGTATCACTGTACTTTATATGAGAAATGGAAAATGGATAAGAGAGTTAGAGGCTACCATAGTAAAGGAGTGAACACCTAATGGGCAACTGAAACCCTGCAGAGTTAGAACCCAGCTAAATAAAAACAATAGAGCTTTTTTGCATCTAAGCAGAAAATAAAGAAGACTGAATAATTTAAAATTATTCTGAAGTCTGATGCTGTGTTGAGATAATTTTAATTGTGGCATATTGGATGAAACATGCCATAACTGACCAACAGTGGTTTTACTGTAAAACAGAAGATTGTATGTGGTATAAGGATGACCAAGGATAGTTACTTAGTCTGTATTTTCTGAATCTCAGTAAAAAATTTTTTGATTAATTAAAGCTATGATGGGCAGTGGAAGTCAATATTTGTGAATATCAAGTGATGGCTATGACAGGTGGAAAATTGTGACCTGTAGGTGGCAAAAAAGTATGGATTAATAAATGAAATTAATGAAAGAAAAATAGATACACTCTGTGACAGAAAGGGAAAGACTATAACAAATCTGATGAATATGATCATAAAATTCAGAATTAGAGAATACACCCAGAGAAGTGAATGTATATGTTTAATAATGAATATAAGAGATAAAGTATATTTCAGAAAATATGGTACCATCTTGTTGTGGATACATATAAATGTAAAAATCCTTAGATTGATCATAGCTGCATAACACTCTATCCCACGCTAATAATAGAAGAACCAAAAATTAATTGAGGAGAAAAATTAGGCAACATTCTATATGAATGTCCTTTGGAGTAGATATGGAAATCAATTAGGTGATAGCAGGGTGGATTGGAACAAAGTAAAAGAGATGCTTGCAGGACTCAGGAATGAACAAGAATGATGACCATTTCATGAGTACATATTTTCCAAAACTTTTTTAAACACATAAGAATGAAGATAAACTTAAGTGCAGGATTGTGTATTATAAAAGATTGTGAGAATTAATAAAGCATAGGAGATGAGCGGCTCTGTTGGTGAGATGAGCCATTTTTGGTAGTGTCAGAAGTGGATCTTTGGAAGAAAGGGACATAAAAGAAAAGGAAGAAGTGAAAGGATGTGGAGTGGGATAAAATTATTAATTTATTTATTGTATAGCATAGCAATATAAATTAACATTTCAACTAGATTAGTAGAACCCAATAACATATAAATGTCAAAAAAATCTATATTCAAATACCAATATCTTGACCATTTAACTATTGAAACTCAGCATTGTTTACATAAAAAAAAAATCAGATTCTGGACCAGTAGATGCCCTCAGCTTACAGCTGGTCACAATGTGATCTATAGTTTGACATGGAAGTCCACAGTCACATTGAGGGGATGATAGTATGCCCCATTTATACTGAGAGTTCTGGCAGATGCTAGCATGGTAGTTCTGGCATGGTAGTTTACAGCCTAGCACTGTTTTTGTGGGATCATTCATATGTTAGAATGACTGCAGGAAGAGAAAATATAGGTTCTGAATGAAAAAAAAAGTACAGGGTAAGAAACTTAATCTCCCAATAGAATGAGTGGAAAATGGACCTAAGGAAATAAGATATGGAAGCTACTTGGAGATGTATGAAAAAAATGTTACATGGTGTCACAGAATTGTATGGAGTTAACACTAATGAGAAATATGAAAAAGGCTGTTTGATGGAATAATGAAGCAGCTGGGATGAGGGAAAATCTATATAAGAGAATGATTGCTGCAAAAAAAAGAGATGAAAAAAATATTTTATAGCAGCCTCAAAGAATATAGTTAAAAAAAGCAAATAATGTTAGGATTGATAGAGACAGAAAAAATGTAGGTTGATTCTGATGTACATATAAAATTACTTTGGAAATAATGAAAGAAGCCCCCAGCATTGAATGTGAGAATAAAAATGATCAAATAATTAGGGTGAAACTGAAATGGAAGCTAATAAAAGAAATATTCCATGTTAAAGAATGGAATCAAAATAAATGTTTTAAGTATTAATATCCATTAAAAAATAAATAGGAAAAGGAAATAAACACTCACATTTTAACATTTATCGGTCTGTTTTCCATCTTTAACAAATATCCACTTGAATGTTAATTGCTGAAATATAATCTTCATTTGTTAATTCTATTTTCCCTAGAAATCATAGAATCAAATATAGAATAGTAGAATATTACATTTGCAGGCATAATAAACTAAGAGGAGAAATCTAAAATATAAAAATCATTTTATATTTAAAATATAAAAGTCATTTGTTTAAGGAGTGGCTGCACTAGGGGTGAGATATGACAGGGTTAACTACCAGTTCGGGATTTACAAGCTTCCCTGCACGCTGCCAATCAGGTGCCTATAAATCGTCAATAGCATGCTGCATGCAGAGAAGCAGCCTATGAAACAGCCCTCTTTTCCCACTTTTTAAACTGCAGCTGTGCCTCATTCGGCAGCTGAAGTTGAAAAATCAGGAAATAAAGATCAGTCAAGAGCCCGCGTGGGCATGTAGGCAAAAACATCAGCAGACATAGAACTGGTTTGATGTCTGCTGCTCTTCAGAGCTACCGGTTCTACATAGGTGGACAGAACCGGTAGAACCCCACCCCTGGACTGCACAACTTGTTTGGTTTATATGTGAAGAGGACAATTGGGAGAATGTGATAATTACAAACACACACACACACACACAAACACATACACCATACAAAGGGAATAGCAGCAAGAATAAATGAAAAACAACAACCACATTTTGTTTTTTCAGTCTGTCTGGGAAATCTGGCAAGAGCGAAATTTGAGACATACAGTGAACTTTAATGCTAGTACAATGTTGCTGTCCAGAAAGTGTTTGGAAAAGGTTTCAATGTGAGAAAAAGGTGTACTATACATTGATTAACTAATATAGGATGTAACAACAACCAGGTAATGAGTTCCAGGCAGAGTGGTCAATGCCTGGAACTCAATAGCTGACTCTGTTGTTACATCCTCACACCCTCAAAACTTTTACCTTAAGGCCCTGTCACACTGCAAAAACGGATGCAAAGAGGAAGCAAAACGGAAAAAAAACCTTGCCATCCATTCTAAAACGCGATGTACTCACTGCCTCCGTTTTGCTTCCTCTCTATCCGTCCAGCATCCATTTATGGACGTTTCATTCGCTCAGAAAGTTTTGAGCTGCTCAAAACTTTTGCGTGGAAAATGTATCCAATTCGTCCATTCTGCATCCGCTAGGCATTCGCTACACATCCGTTACACATCCGTTCTGCATCCGTTACGCATCCGCTATATCCGCTAGGCATCCGCTGCGCATCTGCGCAACTCCATCCGCCCGGATGCAGGGAGGAAGCAGAACGGACGCGCAACGGATGCAGAACGGATGCAGAACGGATGCAGCACGGAAACAAAGCGTTTAAAACAGAAAAAACGTTCGTAGAGGGGACCTATCTCGGATATTAAGGATGCCTAGAGGATGCCTAGAGGATGCCTAGAGGATGCCTAAAGGATGCCTAGAGGATGCCTAGAGGATGCCTAGAGGATGCAAAGGGACACATATACTGCCTATAAAAAGGGGGAGCAACTCACCTGCTTCGCACTTTCAGCCCAGCAGCCCAGCAGTGCAGACCTCTGCAGCCTTCATCTGCCTCTTCCTCTTCCTCTTCCTCTTCCACAGCAGCCAGTCATCTCCACCATGGATTGCGACAAAATCCTTTTGGCAGCCAACATCCTTCTGCATCATTGCGAAACCATCAACAGTCTCTGTGAACTCTAATATGGCAAGAAAAGGAGGCACCCCAAAAAAGTCTGGGTCAAAAGATGGTTAGCCAGAAGAGCACAGTACCAACTGTACGACAAGCTGATGGTGGAGCTCAGGAGCGAAAACACTCGTGCGTTCCAGAACTTCATGAATATGCCTCCAGCCATGTTTGATGAACTTCTGCAGCGCCTGAAACCCAGGTTGAGCAAGACAAAAACCAACTTCCCGCCCAGCCTTGAACCTGAGCTCAGGGTGGCACTCACTCTGCGCCACCTGGCCTCAGGGACCACCTACAGGAGCATGCAGTACGGCTGGAGGGTGCCACCCAGCACCATCAGCTTTGTGGTCAGAGAAGTGGTGTGGGCCATCCTCAAAGAATACAAGGAGGAGCTCCTCCAGTGCCCCTCCACTGAAGAAGGATGGAAGAAAGTTGCAGACCAGTGGTATCAGAAGTGGAACTTCCCCCACACCGTTGGAGCCATCGATGGCAAGCACATGGCCTGCAAGGTTCCAGCCAACTCTGGGTCCACTTATTTCAACTACAAAGGGTTCTACAGCATCATCCTCTTCGCCATGGTCGATGCTGACTACAAGTTCATGTTCATCGATGTTTCAGGCAATGGCTCATCTTCCAATGCCCAGGTATACAATGACAGTCACCTCAAGGAGGGGCTTGAAAGCAACCTCATCGTGGGCTTCCCAGATCCAGAACCCCTGCCCAACGAAACGCAAGATGTGCCCTACTTCATTGTGGGGGATGACGCCTTCTCCCTCACAACCTACCTCATGAAGCCCTACACCTCCAAATACCTCACCCGTGAAGAGAGGATCTTCAGCTACAGGCTGTCCAGGGCAAGGCGGGTGGTGGACAACGCCTTTGGCATCCTGACTGACAGGTTCCAGGTATTTCTCAACACCATGCAGCATCACCCACAGAGCATGAGGAGGATTGTGGAAGTTTGCTGCATCCTGCACAATCTCATGCACACCCGCTACCCAGTCTTGCAGAACAGGCTTGTGGACCGTGAACAAGGCAAGGGGGACATGGAGCCTGGGGAATGGAGGCAAGGGCGTAACCTGATCGACACTGAGGATTTGCAAGGGCCCAACAGAGCCTCACATGAGGCAAAGAAGCAGCGCAACCTTCTGAAAGACTGGTGCAACTCCCCAGCTGGAGCGGTGGAGTGGCAAGACAGGATGGTAGATGCTTAATGGATGCTTCCTTCAGCCTGTCTCATCACACAGATGAGATTGGGCCATGTATGTTTGGTTGGCCTCCAATGAACAGGGCGTTTAATAAAGAGTTGTGTTTATATTGACATGTGTGGATCAATGCTTACATTGTAATTGATAAGGGCCATAGGGGTGGCACCTGAGAGGGTGGACCATACAGTCCCACTATGCTTGCACTGGAGATTTATCTATCCCTCAGCGATTTTAACCCATCCCAAAGTCATCACTGCCCATCCCACAGCTATCTTAACCCAAAGTTATCCCTGCCCATCCCTCAGCTATCTTAACCCATCCCAAAGGTATCCCTGCCTATCCCACAGCTATCTTAACCCAAAGGTATCCCTGCCCATCCCACAGCTATCTTAACCCAAAATTATCCCTGCCCATTCCACAGCTATCTTAACCCAAAGGTATCCCTGCCCATCCCACAGCTATCTTAACCCTTCCTAAAGGTATCCCTGCCCATCCCACAGCTATTTTAACCCATTCCAAAGGTATCCCTCCCCATCCTACATCTATATTAACCCGATGTTATCCCTGCCCATCCCAAAGGTATCCCTGCCCATCCCACAGCTATCTTAACCCATCCTAAAGGTATCCCTGCCCATCCCACAGATATTTTAACCCATCCTAAAGGTATCCCTGCCCATCCCACAGCTATCTTAACCCATCCCAAAGGTATCCCTGCCCATCCCACAGCTATCTTAACCCAAAGTTATACCTTCCCATCCCACAGCTATCTTAACCCAAAGGTATCCCTGCCCGTCCCACAGCTATCTTAACCCATCCTAAAGGTATCCCTGCCCATCCCTCAGCTATCTTAACCCAAAGTTATCCCTGCTCATCCCATAGGTATCTTAACCCATCCCAAAGGTATCCCTGCCCATCCCACAGCTATATTAACCCAAAGTTATCCCTGCCCATCCCATAGCTATCTTAACCCATCCTAAAGGTATCCCTGCCCATCCCACAGCTATATTAACCCATCCCAAAGGTATCCCTGCCCATCCCACAGCTATCTTAACCCCAAGTTATCCCTGCCCATCCCACAGCTATCTTAACCCATCCCAAAGGTATCCCTGCCCATCCCACAGCTATCTTAACCCATCCCAAAGGTATCCCTGCCCATCCCACAGCTATCTTAACCCAAAGGTATCCCTGCCCATCCCACAGCTATCTTAACCCATCCTAAAGGTATCCCTGCCCATCCCACAGCTATCTTAAACCATCCCAAAGGTATCCCTGCCTATCCCACAGCTATCTTAACCCAAAGTTATCCCTGCTCATCCCATAGGTATCTTAACCCATCCCAAAGGTATCCCTGCCCATCCCACAGGTATCTTAACCCACCCCAAAGGTATCCCTGCCCATCCCACAGCTATCCTTGCTCCCACAAGCATTCAAAGGCTAAACCATTTCTACAAGTTTCCACCCATACTTTATAGAAAAAAAATAATGAAGCAAGCATGTGAAACAAAGATTTTATTAATAATTTTATTAATAACAACCTGAAAAGTAAACATGAACCAAGTAAAGTGTCCAAATAAAGTCCAAAAATATACAGGCAGCCAGTCTCTGGTACTCCGCTCGGTCACTCGTAGGTGTGTGCCCAGTCTAATTTTTAGGGTGCAGGTGCTCTGGAGGTGGGTGCTGCTGCAGTGCTGGTCTGAGGTGCTGATGGAGTACCTGGCCCCGAGAGGACAACAGGGGACAGTGTGTTCAGAAAGGTGTCCAACAGCTGGCTCATCCCCGCGATGCTGAGAGGTCCTTCCTCCATGCCATGGGGTGTCAGCCCCAGTACCGAGGACAGATGTACTGAGGCCGGGCTTGGCTGTGGGATGGAGGAAGGAGTAGTGTAGTGGGACTGCCTGCTGTGCAGCGAGCTGAGGAGTGGCATGGCTGGCATCGATGTCATCGGTGGCATCATTGGCGTGGGTGGCATAGGTGGCATCAGTGGAGCAGCTGGCAACGGTGCCGCCCGATGACTCTGCGCCTGGACTGGGAAGGGCTGCTGCCTGTGCTGCTGGACCTCCGGGTAGCTGTAGCCCTGGTAGGTGAGGGGTTGTTGGAAGACTTGGTATGGGAGGGACATCACCTGGGGTGGAGGAGCAGACCTGGACTGGGTGGAAGCAGGTGCCTCTGGGTCTGGAGGGTTGTTAAGCAGCATGTAGATCCTCTCCTTCACCAGCTGGTACTGGGCATCCGGCATCTCCTTCAGGGTCTGGTTTAAATAAATGATGAAGGGCTTGCGGTTGGAGCTGGAGGATTCGATGGGGACTAGCTGAGAGAGGAGACCCATGCTGGTGCGGATGGTGTCCCTGATCTCCACCAGGACCTTGTGGCTCTCACCCTCCTGCGGTCTGGCTCTCTGCCTTCCTGTGGAGGCGGTGGTGTGGCTGGATGGGACTTCAGCAGCGGTGGACTCGATGTTTCCTTTCTCCCACCACACCAGGGATTCCTCCTTGCTCTCCACCAAGCTTTCAACACCTGCCAGGGGGTTCTCCGCTGTGGATCGCTCCACCGAAATCTGCCTGGAGACAGGGACTGACTCTCGGCTGGAAGAGGACTGGGTCGCAGCAGGCTGCCTGAGAGAGAGGGTAGACAGATGGGCTCCTGGTGCTGCTCGGTGGTGGATCTCACCCTCCAGGAAGCTGCACCTGGCCATGACGTAGTTCTCTCTGTCCGTCAGCTTGACGGCGGCCTGGCCAGATATTTTGCGGTGCAGCTTCCCATACCGGGTGTGCATATGTTTCCACCAGCCGAGTAGCACCTCAGAAGTTTAGCCCAGACTCTCCGCCTTCTCTCTCCAAGAAGCCTGCTTCCTTTTGGTGTCCCTGTACAGCTGGTGTCCCTTCCGCCACAGATAGTCCTTCTCTCTCAGCCACTCCAACACCTCATCCTCGTGCACCTCCTCAATATAGTATTGCCTCCTCTCCCGTTGACGCGTCTGCCTCTTCCTCCCTCTGGCAGGGGCATATGGGCCCTCATCAGAGGGACTTCGAGGTTGTAGGGTCTGCTCCTCCACACCAACAGCAGCAGCAGCAGCAGAATCATCATCAGAAACATCACTAGCAGGATCAGAATCAGAAGCAGAAGCAGCAGCAGCAGCAGCAGCAGCAGCAAGACCAGGATGAGCAGCAGCAGAGTAAGCACCAGCAGCAGGACCAGCAAGACCAGGAGCACGAGCAGAATGAGCAGGACCAGCAAGACCAGGAGCACGAGCAGAACGAGCAGGACCAGCAAGACCAGGAGCACGAGCAGAACGAGCAGGACCAACAGGACCAGGAGCAGCTTCAGCAGAGTACGCAGCAGAAGCACCACTGCCAGGAGCAGCTTCAGCAGAGTGCACAGCAGCAGAAGCACCACTGCCAGGAGCAGCCACAGCAGAAGCTCCAGCAAGAGAAGAGCGAGCCCAAGCAGCAGAAGCCCCAGCAGAAGCAGAGTCACGGACTCTGACAGGTTGCTGAGCCTTTCGCTTCTTCCCCATGGTTGTGGGGTTGCTGGCTGGCAGGGAGGCTGGCAGGCACCAAGGCTGGCAGGAAGCCTGGCAGGAAGGCTGGCAGGAAGCCTGGCAGGAAGGCTGGCAGGAAGGCTGGCAGGAAAGCAGGCACCAAGGCTGGCAGGCAGACTGGCTGTCAGGGAGGCTGGAAGGCAGGCTGGCAGCAATGCTAGCAAGGAGGCTGGAAGGCAGGCTTGCAGGGAGGCTGGCAGGGAGGCTGGAAGGCAGGCTGGCAAGGAGGCTGCCCAGGAGGCTGGAAGGCAGGCTGGCAGGGAGGCTGGCAGGGAGGCTGGAATGCAGGCTGCCAGCAAGGCTGGAACGCAGGCTGGAAGGCAGGCTGTCAAGGAGGCTTCCCAGGAGGCTGGGAAGCAGGCTAGGAGGCAGGCTTGGAGGCAGGCTTGGAGGCAGGCATGCAGGCACGGCAGGCAAGGAACTCGAAGTGTCCAGCAGCAGGTCTTCCCTCGGAATGCTGGCCACGTGCGAGCTGCTCCCTTTATATCCGGGGGGCTTGCGCAATGCATCCCCCCCGCATGCGCAATTAATGCGCGGCATCCATTCTGCATCTGCTGTGCATCCGCTAGGCTTCCGCTGTGCATCCGTTTTTTCCGCTGTGCATCCGTTCTGTATCCATTTTTTCTGTTCTGCGTCCGCTCTCCTGAGACCCCCCCAAAGCCCTGTGAATGCGCCATCCGTTCTGCATCTGCTGGGCTTCCGTTCCGCATCCGCTTTGCATCCACCCTGCGTCCTCCCCGCGTCCGTTTCATCCACTCCAATTATGCAAATTTTCACCCCTTTTGAGCGCGGATACAACGGAAGGAACATTTTTCCCTTCCGTTGTGTCCTCTTTGCATCCGTTGGGCAGTGTGACACAGCCTTTAAACTGTCTACTGTCGGCCTCACCCCATTCCTAAGAGGTCTGTAAGGGGGCATGCATAAATGCACCAGCGTGCTTCCAGTCCCTGTTCTACTGTTCCCATTTATTTATACTGATCTGTACCAGTTTATACTTATATATTTAAATGGTATGTTCATATTTAAACTTGTTTTCTCATACATGCTTGACTAACTAACTAACTAACTCAAGGCCTGGTCCCACTGCACTTACGGATGCAAAGAGGATGTAAAACATTAAAAAAAGCTTGCCATCTGTTGGAAAACACGATACATCCATTGTGTACTCATTGCATACATGTTCCATACGCTCTATCCGTCGAGCATCCGTCCACTGCAATTTCATCCACGCAAGAAGTTTTGAGCTGCACAAAACTTTGTGAATGGATGAACTTTCCGCCGCGTATGATGTACATCCGCGACATATACGGGCAACAAATGTTCTATGTCCATTATCATCCGTTAAACGTCCGCTGTATCCTCTCTGCATCCTGTGGCCATCCCCTCAACTCACATCCGCTGCAGCTGAAAATGGAAAGAGGGAGGAAACAAAGGTACACGGAACGTCTACACAGCGTTAGCAGCACGGAAATAGAAAGGATGTAAGCGTATGCATCTCGTATATAAAGGATTCAAAACAGACAAAACGTTTGTATCTGGGATGTATATTTAGGATTTCTGGAGTATGTCTAGAGTATGTAGAAGGACACCTAGCGGACAACCGATATTTTCTACAAAATGAAATATATATATAGAAAATAATATATATTTTCTATAAAAAATCATCTGGATCGCTGGGATGGTGGACCATACAGTCCCACTATGCTTGCACTGGAGGTTTATCTATCCCACAACTATCCTTATCTATCCCACAAGCATGCAAAGGCTTAACCATTTTTTCAAAGTTTTCACCAACACTTTATTAAGTAAAAAAAATGAACCAAGTATCTTAAGCAAAGATAACCTTTATTAACTTTCTTAACTTTATGACTTTATTAAATAAACAAAATGAACCAAGTAAAGTGTCTTAAGCAAAGATAAACTTAACAAGTACAACTCAGTCTCTGACACTATTCTCAGTCACTCTGAGTCATGTCCATGGTCTTAGCTGTTAAGCAGGCAGGGACTGTGGAGTTGGCTGTGGCTTGAGTGCTGGTCTGAGGCACCATTGGGATGCATGGCCCCGAGGGTACAACAGGGGATGGTGTGTTCAGGAAGCTATCCGAGAGCTGACTCAGTCCCGTGAGGTTGAGAGGCCCTTCATCAAGGACTTGAGATGTCAGGCCCGATACTGATGACAGATTGTCCGTTAATGGGCTTGGCTGTGGGGTGGAGGAAGGAGGAGTGTAGTGGGGTTGTCTTTTCTGCAGCTGGGTGAGGAGTGGCGTCTGTGGCGTGCGATGAACCTGGGCCTGGACTGGGAAGTTCTGCTTCTGCTGTGGGAAGTCCTGGTAGTTGTAGCCTTGGTAGGTGAGGGGCTGTTGAAAGCCATGAAAGGGCTGTGACATCACCTGGGGTGGAGGAGGAGACCTGGACTGGGTAGGAGCAGCTTCATCTGGGCCTTGAGGGTTGTGCAGAAGTGCTGTGATCTTCTCCTTCATCACCTGGTACTGGGCCTCAGGCAGGTCCCTGAGGGTGTGGCTCACGTAGGTGATGAAGGGCTTCTGGTTCAAGGATGGGATGTCGCTGTGGACCAGCTGAGAGAGAAGATCTGTGCTGGTTTTGAATGTGTCCCTGATCTCCAAGAGGACAGTGTGGCTCTGGCCCTCCAGTCTGCCTCTCTGCCTGCTTTCTGTGGAGGTGGAGCTGGGTGTGGGTGTGGGTTGGCCTCTGGTGGCTGCTTCTTCCTCCGTTTGTGACAGCAGGGCGTCATCCTCCACAGGATCCTCCAAGTCTGCTGGCATGGGGAGTGCAGCTGTCGGGGGGGTCTCTGCCGTGGGGCCCTCTGAAGACACCTGCCTGGACAGGCTCGCTGGCTCCTGGCTGGAAGAGGACTGGCTGTTTGTGGGCTGTCTGAGGGAGAGGGTTGACAGAGGGGCTGCTCCTCGGTGGCGGATCTCACCCTCCAGGAAATTGCACTTGGCCATGACGTACATCTCCCGGTCAGTGAGCTTGACAGAGGCCTGCCTGGATTTCTTGAGGTGTAGCTTGCCATACCAGGTGTGCATGTGCTTCCACCATCCCAGGAGTACTTCTGCAGTGTAGGCCAGGCTCTCTGCTTTGTCTCTCCAAGCTTCCTGCTTCTTCTTGGTGTTGTCATACAGGCTGTGGCCCTTTCTCCAGAGGTACTCGTTCTCCCTCAGCCATTCCAGCACCTCATCCTCATGCTCCTCAGAAATGGTGTACTGTTTCCTCTCTCCCTTCTGCTTCCCTTGCCTCTTCCTCCCTCTGGCAGGGGCTTCAGCAGGGCCTTCAGGGGCTTGAGCAACAGGGCCTTCAGGGGCTTGAGCATCAGGATTTTCAGGGGCTTGAGTAGCAGGGCCTTCAGCAGCAGGGCTTTGAGGGCCTTGGGGCTGGTCCACCACAGCAGCAGCAGCAGCAGCAGCAGCAGCTTCAGAGTCAGTGTCAGGGGTTGGGATGCTGGTTCTGGCCTTCTTGCCAGGGCTGGAACGAGTAGGCACGGGCTTCTTCTTCTTCCCTGACTGACGAACCATGGTGTTCCTGCTAGATGTATGTGGCAGCACATCTTTCCCCTGTATGCTGACTGCATGCATGCTGCATCCTTTTATATCCACGGAGCTGTTGCAATTCATACTCCCTGTATGCACAGTGAACACTTTGCATCTGATATACATCTGCACGGCATCCCCTTTGTTTCCTATAGGCGTCTGTGATCCATCCGGTTCATCCGCTATGCATCCACCCCTTCCGCTATGCATCCCCTTTGAAATTCTCCCTCGGAACCCCTTCGGATGTGTCATCCACTTCCATCTGCTGTCATCCGCTAGGCTTCCTTTGAACATCTGTTTAACATCCCCGCTACATACTACCTACATCCATTCTTTTCCATTCTTTTCCATTCTGTTTATGCAAATTTTCGCCACTTTTTGGAGCAGATGACAACGGATGGAGCCACCCCCGTAATTTTGCTCGTCCGCTGTGTCCTTTATGCATACATTTTGCGTCCGTCGGCTAGTGGGACTGGGCCTTAACTAACTAACTAACTAACTAACTAACTAACTAACTAACTAAATAAATAAATAAATAAATGTAGTTTGGGGCACAGCTGGCGTCTGTTTCTAGGTCTGGTCTATCTTGTGGGTCTGACAACTGCCCAAGGCAGCTAATCATATTGAAGTATTGGCTGTTCACCGATTTAGCTGTGGTGCTAAAGCCCCCATGGAAGTGTTTTCTGTGTAACTGAATTAAAGACCTAAGTCAAAAATGCTCCTCTTTTTTTGTGCATCACGTTCATAAATCGTTCAATTGTTCAGAAATTGGCATCTTACTCTGTCTCTACATGGAAGGTTATATAAGACTGAGGAAGATTTCTTATGAGTAACTGTTAGGGATAACATTGTTTACCCTAACTGGTTTAGGTAAAATAATAACTATGAATCATAGTTTTATATGTTAAAGTGTCTGCAACTTTAACTGTGGGATAGTAATTAAGGGAGTGGTTGTGAAAGCACTTTAAAAGAAGCAAGACTACAGCTTGCTCTCACTCTGGCTTTGATGATCCCTGATTACTGCTTGGAATCAAGACTGCATTGCTCAAACGGGAGAGAGAACAAAGGACTAATTTGTAAGTGAACTGACATAGGATATTCTACATGGACTTTGCTAACTGAATATCCCTGAATGGACTGACTAAATGATACATGACTATTGGACTGTTATTTTGACTATGCTATGAACTTATAATGGAATAAACTATATTCTTGATAGCACAAGCGTATCTGTTATTTTTACTGTATGTTAATAAACATACAAGCTTAGCTCACTCATTTATCTGTGTGCCTATCTGACTAATGCTGCACATTCTGTTTAGCTTGTCTCCCTAACCCTGGTTGGGGAACCCAGGCTTAACAGTAACATTCAATACTGCTTCAAGATTTTTTTTAATATTCTACTGAATACTCTCATTTTCTCAGGTAAATTGAGAAGGGGTCCCATCATCAGCTAATCCCTTGTCCATGTGGAAAATTAGAACCAAGCTGAAGGTAGGAATCAAGTGAGTACAGAATATATCCAAATAATTAGCTTTAATCTGCCACTGAATATGTTTTCTTTGCACTAGAATATTTTCTGCAACAAAGACATATCACTTTTCTCCACTGCTCTTTGGTTTCCATTGACCCATTTAAGAGTGAAAGCCTAAGTGACTTGGCTGCTTTTTCAAGTTCACAGTGCTGAGAAAACAAGCCAAATCCTTCAGATTTTGTGTATATTTAATAAACTATGGTATTTTAAAGAGTTTTTTTTTTTAGTAATCTGTATTTTATAAATTAAAAATGTTCTTCGGGGACATTCTTAAATGCAGAGAAAAACATTATGGAACACAGACCATTTTTGATTTGTACAAGTTGTGTTGTATTAACAGAAGACCAATGCTTTGTGCAGACATGAAGAATTAATGAAAACACATTTCTTATCTTGCAGCAAAAGAAACACCAGTGTTAGAACATTTTCAAATTGTGACTATTGTCACTCTGCACTGATAAAATATGAATTATTGCCTCAAAACAGGCCTAGTCAATTAACCGGATATATAAATAAGCAAATAAATCAATTAAACAAATAACAAAAGAGAACATTTTGCTTTAGACGGATGCAACAAACTATAATTATTATTTATCCTTCTGTGTTTTCTCTTAAAATGAAATGGACTGAGAGAGTGACTTGATTGTACAAAGCCCCTTCCCTTAAGAAATGTGCCATTTAAGGAAAGAAGATGTAGAAGTAAAGAAATTTACTTACGTACAATTATTTTACAATATTTTTAAACTGCTCCAATCAAAAAGACTCTAAGAGATCTATTGTTTCTTGATCCATTACTTTTGGGCCATTTGCCACTTCCATCGTGCAAAAAAGAAGTGACATTGTCCACCTCCCACTCCCAGCCACATACCTCACACCCATGTTTTCTTGCACGTAGTTCAAAAATTTCTGCTTTTCCAACCTGAGTCTTCTCAAGCCTTCAAAATAGATTCCTGCCCCCCAATACTTGTGGGAAGAAATATCCATCTGGTTCAGTTCCACACTGGGAGAAAGGCACTGGAGATAAAATGGAGGCTGGAGGCTGATTGGAAAGATGGTTTAATGATGAAGCAGAGCCACCAAGCACATGGTTCTGGTGCAGCTGACCACAGGCAGTTGAGAGGGGGTGGCTTTTATACCTTCTCCTGAGCTTTGCACTTGAATTTGCTGTTCCCGTGTAAGAACATGTTGTCAGACTCAAATGGGACCATGTAGGGGCCATAGCTGGCTCTGTAGGTCGTCTGAGTTCCCAGGTTTGGTTGAAGTTACTAAGGATGATGCAATGAAGGGGTGTCGGGCAATTCCTATTGTAGCTGGGGGCTAATCCTACCTTTGTGGATCTTGGGTGAGTGTATTTGCTTTTGAATAGAGCTATTTATCTCTTAAATGCTGACATCTGCTGAGAGATATTAAGAAAGGTGGGGGCTGCTTTCTGTCTCCAAGAACATATTTCTCCCTTTAGGGATATATCATGTTCTGCCTTCTTAATATTTCCTAAAATATTTCATACTTCTAGGAGACGGGTAGGTGCTAACATTCTACAGCTTCGTTCCATTCCTAGCAGCATTCCAGCTCTGATTGATATCTGCCACAACCATCCCTTCCAGCAGCTGCTTGCTGCTCTGGACAGCTGTTTTCTCTGTTTTCTCTGGACTGCTATGTTCTTTACTATTTAATAAATAAATAAACAAACCTGAGACTGATCTAACAATGCTTACTAAGCCATTGTATATCCCATCCCTTAAAATTCATGTTCCATCCAATGCTTCCATTTTCCACACTTTTGGGTTTTGTCAAATCTGTGAAAGGCATGTTCTCCTTGTTTTTCTAGTCGACCGTGTTCAAAATTTCCTTGCCCTTCCTTTCTTTTTGTAAATATTTAAGTTGCATGCTGGCATACTGCTGCTTTGTTACTATGAAGCTGAACTGTCAAATTCCCCTGGACCTACAGAAGATTGTACAAGTGAAATAACAGCCTTTGTTCTGTTGCTTTGTTTGCTGCAGGATTGAACAATGCTGATAATATTAGAGAAAAAATGAAAACAATTCTACCACATGAAGAGAAAAAAGTGAAACTGTCCACATCAGTGTCAAAGGGGATAATGTGGGAAAGGGGGTGTGAATACACTGATGCATGCAAACACCTGAGAAAGAAGGAGAAAGGAAAGGAAAGAAGAAAGGAAAGGAAAGGGAAGGGAAGGAAGGGAAAGGAAAGGAAAGGAAAGGAAGGGAAGGGAAGGGAAGGGAAGGGAAGGGAAGGAAAAGGAAGGTAAGGGAAGGTAAGGGAAGGTAAGGGAAGGTAAGGGAAGGTAAGGGAAAGGAAAGGAAAGGAAAGGGAAATGTGGTGGTATTCCACTGGTTTGGCCCAGTAGCAGCGATGAGCAGCAGAGACTGAACCAGTTCTCTGCTGCTCTGCTGTTGGCTCTCATATTCACCTTTATCCTCTGAATTTGAAGCGCAGCTGCTTTGCGTGGCACAGCAGAGTGCTGCGTGGCAGCTGCTGAAGTGCCCAGGAGAGTGCAGGCTTGAAGGAAGTGAGTTAGAATGTCTTTGCACCTGCGCAAAGTGCACGTTTGGTGCACATGCACATGCAAAGTGTGTGCACATGTGCAAAGTGCGCCCACTGAACAAGTGGTAAAAATATTTGAATCCCATCACTGGAAGGGAAGAAAAGGGAAGGGAAAGGACAGGACAGGAAAGGAAAGAAGAGGATAGGAGAGGAGAATACAATCATTTGGATAAGGCCCTGTCACACTGCCCAACGGATGCAAAACAGACACAACGGACGATCAAAATGTTCCATCCGTTGTTATCCGCTCTCAAAAGGGGCAAAAATTTGCATAACCGGAGCGGATAACACGGACGCGGGGAGGACGCAGAACGGATGGAAAGCGGATGCGGAATGGAAGCCCAGCGGATGGAAGCGGATGGGAGCAGATGGCACATCCACTAGAATTCTGGGGGGCCTCAGCAAAGTGGACGCGGAATGGATGAAGTGGATGCACAGCGGATGCACAGCGGATGAAGCGGATGCATAGTGGATGCACAGCGGATGCACAGCGGAAGCCTAACGGATGCCTGGCGTTAATTGCGCATGCGGGGGGGATGCATTGCGTAAGCCACGTGGATATAAAGGGAAGCAGCTTGCACGTGGCCAGCATTCGGAGGAAAGACCTGCTGCAGGATACATCGAGTCCTTGCCTGCCCTGCCTGCATGCCTGCCTGCAAGTCTTGCTGCCAGCCTTGCTGCCAGCCTGCCTCCAAGCCTCCTGGCCAGCCTCCCTGCCAGCCTTGCTCTCTGCCTGCCTGACAGCCTTGTTGCCAGCCTGCCTTCCAGCCTCCCTGTAAGCCAGTCTGCCTGCCAGCCTTGGTGCCTGCCTGCCTGCCTGCCTTCCTGCCAGGCTTCCTGCCAGGCTTCCTGCCAGGCTTCCTGCCAGGCTTCCTGCCAGGCTTCCTGCCAGCCTTGGTGCCTGCCAGCCTCCCTGCCAGCCAACAACCCCACAACCATGGGGAAGAAGCAAAAGTCTCAGCAACCTGCCGCCATCCCTGGCAAGAGGGAGAGGGCCACCCTCCCGTCCCCTGTCCCTGACTCTGCTTCTGCTGGGGCTTCTGCTGCTCGGGCTCGCTCTTCTGGTGCTGGAGCTTCTGCTAAAGCTGCTCCTGGCGGTGGTGTTTCTGCTGCTGCGTACTCTGCTGAAGCTGCTCTTGGCGGTGGTGCTTCTGCTGCTGCGTACTCTGCTGAAGCTGCTCCTGGTCCTGCTGGTCCTGCTGGTCCTGCTGGTCCTGCTGGCCCTGCTGGTCCTGCTCGCCCTGCTCGTGCTCCTGGACTTGCTCGTACTGCTCATACTGCTCGTGCTCCTGGTCTTGCTCGTCCTGCTCGTGCTCGTGCTCCTGGTCCTGCTCGTGCTCCTGGTCCTGCTCGTGCTGCTGGTGCTGCTGCTCCTGGGGCTGCTGGGGCTCCTGGTGCTTACTCTGCTGCTGCTGATCCTGGTCCTGCTGATCCTGCTGCTGCTGCTGCTGCTGCTGCTGATGATGATGATGATTATGATCCTGCTGGTGATGATGTTGATGATGATGATCCTGCTGGTGCTGCTGCTGCTGGTGGTGTGGAGGAGCAGCACTACCACCTGGGAGCCCCTCTGATGAGGGCCCATCTGGTCCTGCCAAAGGGAGGAAGAGGCGTATGTGGGGACAGGAGAGGAGGCAATACTTCATTGAGGAGGAACATGAGGATGAGGTGCTGGAGTGGCTGAGAGAGAATGACTATCTGTGGCGGAAGGGACACCGGCTGTACAGGGACACCAAGCGGAAGCAGGCTGCTTTGAGAGAGAGGGCAGAGAGTATGGGTTACACTTCGGAGGTGCTCCTCGGCTGGTGGAAGCACATGCACACCTGGTATGGGAAGCTGCATCTCAAGAAATCTGGCCAGGCCACTGTGAAGCTGACAGACAGAGAGACCTACGTCATGGCCAGATGCAACTTCCTGGAGGGTGAGGTCTGCCACCGAGGTGCACCAGCAGCCCCTCTCATGACCGTCTCTCTCTGGCAGCCTGCTGAGAGCCAGTCCTCTTCTGGCCGAGAGTCAGTCCCTGTCTCCAGGCAGGTTTCTGTGGAGCGTGCCACGGCGGAGAACCCGCGGACAGGTGTGGTAAGTATGGTGGAGTGCGTGGAGGATTCCCTGGTGCGGTGGGAGAAAGGAGACATTGAGTCCACCACAGTCCTAGCCGCATCGACCCCCCCCAGCTCCGCCTCCGCAGAAAGACAGAGAGCCAGACAGCAGGAGGGGCAGAGCCACACTGTCCTGCTGGAGATCAGGGACACCATCCGGACCAGCATAGATCTCCTCTCTCAGCTGGTCCACACCGACTCCTCCTCCTCCAACTGCAAGCCCTTCCTCACCTATGTCAACCAGACCCTCAAGGAAATGGCGGATCCACAGTACCAAGTGATGAAGGACTGGATCACCGAGCTGCTTCACAACCCTCCAGACCCAGAGGAACCTGCTCCCACCTAGTCCAGGTCTGCTCCTCCACCCCAGGTGATGTCCCTCCCATTCCAAGGCTTCCCACAGCCCCTCACCTACAAGGGCTATGGCTACCAGGAGGTCCAGCAGCACAGGCAGCAGCCCTTCCCAGTCCAGGCACAGAGTCATCGGACGACACCGTTGCCACCGGTTCCACTGATGCCACCCACGACAATGATGCCACCGATGACAGCGATGACACCCACGCCAGTCCTCACCCAGCTGCAGACCAGACAGCCCCACTACACTACTCTTTCCTCCACCTCACAGCCAAGCCCGGCCTCAGTACATCTCTCATCAGTACTGGGGCTGACACCCTATGGCATGGAGGAAGGACCTCTCAGCATTGTGGGTCTGAGCCAGCTGTCTTAGAGCTTCCTCAACACACCGTCCCCTGTTGTCCTCTCGGGGCCAGGCACCCTAATGACTATACAGACCAGCACTCCAGCACCACCCACCTCTACAGCACCTGGACCCTTCACCCCTGAGACTGGGCACACCTCCGAGTGACCAATAAGAGTGCCAGAGACTGGGTAGCTGGCTACCTGTGGACTTTATTTGGACACTTGATTTGGGTCATTTTTGTTTTACAGCTTGTTGTTCAATAAAGTTCATCTTTGATTCACACACTTGCTTCATTTCTTTTTTTGTAATAAAGTCTTGGTGGAAACTTTTAGAATTGGTTTAAGCCTTTGCATGCTTGTGGGATGGGTTAAGATAGCAGTGGGGTGGGGAAGGGATACCTTTGGGATTGGTTAAGATAGCTGTGGGATAGATAAACTTCCAGTGCAAGCATAGTGGGACTGTATGGTCCACCCTCCCAGGTGCCACACCTATGGCCCTTCATTAGTAAGCATTGATCCACATATTTGAACATAAACACAACTCTTTATTAAATGCCCTGTTCATTGTAGGCACACCCAACATACATGGACCAATCTCATCCGTGTGATGAGACAGGCTGAAGGAAACACCCATTAAGCATCTATCACCCTGTCTTGCCACTCCACTGCTCCAGCTGGGGAGTTGTACCAGTGTCTCAGGAAGTTGCGCTGCTTCTTCCCTTCACATGAGGCTCTGTTGGGGCCTTGCACATCCTCAGTGTCTATCAGGTTTCGCCCTTGCCTCCATTCACCAGGCTCCATGTCCCCATTGCCTTGCTGAAGGTCCACGAGCCTGTTCTGCAAGACTGGGTAGCGGGTGCGCATGAGATTGTGCAGGATGCAGCAAGCTTCCATGATCCTCCCCACAGTCTTTGGGCGATGCTTCATGGTGGTGAGAAGTACCTGGAACCTGTTGGCCAGGATGCCAAAGGCGTTCTCCACCACCCGCCTTGCCCTGGACAGCCTGTAGTTGAAGATCCTCTCTTCAAAGGTGAGGAGTCTGGAAGTGTAGGGCTTCATGAGGTAGGTTCTGAGGGAGAAGGCGTCATCCCCCACGATGAAGTAGGGCACATCTTGCGTGTCGTTGGGCAGGGGGTCTGGATCTGGGAAGCCCATGATGAGGTTGCCTTCCAGCCCCTCCTTGAGGTCACTGGCGTTGTATACCTGGGCATCTGAACATGAGCCGCTGCCTGAAGCATTGATGTACATGAACTTGTATCAGCATCGACCATGGCAAAGAGGACGATGCTGAAGAAGCCCTCGTAGTTGAAATAAGTGGAGCCCGACTTGGGTGGTGCTTTGCAGGCCACGTGCTTGCCATCTATGGCTCCAACGGTGTGGGGGAAGTTCCACCTCTGATACCACTGCTCTGCAACTTTCTTCCATCCTTCATCAGTGGAGGGGCACTGGAGGAGCTCCTGCAGGTATTCTTCGAGGATGGCCCACACCACTTCTCTGACCACAATGCTGATGGTGTTGTGTGGCACCCTCCAGCCGTACTGCATGCTCCTGTAGGTGGTCCCTGAGGCCAGGTGGCGCAGAGTGAGTGCCACCTTGAGCCCAGGTTCCAGGCTGGGCCAGAAGTTGGTGTTTGCCTTGGTCAACCTGGGTGTCAGGCGCTTCACAACTTTGTCAAACATCACTGGAGGCATCCTTATGAAGTTCTGGAATGCCTGAGTGTCTTCGTTCCTGAGCTCCACCATCAGCTTGTTGTACAGTCCGTACTCTGCTCTTCTCCCAATCCATCTTTGGACCCAGATGCTTCTTGGCCGCATTTTTTTCTTCCCGTAGTAGAGTTCACAGAGCGTGTAGATGGCTTCGCACTGTTGCAGAAGGATGGTGGCTGCCAAAAGGACTGTGTTACGATCCACGGTGGACATGACTGGATGCTGTGGAAGAGCAAGAGGCAGATGAAGGCTGCAGAGGTCTGCACAGCTAGGCTGCTGGTCTGAAAGTGAGATGCAGGTGACTTGCTCCCTCTTTTTATAGGCAGTATAGGTGTCCCTTTGCATCCTCTAGGCATCCTCTAGGCATCCTCTAGGCATTCTTAATATCCGAGATAGGTCCCTTCTGCGAACGTTTTTTCCATTTTAAATGCTTTGTTACCATGCTGCATCCATTCTGCATCCATTCTGCATCTGTTCCGCGTCCATTCCGCTTCCTCCTGCGTCCATTCCGCTTCCTCCCTGCGTCCGAGCGGATGCGAGTTGCGCGGATGCGTAGCGGATACCTAGCGGATATAGCAGATGCGTAACGGATGTAGAACGGATGCCTAGCGGATGCGTAGCGGATGCAGAATGGACGAATTGGATACATTTTCCGCTCAAAAGTTTTGAGCAGCTCAAAACTTTCTGAGCGGATGAAACGTCAATAAACAGATGCTGGATGGATAGAGAGGAAGCAAAACGGAGGCAGTGAGTACATCGCGTTTTCCAACGGACGGCAAGCTTTTTCGTCCATTTTACATCCTCTTTGCATCTGTTGGTGCAGTGTGACAGGGGCTTTAATAAGAAGGGAAAAATTCTCAACAGGAAAAGGTAGGAATGATTCAATGGCGGAACCACTGTTGAAAATTAAAACCCTCCCTTCTCATAGGAAAATGAAATATTTTAGGATATACTAAAAGGCAGAATATTTCTCCTAAAAAGAAAAGTAGACACTCAGAGAGGCAGAAATTCAGCCCCACCTTTGCTCATGGGCCATTACTCTGGGCCAGTCTATTTTACATAACAAAGATCTATTTCAGGTAAAGCCACAATAGGAATTGCCCAAAGCCCTTTCATTACATCATCATCCAGCAAGGTTTAACCAAGCCTGGGACTTAGGACAGCCTACAGAGTTGCCCCTGCATGGCCCCATGGGAGTCTGACAACCAATCAGAATAAAAGCTTAAATTCAAATGCCAACATACGGCATAAGACTAAAGGTCTCTCAGCATCTTGCCCTTTCTTCTTTTCCTTCATCCAACATCTTGAAGCATGTGATCGCCCTTTTCACTTTGGAGCTCCAAGTCATGTGGTCCTGTCAACCATTAAACCATCTTTCCAAGCAGTCACCATGTTTCCAGTGTCTTTTTCCCCCACTTAGAACTGAACCCAGAAGGAACGTTCTTCCAACACCACCTACTATAGTTTTTATCTCTGCATAGATAGGAAGGCTAAGTAGCAGATGAGTGTTACCAGGATTTTCAGGACCCCTGGTCTGTAATGAGAACCAATATTAGCTGTTGTGTATGGAACTTGATAGGCTCCAAGTTTCCTATTCTGATTGGCCGAAAAGGCCGTTCTTGGATTTGCCATTAGAGAACCAATCCGATTGGCCCACCTGACGGTGGGAACACTTAAAGTGGTGTCATTGGTCACAAGCCATGAGCAAGCCACTATAAAAAGGGCTGCTGCAGCTTGGGCTGTTTTTCCGTTACCATTGCTTTACTGACTGAAATAAAAGAGATATTGTTGGAACCCGGTCTCGCATAACTTATTTCCGAATGGAACACTGGCAACAAGGATGGGATCGTCATAGAAGAGTAAGACCGAAGCATGCGGCAATCTGAACCGAGCAAGAGAGATGGTCGGAAACAACGCGCTGCCCACACCATTCAATCCTGATGAGGAGGATTGGGAGTTGTATATCGATTGCTTTCTTATATTTTTAGAAAGCAACGAACTGCAGGAAATATCTGACCAAAGGAAGAGGTCATATATTTCTTACACACTGTCTTCCTTATATACTGTGGACCAGCCGTCTTTAAGATGGCGAAGGCACAAGCCAAACCAAGAGACATCAAACAGATGACTTGGCCCGAGCTGAACAGAATGTTCCAAGCACATTACGCACCTGTGGTCTCCAACCTTGATAAAAAGACACAAGTTCTACAAGAGAGACCAAAAAGAAGATGAAACTGTCAGAGATTTTGTAGCAGCCCTGAGACACATCGGAGGAGCCTGCAAGTTCCAGAACATGGACAAGGCCATGAGGGACCACGTGGTCCTTGGTTTGAAGGATGCAACACTTCAGAGTAAGCTGCTGAATAGACCAAACATAACCGTGGCAGAGGCTATTGCAGAAGCCACCACCACCGAAGCAGCAAAGAAATCCGCAGCCACCATGCACCAAATGAATTTGATTCCAGATCCACCAAACCAAGCCAGAGAGAAGAAGGCAGAGGGAAGCAAGAAACAGCCCACAGTGACCGGCCACTATGAAGATCTCGACTCCCCGAGTGACACTGATGACGAAAATGAAGATGTCCATGGACTTCAATCAGACAAGAAATGGTGGGAAAAGAAAAGAAACAAGACGGGATTTTCAGTGTGCTGGATGCAGAGACAACCACCCGCAATCTGAATTCAGGTTCCTAGATGCAATCTGTAGGGCTTGTAACAAACAGGGGCATATCAAAAGGGTCTGCCAAAACAAAAAGAGCTATAGTCCTGAAAGACGTGGCAGCACTCCCCCCAGACATGAAGAGAGACAAGCCGGAAGCAGATGGAACCGAAGCAAAAGAACCAGCGACAGAGAGGAAACGCACCAGACAGTAACCATCAGAAATGGCAGGGCAGCAAGCGGAAAAAAGGTCCGGATAGAGGTGAACATTGAAGGGAAGCCCTGTGAGATGGAAGTCAACTCTGGGTCCTTTTTATCTATGGTATCCTGGAACACCATCCGGCGCCTGATAACAGACATCAAGCAAAAACAACTAAAAAAACAAAAACTGATTTTAAAGGACTACCAGGGGAATCGAATCCCGGTAGTGGACCTTGGACATTTCCTCGTCAAATTTAAGAATCATGCTGAAATTTAAAAGCCAGATGCGTCCCATTTGCCTTAAAACCAAAAAATTGATGAACAATTAAACAAGCATAGCACAAGGGGTGTCAGAGCCAATCGACCATGCCAGGTGGGAAACACCCATTGTGACTCCTGTAAAACCAGATGGGTCAGTGCACATCTGCAGAGACTATAAGGCAACCCTAAACCATGTGCTCCGACAAAGCGCATACCCAGTACCAGTAGCGCAACACTTATTGCACTCCCTAGGTGGAGGAACATTTTTTGCGAAGCTTGATCTCGCACAAGCGTACCAACAGCTACCCGTTGACCCCACTACCGCAGAGGCACAGACTATTGTGACACATAGAGGGGCATTGGAGTGTAACCATGTCCAATTCGGCATTAGCGTTGCCCCAGGCGTGTTCCAAAGCCTCATGGAGCATCTGTTAAACGGAATCAAAGGAGTCGTCCCTTATTTTGATGATGTTCTGGTCTCAGCAAAAAATGCTAACCAACTAGAGAGCAGATTAAGAGAAGTCTCAAGAATATTTAGAGATACAGGCCTTAAGGTAAAGCGAGAGAAATGTAATTTAGCCACCAACCAGGTCGAGTTTCTGGGGTACCTAATAGATGAACAAGGGATACACCCCACTGAAAAAAAAGATAAAGGCAATCAAAGACGCATTTAGACCTAGGAACAAAACTGACCTTCAAGCATTCCTAGGTCTCATAAATTTCTACAATGTGTTCCTGCCCCATAAGGCAACCATAGCAGAACCCTTACATCGGTTGTTAGACAAAAAAACTATCTGGAAATGGGGCCACCGGGAACAAGCAGCATTTTAAGGTATCAAAGACCTATTAACGTCTAACACCATTTTAATCCAGTATAGCAAAACCTTGACTTTGACGGTCACCTGTGATGCATCGCCTTTTGGAATTGGCATCATCCTGAGCCACAAGCTACCAGATGGCAGAGAGGCACCGGTCGCCTTCTATTCAAAAACGCTGTCAAAATCAGAATGCAATTACAGCCAACTCGACCGAGAAGCCTTCGCAATCATTGCCGGAGTCAAAAGATTCCATGAGTACATTTATGGCAGAACTTTTTCAATCATCACTGATCAAAAAACCCTGTCAGGGATCCTAGCAGGAAACAAGCCAACCCCAAACATTATGTCACCTAGAATGACGAGGGGGTCTGAATTCCTTGCTGCCTACACCTACACGTTGATCCACTGCCCAGGAAGGACTATCACCCATGCCAATGCTCTGAGACATTCCCTGCTGCCCATCACAGAAGACGACACAACTCCCACCGTCCCCACACTCCAACTCGAGGCCTGGCCAAACCTACCACTAACCGTAGCGGACGTCGCAAGACCCACCGCGAAAGACCCTTTGACAGCTCGCATCCTGCATTGGGTAGGTAAGGGCTGGCCAGAAGAGAACAAAACTGAGACTTTTAAGCCATTTCATACCCGACAGACTGAACTGTTTATCAAGAAGGGCTGTATTTTGTGGGGTGACAAGGTGGTGATACCAAACAAACTCCAGGAAGATGTTTTGTGCATGTTGCACGAAGGGCACCCGGGCACAATTAGGATATTGAACATTGGGTGGCAACATGCCATGACTGTCAAAAATTGAGGTCTACCCCCCCACAGGCACCAGTTAGGGAATGGGAAACTCCCCGGGGCCCATGGTCTAGACTACATGTTGACTTTGCTGGGCCAATGAAAGGTAACACCTTTTTAATAGTTGTGGATGCCTACTCGAACTGGTTAGAAGTCATACCCATGGCTTCTACAACCACCGAGGCAGTGATGAAACAGCTGGACAAACTTTTCACCACGCATGGACTACATGATGTCTTGGTGTCGGACAATGGGCTCCAGTTCACTGCATTGACATTCGAGCAGTACCTAGCTTCCCAGGGCATCCAACATGCTTTTACTGCGCTGGCCCATCTGGCTGCAAATGGCAGGGCTGAACGTATGGTTCAGTACACTAAGGAGGGCTTAGATAGAATGGACAAGGGGGAAGTGCAAGAAAAGCTAAACTGATTATTAACTCTACAGCATATTACCCCTAGCAGCACAACCAACAAAAGCCCAGCAGAACTCCTCATAGGTAGAAAATTGTGTTCCTACCTCAACAGACTGCACCCCACTTATACCTGGGATAAACCCCCTGACTTTTCCAGCAAATACCGCACATTTGAAATAGGCGACCTGGTCTATGCCAAAAACCTTACTGGGGACCCATTATGGCTTCCAGATACAATTACCCAGATCACAGACCCCGGTCTTACCGACTACTCCTAGACGATGGAAGAGAATGGAAGCGGCACATCAACCAGCTTCGTTCTTGAACCCTCGAACGCAATAACACACCAGCGCCAAAAATAAATAATGACCAAAAAACAACCGAGGAGGGGGGGGGGAAATACAAAATTATAAAAAAGGAAGAGATGAACCTCCCATAACAAGACAACAAACACTACACAAAGACTCTCAAACAAATAAAAAAGAGCACTCATGGTTAGATGAACCCCAAAAGAGAAGTCCGGGAGCAGGAGAATGAAGCGAGGTCTTCCTGGAGGGAGACAACCAGGCCAGCTTGACCAACCCGGACCAACCAGGAGGGAACGGTGAAGCCATCTCAACTGGCCTGAGAGACTCAGGTGGGAGCGGCAAGGCTGACTCATTCTTCCAGGAGGTTTCATGGAGAAGGCACAGAGAGACAGCGATCCAGTCCAAACTGTTTGAAGACCACGCCGAGACTGAGCTGTGCAGGTTAACCAGGACTCGAAAAAGCCCCTCCTACCTGCGTGATTACGTGACGCACATTGGACTGAACCAAGGGGGGAGGGGTGTTGTGTATGGAACTTGATAGGCTCCAAGTTCCCTATTCTGATTGCCCAAAAAGGCCGTTCTCGGATTGGCCATTAGAGAACCAATCCGATTGGCCCCCCTGATGGTGGGAACACTTAAAGTGGTGTCATTGGCCACAAGCCATGAGCAAGCTGCTATAAAAAGGGCTGCCACGGCTTGTGCTCTTGTTCCATTACCATTGCTTTACTGAGTTAAATAAAAGAGTTGTTGTTGGAGCCCGGTCTCATGCAACTTATTTCCGAATGGAACACTTGTCTTGCCTAGGAAAAATTCCTGGAAGGCTTTTCATGTAATACAAAATTATAAAAGTTGAGCTAGTCACTATTTGAAGTGTAGAAAGGGTTAACATCTTTTGGATCTTGCTTGTACACATTCTCTTTTGATTGCCTGACCCTTAATTCACCTTAAGTTACAAATGCACTAGCTTGGCTCTTCAAGGAACAGTGCAAGGCTTTGCTTGCAGTTGGGACACACTATTTGTTATCAAGAGATTCTTCAGCTGCAATGAATAAAATGGTGATGGTGATGTACAGCATGCTTAGCATAGCTTTTCAATCCTTTCAATTCAGGGTTGTTTCCTGCCCCTAGTTGAAATTGTTGGAAGAATTATCCTTCTGGGTTCAGTTCCAGGTGGGGAAAAAAATACTGGAAAAATGGAGGCTGTTTGGAAAGATGGTTTAATGGTGGACAGGATCACAGGATGCTGGAAGTTAAAACCTCTCCTAGGAAAATGAAACATTTTGTGATAAACTAAAAAGACAGAATATTTTCCCTAACAAGAGAAGTAGAAACTCAGAAACTTATCTGAGAAGCAGAAACTCACCCCCACCTTTGTTTATGGGTGAGCCATAAAGGCCTAGGCCACAGTATTCTACATATAATAAAGGTCTTTGCCCATCTCACCACCTGGCCTGGGAAGATTGCATCAGCCAGCACTCAGGTGAAGCCATGTGGTCCAGACAAAGCCTACAAAGTTAACTAAGACCTCTGCCCCCTGGGAGTCTGACAGTCAATGGGATACATTTCTTACACAGGAACAGGAAACACTAAGGTGGGGCCAAACAGAAGGTATATAAGGGACTCTCAGCATCTCAGCCCTCCCTTCTTTTCCTTCACCCAACATTTTGAAGCATGTGATCATCCCTTTCATTTTGGAGCTCTAATCCATGTGGTCCTGTCCACCATTAAACCATCTTTCCAAACAGCCTTCATGTTTCCAGTGTCTTTTTCCCCACTTGGAACTGAACCCAAAAGGATAATTCTTCCAACAATGGAAAGCAGAAAAAAATGGATGGAAAGCAGAACAAACTTGAACAGTTAGTAACAATATGGTTTGGTCAATTGAAACATTCTTAATAGGTTGTTTTTTTAAATTGGCAGTTTTATCAAGCATTATGTTTTCTATAGAACTTGGTAGACTCCAAATACCTTAAACTGATTGACCAAAAAGGCCGTTCTCGGATTGGTTACTTAAGCGCCATTCTGATTGGCCCACCTGATGGTGGGAACACTTAAACAACTGTCATTGGCCACAAGCTGTGAGCAAGCTGCTATAAGAAGGGCTGCTGCAGCTTGGGGAAACGTTCCATTACAAGTTACTTTACTGTTTGAATAAAGAGTTGTTTGTTGGAACCCGGTCTCGTGCACCTTATTTCCAGACTGAACACTGGCGACAAAGGTGGGATCATCCTAGAAGAGCGAGACCGAAGCACGCAGCAACCAGGACCGAACGAGAGATGGCCGGTAACAATGTGCCACCTGTACCATTCAACTCAGCTGAGGAAGATTGGGAGTCGTACATTGATCGCTTTCTGATGTTCTTAGAAAGCAACGAGCTACAGAAGATAACTGACCAGAGAAAGAGGGCTGTATTCCTCACATACTGTGGGCCAGGCATTTTTAAAATGGCCAAGGCACTATCTAAACCGAGAGATGTTAAGCAGATGGCATGGCCTGAACTGAACAGAATGCTTCAAACCCATTACATGCCTGTGGTCTCCAACCTGATCAAAAGGCACGAGTTTTATAAACGAGATCAATGGGAAGACGAGAGCATCGGAAATTTCATAGCAGCCCTAAGACACATCGGAGGAGCCTGCGAGTTCCAGAACATGGACGAGGCCATGAGGAACCACATGGTCCTCTGATTGAAGGATGCTACACTCCAAAGCAAGCTGCTAAACAGACCGAATATCACAGTGGCCGAGGCCATCGCAAAAGCCACTGCCGCTGAAGCAGCCAAGAAATCTGCAGTCACTATGCACCAGGTGAACTCAATTCCAGATCCGCTGAATCAACCCAGAGAAAAGAGGGCAGAAGGAAGCAAGAAACAGCCCACAGCGACTGCCCACCATGAAGAACTCGACTCCCCAAGCGACACTGATGACGACAATGGAGATATACATAGACTTCAGTCGGAAAGAAAATGGCAGAAAAAAAGAAGAAGCAGGTGAGAATTCCAGGATGCTGGATGTGGAGGAAATCATCTGCGCGCAGAATGCAGGTTCCTAGATGCCATTTACAGAGCTTGTGAAAAACGAGGGCACATCTCAAGGGTCTGCCGAAACAAAAAGAGCTATTGTCCAAAGAAACGTGGCAGCACCCCTTCCAGAAATGAAGAGAGACAAGCTGGAAGCAGATGGAGCCGAGAGAGCAGGAACTGGCGAATGAGCAACAGGGAAGAAACACATCAAACAATAACCATAGGAAATGCCAGGGCAGCAAACGCAAAAAAAGGTCCGGATAAATGTAAAATATCAAAGGAAAGCCCTGTGAGATGGAAGTAGACTCCGGATCATACCTGTCAATGGTATCTTGGAAAACTATAAGAAGCCTGAAACCAGACATCAAGCAAAGAGAACTGGAACAACAAAAATTGATACTAAAGGACTACCAGGGAAACCGAATCCCAGTAGTGGGCCTTGGACATTTCCTTGTAGAATTTAAAAACCACGCTGAAATACTGCCTCTAACAATCATCGATCATGATCGCCCTAGCCTGCTGGGAATCTAATGGTTTGCGTCCCTGGCAATCGGAGTGACCGGGATCAACAGTATCATTGCGGCCAACTGGGAAGAGAGCCTGCTGCAAGAGATCCGGGATGTATTCGATGGGACCCTAGGCAAGTACAAGGGGACCCCAATATCATTCAGCCTAGACCCAAAGATAGCTCCCATCAGGCTCAAAGCCAGATGCGTTCCTTTTGCCTTAAAGCCAAAAATAGACAAACAGCTTCACAAACTTATCACACAAGGGGTGTTAGAGCCAATCGACCATGCCAGATAAGAAACACCCATCGTGACTCCTGTCAAACCAGAAGGGTCAGTGCGCATCTGTGGAGACTATAAGGCAACATTAAATCATGTGCTCCAACAAAGCGCATACCCAGTACCTGTAGTGCAACACTTATTGCACTCACTAGGGGGAGGAAAATTTTTTGTGAAACTTGATCTTGCACAATCGTATCAACAGCTGCCAGTTGACCTCGAAACTGCAGAGGCACAGACTATAGTCACGCACAGAGGGGCATTCAAGTGCAACCGACTTCAATTTGGCGTTAGCATTGCCCGGGGCATTTTCCAAAGCCTCATGGAGCACCTTCTAAATGGAATCAAAGGAGTTGTCCCCTATTTTGATGATGTATTAATATCAGCAAAAAATGCAAACCAATTAGAACATAGACTAAAAGAGGTTTTGCGAAGATTCAGAGAAGCAGGGCTTAAAGTCAAGAGAGAAAAATGTAAACTAGCCACCGATTAGGTCGAATTTTTAGACTACCTGATAGATGAGCAAGGGATACACCCCACTGAAAAGAAAAGAAAGGCGATAAAAGACGCACCCAGACCTAAGAACAAAACTGACTTACAAGCTTTCTTTGGTCTCATTAATTTCTACAATGTCTTCCTGCCCCAAAAAGTAACCGTAGCAGAACCTTTACATCAATTGTTAGATAAAAAAACTTTATGGAAATGGGGCCACCAGGAACAAGCAGCATTCCAAAACATCAAGGACTTATTAACATCTAACACTGTTTTGATACAGTACAGCAACACTTTGCCTTTGACGGTCACCTGTGATGCATCACCTTTTGTAATCAGCACCATCCTGAGCCACAAACTACCAGACGGCAGAGAGGCACCAATCACCTTCTATTCCAAAACACTGTCAAAATCGGAAAGGAACTACAACCAACTCGCAATCGTTGCAGGAGTCAAAAGATTCCACAAATACCTATATGGTAGGACATTTTCGATTATCACTGACCACAAACCCCTGCTAGGGATCCTAGCAGGAAACAAACCAACCCTGAACATTCTATCACAAAGAATGATGAGGTGGTCTGAATTCCTCACTGCATACAACTACACACTCATCCATCGCCCAGGAAAGACCATCACCTATGTGGATGCCTTGAGCTGTTCCCCGCTGTCCAACATGGAAGACAACCCAGCTCCCACCATCTCCACTCTCCAAATCGAGTCCTGGCTGAATCTGCCACTAATCGCTGCAGAAGTTGCTAAAGCTACCGCGAAAGACCCGCTGACAGCTCGAATCCTGCATTGGGTAGGTAAGGGCTGGCCGGATGAGAACAGAGGCGAGGCTTTTAAACCTTTTTGCACCCAACAGACTGAACTGTCTTTTGAAAAAGGCTGTACACTGTGGGGGGACAGGGTGGTAATCCCAGAAAAGTTGCAGGAAGAAGTGTTGTGCATCTTGCACAAGGGACACCAGGGCATAGTCAAAATGAAAGCCCTGGCCAGGAGTTACGTCTGGTGGCCAGGGCTGGATAAGGACATTGAATGATGGGTGGCAACATGCCATGACTGCCAAAAATCAAGACCTAACCCCCCCCCACTGGCACCAGTTATGGAATGGGAAACTCCCAGAGGCCCATGGTTGAGACTGCATATTGACTTTGCTGGGCCAACAAAAGGGAACATCTATTTTGTATTCGTGGATGCCTACTCGAACTGGTTAGAGGTTATCCTTATGGCATCCACAACTACCGAGGCAGTCATGAAACAGTTAAACAGACTTTTTGCCACACATGGGCTGCCTGATGTAATAGTCTTGGATAATGGGCCCCAGTTTACCGCTTTAGCTTTTGAGCAATACTTGGCCGCACAGGGTATCCGACATGCCCTAACAGCACCAGTGTATCCAGCTTCAAATGGACAGTCTGAATGCATGGTTTGTTATATTAAGGAGGGCCTAGAAAAAATGGACACGGGGGATGTGCAAAATAAAGATAACAGATTATTAACCATTTAGCATATCACTCCTAGCACAACCACTAACAAAAGCCCAGCTGAATCCTCATGGGACTGCACCCTACCTATACCTGTGACAAACCCCCTGACTCCTCCAGTAGATATCACTCTTTTGAAATCGGCAATTTAGTCTATGCTAAAAACCTTACCGGGGACCCATTATGGCTTCCAGCCACAGTTACCCAAATCACAGGGCCCCAGTCATACCGACTTGCACTAGACGACGGCAGAACATTGAAGCAGCACATCAACCAGCTTCTGTCTCGCACATTAGAACGCAACACTAGAATACTGCCGCAAACTCCAATAAATGAGCCAGAAACAACTGAGGGGGGGGGGGAACACAAAATAATAAAAAAGGGAGAGATGGACCTCCAATAACAAGACAACAATCACTACACAAACCCAAACTACAAACTCAAATGAAACAAAAAGAGTGCTTACCATAGACGACCTACCAAGAAGAAGTCCGGGAGCAGGAGAGTGAGGCGAGGCCTTCCTGGAAGGAGACAGCCAGGCCAGATAAACCAGCCCGGACGAACCAGGAGGGAGCGGCAGAGCCACCTCAACCAGCCTGAGAAACTCAGGCAGGAACAGCAAGGCTGACTCACACTTCCAGGATGTTCCATGGAGAAGATGTGGAGAGAAAGCGATCCCGTCTGAACCACTTGAGGACCACGCTGAGACTGAGCTGCGCAGGCGAAGTAGGATCCACAGAAGCCCCACCTACCTGCGTTACTATGTTACGCACGTTGGACGAAACCAAGGGGAGAGGGGTGTTGTGTATAGAACTCCAAATACCTGAAACTGATTGGCCGAAAAGGCCGTTCTTGGATTGTTACTTAAGCGCCATTCCGATTGGCCCACCTGATGGTGGGAACACTTAAACAACTGTCATTGGCCACAAGCCGCGAGCAAGCCGCTATAAGAAGGGCTGCCATGGCTTGGGCAAACGTTCCATACAAGTTACTTTATTGTATGACTAAAAAGTTGTTTGTTGGAACCCGGTCTCGTGCACCTTATTTCCAGACGGAACACATTAAAAAACAGAGAGAGAGAGAGAAGCAGACAGATACACAAGCTCGTGCATTCACAACTTAGGGTGAATTAAGAATCTTGCAATCTAAATAGAATTCTGCAATGCACAAACATGTACAACACACACAGGCACAGAGAAACAGACAGACAGACAGACCAGAAGCCATAAAATATGTTCTTAGATTATTGCATGCTTTATGCTAAAATAGAAAAGATACAGAGTAATAGGAATCCATGAACTAGCATCAATAAATGAGAAAGGACTCATTGCTGGCTTGTTTTCTCTTTTCAAACCTGTGGAAGAAAATCACCCAGGCCTGTGATTGTGATCCGTGTTGCTGTTATCACCCTACAAAATAAACAATTGTTTAAGGAAATGGTGATGATAGTTGTACTCTGTGCTCTCTCTGACTCAGCCATGCAGGACTAATTTCCTGGCTGTGTCTGAATGCTTATAAAGCTGCTTGCTCTCTAACTGCTGCTGACAATGAACTAGTGACTGGAAATAGGAATCTTAAACACAGTCACATCTCCTGACTGTTGAAATCCTTTTCAGAAAGTGTGTTGATCTAATGGGCTTTAGTATGGTCTTTTCTCTCTCTCTCTCTTTCTGCTTTTACACACACACTCAGAGAGAGGGGGAGGATGTGGTAGTAGGAAAAACAAAGTTTAATACTTGTCCTTCGTACAGCAGTTACTAGGAAACCAAATGCTCTTTAAATAGATCTTCATTACCAGCCTTGCGTTATTGACTCGTTTTTCCCTTGTTTTTCCAATACCTTCCTCCCCCCCCCCCCCCGATATGTCTGTACAGTCTAGGTATTAAAAGTGTATAATTTTGCAAGCTATCACCGATGGAACAATTTTGTCCATAAAAGGGGTATCTCAGCATATCACCACTCTCGATGACAATTTTTGCCTCTGTGGCTTTGTGAACTTTGAAGCAGGAGATGCAAATGATGTTAGTTTGGCTCAAGAAAGAAACAAACCTTCCTCACTTGCCTCTTTAATTAGCATCCTACTGAGATAAGAACCTTGTGAAGTGTGCAAAACTTTAAGCAAGCCCATTTGCACCCCTACTTTTCACTCTCGCCCTGAACAAGTGAAATCAGTTCTCTTCAGCTGTAAAATACAGAAAGGAAGGAAGCGTGGGAAGAACAAGCAAATATATGTACACAGTGCTGGCTGCCTTTAATACTATTCATATATTAAGTGCAATGTTCATAAATGCTGACAAGAAGGAATAGAAGTGAAAGCTCTAAATTCACTGAGATCAAAGTTTATCATTGAGATAAAATGAAATGCTCCAGTGAACTCTGATCAGCTGCATCCACAAACAAATATGCTATGCTAAGCTTCATACAGAAATGCAAATGAAGGCTTGGTCCCTGTCCTAGCAGTGAAGCAGATAGTTTTCAGAAAATGAAGATCTTTAAAAAAAACAAACAAACGCTGGCAGAAGAATAGACATGTTAAATCAGCCATATGAAACACAAGAAACCCATGTCCTCTGAACAATTCAAGGAGTCCATTCCTGCCTATATGGGGAAAATAATGGAAATATGGAAAATGTCTTTTCTTTGCTATAGACAAGCCACACTGGAATAGGTAATATTATCAATTGGTTTTTAATACTGGGCTGTGTGGTTGTGAGTTGTGATAGAGCAGGAGTGTCAAACTCGCGGTTCATGGGCTGGCCAGGCCCAGCCCCAATTTAGCGAAGGGGGAAAAAATCACGATATGCCACATGATGACAATGTGATGCCGCAGGTTTGAGATCCCTGTGACAAAGGAATTTAATTTCCCAGTTTTACTTCTATCTTTGGCACTTGGGTTTAAATATTTTCCCTAGGAAGTATAACAACAGTAAACAGAAATATCAACTTGACATTAATGCTATCCACTGTGTTCCAAATTAAATGCACTTTTTTGTTCTGTTAAATATTATTTTTAAAATAGAGACTTTTGCTTTTGCAACTATAACTTGAGGCACTGAAAAGGATCCATAATTCCTTCTGAACATGCCATGCACTGAGTACACACTTGGGGATATGACATTTGAGTAAAAAAATATTACAGACCAGGGGGCATTAAAATAGAACATGACATAGATGTCACAATACTTGTACTCCATTTTCGAGACCAAGGAAGAGAAACTGTGTATCTCCAGATGCTGCTTCATTATAAATTTCCATATCTATTATAAAGTATCTATTACCATTGACCATGCTTGTTGGCGCTGTTGAAATGTGATTTCCTCATCCTTGCACATGAGAATCCTTCATGCTGGGGCATTTTTATTCACTTAAATGGAAGTAAATAGGATTGCATCCCTGGGCTTTTGCAAAAATAAAGCAATACCTGCCTCAAACTATGATCACAGGCAGGGAAATACCTTTTCTCCAAACACACCAAAGGATGTCTTGACTTGCTTCAAGGTGCAAAGAAAACAAAGGAGACTCTTACTAAGATGCACACTATTTGGCAAATATCAATCATAAGGAACTGAAGTGTGAAAATATTAGTTATGTCAGTAAAAGTTATATACTGACATGTTTGGATTTGCTTGTTACAGGAAAAGGGCCAATATAGCAAGTCAATTGTGTTTTGAAAATTGGATATGAAAAGAACTTAAAAGTAAATTCCTGATTAAAGTGAAATTTCCATTCTAGGGATGTTGTCAGTCACTACTGAATGACTGAGCACTGCAAAAAACAGATGAACAAATAAAGAAAAAGTAATTCCATGAAATCTCTTTTGTATTAAATCTCTATTCCTGTTTCACCACATTCTGGATCCTTTTTTCATTATTATTGAGTTGCTGTTTGTCTTTCAATGTGACAGAAGTAATTGAGAAATGTAATGGAGTCATTACATCATATTTTTGCAAATGACATCTATCAGCCAGAGGTGGTATTCAGCAAGTTCCAACTAGTTCTGGAGAACCAGGAGCGGAAATTTTGAGGAGTTCGGAGAACCGGCCAATACCACCTCTGACTGGAGATTTTACAGTATCCTTCCCCTGCCATGCCCATCATGCCACACCCACAGAACCAGTAATAAAAAAAATTGAATCCCACCACTGCTATCAGCTACTGTCTGGTATAAAGTGATGGGGCTGGAAGGAGTTCTCGATACAAAATTGAAATAAACTGTTTCAATTATTTCAACTGAAGTATCAAACTCATCACATTAAATAATCTGATCACTCTGATCAGTGATTCGTTAAAGTTGCAGTTTGGTGGCCACGTATATGAATGATGACTTGGGAAAGTGACTTGTGTGTTTCTCGCATTACTTTATGAATTTGGGAGCACCTCTCAATACTCTATTGCTGCTATCTTTGGGAAAGATTGTTATTAAATATACAGTGGGTCATTCAAATATATTGGAGAGGTTTATGAAAATATTTTTTAAACTAACCATTGAAAAATATCCCCTTTATGCAGGGGTATCAAACTTGTGTCGTTACATCATTGTCACATGATGTATTGTGACTTTCCCCCCTTTATGTGGGCATGGCCAGCGCATGATGCATCTGGCCTGCAGGCTGGGAGTTTGACACTCCTGCCTTTATGCATACAGAATTCTGTCATGATAAATCTCTTTCCTGATGGGAATACTATGAAAATATTCTAATCTTTTGCAAGGTTTCTTCTAGAATTCAGCTTGTCCGTTTTTCTTAGTCTTTCCACTTGCTGAATGTAACAGGAAAAACTACTGTTATGTCTTTGTTTCACACCAAATCATTAAATATAATTTGAATGTCAGCAGTACAGATTGCATAATGTGAATTTCAGTTAAGTGTAGATTCTGACTTTAATGCAAAACAGGATTAATTTTGATTGCTTTTTAAAGTTACATTGCAGATTAACTGGACAAGAGAACTTTTTATCCAACTTAATAGCTGCAGCAAATTGAAGAGTTCCCATCTTTTGGCACCAACAGTGTCAATTGCTTTGCATTTTCTAAAATGTATTCACACATATTCATACTATACTGGCTGTGTTTATAGTCAGTGAATCGAATGGAACATTTGGAAGTCAGAGGAAGTGAATATTGTAAAGTATTATATTTTACCTATGAACATGTAGGATCACTGTTGCTTAAGGCCCTGTCACACTGCCCAACGGATGCAAAACGTTTGTAAAAAGGACACAGCGGACGAGAAAAATGTTCCATCCATTGTTATCCGCTCTCAAAAGGGGCAAAAATTTGCATAAGCAGAGCGGATAACAAGGAAAGGAACGGACGGGGGGGGAGGACGGAGAGCGGATGGAAAGCGGATGTGGAACGGAAGCCTAGCGGATGGAAGCGGATGGAAGTGGATGCAGAGCAGATGCAGAGCGGATGCAGAGCAGATGCGTAGAGGATGCGTAGAGGATGCATAGAGGATGCGTAGAGGATGCAGAGCGGATGCAGAGCAGATGCGTAGAGGATGCAGAGCGGATGCAGAGCAGATGCGTAATGGATGACGCTGATGCGTAGCTGCATCCACTTTCATCCTTTCTCCGTCCATGCTACTAATGCTGCGCGTCCGTTCCGCTTCCTCCCTGCGTCCGTTTACTGCTGGAACGGATTTGAGTTGCACGGATGTGCAGCAGATGCCTAGCGGATATAGCAGATGCGTAACGGATGCAGAACGGATGTCCCTCATATGCCTAGTGGATGCAGAACGGATGCATTGGATACATTTTCCGCTCAAAAGTTTTGAGCAGCTCAAAATCTTCTGAGTGGATGAAATGTCAATAGATGGATGCTGGACGGATAGAGAGGAAGCAAAATGGAGGCAGTGAATACAGAACGGAAGCATCGCGTTAATCAACAGATGGCAAGTGTTTTTTTCCGTTTTACATCCTCTTTCCATCCGTTGGTGCAGTGTGACAGGGGCTTTAACTCTTTTTGCCAGCAACAGTGGTTAACAAAACAAAATAGTTTATTTCTCCATTTCTTATGTATGTTATGGTTTGTCCATAGTCATAGTCTGTTTTTGACTTAATGTTAAGAACATTTATTAGAATCAGAATAATAACAAAGTTGAATTTTGAGATAAAGGATCCAAGTCAGCTTCAATTTTTTTTAAAACAATGTTTTACTATAGTGTCCAAATATAATTATGGGCATCTATCTAATAGCATAACCATATAAATGTTTGTTCTCTTGCAACTGTATTCTATTTCTATTCTTTGAATACTAGCCTTCTTTATACTTCATTTCAAATGTTCTCAAAATCTATGGTGCTCTAAACCCCTAAAATGAATCACCTTGACCTCCTGTGAACAAAACTATGTTACTGTCTTCGGATAGGGTTCCCATCATCACATAGGTTTCCCATTCTACAAGCAGAAGCCACAGCTGAGCCGCATAAACACTGGCAGAGCACAATCGGACAGTCTTTTTCCTGGAGTGTGTAGAAATGAAAACATATCTCTTTATCTCTTTCCATTGGAGCTTTTTAATTCCTTTCTATGCCTAGTAGAATTCTATTCAGGCATTCTAGACCAGCTGGATAAGTTTCTCCTGTGGGATTGCAATTAGTTCCCTGGTAGGTGTGTCCACCAGGCAATCTAAAAGCAGGTTTAGCACCTGACCTTCCATTAGTAGCCTAGTGATCCTTGCATAAGTTAATAAGTGGCCCTGCTGATAAAATTTTTATTTATTTTTTATTTATTTTATTTATTTGGTTTGTCAATTGCTTACAAGATAATAGGTATAAGTAAAAACACAGTAATGAATACATGGCTACATATAAGAAAAATAAAAAAATAAAAGAAACAATAGGACAGGGATGGTAGGCATGTTGGTGCACTTATTCATGTTCTCTACAGACTTCTTAGAAAAGGGGTGAGGTCAATATTAGACAGTCTAAGGTTAAAGTTTTTGGGGTTTGGGGAAGAAACCACAGAGTCAGGTAGTGTATTCCAGACATTGACCACTCTGTTGCTCAAGTTGTATTTCCTGCAATCATGTTGGTGTGATTAACCTTGAGTTTTTATCTATTGTTTGGTCTTGTGTTGTCATGGCTGAAGCTGAAGTATTCATTGACAGGTAGGATATTGCAATGTATGATTTTATATACTATACTTAGATCAGACTGAAGGCGGCATAGTTCTAGATTTTCTAGGTCTAGAATGTCAAGTCTGGTGGCATAAGGCATTCTGTTACAAGTATAGGAGTGGAGAACTCTTCTTGTGAAATATTTCTGGATTTTCTCAACTGTGTTAATATCAGATACATAATGTGGGTTCCAGACTGATGAGCTGTATTCGAGGATTGGTCTAGCAAATATTTTGTATTGTATAGTTATTAGTGTAATATTACCAGAGAAAAAGCTATGTAAGATTAGGTTAACACCTCTTAATGCCTTTTTGGCTATGTAGTTACAGTGGGCTCTAGCTAATGAACTTAGATCTATCTAATGATCTTAGATCATTAGAAATGAGCATTTCAAGATCCTTGACAGAGTTTGGATCATCAACAAGGTCTTGACTATTCACCATGTATTTTATTTTCTGATTTTTTTTGTCAATATGTAAGACAGAACATTTATTTGTTGAGATTTGAAATTGCCATTTGTTTGACCATTCTGATACATAGTCAAGGTCTTTTTGAAGGGTAGCAGTATTGTCTGTGGTGTTGAATAGCTTTACATCATCAGCGAAGAGAACACAGTTGCTCTTAATATGATCACAGAGGTCATTTATATAGAGTACGAAAAGAGCTGGTCATAGAACAGTGCCTTGGGGGATACCACTGTTGACAGGTACAGAATTTGAAAGGACGCTCCCAATTTTGACCATTTGTTGTCTGTTTGACAGGAATGCTTCTATCCAGTTATGTAGGTGTCCAGAGATACCGTAAGATTTTAGTTTTAGGAGTAGTTTGTCATGTACCACTGAATCAAAGGCTTTACAGAAGTCTATGTAGATAGCCTCTATTGCTTTGCCCTGGTCGAGTTGTGTGGTCTATATGTTTTTGCAGTGTAAAAGTTTCAGATTACATGATAGTTTTTTCCTGAAACCAAATTGTTTATCAGAGAGTAGGTTGTTTGTTTCTAAGTGGAGGATGATGGATTGGTTAATAATTGATTCCATGACTTTACAGGTGATGCAGCAAAAGGAGATTGGTCTGTAATTTTCAACTAGGCTGGGGTCTCCCTTTTTCAAAATGGGGATGACCATGGCTTGTGACCATAGTTTTGGCAAGGAGCTGGTCCTGAAAGATTTTTCAAAGATTATGCTTAGAGGTTCAGCTATGGCAGTGGATCGCTTTTTTAAGAAGTAGGCACATATTCTATCTGGTCCAATAGATAGAGATGGTTTTAGATTGCGTAGTGCTTTTTCAACATTGTCTTCTGTAAAATCGACGAGGAAATACTGGGCATGATCCATTGCTGTTTACAAATATTGAGCCAAATAATGTGTTGAAGAGGTTGGCTTTAATAATGTCATTGTTGTAGTCTTTACCATTAGGTCCTTTCAGGGGTGGGATGGACCTTGAGTCTGTTAGTTTGTTGTTTACAAAATTGTAGAAAGCGTGGGTGGAATTGGTGAGTAGAAAGTTTTCTTCATATTTCATATGATAATTAATGCATTCAGTCTTTATCTGATGGCATAAATTTTTATTCATAAAGCATTCAGTCTTTATCTGGTGGCATAAATCGGCTTTTGAAGTTGGTAACATGACCAGATTTGTCTTTCCACCAAATGATTTCTTTTTGGATTGAAGCTTCCTTATTGTAATGGGTAATCTGTTTTTTTCTGGTTTTGGGAGTTGTTATTGGTGCATATAGTTTGATGACTCTTGACTTCAAGTAAAAATATGTTGTAATGGTCTTCTACAGTATTGCATCCAGTGAATAGAAATTGCCAGTCAAGGGATGAGAGGTCATTGTTTATAAGATAATAGTTGCCTTTTTTGAAGTTATAATTGGGGATTCCATCATTGTGATGATTTTTGTGTGGATGTATGTTGAGACAAAAGTCAATCATGTTGTGGTCACTGTTGGAAAAGAGTTTTTTAATTTGTATTCTGTAAATTGAATTCAAACTATTGCAGAAGATGAGATTGAGGCAGTTTTTAAGTCTAGTGTTGTTGGTTACTAGTTGTTTTAGTCCCAGATTTGTTACTGCATTGTAGAAGGTTGCATATGTGGGTTCAGTTGTACATTCATTAAGGGTCCAGTTAATATGAGGTAGATTGAAGTCACCAAGAAAGATAAAAACATATGGCCAGGATGCTGCCCATGTTAGTATTATATTTAGCTTGTTTGTTTGTTCAATGTCACAATCAGGGGCTCTGTAACATAATAAGAACCAAAATGTGATATTTAAGGACAGTTCACAGACGATGGACTCAGGAATAGCAAGCTCCTGGGTAACTTGGATGTTTTTTAGATGTAGGGACTTTTTATAGAAGATAGCAACACCACCTCTTCTACGGATTTCACAATTTGATTGGTAAACATGATAGTCTATTACTGTGGTAATGGAGTCAGGGAGAGATGCATTGAGCCATGTTTCACAGACAAATATAATGTCGAATTTAGCTGTATTTAGTAAGAGGAGAAATTCAGGTATTTTATTTACAAGACTTCTTGCATTGAGTAGCTTGCATTTAAGGCCAGTTGTGGTTGGAATAGAGGTAGTTAGGGGCATGCATGGCTAGTTTTGAGTGATGTTGGATTGGATGGGGTGGGGTTGGATGTGGAGTTGTGGGTTGTATGGCTTTCTATTGATGCAATCAGCACAGTAGTCAATGTATAGGTCCTTTTCTCCATTGTCTAGACAGTTTTTGAGTTCTGCGCGGAGTTCTTGGGAGCGGATTCTTTGCAGTTTGGATAAGTCTGGTCTTGAGTGAAGTTTTTTGTGGTTGGGATTGGTTTTTGCAATGGCGTTTATTGTATGAATTAATATGCGTTTGCTGGACTCATTTTTGCATACAACTCTACAAAATCTTGGGGCCACAGAGCCGTCATTGTATTTGAACTCAGGGCCATCTCTGATTATTTCAATGATACCTTCAGGAGAGATGTTTGTTGTGTTTAAGTTGCTTATGATATCACGAACTTTGGTGATGTCTGATTCGTTGGTGTCTTCAAGACCAAATAAGATGGCATTTGGACATTTCTGTTCTCATTCCATGATGTCTTTGATGAATAAGGGGATATTATTTGTGGAATTATTTGATGGGATAGTAATTGTTTGTTGCTGTAGATTTTTAGTTGTAGTTGTGATTGTAGTTGAGATAGTGGTTGTGGTTGTTGTGGGATTTGATTTTGAGCTGATAGGTACTCACTTATCTGTGCTGTATTTTTTTTTTTTTGAAGAGAGATTAGGCTTGCTTGTACAGTTGTTTCAAAACGTGTTGCTAAGCATTCTTCTATTGAGTGATAGTGGATAGTGATAGTGGATAGTGAATGTGGAGCCCCAATTCTGCCCAGGCAGCCCAATCTCTTGACCTTGGCAGAAGGAGATGCAGATGATGGTCCTTGATGCTAAAAGTATTAGTTGATACCCTCAACCATCCCAGGCATCAAAGTCCAGTGTTGTCATAGGTTTCACTTGGAGTCCAGGTCTGGCCTCATCCACATCATAAAACTGTTGTAAGGGATGTGTCAAGATGCAAGGAACCAGAAGCAGACACTGAGATAATCAAAGTTACCAGTTCATTGTTGCACACCTATTTGCAAGAATCTTGCCAGGCTGACTGCTTTCTTTTAGGAATATATTCTCTTAGAAACAGTCAGATAGGTCTTCAGGGATGCCAGGGCAGGTAAGGTTTGCACCACTTTCTGCTGTGCAAGGTTTCTAAGCTTGGCATCCCTCACTCTTGTCCTTCCACATGTCTTTCCACTCTTGCTGGAGATTCCACCACATGAAAACATCTACTGTAGCCTACGTAAATCGGGATAATTTCCTTTGGGATGTCATGTCATGTGTCTCTCTGTATGTAATGTAACAACAGGAAAGGAGAAGTCACTTCTATGCTGGGCTCTCCACCCAGTGGCAGATTCTGGGCAATGGGTGAGGAAGTGTCCTGGAAGGTGCACTTTCTGGAGAACACCTATTTTTCCTGGGAATGTTCCAATTGTTGCTTCCCTCTGCCTCTGTACTAAAGTGACCATTATCTTTCACTCAGCCCACAGAGATTTAGAAGGCCCTGAATTATCATGTGGTTCTCTTTTTTTAGGTTGGGTGGTCTAATATAAGATGCCTGGGAGCCTACCACCAGTAAATGTCAGGCAAGCTAGGAGAGGCCAGATTAAGTGATGTAGGACTGCTGCCACATGTGGTTGGCTGGCAGGCCTCAAATAGAAGTCTCCAGACTTGCGCATAGCAAATCTTGAAAAAATGAGTTCTGGCAGGGATTCAGCTTTTGGGCTCACAAGCCTGTTTTGTAAACTCACAGCTGAATTGCTGCCAGAATGTTCTCCTATTCTCCCCATACAAGCGATAGCCAGTCTTTTCCAGGCAGAGCAAGTGTGAACCACCTCAAATTTCCTTGTGACTGTCTCTCCATATTTTCCAAACACAGGCATGATGGCATATTGCAGTGGATTCTGCTTTTAACTCAACAAATACTAATGATCCCAGACAAGCTACCCAGAGCTTCCTGAAATATTACTGTCTATATATGTAATCTCATAGAATTTGATGATTACACATCCAATCTCACCCATTATGATTCATATTGCAAATTCCGCCTCCTGCAACGATTCTGCAAAATCCTCAGCAAAAATGAAAATGACCAAATAAGGGGAGTTGTGAATATTTCAAGATGCATCAAGAAACAAGCTGTAAGATGCATGAATGCTCAGTGAACATTAGAAAATCTATCACTAAATAGAATCAGAAGTGACATATTTAAACGGAATTGAAATTCATTTCAAGCATGGGTTTTTTAAAAAAAAATTATGCAAGATTAAATAGGTTTGCTTAAAAAGAAATGTCTTGATAAAAGCACTAGACAGCAGTCTAAAGTCTTCTAAAAATAGGATGACTATTTTCAATAACCTACATGATTTTAGTATTTGTTTTTAAATTTGGAAAAAAAAATAAACCTGTATCTAGGTATATTCTTCTATGGTACTATCACATCTCCTTCCAAAATGTGTCTAAAAACTTCCATTTGTGAAAGATGAAAGCAAGTTATGCAGTAGCAAAGCACTATTACTAAATCTAATATGCAAATACTTATATTTGGTAAGCAGCTTCAGTTGCGGCAATTGGCAGCAGCAATCTGTGATACAAGGATATTAGTTGTGTCATTTCCATGATGAATTCTTCCTAGCATCCCTTGGTCTATGCTCCGCTTCTGTGATTAGCCATCTGCCTGTTGTTTGGGTTTCATGGGGAGTTGTTATCTCATCAAGTATGATAATTACAGCCAGCTCCACCCTTTGATCAACCCATCTCTTACTATTAATGTTTTTTTGTGTACTGATTCAAAGATCTTTTTAAATTACATCAGGCTTTCAACCATATCTTGATGGAGGATTGATTTATTGATTTGCTCTTGATTTCTTGCAGTTTTTCTTTTTATAAATTTGATTTATTTTATTGTTGCATTTATAATTTTAACTTCTTGCATCACTCTCTCCCAGCCTTTTGAATTGGACCCCATAGAAAGTGGAAGATAAACAAATTACAAACAGACACCCAAGAAAATCCCGAGAGATATTTTACTTGTACAATACCCAAAGTCTCTCCCTGAGAGAGATGGGAAGTTTCTAAATTTGTTATATAAAAAAATAAATTGCCAACTTGTGTAAGATTTCATTGATTTAGTGTGAAATCTCATTAGACTTCTTGAACCTCTTATTAAGGATAAAATTCTTTCAAAAGTTAGGCACAAAAATGGCAACACAAAACAAAGGAGCAATGAAATTTTTTTGAAAAAAAAAACAATTAACTTGAGTACTTTATCCTACTAGCTATCTGTGAGGTATGAGCTTGGTCAAAATCTGCAGCCTAAAAAAATGGTTCATGGATTTCTGAATATTGCTATATACAAAGATGATAGACAGACAGGCAATGTACCATCAGGTTGGTGTTGATGCTTAGTGAACACATGGATAGATTCAGTCCAGTTCCTGGGCTGATTGTTCAGGTTTTCTCACCAAGATATGCAAACACAAATAAAAATATTGATCAAACTGTACTGATTTATCAATAGCAAAAGAATCTGGCTGCAAATAAGTTCATGTTTCATTTCTGACAACTATTGTAAACATTTCTCTGCCTGATTTGATAATGTGAGGGTTCTTTCAGCTCCCTTCACATCTCTCTCAGACACAGTTGAAACATCTCTTATCCTAAAAACTTTTCTGCAAGCGCCTGAGCCTTTTTTCAGAAGTTCTTAATATTATGCCCTAGTTTGAATTTCATATCTGCTGATATGGAAGCATACTCTCCAAATTGGTCAAGAAGAAATCAGTATCTTCTCAGCCTTGTAATTGGAAAACTTGTGTGTTTCTATGGAAGATGTTGGGGTGGACAATTGTCTCAAATTTTATGTTTGTATCTTGGCCATCTCAGCTTGTGGGCAGATTGTATTCTCTTCTCCAGCTATGAACTCTCAATCTTTCATTCCAACTGGTTTCTCATTCTCATCATTCCATCTTTATGTTCCATCAGATTTTCTTGTTCTTGTCCTGCTTGGAACATTTCTCTCTTTGATTCCAAAATACTTAATTCAGTTTGGAGCTCAAAATGTTCTTTATCATGGGGAACTGAACCTGCGTCTCCATCCAGTTACTGACTGGCATCCTGACTGGCTGATTCTACCTGTTCTCTTTCTCCCATTCCCATTTAATCTCTCAGTCATCCTCTACAGAAGAGATGTCAAACTCAAAATCCACGGGCCAGATCTAGCCCACGGGTTGTTTAGATCTGCCCCATGGGGCTGACCTAAAAACAATGAAGGACTGGTTCACAGTGCTTCTTCCAGCAAAAATGGAGCTCGCTAGGGCCCACCATCTTTTCTGACAGAGAGTTGCAGGAAGCCGTCCTGGCCAAAAACAGAGCTTGTGAGCCCGTTTTTGCTGACAGAGCACTCTGGTCACCACAGGCACCCCCAAAATGAGTGATGTCAAGTTGGCCACACCCACCCCAGTCCCTGAGGTGAAATACAACCCTGATGCGGCCCTCAATGAAATCAAGTTTGACACCTCTGCTCGACAGCTTTGGTGCTCTGAGTCATTTTTCTTCTCTCAGGAGCAGTTGTTATACAGGTGGTCCTCAACTTAGAACAGTTCACTTTGTGACTATTCAAAATTACAGTGGCACTGAAAAAGTGCCTTAGGACCATTTTTCAGATTTATGACCATTGTGGCATCCTTATGGTCACATGATTTACGTTCAGATGCTTGACAACTGACTCACATTTATGACAGTTGCAGTGTCCTGGGACTATATGTGATCCCCTTTTGCAATCTTCTGACAACCATGTTACTAATTTAACATCTGCAATGATTCATTCAATAAATATGGCAAGAAAAAGTCATCAAATGGGGCAAAACTCACTTGACAAATTGCTCACTTAGCAACAGAAATGTTGAGCTCAATTGTGGTTGTAAGTTGAGGATTACCTGTATGAAGTTCTTCCCTGACTAAACTATCATTCCTGAGAGCTAATAATCAAAATTAAGACAATAAACAATAGCCTAATTGCCCTTGTTTCCTTTGGGTTTTTTTTGAAGATCAAAAAGCAAAATGAAAAAATATATATAAATGTGTTGTTTATGACATTGGAAGATTCCACCTTGTTGCCCCCATGTTAGGATCTTACCCCATTGTCCAACCAGAATAGCCTGGATTGATGTGCAAGTTATTTCAGTCTGCATGGATTTGTGCCTTCTCTTTTCCTCCCCTCAGCCAGTGATTTAGCAGCAAGGACAACAGAAGGAAACTTCCTCCCTCTTTTTTTTAATTGAAAAACACAAGGGCAGATAGTCAATCTGTAGATCTCTTAGCATCAAAATATTTGTTTTTAGTTGTATTTAATTTTTTTTTTAGAAACACAAAGCAATAAAGGAAACACAGAAGCATGTTAGACTGCATCTGTGCAGAGAAAATAGGATTAGGATTCAGTGAATAAATGTAAAAAAAAAGTGAGTTGATCCTTCAAAAATGGAAATTGAGCCACAAGGAGAATAGCTTTGTAAGTAATGGGAAAAAGCCTTTGACCACATTTAAAATAAAGAAAGCAAGCTAATGCACTATATCCAGTTGCTTACTACATCTAGAAGTCTTGGTACATTGGATTTTCTTTCTGATATCTGGAAGTGGATTCAAGTGGACTCAAGTCAGCTGTTCCTTTTCTAGGTAGAGTCTATGAACAAAAGCCCAAGGTAACTCTCCCTTGGCCGTTTAGCATAAAGGAGATTTTTGTTAGCTTATGAATCTGGGTTTCCATTTGAGGATAGAAAAGATCTGGCTATAAGACAATGTTGTGTTGTATTCTAATTTTATGGGGATTTCTAAAAGCTCATCAGCTTTTCAGGGGTTATTCTGAAATTACAAGTTAATTGAAAGTTTTAATAGAGAATGAGAATGATGGTGAATACAATAAAAGCTTCCTACTTGAGAGAATTGCAGATAGCTTGCATATTTTTGTAAACAGTTCTAAAGAACTAAAACACAATCTAAAGGATAAATGGGTTGAAATGACAGTAGAAAAAATGAAGGGGCAAAGTTGGCATCCAAACACAATCAGGTTATGTGAACAGTCTTTGCCACAGACACATGTTGGCACTGATCACAAAAGCCTGTGTATCTTAACTGCCTCAGGCTTTTACTGTTAAGCTACCATCCAAAAGGGCACAGCAAATCAAACTTTTACAGGTTCCTAAATCGAAACCAAAACATCCAAAAAGAAAAACATTGGACATATGTAAAAGAATGGAAGTCTGCACTGTTTCAGGGAAGCAAAAGGCAAAAAAACCAAGGATCTGATAATTATGAATAAAAAGAGGCTTAAAATAACCGAATAAAAATGGAAGGGCATAGGCTGAGAATCAGACCTAAATACGAAACCAAGACCCCAGAGCAGTATCGTTTTGGCCTGACACAGAGTCACTGGGATATTAGATAAGTTTATATAAATGAAGAGAGATCAGAATCAAGGCAAACATACAATGGTAGCCCTGCTCACAAGAAAGTATACTATAAACCAAACACCTCTCCCCAAACCAGGCCTCCAAAATTTTATTTTCGAAAATTTAGGCAGTGAAAAATGGAAGCATTTTTTCTGCTCTTCAAAATACATTGTGTACTGAAGCCAGTCTGCTTATGGCTTTGCATTTTTAAGTAATTATTCTACACTAGATCTAAACTGTATAGCAGCCTTTGATAGAGAGAGCCCTCCAATCAAGAAGTTATTATTGAGTAGATGTAACTCAGTTGTACAAAACATGCTATTCGTAGAACAGAGACAGCATATGAAAAAAGAAGGATAAATTATTATGAAGCATAGCTGGGTTACCTTTGGAGTTCCTCAAAGCCTTCACTCAAGTAAAATTTGATACCCTTTTATTTGTTGCTTTTATTTATGTAAGCTGCCCTGAGTTATATGTAGATTGGATGGATTTAATAAATAAGTAATTTTTATCTTCTACACCCCAGTGTTCCTGCTTGATATATCTCTAGAAACCAAACAACTAAGCTATACAATAGAATTGGGGCATTGTTAAACTCACTCCAGTGATTTACTATCCACATATTCCATAAATGGGAGGGGGGAAAGTCCTTCATAAAAGTTCAGTGATTAGAACCACGCTGACAATATAACCTTAATTTTCTTCAGATTAGCTTTGCAAAGACCAAGAAAATTCCTCATTCCATTTGGCTCCTAATCGTAATCCAATCATCTCATCATAAAAAATAACATAGAATATTGACTTATTTAATCAGTAAGATAGAACTTCCTCCATCTATCCCTAAAGTGAAAATATCAGTGAAGATCAGAAATGCTGAAACGAAAGTTTAGACAGGTTGTAGATGGATTTTAAATTACAGTTGTTGGTTAACTCCTAATAGATTGCCTTCCCTTTCTCAGGTTTATGGATGGAGAGAACACTGGGCAACCAGCTTGTAGCAATAACATTATAGTGCTAGTGAGCTTTAAAAATTCATGACTCTTTTATACCCTGTTGGGAAAAAAAGGTCCCTTCTGCTTCAGTTTAATGTATTATGAAGAACTTCACATGTCTTATCTTGTTTTCACAAATATACTTTTGGAATATTAGACAACAAAATAGCTCATAAAAGTGATTCTTTGTATATTTTCAATAGAAACCAGGAAGGGAAGGCTAAAGCCCATGTCACACTGCACCAATGGATGGAAAGAGGATGTAAAATAGAGAGAAACACTTGCTGTCCGTTGGTTAACGTGATGCATCTGTTCTGTACTCACTGCATCCGTTTTTCTTCCTCTCTATCCGTCCAGCATCTGTCGACTGAGATTCCATCCGCTCAAAAAGTTTTGAGCTGCTCAAAACTTTCTGAGCAGAAAATGTATCCAATGCATCTGTTCTGCATCCGCTACGCATACGGGGAACATCCGTTCTGCATCCGTCGGCATCCGTTACACATCCGCTACATCCGCTAGGCATCCACAGCGCATCCGCGCAACTCAAATCTGCTCCATCAGAAAGTGGACACAGGGAGGAAGCGGAACGGACGTGGAACGGATGCACAGCGTTAGTAGCATGGACAGAGAAAGGATGAAAGCGGATGCAGCTCGCAAAGAAAGCATTTAAAACAGAAAAAACATTTGCAGAGGGGACCTATCTCGGATATTAAGGATGTCTAGAGGATACCTAGAGGATGCAAAAGGACACATATGGGAAAACCTATATTGCCTATAAAAAGGGGGAGCAACTCACCTGGATCTCACTTTCAGACCAGCAGCCCTGCTGTGCAGACCTCTGCAGCCTTTATCTGGTTCTTGCTCTTCCACAGTATCCAGTCATGTCCACCATGGATCGTAACAGAGTCCTTTTGGTAGCCACTATCGTTCTGCAACAGTGCGAAGCCATCTACAGGCTCTTTCAACTGTTCTATGGGAAGAAAAGGAGGCGGCCAAGAAGTGTCTGGGTCCGAAGATGGATCAGGAGAAGAGCAGAGTACGGACTGTACAACAAGCTGATGGTGGAGCTCAGGAACGAAGACCCTCGTGCATTCCAGAACTTCATGAGGATGCCTCCAGCCATGTTTGACGAAGTTGTGGAGCGGCTGACACCCAGGTTGACCAAGCAGAGGACCAACTTCCAGCCCAGTCTGGACCCTGGGCTCAAGGTGGCACACACTCTGCACCACCTGGCCTCAGGGACCACCCACAGGAGCATGCAGTACGGCTGGTGGGTGCCACACAACACCATCAGCATTGTGGTCAGAGAAGTGCAGGCCATCATCGAAGAATACCTGGAGGAGCTCCTCCAGTGCCCCTCCACTAAAGAAGGATGGAAGAAAGTTGCAGAGCAGTGGTATCAGAAGTGGAACTTTCCTCACACCGTTGGAGCCATAGATGTCAAGCACGTGGCCTGCAAAGCTCCAGCCAAGTCGGGGTCCACTTATTTCAAGTATAAGGGCTTCTTCAGCATCATCCTCTTTGCCATGGTTGATGCTGACTACAAGTTCATGTATATCGATGCTTCAGGCAACGGCTCATCTTCAGATGCCCAGGTATACAACGCCAGTCACCTCAAGGAGGGGCTGGAACGCAACCACATCATGGGCTTCCCAGATCCAGACCCCCTGCCCAACGACAAGCAAGATGTGTCCTACTTCATCGTGGGGGATGACGCCTTCTCCCTCAGAAACTACCTCATGAAGCCCTACACCTCCAGATGCCTCACCCATGAAGAGAGGATCTTCAACTACAGGCTGTCCAGGGCAAGGCGGGTGGTGGAGAACGCCTTTGGCATCCTGGCCAACAGGTTCCAGGTACTTCTCACCACCATGCAGCATCTCCCAGAGACCGTGAGGAACATTGTGGAAGCTTGCTGCATCCTGCACAATCTCATGCGCACCCACTACCCAGTGTTGCAGAACAGGCTCATGGACCTCCAACAAGGCAATGGGGACAAGGAGCCTGGTGAATGGAGGCAAGGGCGAAACCTGATAGACACTCAGGATTTGCAAGGCCCCAACAGAGCCTCACGTGAAGGGAAGAAGTAGCGCAACCTCCTGAAACACTGGTGCAACTTCCCAGCTGGAGCAGTGGAGTGGCAAGACAGGATGGTAGATGCTTAATGGATGCTTCCTTCAGCCTGTCTCATCACACAAATGAGATTGGACCATGTATGTTGGGTGAGCCTACAATGAACAGGGCATTTAATAAAGAGTTGTGTTTATGTTGACATGTGTTGATGATTGATTACATTATTATTGATAAAAAAAGGCCATAGGTGTGGCACCTGGGAGGGTGGACCATACAGTCCCACTATGCTTGCACTGGAGGTTTATCTATCCCACAGCTATTACCCATCCCAAAGGTATCCCTGCCCATTCCACAGCTATCCTAACCCATCCCAAAGGTATCCCTGCCCATCCCACTGCTATCCTTACCCATCCCACAAGCATGCAAAGGCTTAAACCATTTCTAAAAGTTTCCAGCAAGACTTTATTTACAAAATAGATGAAGCAAGTGTGTGAAGCAAAGATAATCTTTATTAATAACAAGCTGTAAGAGAAAAATGACCCAAGTCAAGTGTCCAAATAAAGTCTACAGGTAGCCACCCGGTCTCTAGCACTCTTCTCTGTCACTCAGAGGTGTGCCCAGTCTCAGGGGTGAAGGGTCCAGGTGCTGTGGAGGTGGGTGCTGCTGGAGTGCTGGTCTGAAGCACCACTGGGGTGCCTGGCCTCGAGAGGACAACAGGGGATGGTGTGTTGAAGAAGCTCTCAGACAGCTGGCTCAGCCCCGTGATGTTGAGAGCTCCTTCCTCCATGCCATGGGGTGTCAGCCCCAGTCCCGATGACAGATGTACTGAGGCTGGGCTTGGCTGTGGGTTGGAGGAAGGAGCAGTGTAGTGGGGCTGTTTGGTCTGCAGCTGGGTGAGGACTGGCGTGGGTGGCATTGGTGGCATGGGTGGCATCAGTGGAACCGGTGGCAAAAGTGGCGTCCGATGAACCTGTGCCTGGACTGGGAAGGGCTGCTGCCTGTGCTGTGGACCTCCTGGTAGCCATAGCCCTGGTAGGTGAGGGCCTGTGGAAAGCCTTGGAATGGGAGAGACATCACCTGGGGTGGAGGAGCAGACCTGGACTGGGTGGGAGCAGGTTCATCTGGATCTGGAGGGTTGTGAAGCAGATCAGTAATCCTGTCCTTCACCACCTGGTACTGGGGTTCCGCCATGTCCATGAGGGTCCGGTTCACATAGGTGAGGAAGGGCTTGCGGTTGGAGGATGAGGAGTCGGTGTGTACAGCTGAGAGAGGATATCTATGCTGCTCCTGATGGTGTCTTTTATCTCCATCAGGACAGTGTGGCTCTGCCCCTCCTGCTGCCTGGCTCTCTGCATTTCTGTGGAGGTGGAGCTGGGGTTGGATAAAGCAGCAGAGTAAGCACCAGCAGCGCCAGCAGCACCAGCAGCACCAGCAGCACCAGCAGGACCAGGATCATCATCAGCAGAGTAAGCACCAGCAGCGACAGCAGGACCAGGAGCACGAGCAGGACCAGCAGGACCAGGAGCACTAGCAGGACCAGCAGGACGAGAAGCAGCTTCAGCAGAGTAAGCACCAGCAGAAGCACCATCGCCAGAAGCAGCATCATCAGAGTAAGCACCAGCAGAAGCACCATCGCCAGAAGCAGCATCAGCAGAGTAAGCACCAGCAGACGCACCACTGCCAGAAGCAGCTTCAGCAGAGTAAGCACCAGCAGAAGCACCACCGCCAGAAGCAGCATCATGAGCTCCTCCAGAAACAGAAGCAGCAGAAGCCCCAGCCCCAGAAGAGCGAGCCTGTGCTGCAGAAGCCCCAGCAGAAGCAGGTTGAGGGCCAGGGGGTGAGAGGGTGGCCCTGTCCCTCTTGCCAGGACTGGCAGCAGATGGCTGAGGCTTTCTCTTCTTCCCCATGGTTGTGGGGTTGCTTGCTGGCAGGCAGGCTGGCAGGCAAGCAGGCAGCAAGGCTGGCAGGCAGGCTGGCTGGCTGGCAGGCAGGCAGGCAGGCAGGCAGGCAGGCAGGCAGGCAGGCAGCAAGGCTGGCAGGCAGGCTGGCAGGCAGGCAGGCAGGCAACAAGGCTGGCAGGCAGGCAGGCAGTAAGGCTGGCAGGCAGGCTGGCAGGCAAGCAGGCAGCAAGGCTGGCAGGCAGGCAGGCAGGCTGGCAGGCGGGCTGGCAGGCAGGCTGGCAGGCAGGCAGGCAGGCAGGCAGTCGATGTGCCTGGAAGCAGGTCTTTCCTCTGAATGTTGACCTGCTTGGGAGCTGCTTCCCTTTATATCCGCGGGACTGATGCAGTGCATCTTCCCCGCATGCACAGTGAATGCTAGGCATCCGCTCGGCATCTGCTAGGCATCCGCTCGGCATCTGCTAGGCATCCACTCGGCATCTGCTAGGCATCCGCTAGGCTTCCGCTGTGCATCCGCTTCATCCGCTCGGCTTCTGCTGTGCATCCGCTTCTTCCGCTCGGTGTCCGCTCTGCATCCGCTCTGCTGCAGTCCCCCAGAAGCCTTGCAGATGTGCCATCCACTCCCATCCACTTCCATCCGCTAGGCTTCCATGGAGCATCCACTTTCCATCCGCCCTGCGTCCTCCCCCCATCCGTTCCTTTCCTTGTTGTCTGCTCTGGTTATGCAAATTTTTGCCCCTTTTGAGAGCGGACAACAACGGATGGAAAAATTTTCTCGTCCGCTGTGTCCTTTTTATAAACGTTTTGCATCCGCCGGCCAGTGTGACAGGGCCTTAAGATCCATACTGCAGTCTCTAAGAGTATATGCAGAAATTATGCCAACTGCTGCAATTACTCTGCACTGATGAGACAGATACATACTAAAAAGGCTGAGAATTTTTCTTCTTCTAATTCATCAGGAACCAAATCTCCTTTTGCCTCTAGAATCCTTTTGCACTTTATAAAAGAATATACCCCTCTTCCTCACCTGATTTTTTTTTCCAGATGCTTTCAATGAGAATTTCCAGTATTCCAGGGATTATAATCCAACATTACTAATGAGGATTTCTGGCTGGTTGGAGAGTTTGGAAATGTAAGTCATTATTATAAGACACACCAGTTTGTAGCTGAATATAAAGGCCGTGTCACACTGCCCAACGGATGCAAAAAGGACACAACGGAAGAGAAAAATGTTACATCCGTTGTATCCATGCTCAAAAGGGGTGAACATTTGCATAATTGGAGCAGACAACACAGACGCGGGGAGGACGCAGGGCGGATGCAAAGCGGATGCGGAAAGGAAGCCCAGTGGATGGAAGCGGATGGCGCGTCCGCCAGGCTTCCGGGGGGCCTCAGCGAAGCGGACACAGAACGGAAAAAGAGGATGCAGAACGGATGCACAGCGGATGAAGCGGATGCACAGCGGAAGCCTAACGGATGCCTGGCGTTAATTGCACATGCGGGGGGGATGCATTGCGCAAGCCCCCCGGATATAAAGAGAAGCAGCTCGCACGTGGCCAGCATTCCGAGGAAAGCCCTGCTGTTGGATACCTTGAATTCTTGCCTGCATGTCTGCCTGCAAGCCTTGCTGTCAGCCTGCCTCCCAGCCTGCCTCCCAGCCTGCGTCCCAGCCTCCTGGGCAGCCTCCCCGCCAGCCTTGCTTCCCGCCTGCCTTCCAGCCTCCCTGCCAGCCTTGCTGCCAGCCTGCCTTCCAGCCTCCCTGCCAGCCAGTTTGTCTGCCAGCCTTGGTGCCTGCCTTCCTGCCAGCCTTCCTGCCAGGCTACCTAACAGGCTTCCTGCCAGCCTTGGTGCCAGCCAGCCTTCCTGCCAGCCTCCCTGCCAGCCAGCAACCCCACAACCATGGGGAAGAAGCGAAAGTCTCAGCATCCTGCCGTCATCCCTGGCAAGAGGGACAGGGCCACCCTCCCACCCCATGTCCCTGACTCATCTTCTGCTGGGGCTTCTGCTGCTTGGGCTCACTCTTCTGTTGCTGGAGCTTCTGCTGTAGCTGCTCCTGGCAGTGGTGCTTCTGCTGCGTACTCTGCTGAAGCTGCTCCTGGTCCTGCTGGTCCTGCTGGTCCTGCTCGTTCTGCTCGTGCTCCTGGTCTTGCTGACCTTGCTGCTGGTGCTTACTCTGCTGCTGCTCATCCTGGTCTTGCAGCTGCTACTGCTGCTTATGATCCTGCTGGTGATTATGCTGCTGCTGCTGCTGATGATGCTGATTATGATCCTGCTGGTGATGCTGCTGCTGCTGCTGCTGCTGCTGCTGTTGGTGTGGAGGAGCATCCCCTACAACCTGGAAGCCCCTCTGATGAGGGCCCATCTGGTCCTGCCAAAGGGAGGAAGAGGCGTATGCAACAATGGGCGAGGAGGCAGTATTACATCGAGGAAGCGCACGAGGATGAGGTGCTGGAGTGGCTGAGAGAGAACGACTATCTGTGGCGGAAGGGACACCGTCTCTACAGAGACACCAAGCGGAAGCAGGCTGCTTGGAGAGAGAGGGCGGAGAGTCTGGGCTACACTTCGGAGGTGCTCCTCGGCTGGTGGAAGCACATGCACACCTGGTACGGGAAGCTGCACCTGAAGAAATCTGGCCAGGCCACGGTTAAGCTGACAGACAGAGAGAACTATGTCATGGCCAAGTGCAGCTTCCTGGAGGGTGAGGTCCGCCACCGAGGAGCACCAGCAGCCCTTACAGATGCAGGCACAGAGTCATCGGGCGACACCGCTGCCACCAGTTCCAATGATGCCACCGATGCCAACCTCGACAGTCCTCACCCTGCTGCAGAGCAGGCAGTGCCACGACACTGCTCCTTCCTCCATCCCACAGCTAAGCCCGGCCTCAATACATCCGTCCTCAGTACTGGGGCTGACACCCCATGGCATGGAGGAAGGACCTCTCAGCATCACGGGGCTGAGCCAGCTGTCCGACACCTTCCTCAACACACCGTCCCCTGTTGTCCTCTCGGGGCTAGGCACTCCAATAACACCTCAGACCAGCACTGCAGCAGCACCCACCTCCACAGCACCTGCTCCCTAACATCTTAGCCTGGGCACAAACCTCCGAGTGACCAAGAGGGGTGCCAGAGACTGGCTGCCTGGATATTGTGGACTTTATTTGGACACTTGACTTGGGTCATGTTTATTTTACAGCTTGTTATTAATAAAGTTTATCTTTGTTTCACACATTTGCTTCATTAATTTTTTTCTTTAAAGTCTGGGTGGAAACTTTTAGAAATGGTTTAGCCTTTGCATGCTTGTGGGATGGGTTAAAATAGCAGTGGGATGGGCAGGGATACCTGTGGGATGGGTTAAGATAGCTGTGGGATGGGAAGGGATACCTGTGGGATGGGTTAAGATAGCTGTGGGATGGGAAGGGATACCTGTGGGATGGGCAGGGATACCTATGGGATGGGTAATAGCTGTGGGATAGATAAGCCTCCAGTGCAAGCATAGTGGGACTGTATGGTCCACCCTCCCAGGTGCCACCCCTATGGCCCTTCATTATCAATTACAATGTAAGCATTGATCCACACATGTCAACATAAACACAACTCTTTATTAAACGCCCTGTTCATTGTAGGCCAACCAAACATACATGGCCCAATCTCATCCGTGTGATGAGACAGGCTGAAGGAAACATCCATTAAGCATCTGCCATCCTGTCTTGCCACTCTACTGCTCCAGCTGGGGAGTTGCACCAGTGTTTCAGGAGGTTGTGCTACTTCTTCACCTCACGTGAGGCTCTGTTGGGCCCTTGCACATCCTCAGTGACGATCAGGTTTCGCCCTTGCCTCCATTCCCCAGGCTCCATGTCCCCCTTGCCTTGTTCACGGTCCACAAGCCTGTTCTGCAAGACTGGGTAGCGGGTGTGCATGAGATTGTGCAGGATGCAGCAAGCTTCCACAATCCTCCTCATGGTCTCTGGGCGATGCTGCATGGTGGTGAGAAGTACCTGGAACCTGTTGGCCAGGATGCCAAAGGCGTTCTCCACCACCCGCCTTGCCCTGGACAGCCTGTAGTTGAAGATCCTCTCTTCACGGGTGAGGCATCTGGAGGTGTACGACTTCATGAGGTAGGTTGTGAGGGAGAAGGCGTCATCCCCCACGATGAAGTAGGGCACATCTTGCGTGTCGTTGGGCAGCGGGTCTGGATCTGGGAAGCCCACCATGAGGTTGCTTTCCAGCCCCTCCTTGAGGTGACTGTCGTTGTATGCCTGGGCATCTGAAGATGAGCCGTTGCCTGAAACATCGATGTACATGAACTTGTAGTCAGCATCGACCATGGCGAAGAGGATGATGCTGAAGAAGCCCTTGTAGTTGTGATAAGTGGACCCTAAGTTGGCTGGAGCTTTGCAGGCCACGTGCTTGCCATCGATGGCTCCAACGGTGTGTGGGAAGTTCCACTTCTGATACCACTGCTCTGCAACTTTCTTCCATCCTTCTTCAGTGGAGGGGCACTGGAGGAGCTCCTCCTTGTATTCTTCGATGATGGCCTGCACCACTTCTCTGACAACAAAGCTGATGGTGCTGGGTGGCACCCTCCAGCCGTACTGCATGCTCCTGTAGGTGGTCCCTGAGGCCAGGTGGCACAGAGTGAGTGCCACCTTGTGCCCAGGTTCCCGGCTGGGTGGGAAGTTGGTGTTAGTCTTGGTCAACCTGGGTGTCAGCCTCTGCACAACTTTGTCAAACATGGCTGGAGGCATCCTTATGAAGTTCTGGAATGCACGAGGGTCTTCGCTCCTGAGCTTCACCATCAGCTTGTCGTAAAATACGTACTGCGCTTTTCTGGCGAACCATCTTCGGAGCCAGACTTTTTTTGGGTGCCTCCTTTTCTTCCCCTAGTACTGTTCACAGAGACTGTAGATGGTTTCACAGTGTTGCAGAAGGATGTTGGCTGCCGAAAGGATTTTGTCTCAATCCACGGTGGACATGACTGGATGCTGTGGAAGAGCAAGAGTCAGATGAAGGCTGCAGAGGTCTGCACCACTGGGCTGCTGGTCTGAAAGTGCGATGCAGATGAGTTGCTCCCCCTTTTTATAGGCAGTATAGGTTTTCCGCTAGGCATCCTCTTGGCATCCTCTAGGCATCCTGTAGACATCCTTAATATCCGAGATAGGTCCCCTCTGCGAACGTTTTTTCCATTTTAAACACTTTGTTTCCATTCTGCATCCGTTCTGCATCTGTTCTGCATCCGTTCTGCATCCGTTCCGCTTCCTCCCTGCGTCCGGGCAGATGCGAGCTGTGTGGATTCGCTGCGGATGCCTAGCGGATATAGCGGATGCATAGCGGATGAGTAGCGGATGCAGAATGGGCGAACTGGATACATTTTCCGCGCAAAAGTTTTAAGCAGCCTAAAACTTTTGGAGCGGATGAAACGTCCAGAAACGGATGCTGGACAGATAGAGAGGAAGCAAAACGGAGGCAGTGAGTACATCGCGTTTTCGAACAGATGGCAAACTTTTTTGTCCGTTTTACTTCTTCATTTCATCCGTTGGTGCAATGTGACAGGGGCTTTAGCTCAAGACCACACATTAAATTGGATACATTTGATAATGTGCCATCAAGTCAGCATTGACTCTTAACAACCACATAGATAGATTTGTTTGTGTACCTTGCTGTTCCCTACCTTCCTTGTGTTCCATCTGTACATTTTTCAAGACAGTTGACAATTTACATAATATATTCAAAATATTTTGAGCTTGGTCATTTGTGCCTCATGTGAGAACTCCGGATAGCATTGTTCTATGGTCCTTCAGTTTGTTTTCTTGGTATTCTTTGGAATCTTCTCCAACTTCTGAGCTCAGTGGTGTAAATACTGCTTTTTCAAAGTCTAACTTTCACTTTTGTACAGTATCAGCATTGGAATGCACAAGCATTCTTGATGGACTTCCATGATCTGACAGCAATCATAGTCAATCTGTGGACCACCAATATTGCCTTCTTGGTCGACCATGCTGGCTGCTGGGAACTCTAATTCAGCAACATCTGGAAGTTGCCTATCCTTGCTTTTCAATTTTCAATGAGTAGAGATGCTGTATATTTAAAAACTTTAAGTCACACTTAAATAGTACCTTCTTATAATATGGGATTCCGAGAACTGTATATTTCTACTGGGTTTTGTTGCTGAATAAGAACTGAATAAGAACCTAACAAAATAGATACCTTTGTCTTTCATGCCAACCTTCAAAATCTGAATTAAGTGATCAAACCTGATTATGAGTTATGGCTTTCGGCAGTCGGAAGTTTCTACAACAAATACTTACTTAGAATGACCAGTCAACATTCAAGTGAAATAAAATTATATTTACAATATCAGCCACTGAAGAGAAGAAATGTTTAATGACATATTGCTTGCATTAAATTGTCAGCTTTAATAATTCTTTTTAATATTTCCTTTTATCCTGAAGCTTGCACTTTATAATCTTCTTATGAGACAGACAGGAGAGCACTTGGCACCTAAATATCACGGAAAGTAAGTTTCTTTGCTTTGGATGAGCAGAATAGACTTTTTTTCATCTTTTAAAAAAGAACTTCAGTTCTTGATGAAGCCACCTTGTTTTTTGTTTTTTAAAATGGTGTCTTTTTTTTTCTCTGATCACCATAAAAAAGTTGATATAGATATTGCTAGATACAGGTAGCACTATTTCATGACTGAATTTTAATTTTAATAGCCATATTTGCATTGCTCCTTTGGCAATTATATGCCTACGAAAGGATGTCTATCAAAATGTTAATAAGAATGGTGTTTAATCCATCAGATTTATTGAAACCCAATACTTTTACAAGTTCTGTCATAAATCTAGGTCAAATACCAAGAACACGGCCTTATTTCCCATAAACCAGTCAGTTTATTACAAGCAAAAGTGGCAGACTGGAGAAGGATTCCATCTCATCTGATTTCCATGCATAAATAGAATGGCAAAATGGTATTGTTCAAGGTCTGGTTTTATATGCGTCTGCTAAATGTTCAGACTATTTTATTAAAACCTGTAAATCAAATCAAAGATAGGAAAACTGAGTATGGCATATGAGAAATTTAATGTCAATAGGAAAACCACAATACAGATGTGTTGAAATCTTCACACATTGGGTGGCTGTTAATGGAATTGATTTCTAGATGGGAGCTGGGGAATCTCCAGTTCTCCTCCTGTTTATGAACTACCAGTCTATAGTTCAAACCAGTGTGGCCAATGCTAAAGGATGTTGGCTATTGTACTCCAGCATTTATTTACGAATTAATTCTAGTACTAATACAGGTAGTCCTTGATTTACAACCATTTATTTAGGGATCGTATAAAGATAAAACAGCACTGAAAAAAGGTGGCTTATGATGATTTTTCATACTTGGAACCATTTGCAGCATCCCCATGATCATGTGATCAAAATTTGGACACTTGGCAACCATCATGTGTCTATGATGGGTGCAGCATCCTGAGGGCATCTGATCACCTTGTGTGAGCTTCTGTCAGACAAAGTCAATGGGGAAGCCAGATTCATTTTACAACCATGTTAATTTAATCTCTGCAGTGCTTCACTTAATAACTATGCAAGAAAGGTAGTAGAAGGGGAGTAATTCATTTAATCTGAATGTCCCTCCGTGTGGTATGACTCAGGGTGGTGTCTATTCCATAATTCAGTTCACAGGTTTAAAATTATCAGGCAGAATTATTCTGCTCCAGAGATATTTACAATGGCATGTGATTTCTTAAAATGTTTGTGTTAACTGAGTTTGGACAAACTGGGCAAACCCCAATCAAATAGAACATCATCCATCTCTACCCTAGTGCTTAGATACCTGTTAATAATCTCAAAGCCATCCCTACTACTCTCACAGCTGAACATATTATCTCCCCACTTCTTCTCCGATTAGGAGCAGCAAGAGCAAGAAGATGCAACAGGGAAAAGAAAAGATTCTTTCTCATATACAATACTATAATGTCTTTGGGCCCAAAGAAGGTGCCGCTGGGATAGTAGAGAGAGTACCCTATTGGTTAATTTGCCTTCCAGGAATTGTGGTTGCTGTCTGTAGTCACAATCTTGTGGGCTCTGCCCCACTATGGCAGCCATTTGTAAAACTGGCATTTCTCTCAAACTACCCTGGTTTGTAAATATGCTCACAAAATGCCCTTCAAATTCAAAATGTGCCTCTAGCTTCACAAGGTTTCTTTAACCTGCTGTAGGGCTTTTCCTCATGGGAACCAACGTTCAAAGAATCAGCTTTTCATTGTCATTTTTTTCCCCAGAATTCAGAAGAAATAAAAATGCATTCTTCTATGCTTTGGGACTGTCTTCTCCTGCCCAAGTAAGTTTGGGAGCAGAGGTGAGGCTTGGATGGTGATTCACAGCACCAAAAACATCCTGATTTTGCTTGCAAGCTTTTAAGAAAAGTGTTCCTCACCTACCCTGCCACAGGGATATTTGCAACCTTTCTAGACTTCTCTGTAATAACTGATGAGCATCTAAATATAAATACTAGGTTGACTGGATCTCAGCAAACTTTCAATAAAATTAGGGTTTCCTCTTAATAAAATAATCCACTAATGCTGATTTTTCAGTTCATTTTAATTCCCAGGTTCAAGTTTCCAGTAAGCTTTATACTTCATCATCTTACAAGTTAGCAAATGAGGAAAGGAAAGCTAATTAGATATTTTTAGAGGTCAATATATTAAGATTCGGCTTTCTGTTTAGTGCTGATAATATATATTCGGCTATTGTTAGCTATTAAGCAAACCGTGGCAATGTTCTAATTCTAATGGCTCAATTGAGTACAAACTTAAATCATGGATTTGAATCACCTTCAGTTAAACCCTAGATCTAATCATTAATGTTTCCTAAAATTAACAAAAAAGAAAAAGTGCTGTGATGTGTCAGATCACATTTGAGGATTCATATTTCAAACAATGTTATCTGCATTAGGGATCGTCTAAACTGAACTTCCATAGCAAATTAAATGATTGGGCAAAATTTAATGTAGGTTGAAATATTCCAAGAATGGCAACTATTTATTGTATAACTGCCCAGATTATAACAGGGTAATGTGTTGAGAATTCTCTTCCTGCTAGTCCTGTTTATGTGAATTATGCATCTTTTAAATGGTAAAAAAAAACCAGAAATATCTCCTTCTTAGGATGTGCCCTGCTATTCTACAGTTTTTCTCTCTCCTTCTAGCTACATTTTTAGAAGGATGCAGAGGCAGACTTATCAATAAAGATGAGGCACTCATTCTACTTTTCACGATGCCAGTTTCTAGCTAAAATTTTTGAAATAAAAAAATAGACAATATAAAGGTAAAGTGAGCCAGGGAGCCTGATAGATTGAATCATATTAACTCTTTCTTTATGACCTTTTTATGATCTTAAGGGGACATGGTGGCTCAGTGGCTAAGATGTTGAGTTTGTTAATCAGAAAGGTTGGCAGTTCAATGGTTTGAATCCCTAGCGTCGTGTAACGGAGTGAGTTGCCATTACTTGTCCCAGCTTCTGCCAACTTAGCAGTTCGAAAGCATGTAAAAATGCAAGTAAAAAAATAGGGGTCACTTTGGTAGAAAGGTAACAGCATTCCGTGTACCTTCGGCATTTAGTCATGCCAGCCACATGACCACGGAGATGTCTTTGGACAGTGCTGGCTCTTCAGCTTTGTAACGGAGATGAGCATTGCCCCCTAGAATCAGAAATAACTAGCACATATGTGCGAGGGGTACCCTTTCTTTTTATCTTAATATCTTAATTAGGGGTAGAGTTGGGACCATTGGATGGAGCTGAGTATTTACTGGCCAAATGCCTTTCTTGATGCTAATGAAGAGTTTGCAGAAGGTGTTTTTTTTCTTTGCACCCTAAGAGAGAAACATCTGCTGCTACTTAGGATTGAACTTTAACCTTTTGAGTGGGAATCGAGTGTCTTCACTACCAGGCCACCATGCTGCTTTAGGTTGAACCATATTAACAATCTTTGCAATTTTTTATGTCGAATCATCTGAAAATACTGACTAGGCAGTGAATAGAAATATCACCAATTACGATACATGGAACAAGGATATGTGGGTAATGTTCTTGCCTTATTTCTGTAACTAGTTGTGCTTCTAGGATTCATAAAACTACCACATTCTTTTTTTTTTAAGTTGTTTTATTTTTAAATTATTTAAATACATCTTTGAGAGAACAGTGTGGTTCCAGGTATTTTACATTTTAAATCAATCATATCCATAATCACAAAGCTTTCTGACATCACATCATTATTTATTACCAAATTTTCTTCTTGTGTACTCTCATAGGTTACTTTATATCAGTCTCTTTATTTTTATACAATCTCTATCTTTTTGATCTTATTTTCTTATATTCAACATGTGCACAGTTCAATCTTTTCATATCATTTCATTGATCATTCAGAATTTCATCTTAACTTGTATTATTCCCTTGTTGAATCTCCTTTCCAATATTACGTTAGCCATTTTTGCATATGTTTTTATTTCTATGTGCTCCCTTCCCTCTAACTTCTCATTTTTATACAAATATATATTTTCTTTTAAACAATAATATCAAACATATAACAATGTATCCTCATTACCTTATACAAGTGAAAAGCAAAATATCTGATTCATTAAAATATCATAATCTTTATCTTCCTTGATCATATATTCATATAGTTAATGTGTTTACAATTTAATCAATTCATACCATTTCATTGACCATTCAAGATTTTAACTTAGTTTATATTATCCCCTATTATATTTCCCCAATATTACATTGCCACTGTTGCATACTTTAGTTTCTATATGTTCTCTTCCCTCTAACATATCATTTTTACACAAATACATTTTCTTTTAGTCAATAATATTAAACTTATAACATTATATTCTCATTACCTTATGCAAATGAACAACAAAATATATAGTTCATTAAAAATATTATCATACGATATGGTTATATCTATTCTCTATCATTCTCCACTTAACATTTCCTTTCATATCCTAACTATTAATCACTTATATCTTTCATAAATGATATTTATATTTTTCAGATATAAACATATATCTGTCTTACTTGGTTGATTTATTACAAGTTCTTATTTTCATATCTATTCCATTTTAATTATTCCTTCTTATTCTTTTTCTGATTCTTATTCCAAGCTCCTCAAAATGTATTGTATACACTTATACTACTAAGATACCTCTTCATATGGAGTCTTCTTCTTTTCCATATCTAACCATCGCCTCTAAATCTCTTTTTTATGTTAATTCATAGTTTCTTTGCTTGCTTGCCATTTTCTATCATCTTTTGGGTTTTTCCCTTAATCCTTCTTCCATTTTTCTTCATTTTTCTGATGTTTTTTTCTCCCATTTCTCAAAGTTTGTCCCTACCCTTTTCTAACCATTTCATTTATCAACAGTCCAATCTCAGTATGCCCCTTATTTATTACATCTATCGTTAATATCTCAAGTTCAGTTTCTTTTTTCTTCTTTTGTGTTATTTGCTGTTCCTTTTGTTCCGTTTCACTGTCTTCTCTGTCTTCTCGCTCCTCCCCCTCCTCCTCCT
>BLBF01000007.1:33863669-33880229 GCA_015471245.1 Laticauda colubrina | reverse complement strand
CTATCCTATCCTATCCTATCCTATCCTATCCTATCCTATCCTATCCTATCCAATCTAGTGACATGGCCAAAAATTGTTAGGGAGAATTGTAACCAGACCCTAAATAACTAGATCCCATGCCATCTGGAGTTTTAAAGGGGATTACCCAGGGATGGGATTCTACTGGTTCAGACTGGTTTGGGAGAACTAGTAATACCAGTGATCATTTGGCCCCACCCACCCCTGCCCTTTTCCTGTGCTTTATTTCCTTGTTTTTTACCACAGCTGATCTGCACGGCAGAGTGGTTTGCCCGGTCTCAGCTGTTTTACTCACTGGGGCTGCAGCAAAAGATAAATATTATAGCTAAAATGGTCTTTGCTAAATTCTAAACCCTAGTTTTAGGTATTCTGCTTCTTCTGCCAGCAAAACATTTTTCGTGGCTGTACTTTTTCACATTGTTGTTTCAATTGCTTGTGTGGGACAGGTGCCATGTTTTCTACTCTGTAGGCTGCTTCCAAGAGCAGCTACTCATGCATGGATTCTCACTGCCACCACAGCCATTCTCTTGTAGAATTGGTCAAGGAGGAGAATCTTTTATCAGTTGTTGTCTCCTGGTTCCTCTTGAGCCACTGTGCCCTTCACCAAATCCTATAATCTCAGCCAGTGAACATCGGTTTAGCATTAGTGGACATGGGTTTAGCGTTGTTTTGGAAAAACTATAGGCCTGTACATAGAAACAACCTGTTCAGGGAGCGGGGATGTCAAACTCAATTTCATTGAGGGCTACCACATCAGGGCTGTGTTTGACCTTGGGAGACTGGGGTGGGTGTGGCCAGCTTGATATCACTTGAGTTGGGATGTCTGTGGTGGCCCGAGCACTCTGTCAGTGAAAATTGGTCTTGCAATATCTGTTTTTGGCTGCGATAGCCTCCTGCAATCCTCTATCAGTGAAAACAGGGCTCGGGAAGGCTGCCCGTGGCCCTCACTTGCTCCGTTTTCGGCTGCAATGGCCTCCTGCAACTTTCTGCCAGTGAACACAGAGCGGCCCTTTTGAGTTCTGTTTTCTCTGGCAGAGGCACCACAGGCTGGTCCTTCACTGTTTCCAAGGCAGCTCCACAGGCCAGATCTAAGCATCCTGCAATCCAGATCTGGCCCCCAGGCCCTGAGTTTGACACTCAGGGCCTAGATGATAGGCAATTGGCCCTCAAGTCACCTTCCTGCCTGCAGTCTATTAGTTGAGCAGCATCAGGTGACTCCACCTCAGTCAGAATAGAATACAGAATAGAATTGGAGGTCTTCTTTTCTTGACGGAAGATGGCTGTTTTTCTTGATGTAAGATGACTCTTAGTGGAAGGGGAAACAAAGGTACAGGAGTCTAACAATCACCTTTTAAAACTTGTTCCTCATTAAAACAGGAAGAACAATGCTACCTGCCAATCTTGTTACTGAGGCAGAACAGGGAATGAAAATGAGAGCAAATTAATTTTGCGGGCATACTTTTCTGCCAGCTCACAGGACGGAGGAAAGCACTTTAACATCTGGCTGTGCCTTGGGGGGGAGGGGGAGAGGTGTTGGCAAGTTCAGCCGGATTGGTAGCAGCCTCTTGTAATTATCTTAACTGAGGGGAACCCTTAGGAAAGGCATGCTATTAGCCTCTATCTCAGCTTGTAACATCTTTTTTTTTTAAATGTTATTTGGGGGTATAGGTAGCTAATAGTATAAACTGAGACTAAATTAGTTCCCCCCCTAAATTAAGTGTTTAATATTATTGCTGCTTTCCTGGGGTGGAAGTCTAAATTCATTTAAATTTTGACAGTAAATAGAAACATTTCTAGCATTTAGCATCGATGATAGCTGGAGGTCATAAGTAATAAGGAGCAACATACAAAATACAGAAAGAGAAGCTAACAGTAGCCAAATTATCTCTATAAACAAAGGTATATAACACATGTAACTTAATCTTTATTACTTTTGAACCAAATAAACAGAAGAAAAATATATCAGGGTTTTCATTTTGTTTTGCAAATGGTTACAGCCTAATGCCAAGTGCTATTCTCCTCAGGAAAAGCAAAATGCAATAAATGAAAGTAAATGAAATTGTGGCAGGGTGAAAAATAAAAACCTCTAGTACATTATAATAATTTAAATATTTTAAAGGTACCGTCTGTTTTGTTGAATGGTGTAGGTCAAAGAAGTTTTAAAACACAGTTAATATATTTAGCCTGACAATATGAGTTGCCAAAATTAAACGTTTTGTAGTATTGCTGCTATTTATTTTCTCAATATAATTCTTACATAAGACAATTCTTCACCTAATAGAAATGACTTACAAATGAAAGTGCTTGTTAGGATGTTTTGTCACCATAGTTAGTGTAATATTCTATAGAAATGATGCCAACAGGGAGACTAGGGGATTGATACAGTTGATCATTCTGGAGACCATTCCTACAGCTGGCTACAGCTGGAACCAAGAGGCCATCAGTTGAGTTAGACATCCTGTATAGTTTCCATCCAGTCTTCAACTTTCCCTTCTTAAACAAGTTGGTGAAGAGGCTGGTTTGAGCTCCAGTTCTGAGGAATCCTGAAGGAAATTAGATTATCCAGGCCAATTTCAATCAGATTTCAAAACAGGGTTCAGTACAGTAACAGCAATTGTGGTACTTGTCAGTGTCCTGCTTGAAGTCAATATGAAGGAGCAACATACTCCTTGATTTCCCCATGCCTTTCAATCTTTGGTCATTATATCCATTCAAATTAACTTTGTGTGTCATAGTCATAGGTACCATTTTGTGATTATTTCCTCCTTTCTCTATGGCTGGATTCAATTGGTGTTGGGGCAGAATTGGGACCTATGGACCCTTACTTGTGAGGTGATATAGCACTTTATACTCTTCCCTCTCTTGTTTAAGGCCCTGTCCCACTGCACTTATGGATGCAAAGAGGATGTAAAACATGAAAAAAAGCTTTCCATCCGTTGAAAAATGCTATGCATCCGTTGTGTACTCACTGCATACGTGTTTCATACGCTCTATCCGTCGAGCATCCGTCCACTGCTATTTCATCCACGCAAGAAGTTTTGAGCTGCACAAAACTTTGTGAACGGATGAACTTTCCGCCGCATATGATGTACATCCGTGACATATACGGGCAACAAATGTTCTATGTCCATTATCATCCGTTAAACGTCTGCTGTATCCTCTCTGCATCCTCTGGCCATCCCCTCAACTCACATCCACTGCAGCTGAAAATGGAAAGAGGGAGGAAACAAAAGGTGCACAGAACGTCTACACAGCGTTAGTAGCACGGAAATAGAAAGAATGTAAGCATATGCATCTCGTATATAAAGGATTAAAATGGACAAAACATTTGTATCTGGGATGTATCTTGGATATTTAGGATGTCTGGAGTATGTCTAGAGTATGTGGAAGGAGACCTAGCGGACAACCGATATTTCCCATAAAAAGGGGGAGAAAATCATCTGGATCTCAGTATGAGTCGAGCAGCCGTGGTGTACAGACCTCTTCACCCTTGGTCTTGGTTTTCCACATCATCAATTATTCTCCACCATGGATCATGACATAGTCCGTATGGTAGCTGCGATCATTCATCACCAGAACCAAAACCTGTTCAGACTGTTTCACCTGTTATACAGAAGGAGAAGAAGGAGATGTCCAAGAGCTGTGTGGGTCTGAGGATGGATCGTGAGGAGAATGGAATTTGGACTGTATGACCAGTTGATGGTGGAGCTGAGGAATGAAGACCCTCGTGCATTCCATCACTTCATGAGGATGCCACCAACCATGTTTGACGAACTTGTACAGCGTCTGAGACCCAGGTTGACCAAGCCTAGCACCAACTTCTGTCCCAGCCTGGACCCTGTGTCCTCACTGTTTTAGAAGCTGTGCTAATTACTAATTAATTATTAATTGGCTTCCAGGTGCAATTCAAGATGTGCTGGCTATTAAGGCTAGGTCATACTGGCCGACGGATGCAAAACGTATGCAAAAAGGACACAGTGGACGAGCAAAATTTCTGCGGTGGCTCCATCCGTTGTTATTCACTCTCAAAAGTGCTCCAAATTTGCATAAACAGAACGGAAAACAACGGAAAGGAACGGACGTGGGGAGGATGTAGTGGGGATGTAAAGCGGATGTTTGTAGGAAGCCTAGCGGATGAAAGCGGATGGAAGCGGATGATACATCCAAAGGGCTTCGGGGGGAGAATAGTGAAGCAGATGCATAGCGGAAGGAGCGGATGCATTGCGGATCACGTGGATGCATCATGGATGCCTATAGGAAGCATAGTGGATGTATAGCGGATGTGTAGCGGATGCGTAGTGGATGCAAAGCATTCACTGCGCATGCGGGGAGGATGAATTGTGTCAGCTCCATGGATATAAAAGGATGCAGCTCACAAGCAGTCAGCATTCAGAGGAAAGACATGCTGCCAGAGACATCTTGAGAGAACACCATGGGGAAGAAGAGGAAGTCTGTGCCTACTCCTGCCAGTCCTGGCAAGAAGGACAGAACCACCATCCCACCCCCTGGCACTGACTTTGAAGCTGCTGGTGCTTCTCCTGCTGCTGCTGCTGGTGCTTCTCCTGCTGCTGGTGCTGCTGCTGCTGCTGGTGCTTCTCCTGCTGCTGCTGCTGTGGTGGACCAGCCCCAAGGCCCTCAAAGCCCTGCTGCTGAAGGCCCTGAAGGCCCTGCCAGAGGGAGGAAGAGGCAAGGCAAGGAGAAGAGAGAGAGGAAACAGTACTCCATTTCCGAGGACCATGAGGAGGAGATGCTGGAATGGCTGAAGGAGAATGAGTACCTGTGGAGGAAGGGCCACAGGCTCTATCGTGACACCAAGAGAAAGCAGGCAGCTTGGAGAGAGAAGGCGGAGAGCCTGGGCTACACTTCAGATGTCCTCCTGGGGTGGTGGAAGCACATGCACACCTGGTATGAGCAAGCTGCACCTGAAGAAACCCAGGCAGGCTGCTGTCAAGCTCACTGACTGGGATACCTATGTCCTGGCCAACTGCAGCTTCCTGGAGGGTGAGATCCACCACTGAGGAGTAGCCCCTCTGTCAACCCTCTCCCTCAGACAGCCCACAGAGAGCCACTCCTCTTCCAGCCAGGAGACAGCTACCATGTCCAGGCAGGTGTCTTTGGAGGGCCCCCCGATAGAGCCCCCCCCGACAGCTGCACTCCTCGTGCCAGAGGACATGGAGGATCCCCTGTCTCAGATGGAGCAAGAAGAAGCAGCCACCAGAGACCAAGCCACACCCACACCCAGTTCCACCTCCACAGAAAGCAGGCAGAGAGGCAAACCGGAGGGACAGAGCCACACTGTCCTCTTGGAGATCAGGGACACAATCAAACCCAGCACAGATGTTCTCTCCCAGCTGGTCTACTTCGACATACCATCCTCGAACCGCAAGCCCTTCATCACCTACATGAGCCAGACCTTCATGGACATGCCCGAGGCCCAGTACCAGGTGATGAAGGAGAGGATCACAGCTCTTCCTCACCACCCTCCAGGCCCAGCTGAACCTGCTTCTACCCACTCCAGGTCTGCCCCTCCACCTCAGGTGATGTCACAGCCATTCCACGGATTTCAACAGCCCCTCAGCTGCCAAGCCTACCACTTCCAGGACTTCCCATAGCAGAGGCAGCCCTTCCCAGTCCAGGCCCAGGTTCATCAGACACCACAGATGCCTCACCTGACCCAGCTGCAGACCAGACAGCCCCACTACACTCCTCCTTCCTCCACCCCACAGCCAAGCCCTTCCTCAGAACATCTGTCATCAGTCTTGGGCCTCACATCCCAGGTACTCGTTGAAGGGCCTCTCAACCTCATGGGACTGAGTCAGCTCTCTGAGAGCTTCCTGCACACACCATCTCCTGTTGTACTCTCAGGGCCAGGCACCCCAATGGCACCTCAGACCAGCACTCCAGCAACAGCCACCTCCACAGTCCCTGGCTGCTCGACAGCTGAGACCATGGACATGCCTCAGAGTGACTGAGAAGAGTGTCAGAGACTGAGTTGTTACTTGTTCACATTATCTTTGCTTAATACACTTTACTTGGGTCATTTTGCTTTTTAATAAAGGCATACAGTTTGTTATTAATAAAGGTTATCTTTGCTTCACACACTTGGTTCATTTTTCTTACTTAATAAAGTGTTGGTGAAAACTTTGAAAAAAGGGTTAAGCCTTTGCATGCTTGTGGGATTGTTAAGGATAGCTGTGGGATGGATAGCTGTGGGATGGGTAAGGATAGTTGTGGAATGGATAGCTGTGGGATGGGTAAGGATAGCTGTGGGATGGGTAAGGATAGTTGTGGGATAGATAAACCTCCAGTGCAAGCATAGTGGGACTGTATGGTCCACCCTCCCAGCTGCCACACATATGGCCCTTTATTATCAACAACAATTTATTAATTGATCAATACATTTCAAAATAAACAAAACTCTTTGTTAATGCCCTATTCATTGTAGGGCCACTCAACATACATGGCCCAATCTCATCAGTGTTATGAGACAGGCTCAAGGAAGCATCCATTAAGCATCTACCATCCTGTCTTGCCACTCCACTGCTCCAGCTGGGGAGTTGCACCAGTGTTTCAGGAGGTTGCGCTGCTTCTTCCCTTCATGTGAAGCTCTGTTGGGGCCTTGCACATCCACAGTGTCTATCAGGTTTTGTCCTTGCCTCCATTCACCAGGCTCCATGTCCCCATTGCTTTCTTGATGGTCCACAAGCCTGTTCTGAAACATTGGGTAGTGGGTGCACATGAGATTGTGCAGGATGCAGCAAGCTTCCATGATGCTCCTCACAGTCTGTGGGCGATGCTGCATGTTGGTGAGAAGTACCTGGAACCTTTTGGCCAGGATGCCAAAGGCATTCTCCACCACCTGTCTTGCCCTGGACAGACTGTAGTTGAAGATCCTCTCTTCACAGGTGAGGTATCTTGAAATATAGGGCTTCATGAGGTAGGTTCTGAGGGAGAAGGCATCATCACCCATGATGAAGTAGGGCACATCTTGTGTGTCGTTGGGTAGGGGGTCTGGATCTGGAAAACCCATGATGAGGTTGTGTTCCAGCCCATCCTTGAGGTCACTGGCATTGTATATCTGGGCATCTGAAGCTGACCCTTTGCCTGAAGCATCGATGTACATGAACTTGTAGTCAGCATCAACCATGGCAAAGAGGATGATACTGAAGAAGCCCTTGTAGTTGAAATAATTGGACCCTGAGTTGGCTGGAGCTTTGCAGGCCACGTGCTTCCCATCTATGGCTCCAATGGTGTGGGGAAAGTTCCACCTCTGATACCACTGCTCTGCAACTTTCCTTCAGCTTTCTTCAGTGGTGGGACACTGGAGGAGCTCCTCCATGTATTCTACGATGATGGCCTGCACCACTTCTCTGACCACAATGCTGATGATGTTGTGTGGCACCCTCCAGGCATACTGCATGTTTCTGTAAATGGTTCTAGAGGCCAGGTGGCGCAGAGTCAGTTCCACCTTCACTCCAGAGTCCAGGCTGGGATGGAAGTTGGTGATTGCCTTGGTCAACCTGGGTCTCAGATGCTCCACAACTTCATCAAACATGGCTGGTGGCATCCTCATGAAGTGCTGGAATGCACGAGGGTCTTCATTCCTCAGCTCCACCATCAGCTTGTCATAGAGTCCAAACTCCACTCTTCTCCTGATCCATCTTCGGACCCAGACAGCTCTTGGACGTCTCCTTCTTCTCCTTGCATAGAAAAGGTGAAACATTTTGAAATGGGCTTGTTTCTGGTGTTGAATGATGGCGGCTACCAAAAGGAGTGTGCGATGATCCATGGTGGAGATCAATGGATGATGTGGAAGAGCGAGAGCACGGCTGAAGAGGTCTGCACACCAGGGCTGCTGGACTGATAGTGAGATCCAGGTGATTTCCTCCCCCTTTTTATAGGAAATGTCGGTTTTCCACTAGGTGTTCTTCCACATACTTTAGGCATCCTCCAGACATCCTAAATATCCAAGATACGTCCCATATACAAACATTTTGTCCGTTTTAATGCTTTATATCCAAGCTGCATCCGCTTTCATCATTTCTATGTCCGTGCTACTAACGCTGTGTGGACATTCTGCGTACCTTTCGCTTCCTGCCTCTTTCCGTTTTCTGCTGGAGCGGATGTGAGTTGCGCAGATGCCCAGAGGATGCTGAGAGGATACAGCGGATGTGTAACAGATGACAATGGACGTAGAACGTTTGTTGCCTGTATGTGTCGCGGATGTACATCATACACGGCGGAAAGTTCATCCGCTCAAACAGTTTTGTGCAGCTCAAAAACTAGTCCTGAAAACTAGTCCTAAATATTTATTGTTTGCTGTAAGAACAATCATAGGCAAAAAGGTAAGCATGCTATGCCTGGAAAAGACTGGAGGACAATATCTGAAATTGTGCAATGGAAACAGATAATTTCTCATTCCTTTCCCATTGCCTCAACATGCTAGGTATCAGCATATTGTTACTGATGCATTGATACTACTGGGAATTATGAAGAATAGTTTTCTACTACGCTCACAGTCCATGCTGGAGGAAAATGGTTCCACAAGGAAGGATCTCATTACGAATGTAGAGATTGGTTGCTTGTTTACTTAGGAGGACTCAGATGGTTACTACCTTGTCTATATATAATGCACATATTTATGTGCCAAAATTCAGCATTTTTGGGAATATAGCAAGCCATGTTCAACTAAGATCATTTGTACTATATTTCATTATGCATGCAGTATGAAAAAAGTGCTGCATGAAGAACTAAAAACAACAAAATCTCCTCCCTTTCCTTTCTTATTTATTCAACTCAATAGCACTACTGATCTATTTCTTTCTTAGAATATATGCTTATCTTTGTTGCTCAATTTTCTTCCTGAGGCAATGCAATGCAATAAGCCAAACTCATCCCAACAGCATATTGATAAGCATTCTGGTGCTTTATGTCGGGGGTATCAAACTCAATTTCATTGAGGGCCACATCAGGGTTGTGTTTGACTTTGGGGGGCTGGAAGGGGAGCATGGCCAGGTTGGATGTGGCCAGCTCAACATCACCCATCAAGGCCTCATTTTTGGCCATGATGGCCTCCTGCAGCCTTCAGCCAGTGAAAACAGAGCCGGGGAGGCTGTGGGTGGCCCACCCGGGCTCCTTTTTTTGGCTGCAATTGTCTCCTGCAGCTCTCTGCCAGTGAAAATGGAGCTCAGGGAGGCTAAGCATGTCCTCTCCAACCTATGTTTTTGCTGGCAGAGACACCACGGACCAGTTCTTTGCTGGTCCCATGGGCCTGTTCTGTGCACCCCGTGGGCCGGATCCAGACTGCAGGCTTGAGTTTGACTCCCCTGCTTTATGTGGATGACAGCCATATTGGAACTAGACCTTTAAATAGATATCTATCATCTCAAATTGGACTATGGGAGAATGTTGGGAAAAACACCTAGTGTACATTGCATGGAATGAAGATTATTTAGAATAATTCTACTATTAGCAATATAAGACTTGTAATCTGTGATGGATGACTTTCTTTGAGGAATTTACAACTGATAAGCAAGGTAAATTCTTATGCCACAAAACATGGACAGAGAAACTTGACATACAATATATGAAAATTGTGAATTAGAATCTTTTTTTTTTGTCCTTTTAATCTTTTTTCAGACTCCTGGGTTAAAAAGAAAGATTATATCCCCCATCCCACCCCGGTTCCAATTTTGTAAAATTGAACATCATCTGTCTTTAAGAAAGGACATACAAAAAAAGCAACAGGGCTGGCCTAATTGCTTAAACAGAAAAGAAGCATTTGGAGCTGTTTGTGAATTCCTATAGTGCAGAGGTCCTCAAATTCTTCAGCTCACTGACTCATTCATGAAGTTTCAGATTGTTCATTGACCCTCAAATAACCATCATATGAAAATAATTTAATTATTACTTTTTAACAATAGTACTACAAATAGTATCACAATGGATAGTCCCATAGATCCTTGGAGGTCAATATTGACCACTTTGGAGAACCCTGATATAATACAACTAGATTCATTAATGCCATGTGTACATTTCTAATATGCAATCCATGGAAGGAAAACAAATTTTGCTTTCCACAGGGTCTGATAAATATTAAGATGATACAATAAGCATGAAGAACGAATTGATTCAATTTTGTGGCTGTTCAGTGTGCCTTGCTGTATTCTTTACAACCATTAGAATGATTATTCCTGTATTACAATGAGGGAAACACAATATAGCTTCAAAGCTGCCTAAGGAATTGGTTGTACTTCATGGCTGAAAGGCAATCTGAACTAAGGGCTTCACAAGTAATTGGCAGATTATGCTGAGCCATTCCTTATGACGAAATGATTTTCATATTCTTGGATACTTTTGTACTTTCAGAATAACAGAGGCCGATCCACTAAAGGAAGAAATCTCCTCTAAGTTTAAATTGTAACAGCAAAGAGTATCAGTGCTAGATGCCTCATCTAAGCTAAAGCTTGGGCCGCATTATTCTGCTTTATTTCTATTGTATCATATTCTTCATATCAGTGTTGATTGTTATGTATTACAATTACAGTGTTTTGTAATACTGCCATTTTTTGGATTGAGGAAGCATGCTTTCTCTGTTGTGGTCCCAACCATTTGGACAAGCATCCCCTACCCCCTTAGATTCAGACAACATCAGCTCCTCTGGGATTCTGGGAAGCCCTTAAATCCTCTCTTTGTTTCCAGGTTTGGAGTTATGTGAGTGTGATATATTGGTTGAACCTGAAGCATTTTCATATTAGCTTTTGTAACGAATATTTTTGTAACTGTTTGTTATTCTATTTCTTTTAATCTAGACTATCTGTTTTTGTGGCCTTGGTTTTAATTGTTTGCTCTTTTTTAATATAGATTTTGTAAGCTACTCCATTGTCTTTTTGGAGTGGATGGCTAAATTAAAGTAAATCAGACCAAACCAAATCAAGTCAATAAAATCACAGTAAAGTTGACTGATAATCATATATAATATATAAAAACAATAATTATGAATACTGTTGTCCAAAAGACATAGACAGAAATGGAATATCAGATCATGGAAAGAAAATATTTATTGGGCACTTCTAATATCAAATCAAGATCAGGAAAGCAGAGTGGATTATTTGGAACAGGTAATAAGGAAAGGAAGCTAGAAAACATGAACCAAAAGGCAAAAGTGCCATTTAAAATTTGCAGTAATAATTGTGCAACTGCATAATTTCATATGATTCAAAGCATTTTCATTGAATTGCAAATATCATTAAAGCACAAGCATGAATTGTATGTATTATATATACTCATAGTTTAGTCTTTATAGTCTTTCTTTTAAAGATAGTTTGACTTATTTGTGACAGAATTGTAGAAAGATGATGAATTCTGTCTCATTAGAATTAGATACTTAAGTGTATGTTGCTCAGGAAATCATTTGGAAAAGAATACTTATGACCCGAGAGATTATTTAGTTTTGAAATATTGATATTCTCTGCTTAAACAAGTGACATTTTTCTTGGAAACAACATTAAGAGGCTTATTCATCAGTATTTGACTCAATTGCCTACATTACTATTTCCATGGGTACTTGATATGGATGGATAGGGGAGTTTGTACAAATGCAAAGTTATACTTTGAATGCCAGAAAATTTATTGGAGTACTGGAAGGGAAGTGTTAGTGATTTGGTGGTTCATAATGAATAAGTGCTGTAATTACAAAATATATTATTGGACTGTAGGAAAGTTCAGCATGGGCTCCCTAAGAGATAGACCTACCACATACATTCTTGTAAAATATTTCACAACTGAAGGATTCTTCTGGTTGACTGGCAAACTCACAATTTTCTATGTGCCAGCCATGGAGTAAATAAGAGGAGACTTGAATAGACTAAGACAAAATGGTCACAGTTGAGACTGAATAAAAAGTAGAGCATCTCTTTAGTTTTCCCTAATCCACCAATTCTATCTTTTGCTTATTGCTCCAGAAGATAGCATGTAAAAATATTTGGAAACAGAACTATAATTCAATGGACAGACCCAGTATCTGTTCTTTTTTGCTAGATAAGATTCCTGTACCATAATCTTCAATAGATCTATTAGGCTAGAATTGCTGCTTCTTTGAACCATCACTTCTTTGAATTCTCTTCTCCAAGAACCCCTTCCTCTAGTTTTGTATTTGTGACCCCGCTTCCTGTTTTGATTTCCTAACCAAACACCAACTAGTTCTGGCCTCAATTTGTTCTTTTTCTATTCTCAGTTTACCTCCTCACCATCTTCTCCTTAATTATTTGCTTTAGGAAACCTAAAGATATTTTCTATTCATGTTTAGTTTGTTAAGATGTCTTTCATGAACCATCACCTTTTTTTATTCACTGGTAATTGCATATCTAGACCATAGGCAGCTTGAGCTTGGTGGCCACAAGAACACAGAAAATATATTTTCACTGAGGAGTATTACAACCAATCCCTTCTAGCTTTCACATTGATGGCTAGCAACTGTAGAGGATGCTGGAACTGAATTGCATAGAGTATCCAACTATTCAACCCTTAGATAAAGTTATGAATCTAAATATATATATATATTGCCTTCATTACAGAATGTGTAACTTATAAGGCAATCACTTAATTTAACCATTATGCTATAGAGAATATTAGGGTTGATGTAAACATAAATACAAATGTTGCCTTGGAACCTACAAGTTCTGTTTACTTCAAGAGAAGGAATTTCTTTAGACAAAACCGGTATTACTATTAGGGAAGGCTTTGTTCTCTGACCGAAAGACTCCATTGATGTAGGCCAGTACTGTTCTGAGATTGAAAATGTACCAATTACTCCTGGGGCTGCACTTCAAAAAATATGAGTGCTCGGGAAAAACAAAATTTAATTTACATTTAAATTGAGTTCAAATTATATTATATCAATGATATGCAATTAATATGATTATTCATCACAATTACTGAAAAGTATTCAATAATTTTCGGTAATTCATCACAGCAGATGGCACCACTTAGCTGACCTTGCCTGGTCCTCAAAACAGCTAACAAAGGTGAAGCCCTGTTAGTGGCCAGATGGAAGTTGTATAGCAGTAGGCTAGAATGAGCAGTTAAAAGAAAATAAGGCAGTAAAAGTGAAATTACCTTTGTATTGTTCCCGAGAAAAGTATATGAACATGCCTATATAACTTTCAGGATTTGACATCAAAATTAATTTATTAAAATTTAAAATTTTAATTAATTTAATTTTATTGTCAGTTTCAAATCTATAATTCGGTTGCAATTTCCAAGAACCCAACAGCAATGTCCAACTAATTTCAAACTTATAACCCCACTCAACCTTTGAAAATTAAACTATGACAGAAATGTCTTTTGAGTATATTCTATCCCACATAAGTTTTTAATATAAAATTTCAATTTGAATTTAATTTCTGATGATTCCCTGGACACATTTTCTACGCAACACTACAAATTAATTTACTATTGACCACTTCTGATTCTGTTATTCTCCAGAACCTGGATATTTCATGTACAAATCATTTCTGATACAATGCTAGCTTATTTTAAGATATGTTTAGCTGCATAGGTAGGAAATGTCTCTTAACAATCTTATACCATAATTGGAAAGCTTAAAAGTGCATTCTTCCCTGCCCCTTGAGACAGCATTTCTCTTTTTCATGATATTATCTTTTCATTTTCAAACTACTCACTATTGCTAATATTTTCCCCTCATGTATAGCCATCCTATGGAATAAACTACATTAACATTAGTGCGAAATACTTCACAGTGATATACAGGTGAAATTCAAAAAATTAGAATATCATGCAAAAGTTCATTTATTTCAATAATGCAACTTAAAAGGTGAACCTAATAAATGAGATAGACTCATTACATGCAAAGCAAGATAGTTCAAGCCATGATGTGTCATAATTGAGATGATCATGGCTTACAGCTCATGAAAACCCCAAATCTACAATCTCAGAAAATTAGAATATTGTGAAAAGGTTCAATATTCTAGGCTCAAAGCGTCCCACTCTAATCAACTAATGAAGCCATAACACCTGCAAAGGGTTCCCGAGCCTTTAAATGGTTTCTCAGTCAGGTTCAGTAGGATTCACAATCATGGGAAAGACTGCTGACCTGACAGTTGTACAGAAGACCATCACTGACACCCTCCATAAGGAAGAAAAGCTTCAAAAGGTAATTGCAAAAGAAGTTGAATATTCCCAAAGTGCTGTATCAAAGCACATTAACAGAAAGTTATGTGGAAGGGAAAAGTGTGGAAGAAAAAGGTGCACAAGCAGCAGGGATGACCGCAGCCTGGAGAGGATTGTCAGGAAAAGGCCATTCAAAAGTGTTGGGGACTTTCACAAGGAGTGGACTGAGGCTGGAGTCAGTGCATCAAGAGCCACCACACACAGACGGTTCCTGAACAACACACACCATCAGAAGTGTCTTACCTGGGCTAAAGAAAAACAGAACTGGCCTGTTGCTCAGTGGTCCAAAGTCCTCTTTTCTGATGAGAGCAACTTTTGCATCTCATTTGGAAATCAAGGACCCAGAGTCTGGAGGAAGAATGGAGAGGTGCAAGATGCTTGAAGTCCAGTGTGAAGTTTCCACAGTCTGTGTTGATTTGGGGAGCCATGTCATCTGCTGGTGTTGGTCCACTGTGCTTCATTAAGTCCAAGGTCAATGCAGCCATCTACCAGGAGATTTTGGAGCACTTCATGCTTCCTTCCACACACGAGCTTTGTGGAGATGCTGACTTCTTTGACTTCATTTATCTGCCCATGCTGCCAAAAGCACCAAAACCTGGTTCAATGACTGTGGGATTACTGTGCTTGATTGACCAGCAAACTCGCTTGACCTGAACCCCATAGAGAATCCAAGGGGCATTGCCAAGAGAAAGATGAGAGACATGAGACCGAACAATGCAGAAGAGCTGAAGGCCACAATTGAAGCATCCTGGTCTTCCATAACACCTCAGCAGTGCCACAGGCTGATAGCTTCCATGCCACGCCGCATTGAGGAAGTAATTGCTGCAAAAGGGGCCCAAACAAAGTACTGAGTACATATGCATGTTTATACTTTTCAGAGGTTCGATATTGTTCTATGTACAATCCTCGTTTTATTGATTGCATGTAATATTATAATTTTCTGAAATTGTTTAGTTTTGTTATATCTTCTACATTTCATCCAAAACATGGGCTTTTTCCTCCACCCAACCTGGTGGGGGAAGGGATTGAAGGTTTTTACATATTGGAAAAACTTTTACTATAGTAATTAAATTAAATATGTGTTTGCTTCATGTGATATTTTTCATTAAATTCATGTACTTTGTAAATCCATAAACTTAGTAAGAGGTTCAACAGTAAAATAACTGTTTGGAGTCTTTCAGAACAACATTCTTTTAATTTAGTTTTACTTTCCTTTTTTTTAATAGCAGGAATGGTGATTAGTTTCCAATGTTTCAGCAGATCATATTTTAAAATGTCAAGTAAAATATTCCCATATGATAGTTTGTAAATAATATATCCAAATGCATTTTTGGCTGAGATTCTTCCTATTAAATTTTAATGACTTTTAAAATGACTTTTCATAACAAAGCACAGTAATAAAAATTATATTGATCGAGAAAAAAAAAGTTTGGAATTCGGCAATACTTTTCTCTTATTCTTATCAAAACACACAACATAAATTAAATACTTCACACTTGCTAATATATGTATAAAATGTAAGGGTGTTTTTGTACAGTCATAAGTATGGAGGAAAAACAATGTCCTTACACTTCCCAATTTTTTGGGGGTAAATCAAGCAACACTAATTTTGGACAGAATTATGCTAATATTGACAAAAATAAAAATTTTGAAGACTGTAGTAAAATGTTCACATTCTGCAAAGCCCTGATAAGGTTTTGTTATAACTTATAAGGCTTGTACAACATTAAGCATGTTGTACGAGCCCAGTCATTGTGACTTTGTGAAGGATGACTGAGCATTATCCATGAATAAAGCCAACTGCGGCACACTCAAAAAACCATGGTTTAAAAACATAACTCAGCACATTTGGAGAGGAAATTAAATAACTAAAGTATACATTTTAGCTTGCAACATTGCTGCAAAGGATATGCTTTTTTAAAAATAGATAGTTTATCCTCCTTTTCATCAGCCACATGCAGACTATGACTCATGTACAGATTCTGAGTTCTGAGGGGGGGGAATGAAAATATTGCTTTAGATTATTTCTTTGTTTAAAAATTCTTTCCATTGGGCCTGTCCTCATGATCTTGCTAAAGTATCTACAACACTAAAGTATCAAACTGGGCCAGCAATGGCACAGAAGTGAATAATCTGCAGGGAAGAAGTTTTCTTGTTCCATTTTTTTGCCTTTAAAACAGTAGCTGCCCCAAGTATGAGGCAATTTCCTGAAAGGGCAAATTTTGTGAATCTGATCCATCTCTACAATGCCCCAAATTGCTGGAAATATGACTGTCAATCATGACTGGAATCATGATTGACAATGACTGTCAATCATTTGGAAACCTGCACTCTCAAATAGAAAGATCTCCA
>BLBF01000007.1:33838305-33853669 GCA_015471245.1 Laticauda colubrina | reverse complement strand
ACTGGAGATTTATGTTATTATTATTGGAACAGATGGGCTTTGCCAGAGTATCCTAATGTTCACCTGAGAGAGCATTTTTCTTTGAAACTGTACTGAACATTCTGAAACCAGCATGGTGTTTTCAAAAACTAGATAGACTTCCCTTGCTTCCAAGTATCAGAATATTTAATTCAATCCCATAGTGTGACTCATGTATCATGATAAGCCTTGATTTGACAATAGTTTAATCAATAAACCACCATTTGATGAGTTCACATTTCATATGAAAACATAAGCCATGATTTATACATCATAATGAACAAGACTGTAATCCAAACAAATAATCTGATGTATTAGAATGAAACGTGATGCATCCTTCTAGATACTCAGAAGTTCACTTTCATAGTGATCACCCTGTGTTATCCACAGTGAGATGGGAAACTTTTTCTCCATTATAGAATAAGCTGTAAAAACAAAGAATTCATTGTCTAGAAATAATAATACTTAATTTTATGCTCTGTACCTGATTATTGGGTCCTTTCAAGGTATTAGAATTTCTCTAGGATCACGATAATTAGTTATGATTACGATGGAATGGAAAAATGAAGAAATAATTCTTAGTGAAGAAAAGTTGCTATCTGTTTCTCAGATTGGAAATGGGCTAGGTGCTGAAGAAAAGAGGATGTTAATATACGCAAATAGCATATGCCAAAATGTGACATTGAATATGAACAAATCAAAGGGAAAAATGACCAGCATAAACAAAAGGATATGGACAGGTAGCAATTTAATTTACTTAAATTAAAGTAAATTAAAGTACACCTGGAGAATCTTTTCTTTAATTCCTTGCCTGTACCATTTCCCCCCTTTTTTCATGTCCTTTGCAATTCCTTCTTGGTAAATCCTTCTTTCTTGAATGATTTATTTTCTTATCTAAATTACAAGCTTAATCAATCATCAACTAATGAGAAACATGAGCATGTCTGGCGACATAGTGGGATCACTCGGTCTCCAGCAGCCATGGCATGGAATTGTGAAAGAGAAACCTTTGATCCTGATAGAGTAATGCAGGTACCGGAATTATGGACTCTACTGAGGTGTCTTGGAGAAGAGCCAAGATGGAAGATGATGCACTTTCACCTTACCTTAATGCTTTCTTTTTCTTTTTCTGTCTTCCTTTTTACTGCAGCAGATGCCAAAGCACAGAAAGAGACGATGATGCTTAGATTGCCCACAGCAGACATTCTAAGAAGAGACTCTGGAGGCTGCTTTGCCAATATGTTAACAGAGCCCAAAGTTAGGAATATGAGTCTCCAAACAGCTATTTGGGTTAGAAATATATAAACCAGGATAAACATTTTAGTACTATGTCTTTAAGAGATTGCAAAAACTGCAATTGGGTGTGGTTTTTCAAACGACCATAAGATGGAGCCAGAAACCTGGATTGTTTTAGTCTTAGTCTCAGAAGAGAGTGTGAGCGTATCTCTGTTTCCTTCTGTTGGAAAGTATTGCCGTTGCTCCATTTTTCCTAATTGACTGATATTTTCTGGATTTAATGTAAGTTTGTTACTGAACTGTTTTTTGACACTGGCCTTTGATATTTTGATTATCCCTGGATTGAAAAACTGACTGATTTACCTGTGAATGAATTTGGACTGCCTATTTTGGACTTTGTTTAACATTTCTGGAAGTAAAAAAACCTACATTTAGTGTATCTGTGTTTTCTCTCTCTCTCTCTCTCTCTCTCTCTCTCTCTCTTTCTGTGTGTGTGTGTGTGTGTATTATTCAAACATTACTCTCAAATACGTCTCCCTATATATGTTCATTCTCCTAACAGGGAATTACCTCAACACTGGCCCAGTGTTGGGACCAGGCCATACCAGGCTCAGATAACTGAGAGATAGTGTGAATGCACAGTACTGTATACAGACAGCTGTTTACTGTTTAGTTATAGTTTACTATTCTGATAAAGATGGCACAAGTCACTTCAACAAGTCTATCACTGATAACCCAGTTGGATGGAACAAACTATGTTTCCTGGTCTATGAAATGCAGTCTACTTCTGCATAGAGAAGGTTTATGGAATGTAGTTCAAGACCCACCAGAGGAAAATGCTTGGGATCCAGAAAATGAGGATGATGCCAAGAAGCTTGCTGACGTTAAACAGAACAATGAACGAGCTCTTTGTATAATTGGACTAACACTGAGTGACCAGCAGCTAGTCCATATTTGTGGAGAAGAGACTGCTGCAAGGGGTTGGAAGAATCTGAAGAGGATTTATGTTCGTGACAGTGTAGGTGTCACATACATACATCTTACACGTATATATGTACGTGGAAGATGTATACATGTATACACACATACTTCTTGTATACAAACATATACGTATACACACGTATACACGTATACACACATACATCTCACACGTAAACTGTTTAGAGCACATCTTCTGAAAGGTGGAGATATGTTAGCTCATTTAAACTTCATGAAAAGAACTTTTCAAAAGCTACATGAAAAAGAACTGATATTTTCAGAGTTGCATCAAGTTTATATAATTCTTTCCTCATTGGATGAAAGTAATGATGATTATGTATCTTCACTGGAAGTCCTGCCCAGAGATAAACTGACATTAACTGACATAACTGGAAGGTTGCTAGAAGAAGCAAGAAGACGGCTGGATAGGGACCAACAGAGAAAGGAACAACCACAAGAAGAGAATTTGTCTTCAACTGCTTATATTGTTAGGAAATGTTTTTCTTGTGGGGCTAAGGGACATATAATTAGATTCTGTAAGAAGGGAAAACAACAGAATACTGGCAAACATCAGAAGGCCAAGAAGAATGTTAGTTTAGCTATGTCTAGCAATTCAACTGTAAACAATGATTTGTGGTTTGTTGATAGTGGAGCATCACAATGTATTACTAAAGATAGAAAAAGGTTTGTAAAGATGTCCATGAGTAAACAACATGTTTCATTGGCAAATGGATGGAAGATGAAGGCATTAGGTGAAGGTACTGCATATTGTTCTTGCATAAACGAACATTTAACTATGTTATATGTACCTAAACTGAAATTTAATTTGCTATCAGTAAGGACTTTAGTTAATCTTGGTTATGTAGTAACCTTTAGGGGAGATAACTGTATAATAGAGAAAGAGGGTCAAAGTGTTACAGCTACTTTAAAGAATGATTTATATGTAATACATGATGATCAGCTGAAGATGGCTAACTCAGTTTATAACAATGTTAAGCCACATGATGAATGTGTACATTTACTGCATAGACGTCTAGGGCACGTTAATTTCAAAATGCTCAAACAAACTGTTGAATTGTCAGAGGGAGTAACATTGAAACCCTGTAGCAAGTATTTACATTGTAATGCTTGTAGTCAAGAAAAGAGTAAGGTTACTCCAGCAAACAGACTAAATTAGTTTAAGACCAAAGAACCTTTGGAGGTTGTTTTTGCTGACATAATTAGTCCTAAAAAAAAACCAAATTTAGGAGGTGCCTGTTATATTTTGAGTATTATGGACCATTACTCATGATATGGTTTCTGCTATCTTATGAAAAAAAAAAAAAGAAACATTCCAACATTTCTTTAACTGGCTAAGGTTTGCTGAGAGAAAAATGAAAAGTAAAGTAATTACTTTAGTTACTGATAATGGGACTGAGTTTGTTAACAAAAGATTCCAAAATATGCTGAAATTGGCTGGTGTTGAGCATAAACGTTCTGCACCTTACAGACCACAACATAACTCGTTTATAGAATGAAGAGGGGAAACATTACAAGCCATGGCTTGCACTATGTTATCTGACTCAGGTTTCCCTGAAACACTGTGGGGTGAGGCCATAATGTGTAGTAACCATGTTTTAAATAATGTAGTAAATACAACAACTAGAGAATTGCCATTCACTCGTTGGCATGGCAGAAAACCAAATTTAAGTTATCTACACACATTTGGAGCTCCAGCATGGGTGCATATTCCCTCACAGTAAGACTGAAAGGACAACATAGAGCTAAGAAGTTATTTTTTGTGGGTTATGAGGCCAACCATAGAGCATTTAGATTCTGGGATCAAGGCACAGCTCATGTTTATTGAAATACTAGTGCAAAATTTCTTGAGCACATTGGGTGGAACTGGAACAGGAATCCAGCAATGATATTATTATTGACACCAAAATAGTCCCTAAAGATAAAAACAGTAAACCACAAATAGCCATTAAAGGGGAAGGACAGGAGGAAGTAGGAGAACAGGCGCAGGAGGAGGTGGAAAAACAGGAGCAGGTGGCACAGGAAAGTCCACCAGTAAGCCCTGTATTACCAAGACATTCAACCCGAGTAACACGACCACCTGATAGATATCAGGCTTGTGTTGTATGCCAAATGAATTCAGTTCCAAGTAATTATAGTGAACTAAAACTGTATCCTGCTAAGGATCAGGCTGCTTGGCAGAAAGCAATGGATAAGGAACTGGAATGATTAAAAAGTCTGGAGGTATACAAAAATGTTAAGTTACCATCCAGTTAATATGCCATAGGATGTAAATGGATATATAAGCTAAAGACAGGTGTGGATGGGAATGTTACCCATAAAGCCAGGTTGGTAGCACAAGGGTTCAATCAGACAGCAAATGACTATGATAAGGTGTTTGCACCTAGTCTGAAGGCTACTATATTAAGGGCAGAATTTCAACACACTATATATTTAAAGAAACCTTTAGGTATTAAAAATCATAATAGAACTGATTGCTGGAAATTGAAAAAGAATCTTTATGGCTTAAAGCAACCAGGATATGAGTGGAACCAATGTATATTTAAAGAATTAACTAAAATAGGCTTTGTAGCTGGCGTGGCTGATCCATGTTTGTTTAAAAAGAGAAAATAATGGTGTAATGTCATTATTGTTAATATTTACTGATGACATAGCATTAATCTCCAAAACTGAACAAGAATCTACTGAGATAATTTCACTATTGGAAAATAAATTTAAGATAAATCAGTTAGGAGAAATCAAACAATATCTTGGTTTAAAGATAGATAAAGCTAGGGGAGGAAACAAGATCTCACAGGCAGATAAAATTAACCAATTACTAAAAAGTTATAAAATGGAACTTTGTAAGCCAGCTAAGACACCAATGAGCCAGGAGTTTAGCCACAGTGATGTTCAAAGTCCTATTTTTGATAAGAACATTTATCAGTCCTTGATTGGTAGTTTATCTTATCTCAGTAATTGGTCAAGGCCAGATATTGCATACAGTGTTAATCAATTAGCAAGATTTAATACTGAGCCAAATGAAAGGCACTGGCAAGCCGTGAAACGTGTGTTAAGATATCTGAAACAGACAATGCATCATGCATTGTATTTGGAACCAAAAGATGAACTGAATTTGATTGCATATGCTGATGCAAGTTTTGCTACAGACATAAATACATGAAAATCTACATCGGGCACTGCTGCTTTATTGAGAAAGCATTGATTGGATGGAGATCTATTCGACAGAAACGTCTAAGTTTGTCAGCAATGGAGGCTGAATTCTCATGTTTGTCTTCATTATGTTCAGATTTAGTTTTGTATAAAGGCCCTGTCACACTGCCCAACGGATGCAAAACGGAAACAACGGACGAGCAAAATGTTCCATCCATTGTTATCCGCTCTCAAAAGGGGCAAAAATTAGGATAACCGGAGCGGATAACAAACATGGGGGGAGGACGCAGGGCGGATGGAAAGCAGATGCGGAACTGAAGCCCAGCGGATGGAAGCGGATGAGAGCGGATGGCACATCCGCTAGGCTTCCGGTGGGCCTCAGCAAAGCGGACATGGAACGGAAAGAGCGGATGCAGAGCAGACACCGAGCGGATGAAGCGGATGCACAGCGGATGCACAGCGGATGAAGCGGATGCAGAGCAGAAGCCTAGCGGATGCACAGCGGAAGCCTAACGGATGTCGAGCATTAATTGCGCATGCGGGGAGAATGCACTGCGTAAGCCATGCGGATATAAAGGGAAGCAGCTCGCACGTGGCCAGCATTCAGAGGAAAGACCTGCTGCCGGATACATCAATTCCTTGCCTGCCCTGCCTTGCTGCCAGCCTGCCTCCAAGCCTCCTGGCCAGCCTCCCTGCCAGCCAGTCTGCCTGCCAGCCTTGGTGCCTGCCTGCTGGCCAGCCTTCCTGCCAGCATTCCTGCCAGGATTCCTGCCAGGCTTTCTGCCAGCCTTCCTGCCAGCCTTGGTGCCTGCCAGCCTCCCTGCCAGCCTCCCTGCCAACCAGCAACCCCACAACCATGAGGAAGAAGCAAAAGCCTCAGCAACCTGCCACCATCCCTGCCAAGAGGGACAGGGCCACCCTCCCACCCCCTGTCCCTGACTCTGCTTCTGCTGGGGCTTCTGCTGCTTGGGCTCGCTCTTCTAGTGCTAGAGCTTATGCTGAAGCTGCTCCTGGCAGTGGTGCTTCTGCTGCTGCATACTCTGCTGAAGCTGCTCCTGGTCCTGCTGGTTCTGCTGGTCCTGCTGGTCCTGCTCGTGCTCCTGGACTTGCTCGTACTGCTCGTACTGCTCGTGCTCCTGGTCTTGCTCGTCCTGCTCATCCTGTTCATGCTCCTGGTCCTGCTCGTGCTTCTGGTCCTGCTGGTGCTGCTGCTGCTGCTGCTGCTGATCCTGCTGCTGCTGCTGCTGCTGCTGATCCTGCTGCTGCTGCTGCTGCTGCTGCTGATGATGATGATGATTATGATCCTGCTGGTGATGATGATGATGATGATGATGATGATCCTGCTGGTGCTGCTGGTGCTGGTGGTGTGGAGGAGCAGCCCCTACCACCTGGGAGCCCCTCTGATGAGGGACCATCTGGTCCTGCCAAAGGGAGGAAGAGGCGTATGCGGGGATGGGAGAGGAGGCAATACTTCATTGAGGAGGAACACGAGGATGAGGTGCTGGAGTGGATGAGAGAGAATGACTATTTGTGGCGGAAGGGACACCGGCTGTACAGGGACACCAAAAGGAAGCAGGCTGCTTGGAGAGAGAGGGCGGAGAGTATGGGTTACACTTCGGAGGTGCTTCTCGGCTGGTGGAAGCACATGCACACCTGGTACGGGAAGCTGCACCTGAAGAAATCTGCCCAGGCCACAGTTAGGCTGACAGACAGAGAGACCTACGTCATGGCCAGGTGCAGCTTCCTGGAGGGTGAGATCCGCCACCGAGGAGCACCAGGAGCCCCTCTAACAACCCTCTCTCTCTGGCAGCCTGCTGAGAGCCAGTCCTCTTCCGGCCGAGAGTCAGTCCCTGTCTCTAGGCAGGTTTCTGTGGAGCGTGCCACGGTGGAGAACCCGCGGACATGTGTTGTAACCGTGGTGGAGCGCATGGAGGACTCCCTGGTGCAGTGGGAGAAAGGAGACATCGAGTCCACCACAGTTGTAGCCGCATCCACCCCCCCCAGCTCCACCTCCACAGAAAGGCAGAGAGCCAGACAGCAGGAGGGGCAGAGCCACACTGTCCTGCTGGAGATCAGGGACACCATCCGCACCAGCATAGATCTCCTCTCTCAGCTGGTCCACACTGACTCCTCATCCTCCAATCGCAAGCCCTTCCTCACCTATTTCAACCAGACCCTCAGGAACATGGAGGAAGCCCAGTACCAGGTGGTGAAGGACCAGATCACCGAGCTGCTTCACAACCCCCCAGATCCAGAGGAACCTGCTCCCACCCAGCCCAGGTCTGCTCCTTCACCCCAGGTGATGTCCCTCCCATTCCAAGGCTTCCCACAGCCCCTCACCTACCAGGGCTACGGCTACCAGGAGGTCCAGCAGCACAGACAGCAGCCCTTCCCAGTCCAGGCACAGAGTCATCAGGTGACACCATTGCCACCAGTTCCACTGATGCCACCGATGCCACGCACACCAATGATGCCACCCACACCACCGATGCCACCCATGCCAGTCCTCACCCAGATGCAGACCAGACAGCCCCACTACACTACTCCTTCCTCCACCCCACAGCCAAGCACAGCCTCAGTACATCTCTCATCAGTACTGGGGCTGACACCCCATGGCATGGAGGAAGGACCTCTCAGCATCACGGGTCTGAGCCAGCTATCCGAGAGCTTTCTCAACACACCGTCACCTTTTGTCCTCTCGGGGCCAGGCACCCCAGTGGGGCTTCAGACCAGCACTGCAGCAGCAACCACCTCCACAGCACCTGGACCCTTCACCCCTGAGACTGGGCACACCTCCGAGTGATTGTGAAGACTGCCAGAGACTGGGTGTGGACTTTATTTGGACACTTGCCTTTGGTCTTTTTCCTTTTACAGCTTGTAGTTCAATAAAGTTTATCTTTGATTCACACACTTGCTTCATTTCTTTTTTTTAATTAAGTTTTGGTGGAAACTTTTAGAATTGGTTTAAGCATTTGCATGCTTGTGGGATGGGTTAAGATAGCAGTGGGATGGGCAGGGATACCTTTGGGATGGGTAATAGCTGTGGGATAGATAAACCTCCAGTGCAAGCATAGTGGGATTGTATGGTCCACCCTCCCAGGTGCCACACCTATGGCCCTTTTTTATCAATAACAATGTAATCAATCATCCACACATGTCAACACAAACACAACTCTTAATTAAATGCCCTGTTCATTGTAGGCCCACCCAACATACATGGCCCAATCTCATCCATGTGATGAGACAGGCTGAAGGAAGCATCCATTAATCATCTATCATACTGTCTTGCCACTCCACTGCTCCAGCTGGGGAGTTGCACCAGTGTTTCAGGAGGTTGTGCTGCTTCTTCCCTTCATGTGAGGCTTTGTTGGGGCCTTGCACATCCTGAGTGTCTATCAGGTTTTGCCCTTGCCTCCATTCCCCAGGCTCCATGTCCCCATTGCCTTGTTGGATGTCCACGAGCCTGTTCTGCAAGACTTGGTAGTGGGTGCGCATGAGATTGTGCAGAATGCAGCAAGCTTCCATGATCCTCCTCACGGTCTCTGGGTGATGCTGCATGTTGGTGAGAAGTACCTGGTACCAGTTTTCCAGGATGCCAAAGGCATTCTCCACCACCCGCCTTGCCCTGGCCAGCCTGTAGTTGAAGATCCTCTCTTCACGGGTGAGGCATCTGGAAGTGTAGGGCTTCATGAGGTAGGTTCTGAGGGAGAAGGCATCATCCCCCATGATGAAGTAGGGTATATCTTGCGTGTCGTTGGGCAGGGGGTCTGGATCTGGGAAGCCCACAATGAGGTTGCCTTCCAGCTCCTCCATGAGGTGACTGGCATTGGATACCTGGGCATCTGAAGATGACCTGTAGCCTGAAGCATCGATGTACATGAACTTGTAGTCAGCATCGACCATGGTGAAGAGGACGATGCTGAAGAAGCCCTTGTAGTTGAAATAAGTGGACCCCGACTTGGGTGGTGCTTTGCAGGCCACGTGCTTGCCATCTTTGGCTCCAACGGTGTGTGGGAAGTTCCACCTCTGATACCACTGCTCTGCAACTTTCTTCCATCCTTCTTCAGTGGAGGGGCACTGGAGGAGATCCTCCAGGTATTCTTCGATGATGGCCTGCACACAATGCTGATGGTGTTGTGTGGCACCCTCCAGCCGTACTGCATGCTCCTGTAGGTGGTCCCTGAGGCCAGGTGGTGCAGAGTGAGTACCACCTTGAGCCCAGGTTCCAGGCTGGACCGGAAGTTGGTGTTTGCCTTGGTCAACCTGGGTGTCAGCTGCTGCACAACTTCGTCAAACATGGCTGGAGGCATCCTCATGTAGTTCTGGAATGCCCGAGTGTCTTCCTTCGTGAGCTCCACCATCAGCTTGTTGTACAGTCCGTACTCTGCTCTTCTGGCGATCCATCTTTGTTCCCAGATGCTTCTTGGCCGCCTCTTTTTCTTCCCGTAGTAGAGTTCACAGAGCCTGTAGATGGCTTCGCACTGTTGCAGAAGGATGGTGGCTGCCAAAAGGACTGTGTTACGATCCACGGTGGACATGACTGGATGCTGTGGAAGAGGAAGATTCAGATGAAGGCTGCAGAGGTCTGCACAGCTAGGCTGCTGGTCTGAAAGTGAGATGCAGGTGAGTTGCTCCCCCCTTTTTTAGGCAGTATAGGTGTCCCTTTGCATCCTCTAGGCATCCTCTAGGCATCCTCTAGACATCCTTAATATCCGAGATAGGTCCCCTCTGCGAACGCTTTTTCTGTTTTAAATGCTTTGTTTCCATGCTGCATCCGTTCTGCATCCGTTCTGCATCCGTTCTGCATCTGTTCCGCTTCCTCTCTGCGTCCGAGCGGATGCGAATGCAGAACGGATGCCTAGCGGATATAGCGGATGCGTAACAGATGCAGAACAGATGCATAGCGGATGCATAGCGGATGCAGAACGGACGAATTGGATATATTTTCCGCGCAAAAGTTTTGAGCAGCTCAAAACTTTCTGAGCGGATGAAACGTCAATAAACGGATGCTGGACGGATAGAGAGGAAGCAAAATTGAGGCAGTGAGTACATCACATTAACCAACGGATGGCAAGCTTTTTTGTCCATTTTACATCCTCTTTGCATCTGTTGGTGCAGTGTGACAGGGGCTTAAGCAATTATTAATTGATATGGGAATTGATGTAAAAGATCCTATTGTTGTTTATGAAGATAACCAATCAGCAGTACAGATGGCTTCAAATATTACTGTTAAAACAACAACGAAGCACACAGATTTAAGATATTTTAATGTGAGACAATGTGTGCAAAGTAAGATGATTAAGCTAGAATATTGTATGTCAGAAAACAATATAGCAGATCATTTTACAAAGGCCCAAGGCTCCATAAAGCATAAAACTAGCTGTGAAGATTATGGATTTAGATTGTAAGGTTGTATATATTGTCTTACCCCAAAGGGGAGAATGTTAGGAATATGAGTCAATGTTAGGAATATGAATCTCCTAACAGGTAGTTGGGTTAGAAATATATAAACCAGGATAAACATTTTAGTACTATGCCTTTAAGAGATTGGAAAAACTGCAATTGGGTGTGGTTTCTCCAATGGCCTTAAGATGGAGCCAGAAACCTGGATTGTATTAGTCTGAGTCTCAGAAGAGAAGAGAGTGTATCTTTATTTCCTTCTGTTGGAAAGTATTGCTATTGCTTCATTTTTCCTAATTGACTGATATTACTGGATTTAATGTAAGTCTAATACTTAATTGTTTTTGACACTGGACTTTGTTACTGGAATATCTCTGGATTGAAAAATTGACTGATTAACCTGTGACTTTTGGACTGCTGATTTTGGACTTTGTTTAAACCTTTCTGGAAGTAAAAACCTACATTAACTGTACAGTGTATCTGTGTACTGAGTGTGTATTATTTCAACACTACTCTCTATACGTCTCCCTGTATGCGCTCATTCTCCTAATGGGGAATTTCCTGAACAGTCACCTAGCAGCTATTTGGATTAGAAATATATAAACCAGGATAAACATTTTAGTACTATGTCTTTAAGAGATTGCAAAAACTGCAATTGGGTGTGGTTTTTCAAACTGCCATAAGATGGAGCCAGAAACCTGGATTGTTTTTGTCTTAGTCTCAGAAGAGAGTGTGAGCGTATCTCTGTTTCCTTCTGTTGGAAAGTATTGCCGTTGCTCCATTTTTCCTAATTGACTGATATTTTCTGGATTTAATGTAAGTTTGTTACTGAACTGTTTTTTGACACTGGCCTTTGATATTTTGATTATCCCTGGATTGAAAAACTGACTGATTTACCTGTGAATGACTTTGGACTGCCTATTTTGGACTTTGCTTAATGTTTCTGGAAGTAAAAAACCTACATTTACTGTACAGTGTATCTGTGTGCTCTGTGTGTGTATTATTCAAACACTACTCTCAAATATGTCTCCCTGTATGTGCTCATTCTCCTAATGGGGAATTACCTCAACAGTAGCACAGCATGTTCTTAGTTGCAGACTAAAGTGTAGGTAATGTGATGTCTTCAGGCACTGAGACACCCCCTTCGTGCTAACTTGACTTTTGAAAATGATCTTTTCTTTTTCCTATTAAAAAAAACCCCTACAAAACAAAACGGTAACTTCTAATATCCTATTTGTTTACAGTGATGCTTTTTGGTATGAGAAAAGCTCCTGGTGATCTTAGTAGGATTTGATGATGTAATTTTGATTCCTATACTTTCTGTAGCAGGTATTTTATATCTAGGCAAATCTCCTATGTTGTAAATTGGGACCCCCAACCCCTACGATGTAGCCCACTACTGACCCATGGCCCATTTAGAACCAAGCCATGTGAGTGGCTGGCAGACACTCATGGGTACACACATGCAGCTCAACTTGTGCAAGTGTTGGGTTGGCACACATGCAGCAAGTCACTGCTTGCATGGTCCAGTTCCATTCCCCACCCCTCCGGGCTGCCAAACTGTAAAGGCTAGGGAGCACTATTGTAGATCCTTCCACACCCTGTTACTGAAATGCCAAATGTGCACTTAGTCCAAAAAGGTTTTCTGGGAACCTTGGATGTAGCCTCCCTGTTGCACTGTCGGCTGTCGGGGTTCCGATGGATGCCCTTCCTAAAAAAGAGAGAACTCTCCCAGGGGCTCCTGCTGGCTTCTCTGGGTATGAGGCACAAAGAACTAAAACAATTCTGTGAATATGCAAAAAGTTGTTTCTTTATTGCAGGTCAGCTATTTACAAGAATCTAGCCAGACTTACTACATTTCCTTGGGAGGGGGGGACTGCAGATAAAAGCTTCAATAGTTTGGTCTCTGCCGTTCCTTCCATGGAGCAATGCCATGCTGGAATGTCTTTTTATTCCCCTGTCTCCTTTAGTTGGTGAGTCCATCATATGCCCTGAGGGAATCAAATTTTAGAAATAGTAGGAATAACAATAAGGGCACTGTGTTTTTAACAATTCAAAATGTTTCAGATGAATTAGCAATCATTTTTACAAAAGCCTATTGATAACAATATGTAAATGTTCTGCACACAACAGGAAGAAATATGGAGACTACAATGATGGCTTTTCTTAACCCCTGAATTCTTCATTCTGCTTAGTCTTTCTTAGCCATACTCCATCAACTTTTTGATGCAGAAACTACATAAAGAATCCATAAAAAATCTAAAGTCATGTCCTTATGAATGAACATTCACTATTAGAGGTGGTATTCAGCAGCTTCTGACCAGTTCTGGAGAATCGGTAGCAGAAATTTTGAGTAGTAGAACATCTGGCTGATTGTGGGATGATAAATGACAATCATAATCATAATAATTCAAAACAGAACTATTAGATTTGGCCTGAAAATAATTGGATAACAATCGGTTGATAATTAATTTTCTGAATCTCTTTGCTATCATCTAGTGGTTATCTAGAGTTTTGTTCTCTCACATTTGATAGCTTTGCTATAAAAAAAGCTTAAAGTTTAACATTTTAATTTGATTTATGGAATCTATTAAACTGACCTCAGTGGGACTTAGTTTGGCATCTGTGTAAAAATTATTCATAGATTAACTTAAATCACACTGATTTCAGTCCCTGTTAAATGCTATCCATTCTGGATTCAATTTATATAGCAGGTGCAAGAAATGAAAATAAACTAATTTTAAAATCAACTGCATTAAGGAAATTTAAAATAAAAGATGCATTTTTAAATACAAAAATTAACAATTAATTTGCTTTCTATATTTATATTTCCAAAGTGTTTTTATAATGATGCAAATAATTTTAATCCTTTTCCATGTGTTGGGGTCATAGAGATGGGGAGAAAAATCTGCCTGAAGCATTCCACTGAAGAATATTATTTATTAATTATTTATCTAGCATATCTATATATGACCACCCATCATACAAATACATGACCCTCAGCAGTATATGACACAACAGTTAAAAATTCTGCAACAATCTAAAAACAATAATAAATAAAATAAACGTATTAAGTTATACATATAAAATAAACAAATAAACTCAAGAAAGCAGATGAACAAATAAAACTTAAACTTCTACAGCCACTTTGAGAAAGCCATATTTTTAAAGGGCTTCTAGAAGACTAAAAGATGTAGGGCTAACCTGATTTCCTGTTGTGGTTTCCTGGCAGGAGGTGCGGATGGCTGAGGGCTCAGAGAACGAGGACTCATATAAGGGGCCTGCATGTGATGCAGGGATGGGCCCAGGACCATCAGAGAGTGGGATGCTGCCTTCGGAGATTGTGGAGGCTGACAGCAGTGGTGAAGAGGTCCCTGAAAAATCTGTGTCCAGTGTGCATGCACTCAGGGCTGCTTGAAGGAAAGATCAGCTGCAGTACCATGGGCAACTCGGGAATAAGGCTGCAAGGTAATTCAGTATCAGTGAACAGCAATAATCAGTGAAAAGCAATAAATTCAAAAGTAACTCCACATTTCATTCTTGGTTCTTTGACCTGACAATACCTCCCCTGCCTGACCTGGTAGGATGAGGAGATATATTGCCATTCTGCTGCTGAGTGCAGTGGGAGTACTTACAAAAATAGCATAGAATTCAACAACAAATGAGAAAGTGGGGAAATCAAATGGTACATCATTTCTACTCCAACTGATGGAAGGAACACGGCTATAACAACACCTACCAGAAAAACAAAGGTTTTAAGATAAAGCTTGCAGGTCTATTTTTAAAATTTATATAATTAAGTTTCTAGATTCTCTGAAATGGGCTAGCTGGTATGAATCCTCGTTGCTCACAACCTACAAAGCTTTTACAAGACTAAATATGCATGGGCAGAAAAAAAAAATCACATTTTGTTACACATATCCAAGAACCACATGGGTTTCCAATGTAATGAATCACAATATAACTGACAATAACTGATTCTGCTACAAGAAATTGAAATGGGTGAGGCTTTGATTCAATTTGATTGATACTTAATTCTCATCCTGTTAATTTATCATTGACACAACAATATTTGTTCTACATATCTTTCTTGGAAGAAATTTTTTTTAATCATGTTGCTTTCTGATGCATCAGTGGGACTCATACATAGTGATCACAGAAACAGATTTAATTTTAGAGCTGCAGTTAATTTAGTTTGGTGAAGAAGCTTTTCTTTCTGTTTTGAGAAGCAAAATGGTGGCAAGTTATGAAGTTATTTCCCTAAGCATATTACCAGTACTGGTACTCTTATCATGGTTTATTGAGGGAAGGGACTCCTGCCAGATCCATACATATTTAGAAAGGAGAAAAAACAACTATTGTTATCCAAAGTACCGAAGTCTGGATAGTAATAGCTCATGTTATTTTCTTTAAAGTATGAGCAAGTTATTCATGTTATTTATGTAGAGATTTTTAAAATGACAGATCCAATATATATATGTATATGTATGTGTGTGTGTGTATATATATATATATGCAAACCTGTTCATGGAAGAATTCGAATCCAGAGCCCTGGCTAATG
>BLBF01000007.1:33815661-33837518 GCA_015471245.1 Laticauda colubrina | reverse complement strand
ATATATATATATATATATATATATATATATATATATATATTTGTTGGCAAAACAAGTTCTCCAAATAACATGGCTGTGTCCATATCTACCAAAACTACAATATTGTTAGCAACATAAGCATCATCAAATTGCTGCAACTGTGCAACATTACACATGAATAACTAATTTCTACATCTTGTTTATTCAGGTTTCAAAAACTACCTCTTTCTGGTTTTCTAAATATGGTTCCATTAGATGATATAATTGGCTTTTAAAAAATCAGATCCATTTCTCTGGCATCAATAACAACATTTATTTTGTTTCTCATACTTATAATACAGTCTTTATTCTAAAAGAAACAGTTAAGTTGTAGCTCTTCAGCATCTTATATTAAATCACATCTTCTCTTTGTCACATTCATTTTATCATTATATTTCTCCAAATAGTCTTGATATCCAAAACAACAACTTCAACAGGAATTTGTATTTTATTCAGTCTATCACTATGGTGCTCTTGTTGGGTCTGAGATTTTATCTTAATCCATCTCTTCATAAAAAATACTTTATGCTTCTTTTGGAAAGCATATATAATTACTTTGTATAGAAGAATGGCTAATTAAGTTGTGGGAGTATGGATTGATGTAAAAAAATTGTACCTAAAAACAAATCTGATACAGAACTCAGTTTAACTTTTACTAGATTATATTGTTACATATAAAACTTGTACTCTATCCAAACTTTCTTTTAACATAAGGCTTTAACACTTTTGTCTAATTAACTAACTTGGAATATAACTCTTAGATGAGACAGACATGATTGCAATCTCTTATTTTGATATATAATTTATTTCATACAGTTTTTATTTTTTTTAAAAAAAAACAAGTTTTTTTATTTCAATCTACATACACAACAATACATTAACAGTGTGGCATTAATATATCAAACATTTTTGTATGGAGAAAATTAATAATGCCAATCATATCTCTTAATGCACATATTCACATTAAATCATAATCCTTCATTGCTTATTTTAAACATGTCAATACTCTCTCTTAATGCCAATCACCATATCAGTTAAACATACCTAGTAATTTCATTATTCAATTTTCTCTCCAATTTATTTTTTTTTCAATAAATTTTTTTCATTTGGAAGCTGTGTGGTTCCAGCTTCACATCTCAGTACAAACATGACCATAGTTACCTATTCATTTTATTTATTCAATTTCATATCACATTATCCTTATTAGTATTAAATATTAAACTTACCTCATCCAAGTCCAATTCATGTTGTTTCATTTTTCTTCGGTTATTCTCATATCTTATTTTACAGTATTATCTAAGATTCTCATCTCATTTCTATGTTCATTTCCCATATTACCTTTTTCTGTCACATTTACAATTTTATTAATTCAAAATTGTCCCCTCCGGTTAATAATTCAAGCTAGCCACCTTCATTCTATTTTAATACCAATTTCCCTATTTACTATATAACACAAATATATATATTTTGTCTGATTCCGCATTACATTTTCTCATCACCTTATAAGTCATCTATACATTACAAAAGTATTAAGCTAATCAATTAATTATAGCAACTGATATTAATCTTTCAATTAATTATAGCAACTGATATAAATAATTTCATCATTTCCCCCCCTTTTTTCTTTTCCCTTTCATATACATTGCTAATCATCAATTAATATATAATATTCCTATTATAAATTCCCAATTCCATATTTATTTCATTAAATTCCATGTCTAATGTAGTGATAATTCTTTAATAGAAAAAGAGAAAGAGAAAAGGAAACTAAAAAAAAACCCCACCATATCAGTTACATACTTATTTATTTTCAGAACTTATTCTTCTATATCATTACATATTACCTTGCAGAATCTCCTTCCCTATCATTTGTCACCCATTATCTCTTGCTCTTTTAACAATGCAATTTCTTTTCATCCTTGTTTGCTTCCTGTTTTTTTTAATTTTCTGGTCCTTTTTCTTAATTCCATTTTTCCTCATTCTTATTCCCCTCCATTTCTCATTCTAATTATTAAATTTATCTCCCTCCCTCTTTCGATTATTCTTTTGTACTTTTCTGCATTTTACCTCTCATTTTTTTCATTTTCCGAACCATTCTCCCTTTTGTTATCACATCAGACCACAAATTTTTAATTTTAATTCCTTTTTTCCCCTGCTTAGATAAATTGTGGCTTCCTTTGTTCTTCAAAGCTGGCTTCTTCTTCGTTAAACTCCTCCTCTTCTGGGTTACTTTGTTCTTCTATAAGCTGAGTCACCATTTCTAATTACTGTAATATGTAATTGCACATTTCAAGTTTAATTTTCATCATTTCCAATATATCTTGCAAGTCCAATCTTATTTTAACAAATAAGTCCTCCATTATATCTTCTCTTTTTTTTCCTTTTCTTTCCACTTCTTTAATAGATGTAGTTCTCTTCCTTAATAGATTTATTCAATCCCAAAGTTCAGTAATTTCAGCAAGTGTCTTTTAAGTTTATTTTCAACAATCAAAGTCCTTAAATTTTTGTTCCAGGTCTTTTAATTGGCCCTTTCCCAACTGTTTTCCACAGTCACCAGGTGATTCTATGACAATATTTTCAAATATCTTTTCCTTTGTAATATTCTGATGTCCCTTTTCAGGATTTTTATTTTATAATAATGGAGTTTCTTTTACTTTCTTTTAAGTTTCAAAGTCTAATTTCTTAAGGCCCAGTCCCACTGGCTGACAGACGCAAAACATATACATAAAGGACACAGCGGACGAGCAAAATTTCGGGGGTGGCTCCATCCGTTGTCATCCGCTCCAAAAAGTGGTGAAAATTTGGACAAACAGAATGGAAAAGAACGGACATGGGAAGTATGTAGCGGGGATGTTAAACGGATGTTCATAGGAAGCCAAGCGGATGACAGCAGATGGAAGCAGATGACATATCCAAAGGGGTTCCAGGGGAGAATTTTGAAGCGGATCCATAGCGGAAGGGGCGGATGCATAGCAAATGAAGCAGATGCATCACAGACGCCTATAGGAAACAAAGGGGATGCCGTGCGGATGTATATTGGATGCAAAGCATTCACTGCACATGCAGGGAGTATGAATTGCATCAGCTCCGCGGATATAAGAGGATGTAGCATGCATGCAGTCAGCATACAGGGGAAAGATGTGCTGCTACATACATCTCGCAGGAACACCATGGTTTGTCAGTCAGGAAAGAAGAGGAAGCCCGTGCCTACTCGTTCTAGCCCTAGCAAGAAGGCCAGAACCAGCAACCCACCCCCTGGCATTGACTCTGAAGCAGCTACTGCTGCTGCTGCTGCTGTGGTGGACCAGCCCCAAGCCCCTCAAGCCTCTCAAAGCCCTGCTGCTGAAGGCCCTGCTGCTCAAGCCCCTGAAGGCCCTGCTGCTCAAGCCCCTGAAGGCCCTGCTGCTCAAGCCCCTGAAGATCCTGCTGCTCAAGCCCCTGAAGGCCCTGCTGCTCAAGCCCCTGAAGGCCCTGCTGAAGCCCCTGCTAGAGGGAGGAAGAGGCAAGGGAAGCAGAAGGGAGAGAGGAAACAGTACACCATTTCCGAGGAGTATGAGGATGAGGTGCTGGAATGGCTGAGGGAGAATGTGTACCTCTAGAGAAAGGACCACAGACTGTATTGGGACATCAAGAAGAAACAGGCAGCTTGGAGAGACAAGGCAGAGAGCCTGGGGTACACTGCAGAAGTACTACTAGGATGGTGGAAGCACATGCACACCTGGTATGGCAAGCTACACCTCAAGAAATCCGGGCAGACCTCTGTCAAGCTCACTGACCGGGAGATGTACGTCATGGCCAAGTGCAGTTTTCAGGAGTGGTGAGATCCACCACCGAGGAGTAGCCCCTCTGACACCCCTCTCCCTCAGACAGCCCACAGACAGCCAGTCCTCTTCCAGCCAGGATCCAGCTACCCTGTCCAGGCAGGTGTCTTCAGAGGGCCTCACAGCAGAGACCCCCCAAACAGCTGCACTTCCCATGCCGGCAGACTTGGAGGATCCCATGGAGGATGATGCCCTGCTGTCAAAATGGAGGAAGAAGCAGCAGCCACCAGAGGCCAACCCAACCCTGCTCCAGAGGATGCAGGGAGAGAGGCAGACAGGAGGGCCAGGACCAAAGTGTGCTGTTGAAGATCAGGGACACAATGAAGACCAACACAGAACTTCTCTCTCAGCTGGTCCACTTGGACAGAGCATCCTCGGACCGGAACACCTTCATCACCTACATGAGCCAGACCCTGAGGGACTTGCCTGAGGCCTAGTACCAGGTGATGAAGCAGAAGATCGCAGCACTTCTGCACAACCCTCAAGGCCCAGCTGAAGCTGCTCCTACCCAGTCCAGGTCTGCTCCTCCACCCCAGGTGATGTCACAGCCCTTCCACGGCTTTCAACAGCCCCTCACCTACCAAGGCTACAACTACCAGGACTTCCCACAGCAGAAGCAGAACTTCCCAGTCCAGGCCCAGGTTCATCGCACGCCACAGACGCCACTCGTCACCCAACTGCAGACCAGACAGCCCCACTACACTCCTCCTTCCTCCACCCCACAGCCAAGCCCATCAATGGACAATCTGTCATCAGTCTTGGGCCTCACATCTCAAGTCCTTGATGAAGGGCCTCTCAACCTCATGGAACAGCTCTTGGACAGCTTCCTGAACACACCATTCCCTATTGTACCCTCAGGGCCAAGCACCCCAATGGTGCCTCAGACCAGCACTCAAGCCACAGCCACCTCCACAGTCCCTGCCCACTTAACAGCTGAGACCATGGACATGACTCAGAATGACTGAGAACAGTGTCAGAGACTGAGCTGTTTACTTGTTAAGTTTATCTTTGCTTAAGACACTTTACTTGGTTCATTTTGCTTTTTTAATAAAGTCATAAAGTTTACCTAAGAAGGTTAATAAAGGTTATCTTTGCTTAAGTCACTTGGTTCATTTTTTTACCTTGATAAAGTGTTGGTGAAAACTTTTAAAAAATGGTTAAGCCTTTGCATGCTTGTGGGATAGATAAGGATAGTTGTGGGATAGATAAACCTATAGTGCAAGCATAGTGGGACTGTATGGTACACCATCCCAGCTGCCACACACATAGGGACCTTTATTATCAATAACAATTTATTCATTGATCAACACATTTTAAAATAAACAAAGCTCTTTATTAATACCCTATTCATTGTAGGACGACTCAACATACATGGCACAATCTCATCAGTGTTATGCAACAGGCTCAAGGAAGCATCCATTAAGCATCTACCATCCTGTCTTGCCACTCCACTGCTCCAGCTGGGGAGTTGCACCAGTGTCTCAGTAGGTTTCGCTGCTTCTTCCCTTCACATAAAGCTCTGTTGGGGCCTTGTACATCCACAGTGTCTGTCAGGTTTCGTCCTTGCCTCCGTTCACCAGGCTCCATGTCCCCATTCCCTTGTTGATGGTTGACAAGTCTGTTCTGCAACACTGGGTGGTGGGTACGCATGAGATTGTGCGGGATGCAGCAAGCTTCCACAATGCTCCTCAGAGTCTCTGGGTCATGCTGCATGGTGGTGAGAAGTATCTGGAACCAGTTGGCCAGGATGCCAAAGGCATTCTCCACCACCCGTTTTGCCCTGTACAGCCTGCAGTTGAAGATCCTCTCTTCATGGGTGAGGTATCTTGAAGTGTACGGATTCATGAGGTAGGTTCTGAGGGAGAATGCATCATCACCAATGATGAAGTAGGGCACATCTTGTGTGCCATTGGGTAGGGGGTCTGGATCTGGAAAACCCATGATGAGGTTGCATTCCAGCCCATCCTTGAGGTCACTTGCATTGTATAACTGGCCATCTGAAGCTGACCCGTTGCCTGAAGCATCGATGTATATGAATTTGTAGTCAGCATCAACCATGGCAAAGAGGATGATACTGAAGAAGCCCTTGTAGCTGTAATAAGTGGACCCTGAGTTGGCTGGAGCTTTGCAGGCCACGTGCTTCCCATCTATGGCTCCAACGGTGTGGGGAAAGTTCCACCTCTGATACCACTCTTATGCAAGTTTTCTCCAGCCTTGTTCAGTGGTGGGGCATTTGAGGAGTTCCTCCACGTATTCTTCAATGATGCCCTGTACCACTTCTCTGACCACTTTGCTGATGCTGTTGTGTGGCACCCTCCAGGCATACTGCATGTTTCTGTATGTGGTTCCAGAGGCCAGGTAGCGCAAAGTCAGTGCCACCTTCAGTCCAGGGTCCAGGTTGGGATGGAAGTTGGTGCTAGGCTTGGTCAACCTGGGTCTCAGACGCCCTACAATTTCGTCAAACATGGCTGGTGGCATCCTCATGAAGTGATGAAATGCACGAGGGTCTTCATTCCTCAGCTCCACCATCAACTGATCATACATTCCAAACTCCATTCTTCTCATGATCCATCCTCGGACCCAGACAGCTCTTGGACGTCTCCTTCTTCTCCTTCTGTATAAAAGTTGAAACAGTCTGAACAGGTTTTGGTTCTGGTGATGAATGAGCGTAGCTACCATACGGACTGTGTCATCATCCATGGTGGAGAACAATGGATGATATTGAAGACCAAGACCAAGGGTGAAGAGGTCTGTACACCATGGCTGCTGGACTCATACTGAGATCCAGATGATTTTCTCCCCCTTTTTATAGAAAATATTGGTTGTCCGCTAGGTGTCCTTCTACATACTCTAGACATACAGCAGACATCCTAAATATATGAGATATATCCCAGATACAAACGTTTTGTCCGTTTTGAATACTTTACATACGAGGTTCATATGCTTACATCCTTTCTATTTCCGTGCTACTAACGGTGTGTAGACATTCCGTGTACCTTTTGTTTGCTCCCTCTTTCCATTTTCAGCTGCAGCAGATGTGAGTTGAGGGGATGGCCAGAAGATGCAGAGAGGATACAGCGGATGTTTAACGGATGATAACGGAAATAGAATGTTTGTTGCCCGTATATGTCGTGGATGTACATGGTACGTGGCGGAAAGTTCATCTGTTCACAAAGTTTTGTGCAGCTCAAAACTTATTGCGCGGATGAAATCTCAGTGGACGGATGCTCGAGGGATAGAGCGTATGAAACATGTATGCAGTGAGTACACAAGAGATTCATAGCATTTTCCATAGGATGGCAAGCTTTTTTTAACGTTTTACATCCTCTTTGCATCCATAAGTGCAGTGGGACCGGGCCTTTAGAAAGACCAAGCATTTTTTAAAGAGTCACTGAAATTTTTCCTGTACCACCAGGTGGCTCTCTTTAGTCTTTTCCACAATCCACTCTTTCCTTAACTTTAACATTCTTTGTTAAATATAATACTTTTATGAAGTTTGCTAATTTCAATCATTAACTGTTATTTCTTTTCTTTTCAACACACTCAGTTTCAGCATTTAGTTGTGCCTTTGAAGTGCCAATAGTCCAACAGTTTAATTTCTAAACCTTTTTTGTATTCAAATATTTTCCTTTAAGTTTTCTCCTCCAAGTTAATCCAATACAATAATTCAAGCCAATTTTATAAAATCCAATTTCCTTCTCACTTTCTCTAGTCACCTCTTCTGCACAATTTCCTCCTAAATAGTCCTTTACTTTTTAATGCCAGGATACCTCAAAATCCATGCATTTTGCCTGGTCCACACTCCACTTGCTGCTTCTCTGCTCCAGCACAGTCTTAGTTTTCTGGACCATTCTTCGTCTTCATGGCGGCCATTTTAAGACCACTACTGCAGCTTGCTTTTGGGAGGGGTTTTCCTGTCAGGGAGGGGAGTTGCGGCTCCCCTCAATCCTCCTGGGAATTCCTCCCTTCTTCACCACCCCTCCAGCGTGGTTCTGGTCTCAAACGGGACCCTCCAGCAAGTGAGCTCAGGGTGAAACCATGCACAATCACAGATTCCACTCTGACTCCAATAATGAACAAACCAGAAGGCCAATTTTCCATTGTTAATCATTGTATACTGACTGGAGTTTAATAATGAAGTTCTAACTGACACAAAATATTCTAATATACTTATGTCACCTTTGAAATTATTTCTTAATTTAATGTTTTAATGATTATAAATCAGTCTCTTAGTACTAGTTTTGCTTTTATTTTCACTTTTTGATCATCTTTTAAAATATCTAATTGAATTAATTTTAGAGAAGGAAATGAAAAGAAGATATAGAAATCTCAACAGCTGGATTGCTTTCATCTTCCAAAATCAGTTTGTCTCCTTAGATTACTCCATAGATTCCTATGGCTAGAACTTTCTCAAACTCTTAATCAAGGCCTCTGAGGATGGACCAATTGTTCTTTTGAATGGTAAGATGAACATCTAGGAACCCAAAATGGAGATTTATTTTTAGCCCTGAACATTCATTCAATTACAGCAACTTTTTGCCATTGTCTTAGTGGCATGTTAGAATCATGTTCCCATTGATTCTTTGCAATTTTATATAAGTGCTTAAATATAGAGCTTTGTTCTTTGACAACAAAAATTTCTCTGTTAACCTGTCTGTTAACAGCACATCGGCCTTCTTCCTTTAGTCATCTACAGATAGGTGTCATCAAATTGCTGCAAAAACTCACATATGACACCTAAGTATCCCATTAGAATAAGACAGTTACAACCACTGCATCTAATTTTGTTTGACATGGAACACCTAAATGAGAAGTCTGAAAGCGAATATTTTCAAGCCTCTGTAATTACAGAGATGACTTCCTGCATGCTTGAATGATGTCAATATTAGATTGCATTTCTCCAGAATAGGCTGGCAGTGTAAAGTGGCAGTGATGTAGGTCACAGCTAGAGAATAACTACACTTAGTCTTTAGGCTGCTCCGAATTGTACTTATGCTGTTTCAGCTATCCATGTAATATTTTATATTTGTATAAAACTTTAAAATATATAAAAAAAGTTTGCATCTAATCTCTGTAATTTTAAGTGTTCCTATATTTATACTTTATTTTATATTTCTATTTTTATTATGGTGTAAGCCAGCCAGAGTCACTTTGGATAGTGAGATGGGCAGCATGCAAATTTAATAATAAATTAAACAAACAAACAAACAAATAAGTATAGATAGTCCTTTACTTATGACCATAATTGACCCAAAATTATGTTATTAATTGAAACATTTGTTACATGAAATTTGCCCCATTTTACAACCTTTCTTGCCACAGCTGTTAAGTGAATCACTGCAGTTGATAAGTTAGTAGTTAAGAGGCTTCCCCATTGACGCTGCTTATCAGAAGGTCACAACAGGTGATCACATGACTTTGAGACATAAATGGCCATAAATAGGAACTAGTTACTAAGCATCTGAATTTTGATCACATAATCATCTTGATGCTGCAAAAGTCATAACTGTGAAAAACAGTCATGTCACTTTTTCCAATGCCATTTGGTGGTGGTATCAGTGGTGGGATTCAAATTTTTTATACCGGTTCTGTGGGCATGGCTTGGTGGGTGTAGCAGGGGAAGGATATTGTAAAATCTCTATTCCCTCCCCACTCCTGGAGGAAAGTTACTGCAAAATCCCTATTCCTTCCCCACCCCACTAACCTGTTTTCCAGCTCCGTTCTCCTGTGCAGGGCAACAGAAGAAGGCCCAGCCAATCAGCTGGGACTGGGGAGGCAGAGAATAGATGGGGGCAGGGACAGTCAGAGGTGATATTTGCTGTTTTTCCAAACGACTCAATATTTCCGCTACTGGTTTCCCAGAACAGGTCAGAATCTGCTGAATACCACCTCTGGATTGTATGCTACTGGTTTGGACCGGTTCAGCTAAAATGGTAGTAAAAAAAAGCCTCTCACAATCAGCTGAGAGGAGGAAAAGAGGAGAAAGAAAAGTGCAGGATCAGGCCCCCCACCCACCCCTGCACTTTCTCTTCTTTATCCTCTCAGCTGATTGGCACTGCAGGCCTCAGCTGGTGAGGGGAAAACTGCACGTGTGCTAGGTGCATGTGCATGCACTCATGATCACAGAACCGGTAGTGGAACAGGTAGGATCCCACTGCTGGTGCCATTGTAACTTTAAACAATCACTAATGAATGGTTGTAAGTCAAGGACTGCCTGTAATGCAACATTAAATAATCAAAGGACACATACACGCAGAAGAACAAGCAGTTTTTTTCTTTTTAAATCCTTTCTTACTTTCCTGATGGATGTCAATGTCCTTTATATGTTTTTTTCCCCCCATGTTTGGGCTGCTTGGAAATTGGGTCCACAAACTTCTATTTGAGGTAATTGGAAAAATGGCGACAGAGTTCACTCTGGAAATATGCATTGATGAAGGAATATTTGAATCAAATGCCAGCTGCCCAAATAAGAAAATGGAACAAATGGGTAATCTTCTTCTCCCTTTATCTTTGAGCTGAAGGAAAAGAGCTGGTGAGTTCTTCCTTATGCAAGATGAATGGGAGGCTAATGGGAAATTAAAATACAGTCCTCCCATTTAGTGATAATGTGAACCCACGAGGAAAATTGCTCTACCAGATCCATTTCTAAACTTGGGGCATCACTCCTGTATTTAAAATGGTTTCTACTTTACAGATAATTTTAAATTGATAGAAGCGAAACAGCGTGTGCCCCCTATCTTCTGATGTAATAGCTAGATAATAATTTTATCCCCTCCTATGCTCAGGTTCTTAGAAGCATATTTGCCCAGTTCCAAAAACGCTTTCTAGCACTGCGCTCCATATTTCTTTCTAATTTAAGGCCCTGTCACACTGCCCAATGGATGAAAAACGGACACAATGGACGAGAAAAATGTTCCATCCATAGTTATCCGCTCTCAGAAGGGGCAAAAATTTGCACAACCGGAGCAGATAACATGGACGCGGGGAGGACGCAGGGTGGATGGAAAGCGGATGCGGAACAGAAGCCCAGCGGATGGAAGCAGATGGGAGCGGATGACACATCCGCTAGGCTTCTGGGGGACCTCAGCAAACCGGATGCGGAATGGATACAGCGGATGCAGAGTGGATGCAGAGCGGATGCAGAGCGGATGCACAGTGGATGCACAGCGGATGAAGCGGATGCACAGTGGATGCACAGCGGATGCACAGCGGAAGCCTAGTGGATGCCGAGCGTTAATTGCACATGCGGGGAGGATGTATTGCGTCAGCCCCGCGGATATAATGGAAGCAGCTCGGAAGCAGGTCACCATTCAGAGGAAAGACCTGCTTCCAGACACATTGACTGCCTTGCCTCTCCTGCCTGCATGTCTGCCTGCAAGCCTTGCTGCCAGCCTTGCTGCCAGCCTCCCTGCCAGCCTTGCTGGCTGCCTGCGTGCCAGCCTTGCTGCCAGCCTCCCTGCAAGCCTTGCTGGCTGCCTGCCTGCCAGCCTTGCTGCCAGCCAGTCTGCCTGCCAGCCTTGCTGCCTGCCTGCCTGCCAGCCTTGGTTCATGCCTGCCTGCCAGCCTTGGTGCCTGCCTGTCTGCCAGCCTTGGTGCCTGCCTCCCTGCCAGCCTTCCTGCCAGCCTTGGTTCCTGCCAGCCTCCCTGCCAGCCAGCAACCCCACAACCATGCGGAAGCACAGCAAGCCTCAGCCATCTGCTGCCAGCCCTTGCAAGAGGGACAGGGCTACCATCCCACCCCCTGGTCCTCACTCTGGTTCTGCTGGGGCTTCTGCAGCACGGGCTCGCTCTTCTGGGGCTGGGGATTCTGCTGCTTCTGCTTTTGGAGGAGCTGATGACAAGCACTCCAGCACCAGCCACCTCCACAGCACCTGGACCCTTCACCCCGAGACTGAGCGAGCAAGAGGAGTGCCAGAGACTCATTTTTGTTTTATAGCTTCTTGTTAATAAAGTCTATTTTTGATTCATACACTTGCTTCATTTCTTTTTTTTAATAAAGTCTTGGTGGAAACTTTTAGAAATGGTTTAAGCCTTTGCATGCTTGTGGGATGGGTTAAGATAGCAGTGGGATGGGCAGGGATACCTTTGGGATGGGTAATAGCTGTGGGATAGATAAACCTCCAGTGCAAGCATAGTGGGACTGTATGGTCCACCCTCCCAGCTGCCACACCTTTGGCCCTTTATTATCAATAACAATGTAAGCATTGATCCACACATTTGAACATAAACACAACTCTTTATTAAATGCCCTGCTCATTGTAGGCCCACCCAACATTCATGGCCCAATCTCATCAGTGTGATGAGACAGGCTGAAGGAAGCATCCATTAAGCATCGATCATCCTGTCTTGCCACTCCACTGCTCCAGCTGGGGAGTTGCACCAGTGATTCAGGAGGTTGCGCTGCTTCTTCCCTTCACGTGAGGCTCTGTTGGGGCCTTGCACATCCTGAGTGTCTATCAGGTTTCGCCCTTGCCTCCATTCCCCAGGCTCCATGTCCCCATTGCCTTGTTGGAGGTCCACGAGCCTGTTCTGCAAGACTGGGTAGCGGGTGCGCATGAGATTGTGCAGGATGCAGCAAGCTTCCATGATCCTCCTCACGGTCTCTGGGCGATGCTGCATGGTGGTGAGAAGTACCTGGAACCTGTTGGCCAGGATGCCACCACCCGCCATGCCCTGGACATTCTCCACCACCCGCCTTGTCCTGGACAGCCTATAGTTGAAGATCCTCTCTTCACAGGTGAGGTATTTGGAGGTGTAGGGATTCATGAGGTAGGTTGTGAGGGAGAAGGCGTCATTCCCCACGATGAAGTAGGGCACATCTTGCGTGTCATTGGGCAGGGGGTATGGATCTGGGAAGCCCATGATGAGGTTGCGTTCCAGCTCCTCCTTGAGGTGACTGGCGTTGTATACCTGGGCATCTGAAGATGAGCCGTTGCCTGAAGCATCGATGTACATGAACTTTTAGTCAGCATCGACCATGGCGAAGAGGATGATGCTGAAGAAGCCCTTGTAATTGAAATAAGTGGACCCCGACTTGGGTGGTGCTTTGCAGGCCACGTGCTTGCCATCTATGGCTCCAATGGTGTGTGGGAAGTTCCACCTCTGATACCACTGCTCTGCAACTTTCTTCCATCCTTCTTCAGTGGAGGGCCACTGGAGGAGCTCCTCCTTGTATTCTTCGATGATGGCCTGCACCACTTCTCTGACCACAATGCTGATGGTGTTGTGTGGCACCCTCCAGCTGTACTGCATGCTCCTGTAGGTGGTCCCTGAGGCCAGGTGGCGCAGAGTGAATTCCACCTTGAGCCCAGGTTTCAGGCTGGGCCAGAAGTTGGTGTTTGCCTTGGTCAACCTTGGTGTCAGCCACTGCACAACTTCATCAAACATGACTGGAGGCATCCTCATGAAGCTCTGGAATGCCCGAGTGTCTTCGTTCCTGAGCTCCACCATCAGCTTGTTGTACAGTCCATACTCTGCTCTTCTCCCAATCCATCTTTGGACCCAGATGCTTCTTGGCCGCATTTTTTTCTTCCCATAGTAGAGTTCACAGAGCCTGTAGATGGCTTCTCACTGTTGCAGAAGGATGGTGGCTGCCAAAAGACTGTGTTACGATGCACGGTGGACATGACTGGATGCTGTTGAAGAGAAGAGTCAGCTGAAGGCTGCAGAGGTCTGCAGCAGGGCTGCTGGTCTGAAAGTGAGATCCAGATGTGTTGCTCCCCCTTTTTATAGGCAGTATAGGTGTCCCTTTGCATCCTCTAGGCATCTTCTAGGCATCCTCTAGACATCCTTAATATCTGAGATAGGTCCCCTCTGAGGACGTTTTTTCCATTTTACATGCTTTGTTTCTTCTAGGCATCCGTTCTGCATCTGTTCTGCATCCGTTCTGCTTCCTCCCTGCATCCGAGAGGATGCGAGTTGCGCAGATGCTCAGCGGATGCCTAGCGGATATAGCAGATGCGTAACGGATGCGTAGCGGATGCAGAATGGACGAATTGGATACATTTTCCACGCAAAAGTTTTGAGCAGCTCAAAACTTTCTGAGTGGATGAAACATCCATAAACGGATGCTGGACGGATAGAGAGGAAGCCAAATGGAGGCAGTGAGTACATCGCATTAACCAATGGATGGCAAGCTTTTTTCTCCGTTTTACATCCTCTTTGCATCCGTTGGTGCAGTGTGACATGGGCCTTAAGTGCTTTTCAAGTGTGGTACAATTATAACTTATTTTGCTGTGTGATTAAAATGTTGAGTATTCATACTGGCATCCGTTCAAACTTCACAGTTCATTAAATTACTCTGGAGACTCTTGGGCTGCAGTCAGAAAAGCCCATGTGGTAAAATGAAATGCTATATTCATCAAATTGTACCCTGCTGTGCTATTCATTTGGTAATAAAAACTTTATTTTCTCCACTTGTGTCCTCTCTTATTCATGAGATAAAAAGCATAGTCAGGTAACTGATTTGTGTGAATACATGAATAATTGAATTATCAATCACTGACATGCAGTATATAGGGGAAATGACCATAGAAGTAAGAAAACCTAGAAAGCTAAGGAGCATTGTGTGCAGGATCAATATTTAATTTCTCAGTTCTCAGTTGTCAGAAAGGATGTAAGTTTGTATGTAGGAGAGAGAAGGATGAAAACATATATTTCTCCCCCACATTCTGCTGTACAGCCAAATTGTAGCTATGGTGGGTGTTCCTGAGACAATGGGCAAAAAATACCACAAAAGCATATACAGGTAGTCCTTCACTTATCATAGTTTGTTTAATGACCATTCAAAGTTACAGAGGCACTGAAAAAAGTGACTCATGACTGTTTTTCACACTTATGACCTTTACGGCATATCCATGGTCACGTGATAAAAACTCAGAGGCTGGCAACTGACTCATAGTTATGATGGTTGCAGTGTCCCAGGGTCATGTGATTCCCTTTTATGACTTTCTAACAAGCAAAGTGAACAAGGAAGCCAGATTCACTTGAACAACTGTGTCACTTACTTAACAACTACAATGATTCACTTAACAACTGTGACAAGAAATGGGGCAAAATTCACTTAGCAAATGCCTCACTTAATAATAGAAATTTTGGGCTCAGTTGTGGTCATAAGTCAAGGACTACCTGTACCAAGAATATATATTCCCAACAGAAACACACGATGTATGAAGGTCATCCCAGCTGCCCAGCTAAAGCAAGCAAACACCTATATTGCATAACAGTGATACAAGAAGATGTTGGAGAGAAAAGGTTATTTTAGTAACAACAGTTGAGGCAACCTTTTGAACTATGTGGGAGAAAGCAATGGCATGCCACTCTTTTATTTTTCCAAGAAAACCACATGGATAGAAAATACATTTGTTGATAATGTATGCTGGTTGATGGGCCTCTCCAGGATGGCATGCAACATGCTACTGAGAAAGAGCTGAAATTATTTCAGAACACTAATGTTATTTAAGACATAGCTGCTTTAAAACCTTTGAGGTGGCCAGTTTCTGATATTGCCGTGTAGGGGGAAAAATATCCAGAGCTGCAAAGAACATAATTATTATGGAACATGGAATTTCCAAAGAACCATGACAATAGGAAAGATCAACTTAGAGAAAGCTGAAATGAACTGATGACATATTGATATTTCAGGCAACTGCAAATTGCAATGGATTGGAATTGGACCATTTCAGTCAGGAGATCACATTGTTTATTGTTTAAGATACAAAAAACACAGAATAGCATTGCTTTCATAGATAGAAAGAGTATCATCAAAATAATACTTGGGGACAAGGCAATCAATGACTGCATATTATCAGTTAGACTATGTGTACACCTATTTAATAGGATGATTACTTTGTTTATGTTCCATGTCATTGATGAATTTTAGGATAAAGTTCAATTTGGAATTAAGCAAAGATGGAGACTGGAATGTCAATATCAGAAATATTAAGGAGGTAAAGTGTAGTTGAGCTCTATGATCTAGAAAACCAAAAGGAAAGAGAATGACAACTTAACAATGTCTGCCAATCCAATTATTTCTTCATTGCTAACTGTTTCTCAGACAACAAAAATGAAAGCTATCTTACATGAACAACACCATATGGAGCACATAGGAAACAAATTGATTGTATTATTGTTAGAAGGAGATAGATGAGCTCAGTTCTCACAGGAAAGGTATGTTTGGGGTCTGCTTGAAGAACAGTACAGTAACTGCTCATATGAAATTTCTAAATTAAATTAAACTGGAAGAACAAACAACCAATTCTACAATATTTGCAATTTCAAGAACATCAGGAATTGGCCTGACGTCCTGAACTTCATGCAAAGGCAACCAGAGGTACTGCGGAATGTATGTAAAGGAGTTGTTAAGGATTAATGTGAAAAGAGACTGCCAAAGATTAAAAAAAAAAAAGAGAGAGAGAGAGCAATCTGGATGTTAGAACAAACAGTGGAAACTGCCAAGAAGAGAAAAGAAGCCAAAATCAAGAAAGACAAAGATTTCAGGAAGGAATATTTTTAAAAAAAGAATTTTATGAGCTTTTAGAAAAAAACACAAGAAGCAGTTATCCCAATAGCATCTTTAAAGACATTGAAAAGGAAACATGTGGAATACTGAGAAAACTTTGACCAAACAAGCTAGATTGAACCTCATTTTAATGGCAGCAGCATTCAACTTTTGTTTGCTGATGGATCAATTAGGTCTTGAAGGCATGCTAAGGGCTCCACTCCAAAAATGGATGCTAGGCAGATGACAATCTTCAGTTTACCAATAACTTCTACATAGCTCTACCTATTTTGACTGTCCTCCTTTCAGAATAAAATAGATCCATTGAAACCCTCTGGCTTTCACTAAGCCACCCTAATTATTTTTTATGTATTTGTTATTTGCTGCCTACCTGAGCCGCGGACTGAGCAGTGGTAGTGCAGTGGTTAGAATGCAGTACTGCAAGCCACTTCTGCTGACTGCTGGCTTCCTGCACTTTGGCATATCTCCCATCTTCTCAGATTCTATTTTTCCAGCCACCAGACAAATACAGACAAAAGTTTTTTTTTTTCCTTTTCCTAATGTTGAGTCATATTTGATTCCTGGAAACTGGAGCCCCTGCAGTTTCTCAGAGACTGCCTGGAAAAGTTGCTACAGTTTTATTAGCAGGTGTTTCAGAAGTGGTTTGCCATTGTTTTCTTCTTAGGATTGGGAGAAAGTGACTGACCCAAGGTCACCCAGCTGCTTTTGTGCTGAAAATCGGACAAGAATTCACAATTTCTCCATTTCTAGCCCAATATTTTAACTACTACGTCAAACTAGCTTCCTTATGAAAGTATACTGACAAACAGAGTTTACTGAGATGATTGAAGGTAATAACTGCTAGTGTGTAAAGGTACACTGGATCCTTGTGACCTCTGTAATTCAAGGTCATCAGAATGCAAATGTGTGTCAGTGTCAAGCTATGTTGTGAGAGTAAGGGGGAAATTACCATTGATGCAAGAATGTTCCCAGTCTCAGGGGTTTTTCCTGACAGCATTTAGCTGGAATAACAAGGGTTATTCAGGCTTGATGATATATGCCTTTGTGTTGTGGACAACATGTTCTTGGACATACAGAAGGTACACATTACTGCCTGGGTTTTGATTCAGGATTGCTTCTCAGGACAAGGTCTAAGAAGCCCTTCTCCCTGCTTTAAACTAAAAATTCTATAAAAATCCAAGCCATTGGCATGATTGATACTAACATGAGCGAGATATGGCACACCTTGATTAAAGAAATATTAAAATAGGTATAAAATTGCAAATTACATTCAAAGTAACACATACAATGACAACAACACTTGTTATGAGATCTCAGAGAAGTGCAGAAATCCAGGATGAAAAATGAACCTGCATAAAATCTGATAATAAATATAAACTTTTTTCATTAGAAGTGTGCAAAGGACTGAAACAAAATGAAATGGAATAATTTTAATGTAATATTTGAGCATCGCTGTACAGAAAATTATATGTATCCCATGGTTAAAAGTAAAGTAATGGAAGGAACTCTGTATAGCAACATTTTTATAAGGACAAAGAGGAGAAGTATACATCATCCTTAAACCATAACTTTATCTGCTCTGATTTGGAGTTAAATCTATATTCTGTATTCTAACCTGTGCCAAGAGCTTTTATATGAAAAATTAGTCAAGGCCTCAGAATGAAAAAGATGGAATGGGACTTGCTGTGGCCAACTAGCCATAGCCAACTTGCTACAGCCAAGTCATCATGGCCAACTTGCTGCAGGAGAACTTGTCATGGCCAACTCGCCACTGGACAATTTGCTGTGGGACAATTTAACAATTCTCTCTAATTATTTAAAGTAAGTAAAAAATATTTTAATTTTTGCCATTCACTTTTCATTCTTTCCCTCCCTTTGCATCCTTTCTTTAATGATTCTATTCCACTATTTCTTTGATATTAGTGTAACTCTTATCCTGCAATGAGTTGTCCTACAGCAAGTTGGCTGTGATGAGTTGGCCAGCACTGAGTTGCCCTACAGTGAATTGGCTGTGATGAGTTGGCCATGGCAAGTTGGCTGTGGTGAGTTGACCATCGTGAGTTGGCCACGGTGAATTGTCATAGAAAAATAACACAGATGTATGAATATGTCCCTTTAAATAGCCACTTCTTTGAGATGAGGAATCTGGTTGTGAACATAGCTATGTCAGAGAATTCTTAAAGAACCTATCTGGAACAAATTTAATCACAATCACACCTTATTATGATTGGTTTAAATAGCCTTGTATTGCACAAGCCAGCACAGCCACTCCTTCAGACTGGAAAAATAAAGTGAGTACTAACAACAATAAATCTAACCAAGGAAAGTCTTTCAAACTTCTTTTGGCTGAAGCCTTAGTTAGCCCTACCTGGCCACCAACTCTAATTCATATCCTTTTATTGCCAACTTATCTCAATGATCTAAAGCAATGCTTCCCATTGCTCAGAACCTGTCTGAAAAAACAAGGAACAGATGGCACAGATAGTCTTAAGCTGCCTGCCAGAGGCAAGTGAGTTGACTAGAGTTGCTTACAGGAATAATAAACAATAAAGTGCAGCAGGCTATGGCAGCATCCTCAACAGCCAAAGAGAAACAGGGATTGCCAATGGGGGTTAGGGAGGGAAACAGCTGGGGGAGAGGGGGAATGTTGTGCTATTCAAGAACAGGAAAAAAGTATGAGGTCTTTCCCTCTTGAATTAATGACTTGATTTAAGTGTTTATTTTCTGTTTAAATCTCCCACCTATGAGGAAAGAAGGAAGGGAGGAAGGAAGAAGGGAGGGAGGGAGGGAGGAAACAAGGAAGGAAGGATATTTTGCAATGAGTGTTGCTAATAATTTCACAATTGATTTTTTTTAAAAAAAAACACATATAATGGAGGGCAACTTTTCAGCTCATTGATTCAACAGATAACAGATAATCAGAGTTAGAAGGGACCTTATAGGTCATCTAGTCCAACCCCCTGCCCAAGCAGGAGACCCTACATCATTTCTGACAAATGACAGTCCAATCTCTTCTTGAAAGTCTCAAGTGATGGTGGTCCCACAACCTCCAAGAGTAAGTTGTTCCATTGGTTGATTGTTCTCACTGTCAGAAAATTTCTCCTTATTTCCAGGTTAAATCTCTCCTTGTTCAGTTTCCATCCATTATCCCTTGTTGGCCTACAGGTGCTTTAGAAAATAGCTTGACCCCTTCCTTTCTGTGGTAGCCCCTCAAATATTGGAACACTGCTATCATGTCTCCTCTGGTCCTTTGGGAATTACTTGGAAAATTTCTATAGAAAGTAACAGTAATGCAAAGCAATTCCCCCTACCCTTATACATGCACACAACCTATATTTTTTCACATTTACACAAAGGGATTTAGTTAATAATTCTTTTTAACCCATGCAGGCTTCTGCTAGCTAATGTGTCTCAAACTGAATATCAATAAGAAGAGATAAAAGTAAATTCTTAAAATATGCCTTGAACATGTTCACCTTTCTGTGATGACCATTCTTGAAATTATTATTTTGATGATTTTTGAAATTAATATACAAGCATATGAAATTAATCTTAATTAATTAATTTCATAGGCATAATGACTGAATTTATTATTTTTCTGTCAAAACATATATGACTTAATACCTCAATGTATTAGTGCTAGGCTTACTTAAAGCTTAAGTCTATTTATTCTTTCTTGGAAGCAAATCCTCTTGGGTTCATTGGAGTATATTTGGGGAGCCAAAATTACTTTAACATATTGTTTTTAATTTATTGTATGTTTTCACTTGTAAAGGCATATAGAGGAGGTAATTGAGTTTTGCTTTAAATAAAGTAGCATGATATCTGTTGTTTGGGGAAAATATTGTTGAGAGTAGAGCCCACCATTCAAATCTAGCATTCATCACATTACATTTCTTTTTTTTCGCCAGCCAGATGTGGAAAACTAACTTTTTATACAGCCAACACAGATGATTCTTTCCCACCTATGTACACAATACAAAATATTACTAATGTGGTATAATTGTGATGTTTTTCCACTACAAGTGGTGAAATTTTGTTCCACTCTAAGCCTCATAATGGGCCACACTCTTTCCTCATAATGGGCATCATGGGCCACACTCTTTCCCCCTCAGCCCAATCTGCCTGACAGAGTTCTTATGGTGAGGAAAATAGATAAGAAGTAAAGAAGAAAATAGGTAAATAGGTAATACTATGCTGCACAAGTAACACTTCCTGCACAAGTGTCTTTTTCAGCTTCATTTTTGTTCATGTGTATCCACGGATCAATGTTGTATTCATGCGCATTGGAATCTTGTTGTAATAAAAAATTCATTCACTGATTTCTATACAATTGATGCCAGGATGATCAAAAAAATATTTTCTCATTCTAAAAATATTCTTATTTTTAATTTTTATATCATTTATTTCTTGCTTGTGTAATGTTGGAATGAATTGTAGGCCGTTTGTAGAATCCTTTTGCTTTTGATGAGTTCTAAAAAGATATAGTATTATTTCACTTTTCCCTCTCAACCATTTCTCATTTTCAGTGGATTAAAACCATTTTCTCGCACTTACCACATAATTTTTTTCTGCTATTGTTTGTTTCTTCATGATGTAATTAAAATGCTAGTGTAATGTTAGTTTGCTGGAGTAGGATGCTTTCTCCTTCCTGAATTTAAGGGCTGATAATTTTTTTTTGTGGTATTTACATCTGCAAGATATTCAATGGCAACAAGCGGTCCTGCCAATATGTCCAAGATTGATTCTTCTGTGTCTTAACAAACGTGTGAATTCTGTAAAAGTACTGCTTTTAAAGCAACCACTCACTGATCTTTCTCTTCTCTGGGCTATCAAATTGTCAGTTCTCATGAGACTTATCTGGAGAGTAATTTTCATCTCGAGAAAACAGGTCAGAATCAGTGGAGCCTACTTGGAGAATTCTGAGGTGTTCTTTTGAACATAGCAGATTGTGTATTCCTGATGACAAATTCAATTAATATACTTTTCAGAACATATTCAATAAAGCCTTTTCTGTATACACATCAGTATCATGGATCAATTCTCATATATATATATATATATATATATATATATATATATATATATATATATATATATATATATATGTTTTTTTAAGTTATCGCGGGTACTTACATGTGTGCTGTTCAGCTTCCTTCGGGTATTATCCCACGTCATTGTAGTTCTGTTAAAGTTGTAGCAACATTTCAGCAGAATCTCATCTGCCATCATCAGGCTTCTGTATGGATATGGGTCTTACAGCTCCTGGTTTTAAATTTGAGGCTGGTCCATTCTGATTGGTTGGGAGCCTGGACCTGTGTTCATTGGACTTGGAGTTTGATTGATTGGTGTTCCTGGTTTCTTCTGTCTGTTTTGTGGCTTTGATTGGCTGGCAACAGTCTGTTCTTGTGTTGGAGGCTTTTAGTGCAGCTTGGCTCCGTGTGAAGGGATGGCTGCTCTTCATTAGCAAGCTGGGTTTCACCTGGGTGCCTGGTGGG
>BLBF01000007.1:33763187-33815651 GCA_015471245.1 Laticauda colubrina | reverse complement strand
GGTGTTTGCCTGGCTTGTGGCATGGAGATCTTTCTATTTGAGAGTGCTTATTATTGAAGTGCACTATTCTGTGTTGCAATCTACTTTTAACTAGAAAGATGATGAAAAGTTTACAGGACTAAAATGCAGACATGATTAAACATCTATGTTGTTATATACTGCCATGGCACATACCTTTAATAAACCAAACCAAATAATCCTGAACTTAAGCAAAGATGATCATTTGTAAGTTTTCAAACAAAGAAGGCAATCAGACAGAATCACTAAACCTGTGGTTCATCAATAGCATTAAGATGGTTTGTTAAACATAGATGTGTTGAATAAATTAAGACAGGTGGCACCAACAAATCTGAGTAGGTGATGTTAATTAATCTCTGATTTTGCATGCAGTTAGAAAGAACAGAAATGGTTAGAGTCACAACTCAGGCAGGAAAGGAAGGCTGAAGTATAACAGGAGCAGCTCTTAATGCAAAGAAACCATGGAGCTCAAACACCTCCAATATTAATAGCCACTTCACTTGAATGGCAAACCAGACCTATTCATAGCAAGAACATATGGCATCATGCAAATGACTGAAACTTAATGACTAAATAGGCAGAGGGGACATTTAAATGCAAAGCACAGAGCCTGTAGCCTTTTCAAAATCAGAGATGAACACTCATTCAAAAAGCTAATAAAATCAGAAGGAAGCTCCTCTCCCTCCCTCTGAAATGAACAGAGAAAACTTCAGGATCCTGAATATGCCCTGATTACTTCAATTAGTTGTAATGTCTGTACATTTTTAGTTCATCCAAACCAAGATAGGAAACTATTAACAAAACGATTTAGCTGACTGGGGCGTATCAGGAGGGATACACATGAAAAAAAAGAGGAAGAAAAGTTTATTTTTAGGAAAAAGTTCAGCCATTGGAAGGATCATGCTTCCCTGCCCAATATAGTGTCTGTTCTCTTCATTAACTTCATTATTTTACCTGCTGCAAGGCCAAACTTCATGTTAAATAATGTTAGGAGAAGTTGGTTTTGTTTATTGAGGAGAAACAGGAGAAAACTGAGCAAGAAATAATTAAAATTACTTATACCAGAGTAGAAAGACTTCAGTTTCAGGTTTTCATTGGGGATGGAAAACTATTACTCTTTAGGGAATCCTCAACAGACAACCATTTGTTTAAGCCCATGTCACACTGAACCAACGGATGCAAAGAGGATGTAAAACGGACAAAAAAGCTTGCCATCCATTGGAAAACGCGATGTACTCACTGCCTCCATTTGGCTTCCTCTCTATCCGTCCAGCATCCGTTTATGGATGTTTCATCCGTTCCAAAAGTTTTGGGCTGCCCAAAACTTTTGCGTGGAAAATGTATCCAGTTCGTCCGTTCTGCATCCGTTACGCATCCGTTACGCATCCGCTATATCCGCTAGGCATCCGCTACGCATCCGCACAACTCGCATCTGCCCGGACGCAGGGAGGAAGTGGAACGGATGTGGAACGGATGCAGAACAGATGCCTAGCGGATGCAGCACGGAAACAAAGCGTTTAAAATGGAAAAAACGTTCGCAGAGGGGACCTATCTCAGACATTAAGGATGTCTGCAGGATGCCTAGAGGATGCCTAGAGGATGCAAAGGGACACCTATACTGCCTATAAAAAGGGGAAGCAACTCGTCTGCATCTCACTTTCAGAACAGCAGCCAAACTGTGCAGACCTCTGCAGCCTTCATCTGACTCTTCCTCTTCCACAGCATCCAGTCATGTCCACCGTGGATTGTGACAAAGTCCTTTCGGCAGCCACCATACTTTTGCAACAGTGTGAAACCATCTACAGGCTCTGTGAACTCTACTACGGGAAGAAAAGGAGGCACCCAAAAAAAGTCTGGGTCCAAAGATGGTTCGCCAGAAGACCGGAGTACGGACTGTACAACAAGCTGATGGTGGAGCTCAGGAGCGAAGACACTCAGGAGTTCCAGAACTTCATGAGGATGCCTCCAGCCATGTTTGACGAACTTGTGCAGTGGCTGACACCCAGGTTGACCAAGCAGAGCACCAGCTTCCACCCCAGCCTGGAACCTGAGCTCAAGGTGGCACTGACTCTGCGCCACCTGGCCTCAGGGACCACCTACAGGAGCATGCAGTACAGCTGGAGGGTGCCACCCAACACCATCAGCATTGTGGTCAGAGAAGTGGTGCAGGCCATCATCGAAGAATACAAGGAGGAGCTCCTCCAGTGCCCCTCCACTGAAGAAGGATGGAAGAAAGTTGCAGAGCAGTGGTATCAGAGGTGGAACTTCCCACACACCATTGGAGCCATAGATGGAAAGCACGTGGCCTGCAAAGCTCCAGCCAAGTCGGGGTCCACTTATTTCAATTACAAGGGCTTCTTCAACATCATCCTCTTCGCCATGGTTGATGCTGACTACAAGTTCATGTACATCGATGCTTCCGGCAACGGCTCATCTTCAGATGCCCAGGTATACAACGCCAGTCACCTCAAGGAGGGGCTGGAAGGCAACCGCATGTTGGGCTTCCCAGATCCAGACCCGCTGCCCAACGACACACAAGATGTGCCCTACTTCATCATGGGGGATGACGCCTTCTCCCTCACAACCTACCTCATGAAGCCCTACACCTCCAAATACCTCACCCGTGAAGAGAGGATCTTCAACTACAGGCTGTTCAGGGCAAGATGGGTGGTCTAGAACGCCTTTGGCATCCTGGCCAACAGGTTCCAGGTACTTCTCACCAACATGCAGCATAGCCCAGAGACCATGAGGAGGATCGTGGAAGCTTGCTGCATCCTGCACAATCTCATGTGCACCTGCTACCCAGTGTTGCATAACAGGCTCGTGGACCTCCAACAAGGGAATGGGGACATGGAGCCTGGTGAATGGAGGCAAGGGTGAAACCTGATAGACACTCAGGATTTGCAAGGCCCCAACAGAGGCTCACGTGAAGGGAAAAGTTGCGCAACCTTCTGAAACACTGGTGCAACTCCCCAGCTGGAACAGTGGAGTAGCAAGACAGGATGGTAGATGATTAATGGATGCTTCCTTCAGCCTGTCTCATCACACGGATGAGATTGGGCCATGTATGTTTGGTTGGCCTACAATGAACAGGGCGTTTAATAAAGAGTTGTGTTTATGTTGACATGTGTGGATAATTATTACATTATTATTGATAATAAAGGGCCATAGGTGTGGCACCTGGGAGGCTGGACCATACAGTCCCACTATGCTTGAACTGGAGGTTTATCTATCCCACTGCTATCCTAAGCCATGCCACAGATATTACCCATCCCACAGGTATCCTAACCCATCCCAAAGCTATCCTTACCCATCCCACAAGCATGCAAAGGCTTAAACCATTTCTGAAAGTTTCCACCAAGACTTTATTAAAAAAAAGAAATGAAGTAAGTGTGTGAATCATAAAGAGACTTTATTAACAACAAGCTATACAACAAAAAAGAGTCTCTGGCACTCCTCTTGGTCGCTCAGTTTCAGGGGTGAAGGGTCCAGGTGCTGTGGAGGTGGCTGGTGCTGGAGTGCTTGTCATCAGCTCCTCCAGAAGCAGAAGCAGGAGAAGCCCCAGCCCCGGAAAAGCGAGCCCGTGCTGCAGAAGCCCCAGCAGAACCAGAGTGAGGGCCAGGGGGCGGGATGGTAGCCCTGTCCCTCTTGCCAGGGCTGGCAGAAATGGCTGAGGCTTGCTGTGCTTCCGCATGGTTGTGGGGTTGCTGGCTGGCAGGGAGGCTGGCAGGAACCAAGGCTGGCAGGAAGGCTGGCAGACAGACATGAACCAAGGCTGGCAGGAAGGCAGGCAGCAAGGCTGGCAGGCAGACCACTGGCAGCAAGGCTTGCAGGCAGGCTGGCAGCAAGGCTAGCACCAAGGCTGGCACCAAGGCTGGCACCAAGGCTGGCACCAAGGCTGGCAGCAAGGCTTGCAGGCAGGGCAGGCAAGGCAGCCAATCCATCCGGCAGCAGGTCTTTCCTCTGAATGGCGACCTGCTTCCGAGCTGCTTCCGTTATATCCGGGGGGGCTGATGCAATGCATCCTCCCCGCATGCGCAATTAATGCCAGGCATCCATTAGGCTTCCGCTGTGCATCCGCTCTGCATCCGCTGTGCATCCGCTTCATCCATTCCGCATCCGCTGTGCATCCGCTGTATCTGTTCCACGTCCTCTTTGATGATGCCCCCCGGAAGCCTAGCGGATGTGCCATCCGCTCCCATCCACTTCCATCCACTGGGCTTCTGTTCCGCATCCGCTTTGCATCCTCCCTGCGTTCTCCCCGCGTCCTCCCCGCGTCCGTGTTATCCGCTCTGGTTATGCAAAGTTTTGCCCCTTTTGAGAGCGGATAACAACGGATGGAACATTTTGCTCGTCCGTTGTGTCCTTTTTGCATCCCTTGGGCAGTGTGACATGGGCTTTAGGGACTGTTCAAAGTTACAAAGGCACTGGAAAAAGTGACCTATGACCTTTTTTCAAACTTGCAACCATTGCAGCATCCCTATCATGTGATCAAACCCTGGATGCTTGGCAACTGGCAAGAATTTTTGCCAGTTGAAGTGTCACCTATGCAGAATCACCCAATCTTTCACTGAAATAATTCAAAGCAGCAAGCAGCTAAGTACTGTTTCAAATCTGGTAACCTAAGCCTCCTCTTTCTTTGGTGCCTTGCAATAATTTGTATCTAATTCTCATCTTTTTTCCTCTTGCTAAATTAATTTAGAAATATCCCTTTGCCATTGTTTAAATGGGGTGTTGTTTGTTAATATTGGTAAAGTCTGAAATAAAAACAACATTTTTGATAAGACATTCATCTTAAGGCCCGGTCCCACTGGCCGACGGACGCAAACTGTATGCATAAAGGACACAGCGGACAAGCAAAATTTCGGGGGTGGCTCTATCCATTGTCATCCACTCCAAAATGTGGTGAAAATTTGCATAAACAGAATGGAGAAGAACGGAAAAGTACGGACGTGGGTAGTACGTAGCGGGGATGTTAAGCGGATGTTCATAGGAAGCCTAGCGGATGACAGCGGATGGAAGCAGATGAATTATCCAAAGGGGTTCCGAGGGAGAATTGCGAAGCAGATGCATAGCGGAAGGGGCGGATGCATAGTGGATGACGCAGATGCATCATGGACGCCTATAGGAAACAAAGTGGATGATGCGTGGATGTATATCAGATGCAAAGCGCTCACTGCACATGTGGGGAGTATGAATTGCATCAGCTCTGCAGATATAAAAGGGTGCAGCATGCATGCAGTCAGAATTCAGGGGAAAGATGTGCTGCCACCTACATCTAGCAGGAATACCATGGTTCGTCAGTCATGGAAAAAGAGGAAGCCCGTGCCTACTCATTCCAGCCTGGCAAGAAGGCCAGAACCAGCATCCCACCCCATGGCACTGACTCTGAAGCTGCAGGTGCTTCTCCTCCTGCTGCTGCTGCTGTGGTGGACCAGCCCCAAGGCCCTCAAGCCCCTCAAAGCCCTGCTGCTGAAGGCCCTGCTGCTCAAGCCCCTGAAGGCCCTGCTGCTCAAGCCCCTGAAGACCCTGCTGCTCAAGCCCCTAAAGGCCCTGCTGAAGCCCCTACCAGAGGGAGGAAGAGGCAAGGGAAGGAGAAGGGAGAGAGGAAACAGTACACCATTTCTGAGGAACATGAGGATGAGGTGCTGGAATGGCTGAGGGAGAACGAGTACCTCTGGAGAAAGGGCCACAGACTCTATCGTGACACCAAGAAGAAGCAGGCATCTCGGGGAGACAAGGCAGAGAGCCTGGGGTACACTGCAGATGTATTCCTGGGATGGTGGAAGCACATGCACACCTGGTATGGCAAGCTACACCTCAAAAAATCTGGGCAGGCTGCTGTCAAGCTCATTGACCGGAAGATGTAAGTCCTGGAGGGTGACATCCGCCACCGAGGAGCAGCCCCTCTGACACCCCTCTCCCTCAGACAGCCCACAGACAGCCAGTCCTCTTCCAGCCAGGAGCCAGCTACCCTGTCCAGGCAGGTGTCTTCAGAGGGCCCCACAGCAGAGACCCCCCAAACAGCTGCACTTCCCATGCCAGCGGACTTGGAGGATCCCGTGGAGGATGATGCCCTGCTGTCACAAATGGAGGAAGAAGCAGCAGCCACCAGAGGCCAACCCAGTCCCACCCCCACCCCCAGCTCCACAGGATGCAGGCAGAGAGGCAGACTGGAGGGCCAGAATCACAGTGTTGGAGATCAGGGACACAATGAAGACCAGCACAGAACTTCTCTCTCAGCTGGTGTCTCTCAGCTGGTCCACTTGGACAGAGGATCCTTGGGCCGCCACACCTTCATCACCTATGTGAGCCACATCCTCAGGGACCTGCCCACATCCCAGTACCAGATGATGAAGGAGAAGATAACAGCACTTCTGCACAACCCTCAAGGCCCAGCTGAAGCTGCTCCAACCCAGTCCAGGTCTGCTCCTCCACCCCAGGCGATGTCACTGCCCTTCCACGGCTTTCAACAGCCCCTCACCTACCAAGGCTACGACTACCAGGACTTCCCACAGCAGAAGCAGAACTTCCCAGTCCAGGCACAGGTTCATCGGATGCCACAGATGCCAGTCCTTACCCAGCTGCACACCAGAAAGCCCCACTACACTCCTCCTTCCTCCACCCCACAGCCAAGCCTGTCAACGGACAATCTGTCATCAGTCTTGGGCCTCACATCTCAGGTCCTTGATGAAGGATCTCTCAACCTCACGGGACTGAGTCCCTGTTGTACTCTCAGGGCCAAGTACCCCAATGGTGCCTCAGACCAGCACTCAAGCCACAGCCACCTCCACAGTCCCTGCCCGCTTAACAGCTGAGACCATGGACATGACTCAGAGTGACTGAGAACAGTGTCAGAGACTGAGTTGTTTACTTGTTAAGTTTATCTTTGCTTAAGACACTTTACTTGGTTCATTTTGCTTTTTTCATAAAGTCATAAAGTTTTCCTAAGAAAGTTAAGAAAGGTTATCTTTGCTTAACACACTTAATTCAGTTTACTTGTTTCATTTTGGTTATTTAATAAAGTCATAAAGTTTACCTAAGACAGTTAGTAAAGGTTATCTTTGCTTAAGACACTTGGTTCATTTTTGTACCTAAGTAAAGTGTGAAAACTTTTAACAAATGCTTCAGCCTTTGCATGCTTGTGGGATAGATCAGGATATTTGTGGGATAGATAAACCTCCAATGCAAGCATAGTGGGACTGTATGGTACACCATCCCAGCTGCCACACATATGGACCTTTATTATCAATAACAATTTATTCATTGATCAACACATTTTAAAATGAACAAAGCTCTTTATTAATACCCTATTCATTGTAGGACCACTCAACATACATGGCACAATCTCATCAGTGTTATGTGACAGGCTGAAGGAAGCATCCATTAATCATCTATCATCCTGTCTTGCCACTCCACCGCTCCAGCTGGGGAGTTGCACCAGTGTCTCAGGAGGTTGCGCTTTTTTTCCCTTCACGTCAAGCTTTGTTGGGGCCTTGTACATCCACAGTGTCTGTCAGGTTTCGTCCTTGCCTCCATTCACCAGGCTCCATGTCCCCACTCCCTTGTTGATGGTCAACAAGTCTCCTTCTGCAACACTGGGTGGTGGGTGCGCATGAGATTGTGCAGGATGCAGCAAGCTTCCACGATGCTCCTCATAGTCTCTGGGTCATGCTGCATTGTGGTGAGAAGTATCTGGAACCTGTTGGCCAGGACGCCAAAGGCGTTCTAGACCACCCGTCTTGCCCTGAACAGCCTGTAGTTGAAGATCCTCTCTTCACGGGTGAGGTATTTGGAGGTGTAGGGCTTCATGAGGTAGGTTCTGAGGGAGAAGGCATCATCCCCCATGATGAAGTAGGGCACATCTTGCGTGTTGTTGGGCAGGGGTTCTGGATCTGGGAAGCCCACAATGAGGTTGCTTTCCAGCCCCTTCTTGAGGTGACTGTCGTTGTATACCTGGGCATCTGAAGATGAGCCGTTGCCTGAAACATCGATGTACATGAACTTGTAGTCAGCATCAACCATGGCGAAGAGGATGATGCTGAAGAAACCCTTGTAGTTCTGATAAGTGGACCCCAACTTGGCTGGAGCTTTGCAGGCCACGTGCTTCCCATCTATGGCTCCAACAATGTGGGAAAAGTTCCACCTCTGATAACACTGCTCTGCAAGTTTCCTCCAGCCTTGTTCAGTGGTGGGACACTTGAGGAGCTCCTCCACATATTCTTCGATGGTGGCCTGCACCACTTCTCTGACCACTTTGCTGATGGTGTTGTGTGGCACCCTCCAGGCATACTGCATGTTTCTTTATGTGGTTCCAGATGCCAGGTGCTGCAGAGTCAATGTCACCTTCAGTCCAGGGTCCAGGTTGGGATGGAAGTTGGTGTTCGGCTTGGTCATCCTGGGTCTCAGATGCTCTACAAGTTTGTCAAACATGGCTGGAGGCATCCTCATGAAGTGATGAAATGCACGAGGGTCTTCATTCCTCAGCTCCACCATCAACTGATCATACAGTCCAAACTCCATTCTTCTCATGATCCATCCTCAGACCCACACAGCTCTTGGACTTCTCCTTCTTCTCCTTCTGTATAAAAGTTGAAACAGTCTGAACAGGTTTTGGTTCTGGTGATGAATGATCGCAGCTACCATACGGACTGTGTCATGATCCATGGTGGAGAACAATGGATGATGTGGAAGACCAAGACCAAGGATGAAGAGGTCTGTACATCACGGCTGCTGGACTCATACTGAGATCCAGATGATTTTCTCCCCCTTTTTATACGAAAATTCAGTTGCCCGCTAGGTGTCCTTCTACATACTCTAGACATCCTGCAGACATCCTAAATATCCGAGATACATTCCAGATACAAACATTTTGCCTGTTTTAATCCTTTATATACGAGATGCATATGCTTACATCCTTTCTATTTCCATGCTACTAACGCTGTGTAGACGTTCCATGCACCTTTTGTTTCCTCCCTCTTTCCATTTTCAGCTGTAGCAAATGTGAGTTGAGGGGATGGCCAGAGGATACAGAGAGGATACAGCGGATGTTTAACGGATGATAACGGACATAGAACATTTGTTACCCATATATGCCGCGGATGTACCTCGTACGTGGCGGAAAATTCATTCAGAAAATTTTGTGCAGCTCAAAACTTCTTCTGTGGATGAAATCTCAGTGAACGGATGCTTGAGGGATAGAGCATATGAAACATATATGCAGTGAGTACACAACGGATGCATAGCGTTTTCCAATGGATGGCAAGCTTTTTAAACGTTTTACATCCTCTTTGCATCCGTAAGTGCAGTGGGACAGGGCCTTTAATTACAAAAATTCTACCTAATAGTAATAATTACAAATTATTCCATCTTGATGTCTTTTTTAATGTCATTCCACATAGTTACAACATTGTTTTACAACAATTTGGAATTTGTCTTTGTCAATGTAATCCCTAAGTATTTTAATCTTTTTCCCTACCTTAAAACTCAACTTTCTTGTCAACATTTCATAATATTGAGAAGCCATTTTATTAGCAAGCAGTTTTGTTTCTCTTTATTTATTTTGAACTCTCTAAAGCTCCAAAGTCATTTAGCTTTTTCATCAAGTGTTCTATACCTGTTTTTGAATGTTGCAGCAATATAACTAAGTCATCAATGAAAGCTATCAATTTTGTTTTAATTTTTATGCCCCGTATTTTCTCATCTTCTTTAATATTTCTATTCAAAACTTCCAGCATTAATATAAACACCAGGGGAGATAGAGGACATCCTTGTACCCTTTTGACTTTCAAGTTTTAGATAAATCTTGATTACTGTATATACTTGCATATAAGCCGATCTCGCGTATAAGCCGACCCTTAAAAAACTGCCCCAAAATGAGGAATTTTGCAAAAGCTCGCATATAAGCTGACCCCCAAATACCATGGTGTGTTGTTTGGGCTAACAACAAAAGAGTATCAATGTGCAATACACTGATGAAGGTTCATTATCAAAGCATTTGTGTTGGAAACAATATTAAGTTAATTACTCGGTATGTAAAGACTCTGATGTTGTACGTGACGATCGCAAACATGAAAGCGGTCACGTGAATGACTAACCAATCACAGCGTGTTATGATCCGGTGATAGAAAAGGCAAAATGGAGGTGCCCAAAGTAAAAAAAATGTGCTTAATTAGACATAATTATGTTGCATTTTATTTGAGGTACAGTTAAAATTAATATTGAAATTGAGTTGTAGTTTGTCGGAATTAACTTTATTTAGTGCACTCACAATTTTTATGGCTGTATGTATGACTGAATAGTAATGTTGATGATATTGCATCATCTGAGAAGTGGCGTCATGTTAGTTTGTTTGTGTGATTTATACGCGTATAAGCCGACCCCCTAATTTGATAATTTTTTTTTTTTTAGTTTTAGAATCGGCTTATATGCGAGTATATACAGTAATGATTATGTTTGCTTGCTATGACAGGTATATTTCTTTAAATCCTCAGATTAATTTCTCTCCAATAGAATCTTGTAATTTAGAGCAAAATTTTATCTAACATGAAGTATGTGAAGCCTTGTATTCTGAAAATACAATCCAACCCAAACATGCAATTTGATTGTCAAAATAACTCTCAAATAAAGAATAGGAAGCTAGAAACAAAAGACAGCCACTGAGGACTCTGATACTGCTACGATCTCTGATAGACCTAGCAATAATACTGTTAGGGTTCCTACTATTTTCCTACATGGCTTCTAAAGTAATGAATTCAAAAGTTCACCTTTGTGCAAACTTAGACATATGTACCAACTCAACCTGCAATGGATGATTCTATTATCTCTTAGGCAACTTTTCCTTCTGAGGCATGCTAGCACTCCTTAATTCAATAATTCATGGAGGTTCATGGACAAAGCAATCAAATCCCTTTTGATCCTGGCATTCTATTTAATTTGTCCCACCTAGTTTGTCTTCTCCAGAATAAAATAAACCATTGATCTTGAGTGATGTTAGACAAAGCAAAAGGCATCAAAGTATAGGCACATCTATATTTCGTATACCAGTACAGTGATAACATCAAGCTCTGATTCTTGGTATCAGGTGATCCTGAAGGTCATACTAAGAGTAGAACATACCATTTCTCAATTCATTTAGGCTAGATGAGCCTTGAATGTACCTAGATGCATTTGGTTATTAATACAAAAGTAGTTACACTTTGACCCAAAATTACATTAAAAAATTGATGCTGTGGAATAATCTAAATTTGAAGGTACCATGGAATATGTTTTATTGGGAGTGTGAACTAAAGTTGATTTATAAAGGTGGTTTAAAGCTTTTTTATATTCTATTGACCCTATTCTGAAAGCTCAAAATGCAAGCTCTAATGCAGAAAGTCAAAGAAGATATAAAAATATGGGATTATGAATACATATAAAGAAAACCAGCCCAAGACAACAGACACCAGCTTCAGAACTGACAATGAAAACTCTCACCTTTTGAGATTGGTTATCAGCAATTAAAGAATGAATAGACAATATGCTGCAGCCTGATATTTGGGCAGGAATAAAAAGTATTGTTTGAAAAAATATTCAAATGCTGTGAAGGATCTATACCTACAAAGATCAGACTTGTGCAGGCGTAGATTTTTCCTGTGACAATTTATAGATTGTCAGCATTAGTCTTTGAAGAAACAAGATAGAAAGAATTGACACTTTTCAACTTTGGTGTTTCAGAAAATGCTTAATAATGCTATGGATAGCCAAGAAAACAAACAAATGGATTATAGAACAAAATAATCCAGAGGTCTCACTTGAGGCACAAATGAACAGTTCAAAGCATCACATTTTGGGCACAATATATGAAAACTCAGCTCCCTTAAGAAATCTGAGAAAGATGAAGGGGCTGGGAAAGGTGAAGGGAAAGATTAGAAGAAGATGATCAACAATAAGGGTGATAAACACTATTACAGGAGTGATGAATGTACCATTGGGAGTGAAGAATGATGTTGGGATAGATAGAGAATATTTAACTATGTGATTTCTAACAGTTGACAATGACCTGTTTGCACAAAATCAATGGTTTATCTATAATTTCAGCTTAGCATAATATAAATAGAACCATGTACTGACAAAGATGTTCCAAATGCCCTAGCAGCTTCAAAATATCTCATTTCCTTAATTCTTAAGAAATTCTGAACTTGAAGTGAAACCAACAATTCAATTTTACATTGAACTAAAAATAGAATTAAAGTAAGCTTTAGTTATATGTCTGAAATGTGAAGAAAAGGATTCTGCATCCAATTTTGATATTTGGAAAATCAATGGGTCCAACTCTCAACAAGTATAAAATATGCTTCTCATGATTTAAATATTAATTTAATTAATCAGAAAATAGGGTTTCATGACTATTGTAGCTCCAAAGGAATGTTTGAAAAGACTGTACGTCAGATTTTTTTTTTCAATAGACAAAAGTACATGTAGCTTACTGTGGAGTCCTTGCTACTCTTTAAGCTTAGTTATTTGCTTGGAGACATCTCTTTATCCATTTCATTGGTCCCCAGAGAATCAAAGATCTAAAAATAGAACAAGTTGAAATAATGGCTTCAATTGATGCCACAGCAGTGTTTCCATCCATAGATCTAGAACTAGTAAGAGAATCTACACAACACACCCAACCTAGCCAAATTAATTGAATTATCCAGACTTATGGATCTCATCAACCCATCTACTTTCAGTTTGATGGACAAATATACCAAAATCAGAAGAGCACCCATGGGAATCACCACTCTTAGGATTCATAGAAAAACCGTTCAGATGTATACTGCACTACAGAAACCCCAAGAACTAGGAAAAGGAAAAAAAAATCACTTATATAATATCTTCCAACAAAATGGTTACTCACACATTTTTTTCAAAAAGTACCTGAACACTCAGCACAACCAAAATAGGCCCTGTCACACTGCAAAAAAAGAAGCAAAGAGGAAGTAAAACAGAAAAAAAATCTTGCCATCCGTTCTAAAACGTGATGTACTCACTGCCTCCGTTTTGCTTCCTCTCAATCCGTCCAGCATCCGTTTATTGACGTTTCATCCACTCCAAAAGTTTTAGGCTGCCTAAAACTTTTGCGTGGAAAATTTATCCAGTTCGTCCGTTCTGCATCCGCTATGCATCCGTTCTGCATCCGTTACGCATCCGCTATATCCGCTACGCATCCACTGCACATCCACGCAACTCCATCCGCTCCAGCGGTAAACGGATGCAGGGAAGAAGCGGAACGGACGCAGAACAGATGCAGAACGGATGCCTAGTGGATGCAGAACAGAAACAAAGCATTTAAAATGGAAAAAACGTTCGAAGAGGGGACCTATCTCGGATATTAAGGATGCCTAGAGGATGCCTAGAGGATGCCTAGAGGATGCAAAGGGACACCTATACTGCCTATAAAAAGGGGGAGAAACTCGTCTGCATCGCACTTTCAGACCAGCAGCCCAGCGGTGCAGACCTCTGCAACCTTCATCTGACTCTTCCTCTTCCACAGCATCCAGTCATCTCCACCATGGATTGCGACAAAATCCTTTTGGCAGCCAACATCCTTCTGCATCACTGCGAAACCATCAACAGTCTCTGTGAACTCTACTACGGGAAGAAAAGGAGGCACCCAAAAAAAGTCTGGGTCCAAAGATGGTTAGCCAGAAGAGCACAGTACCAACTTTACGACAAGCTGATGGTGGAGTTCAGGAGCGAAGACACTCGTGCCTTCCAGAACTTCATGAATATGCCTCCAGCCATGTTTGATGAACTTCTGCAGCGCCTGACACCCAGGTTGAGCAAGACAAAAACCAACTTCCTGCCCAGCCTGGAACCTGGGCTCAGGGTGGCACTCACTCTGCATCACCTGGCCTCAGGGACCACCTACAGGAGCATGCAGTATGGCTGGAGGGTGCCACCCAGCACCATCAGCATTGTTGTCAGAGAAGTGGTGTGGGCCATCCTTGAAGAATACAAGGAGGAGCTCCTCCAGTACCCCACCACTGGGGCACTGGAGGATGGAAGAAAGTTGCAGAGCAGTGGTATCAGAAGTGGAACTTCCCCCACACTGTTGGAGCCATCAATGGCAAGCACGTGGCCTGCAAGGTTCCAGCCAAGTCGGGGTCCACTTATTTCAATTACAAGGGCTTCTTCAGCATCATCCTCTTTGCCATGGTCGATGCTGACTACAAGTTCATGTACATCGATGTTTCAGGCAACGGCTCATCTTCCGATGCCCAGGTATACAACGACAGTCACCTCAAGGAGGGGCTGGAAAGCAACCTCATGGTGGGCTTCCCAGATCCAGAACCCCTGCCCAATGACACGCAAGACATGGCCTACTTCGTCGTGGGGGATGACGCCTTCTCCCTCTCAACCTACCTCATGAAGCCCTACACCTCCAAATACCTCACCCGTGAAGAGAGGATCTTCAACTACAGGCTGTCCAGGGCAAGGCGGGTGGTGGAGAACGCCTTTGGCATCCTGGCTGACAGGTTCCAGGTACTTCTCAACACCATGCAGCATCGCCCACAGAGCATGAGGAGGATCATGGAAGTTTGCTGCATCCTGCACATTCTCATGCGCACCCGCTACCCAGTGTTGCAGAACAAGCTCGTGGACCTCCAGCAAGGCAGTGGGGACATGGAGCCTGGTGAATGGAGGCAAGGGCAAAACCTGATCGACACTAAGGATGTGCAAGGGCCCAACAGAGCCTCACGTGAGACGAAGAAGCAGGGCAACCTTCTGAAAGACTGGTGCAACTCCCCAGCTGGAGCGGTGGAGTGGCAAGACAGGATGGTAGATGCTTAATGGATGCTTCATTCAGCCTGTCTCATCACACGGATGAGATTGGGCCATGTATGTTGGGTTGGCCTACAATGAACAGGGCGTTTAATAAAGAGTTGTGTTTATGTTGACATGTGTGGATCAATGCTTATATTGTAATTGATAAGGGCCATAGGGGTGGCACCTGGGAGGCTGGACCATACAGTCCCACTATGCTTGCACTGGAGATTTATCTATCCCACAGCTATCTTAACCCATCCCAAAGGTATCCCTGCCCATCCCACAGCTATCTTAACCCATCCCAAAGGTATCCCTGCCCATCCCACAGCTATCTTAACCCAAAGGTATCCCTGCCCATCCCACAGCTATCTTAACCCATCCCAAAGGTATCCCTGCCCATCCCACAACTATCTTAACACATCCCAAAGGTATCCCTGCCCATCCCACAGCTATCCTTACCCATCCCACAAGCATGCAAAGGCTAAACCATTTCTAAAAGTTTCCACCCAGACTTTATAGAAAAAAAATAATGAAGCAAGCATGTGAAACAAAGATAAACTTTATTAATAACAACCTGTAAAGTAAACATGAACCAAGTCAAGTGTCCAAATAAAGTCCAAAAATATCCAGGCAGCCAGTCTCTGATACTCCTCTTGATCACTCGTAGGTGTGTGCCCAGTCTAATTTTTAGGGTGCAGGTGCTCTGGAGGTGGGTGCTGCTGCAGTGCTGGTCTGAGGTGCTGATGGAGTGCCTGGCCCCGAGAGGACAACAGGGGACGGTGTGTTCTGGAAGGTGTCAGACAACTGGCTCATCCCCGCGATGTTGAGAGGTCCTTCCTCCATGCCATGGGGTGTCAGCCCCAGTACTGAGGACAGATGTACTGAGGCCGGGCTTGGCTGTGGGATGGAGGAAGGAGTAGTGTAGTGGGACTGCCTGCTGTGCAGCGAGGTGAGGAGTGGCTTGGGTGGCATCTGTGGCATGGCTGGCATTGATGTCGTCGGTGGTATCATTGGCATGGGTGGCATTGGTGGCATCAGTGGAACAGCTGGCAACGGTGCCACCCGATGACTCTGTGCCTGGCCTGGGAAGGGCTGCTGCCTGTGCTGCTGGACCTCCAGGTAGCTGTAGCCCTGGTAGGTGAGGGGCTGTTGGAAGCCTTGGTATGGGAGGGACATCACCTGGGGTGGAGGAGCAGACCTGGACTGGGTGGGAGCAGGTGCCTCTGGGTCTGGAGGGTTGTTAATCAGCGTGGAGATCCTCTCCTTCACCAGCTGGTACTGGGGATCCGGCATCTCCTTCAGGGTCTGGTTCAAATAATTGAGGAAGGGCTTGCGGTTGGAGGAGGAGGATTCGATGGGGACCAGCTGAGAGAGGAGACCTATGCTGGTGCGGATGGTGTCCCTGATCTCCACCAGGACCTTGTGGCTCTCCCCCTCCTGCAGTTTGGCTCTCTGCCTTCCTGTGGAGGCGGCGGTGTGGGTGGATGGGACTTCGGCAGCGGTGGACTCGATGTTTCCTTTCTCCCACCGCACCAGGGAGTCCTCCTCGCTCTCCACCAAGCTTTCAACACCTGCCTGGGGGTTCTCTGCCATGGCACGCTCCACCGAAACCTGCCTGGAGACAGGGACTGACTCTCAGCTGGAAGAGGACTGGGTCGCAGCAGGCTGCCTGAGAGTGAGGGTAGACAGTGCTACCCTCCTGGTGCTGCTCAGTGGCGGATCTCACCCTCCAGGAAGCTGCACCTGGCCATGATGTAGTTCTCTCTGTCCGTCAGCTTGACCGCGGCCTGGCCAGATTTTTTGAGGTGCAGCTTCCCGTACCAGGTGTGCATATGTTTCCACCAGCTGAGTAGCACCTCCGAAGTATAGCCCAGACTCTCTGCCCTCTCTCTCCAAGCAGCCTGCTTTCGCTTGGTGTCCCTGTACAGTTGGTGTCCCTTCCGCCACAGATAGTCGTTCTCTCTCAGCCACTCCAGCACCTTATCCTCGTGCGCCTCCTCAATAAAGTACTGCCTCCTCTCTCGTTGACGCGTCTGCCTCTTCCTCCCTCTGGCAGGGCCATATGGGCCCTCATCAGAGGGACTTTGAGGTTGTAGGGGCTGCTCCTCCACACCAACAGCAGCAGCAGCAGCAGCAGAATCATCATCATCAGAAACATCACCATCAGGATCATAATCAGCATCATCATCAGCAGCAGCAGCAGCAGAATCACCAGCAGGATCAGAATCAGAATCAGCAGCATTCGCAGCATCAGCAAGACCAGGATCATCATCAGCAGAGTAAGCACCAGCAGCAGGACCAGCAAGACCAGGAGCATGAGCAGAACGAGCAGGACCAGCAGGACCAGGAATAGCTTCAGCAGAGTGCACAGCAGAAGCACCACTGCCAGGAGCAGCCACAGCAGAAGCTCCAGCAAGAGAAGAGCGAGCCGAAGCAGCAGAAGCCCCAACAGAAGCAGAGTCAGGGACATGGGGCGGGAGGGTGGCCCTGTCCCTCTTGCCAGGGATGGTGGCAGGTTGCTGAGCCTTTCGCTTCTTCCCCATGGTTGTGGGGTTGCTGGCTGGCAGGGAGGCTGGCAGGAAGGCTGGCAGGCACCAAGGCTGGCAGTAAGCCTGTTAGGAAGCCTGGCAGGAAAGCAGGCACCAAGGCTGGCAGGCAGACTGGCTGGCAGGGAGGCTGGAAGGCAGGCTGGCAGCAATGCTGGCAGGGAGGCTGGAAGGCAGGCTGGCAGGGAGGCTGGAAGGCAGACTGGCAGGGAGGGTGGAAGGCAGGCTGGAAGGCAGGCTGGCAGCAAGTCTGGAAGGGAGGCTGGAAGGCAGGCTGGCAGGGAGGCTGCCCAGGAGGCTGGGAGGCAGGCTGGGAGGCAGGCTTGGAGGCAGGCATGCAGGCAGGGCAGCCAAGGAACTCAAAGTGTCCAGCAGCAGGTCTTTCCTCTGAATGGTGACCTGCTTCCGAGCTGCTTCCCTTTATATCCGGGGGCCTTGCGCAATGCATCCCCCCTGCATGCGCAATTAACGCTTGGCATCCATTCCGCTTCCGCTGTGCATCCGCTAGGCTACCGCTGTGCATCCGCTTCATCCGCTGTGCATCCGTTCTGCATCCGTTTTTTCCGTTCTGCGTCCGTTTTTCTGAGACCCCCCAGAAGCCCTGCGAATACGCCATCCATTCTGCATTCGCTGGGCTTCTGTTCCGCATCCGCTTTGCATCCGCCCTGCATCTTCCCCGCGTCCATTTCATCCGCTCCAATTATGCAAATTTTCGCCCCTTTTTAGCGCGGATACAATGGATGTAACATTTTTCTCTTCCGTTGTGTCCTCTTTGCATCCGTTGGGCAGTGTGACATGGCCTTAAGCTATGCAATGGATAACACTACTATATATCAAAAATATCCTAGAAACAACCATCAGACTATTAAAAGCTCTTGGCATTACCATAACACATCAACCAAGTAAAATCTTTACCTTCAAAATATGGTAAACCAAAGACTCAGTAGCCTAAGAAGAAAAAACACGAGTTTTTTCAACATATATTATTTTTTTTTATGTTTTTTCAACATACATTACAACATATAAGGACTATAACAACCACTATGGCAGTAGGCAGAAGGACAGACAAGCAGAAAACTAGCAGAACGCATTCTGAACACCAACTAGCAGTCAAAAGACATGATGAAAATTCTTGTCCCCTCCAAGAAAGTAAAGTGCAACATTAAAACATCATATAGTATATAACAAAATCTTCTAATCTTTACCTAAATGATTTTCTTCATTTGTCTTAACACAAATTTTTATCCAATCTTAAGCAAAAGCCAATCAATATTATTCTCCTTAATCCTATCAACATTTATGAAGACATCTGTCAATATATTTCTGAACTTGAAATGTTTAACATTATTTTAACTTTGAATAACTTCCTTAAAATGCAAGGATAATTCCTGTACATAATTGCTCTATGGGAAGAAATGTGTGTGCATATTTGAGGACACAGCAGTTAAAACACAGGGGGAAAAGAAAGTACTTGATAAAGGTAAAGGTTCCCCTTGCATATACGTGCTAGTTGGTTCCAGCTCTAGGGGATAGTGCTCATCTCCGTTACAAAGCTGAAGAGCCAGCGTTGTCCAAAGACAGTGGCCAGTAACACCAAAGGCACATGGAACACTGTGGCTTTCCCACCAAAGTGGTCCCTATCTTTCTACTTGCATTTTTACATGCTTTTGAACTGCTAGGTTTGCAGAAGCTGGGATAAGTAATGGGAGCTCACTTCATTATGTAGTGCTAGGGATTCAAATCGCTGAACTGCCAACCTTTCTGATCGACAAGCTCAGCATTTTAGCCACTGAGCCACCACGTCCCTAAGTACTTGGTAAACTGATGGTAAATCATCATTCCTATCGGCTAAAGAGAGGCCTATTTCCCAGGCTTCAATCACTTCCATGACTGTTTTTATGCCTGCTTTTCCAACAATCTTAGTAGCTGCAAAATTGGATGCATGTTCTTATTCATTGCAGTGTGAGGCCACCCATGAGTTCGGGACTCCTTGTTTGACTACTTGCTTGTGTTCTTGCAATTTGGTAGTCAGCCTCCTCCCTGTATGTCCTACATACCTGTATACTTCAAGGATTATGGGGGCACTCATATGACAGACCAGGTCATCCCTTCTGCTTTAGTAAGGTGATGATTATAGGGAATAGACCATTCACATTTGTCTGCTTCCTCAGATGGATTGGGCTTCTGTTCTTTCTGTTCTGATCTTCTTGCTCATGTATCTGATGTACACTGATGTATTCTTGATATTATTTTGTAAAAAAAAGATGAAGAACAGAGCTATATTCATGGGACAGAACAAGGTCCATCTTTGGCTGTGTCTCTCATGGATGATGAGGTAACTCCTTCTTTACAGGTTACTGTTCTGATATCTAGAAGTATACTTTATGGTAAGATATTTCCAATGATAGGGAAGGAGTCCTTAAAAAAACACAGGTATAAAATAAAGCATTCTTGAAGCCTGAATGGAAGATGAAATTGGAATTGGATGAAGCACACATATTAAAAGAGGCATGACTTCAGAGCAAGTTTATAGTATTTGTGCAAAATACAGGTCAAAACTTGCACCCCAACTCTAACCCGTTTACCACCATATAGCTTGCAATGTCAATACTCTGTACCAGAGGTCTCCAAAGTTGGCAACTTTAAGACTTGTAGACTTCAATTCTCAGAATTGAATTCTGAGAATTCTGAGAATTCTCCAAGAATTCTGGGAGTTGAAGTCCACAAGTCTTAAAGTTGCCAACTTTGGGGACCCCTTCCTGTACTCTTGTCATTTAAGAAGAGCATTTGCGGCAGAACAACAATAGACTTAATTTTTTCAAAAAATTTTTTTACATTTCTGTAAGTGACTTCTATCAACTTTTCTAGATTGTTCTTGCTTGGCAAAGTGGATTTCTTTTTCAGTTCCTGATCATGCCCCCAGTGATAAGACAGCCTGTGTTGTTACAGGTGTTCTTTTTGCTTGAACCTAACCATTGTCAAGGTGTCATCTTTTCTCACTCAATAAAAAGTGCCATCAGCAGCATGTTAACACATGCTAATTAAACTGCACCAAATTAATCAGCAGCAGCTCAGACAGATTTTTTTTAAAAAAAAAAACTAAAACAGGTAGAAAGCACTAATTATTCACCCGTGACATATTTCGAAGTCTAATGGGGAAAGTATGCATTACTAAACTTGAATTGCCTCACCTTAGAGTAGTTGCTGTTTCAGGAAGTGAGACAAATCTCATCACCGGTACAAGAAGAAAAGGAAAAAAAAAACCCTGCAAATTGCAATTAGTCCAAAGCTTTCAATTTTTGCAGGGAAATGAAATAAGTAAATTAAGGAGCTATTCGCATTCATCTTTGTCTTGCCTACTCCTTTGTTTTAGTACAGAGGGTTGGGTAATCTGTGTTCCTCAGAGAACTGAAAGTACTGCTGTTGGCTTTGGTTTCAAAAGCTTAAGGCCCTGTCACACTGCCCAACGAATGCAAAACATTTGTAAAAAGGACACAGCGGACGAGAAAAATGTTCCATCCATTGTTATCCGCTCTCAAAAGGGGCAAAAAAAAGGAACGGACGGGGGGAGGACGCAGAGCGGATGGAAAGTGGATACGGAACGGAAGCCTAACAGATGGAAGCGGATGAGAGCGGATGGCACATCCGCAGGGCTTCCGAGGGGCCTCAGCAAAGAGGACGCGGAACGGATACAGCGGATGCATAGTGGATGCACAGCGGATGAAGCGGATGCACAGCGGAAGCCTAGCAGATGAACAGAGGAAGCCTAACAGATGCCTAGTGTTAATTGCGCATGTGGGGAGGATGCATTGCGTAAGCCCCCCAGATATAAGGGAAGCAGCTCAGAAGCAGGTCACCATTCAGAGGAAAGACCTGCTGCCAGACGAATTGACAGCCTTGCCTGCCCTGCCTGCATGCCTGCCTGCCAGCCTTGCTGTCTGCCTGCCTGCCAGCCTTGCTGCCAGCCTTGCTGCCAGCCTCCCTGCAAGCCTTGCTGTCTGCCTGCCTGCCAGCCTTGCTGCCAGCCAGTCTGCCTGCCAGCCTTGGTGCCTGCCTGCCTGCCAGCCTTGGTTCATGTCTACAAAGAAAATGGCATTTCTCAGCACTTGCGATGGGAAAGCCATAGTAGATGGAAGCAAATAGATGGCATTTGGCATCATGCCAATACATTTTAGAATACTTTCCCCAATTACATAAACTAAGTCAAGTGTTATTATTGCCAGACAAGAGCTGTGCTTTCTTTCACGTCCCCAAATAGAGAACTTTAATTAGAGAACAAAGTAGTCAATGATTAAAGTCATGGCAACTTTCATTGCAGCAGGAGCTGAAATTCAAAAGGAACTGGGACAATTTCATTTGTTATATACATCATCCTAATTGTTGCTTTTAGATTGCATTTAATTTTTTAAGTATACATTGTGCACTGATACATCATGAGTCATTCTAACACAAGACTAGGAATAAGTAGATAAAGGTCACCCATTTATTAAACTTACCATATTTCTGGTAAAGTAGGTATTATATTATTATTATATTAATATAATAATAATATATTAATATTATTAATATAATAATAATATTATTAATTATATTATATTATTAATATATCATATTAAAGTAGGTAGAACCATGAAATCAAACAATTAGGTCTTCTCAATGGAATTTCCCCCAAAATTCCCCTCCCCCAACTATACGGTAGATCAGATGGCCAATGAATGAAAATGCTAGTCCATGTTTCATAGTGTTCTACTATAAATATGAGAAAATATAAATATGATTGGTAGCAGCTGAAGGATCTCATTGTTCAGTTTCTGGAAGTAAGCTCTGTTTCTTGAAAAGGGTAGAGTCTTGTGTATGACTCTGCAATGCTGTATTTTTCAGTCTGATTCATCTGGTCTCTCTCTCATGGATACACCTCAAAAGAGTTCAAGCTGTCCTATATCTAATTTACCTAACCAATAGAAGTGCACCTTTATTTCCTTACAATTTTTTATATCAGGGAGCATAATCACTCAGCAGTTAAAGATGCTGAGCTTGTCACTTGGAAAGCTGACAGCCCGAGTTTGAGATCCAAGCACTGCATGATGGGGTTAAACTGCTGTTACTTGCCCCAGATCCTGCCATTTAGCAGTTTGAAAGCATGCAAATGTGAGTAGATAAATAGGCACCACTTAGGTGGGATAGTAAGAGTATTCCATGCACCTTGGCATAGAGTCATGCTGGCCACATGACTACGAAGTGTCTTTGGACAACATGGACTCCCTCATCGAAGAAACAAAGATGAGCACCACCCCCTAAAGTTAGACACAACTAGATAGAGAAAACCTTTACTTTTTTTTTTTTTCTGTCATTTTGATCAATCAATTTTGGACAGTCAGCAATGTGGGGGAAATATGAACATTAAAATCCAGTTATGAAACTACCCCTCCTATAATCACAACAAGTATAATGGCTCCATTTTTGAGGTGCCATTTTCTTCCTCTCTCCTGTAGTTTCTATCTTTATTTTTAGGATATTTATTAGCAGGGGTTTTTTGACATTGTATATTTTTGTTTTCATTCATTTTTTATTGATTATTGATCACTATCTAGAATGGTGAAATGGGCAGCTATATAAGTTTGATTGAAATAATTATACAAACTAACATAACATCATAATGTAATATAACCAATTTATCCCACTGAACGTAGGAGAATTCTAACATTTTAAATTAATTCTAGAATGCTATCTATTGAGAAACTATCTGCAACAATTCAATCATCACCATGGGGAATATAGTGAGGGTTTTCAAATAAACTCCTGCCAAAAGATTTCTAGATGCCTAAAATCCTCCAAAGATCTTCACAGGTTGCTGCGAAAGTTTGCAGTGAGATTGTAAATGCATTTGTCTGACTATTGTTAGTGGAAGTAGTAAAGTCAAATTCAACTCTTGGTCATGACTGCAATAAAAATAGGTTAAGGTACATTCAAAATAATTAGAACCTCTGCTTTATTTTTTAAGGGGATACTTGTTCGAATCTTCAGCTCAATACACTACTAACTATTCTACAGACCACAATTTTCCTTGTGACTTATACAAAAGGTTTTTTCAGATTCTAAAATCTGTATATTCTCTCTTTTTGCCTCATATACTTGTATCCAGGGATGGGATTCTACAGGTTTGTACCTATTCGCTAGAACCGGTGGTTAACATTCTAAGCAGTTTGGAGAACCGGTTGTTAGAAGAAATTACTGGCTTCATCCTGTAAGGAAGGCTAGAAGGAAACATTCTGGTGTTGCTTATAGAAACTGCCTCTCCATTAACTCTTGTTACATTCTTGGCAGGACTAGACTTCCTGTCTCAAGAACGTCTTTGGAGGTTTTTTCCCTTCCTTTGCTGGTACTTTGCTTGTGTGGAATGACCATTTAAAGTTACAATGGCACTGAAAAAAATGAGTTATGGCTGTTTTTCACACTTACGACTGTTGCAGCATCCCCACAGTCATGAGAGGCCAGGCGAGGAGATGCATGCCTCGATGTGAGTGATGTTGAGTTGGCCACACCCAGCCAATAACATGACCACCAAGCCATGTCCACACAGTCACATGACCACGCCAACTACCTAAGCCACACCCACAAAACCGGTTGTTAAAAATTTTGAACCCCACTCTTGCTTGTATCTGAAACCCTGTTCAGGGCTATAATCATCAATATACTCCAACATTATTTTCTCTCATTCTAGCTCTATGTGTATCATCTATTATATTTATCAAACATCTCTCTCATCTCTCTCTCTCTTCTGTCTATCTGTCTGTCTGTCTGTCCATCCATCTACCTATCATTTACCATCATCTATCATCTGTCATCTCTGATATAAACATTATTCAATTTAAAGGAAATTTGTTTACTGTCTCTTCATGACTGACTTCATTTATTTTAATTAACTATTTTTTTTTTTAAAAAAATCCTATGTTATCAGAAAAAGTAATATACAATAATCTGTGTATTTTTACGAACAAGAATCCTTTTTGGAGTCCTGTAACCTGGGATCCCTACTTTTTGTTGTCTATTTACTTCCTCCACTGTTTCAGAGGGATTCAGTCCTAAGGTGCAGCCAATTGCTATTGCCTGCTAGTGCAGTGCCACTGTGAGATAAAAATCTGTGTTTTGGGTTGTTCATGAAGAATGCATTTTGAAATAAAGAGTAAGGAATAGAGCTTAAATAAGCAACTAACTATTAAATAAGAGACTTTCTCACTTTAAATTCTCTTGTGGAACTAACAGAAGGCATTATGTATGATCAGATACAACCATTAATTTACTGTAATTAAAATATTTATTGCTCAACCATTACTTAGAGGATCTTCTTGTGGATTACAATCCATCCATACAAAATAAAACTAGAAAGCCAAGTAAAGTAAAATAAAATAAAAAAAATCTAAAACATTGAATTTTACGAAGTAATAAAACATAATTAACCAGCAGTCTAGGGACAACAGGCAAAGTGAGCATGGAAGACTAATCCTTTTGATTAACAGAAAAAGTATTCTAAGCAAACACCCCATTTCTTAATATAATTTTGAATGAATAAATAAATAAATGAATAGCATCAGAGTATTGAACTCATTTCACCTTAGAATTTCTTAGCTATTAAATCTGCATGCCTTTTGTCCTCCTTTAATTTTATTCTTCTTCTGGTTATGCAGTTCTTGCTCAGAGCCGTGGTAGACTTCAGACACTTCACTTAGAGCTGATTTAACCATACACATATTTAATTGGATCTAAAGTTTGGGAGGTCTCAGTTATTTTAAATGTGTCTCTGAAAAGTGACAGCAATATTGTTGAGAAATGCCTATTTTCATTAGTCAATACATTTTATGGGTGAATGATTGTCATTCAAATTGATTACTTGACTTAGAATGTTAAACAGCTGAAAGGTATTTCTTTCACATATCTACAATTCATGTCATGGAGAGGCCTGTTATGGGAAAGCTATTCAGTGTGGGGAGAAGGAAATAGAAAGACATTGTTATATGGAAGAAATTACTAGCTTTTGTAAAAAGGGAAGTTTTAAAGTTTGATGAAAGTTTTTTTCTTTTTTTTTTCTTTTACTTCATGTGAATTATCTGCACGATCTGGATCTCAAGCATAAAACTAAAGGAAAGACAATAATTTCCAAAGGCACTTATTGCTGTTAATTTTGAGATAAATGTAAAAAGAAAGCCCAGCGATGATTTTAGATGTATAATTGAAAGCTGCAATCTAATCATAGATGCTTGATTCCCATTAGAGGCATAATTCATAGTGAGTCACGAAGATGACAGAATGGTGAAACATATGTTCACAATATAAGCTCCACCTTTTTGCATTCCTCTGTGACATCCATACGTATTTATTAAAAAGTAGAGTTTGCACTGCAAGGTGGCAAGGCACAGTTTGTCATTTGCCTTCCATTGTTCTCCTTTGGTGGATGCTCATTGCTCTTGGTAACTCTTGAGGGTGATTCCCAGGATTTCCTGAACACACCTGCACACCATGGGTGGGAATCAGCTGGTGTTACTACCAGTTCAGTGACTACGTTTTGCACACACATGTAAAAAAAACCTTAAGCTGTGCTGCCCAGACAGTTGAAAAGTGCTGCATGCAGGTGCGTAGCATTTGAAAAGCCACTTTTTTCCTGCTTTTTCAACCTCAGCTGTGCCCCGCAAAGCAGCTGAGATTGAAAAAGCAGGAAATAAAGGACAAGTAAGAGCCCAGCATGCGGGTGGGCCAAACAGCAGCAAGCACAGAATCAATTTGGTGTCTGCTGCTCTTCAGAGCTACTGGTTCCTTAGAATAGGGCAGAACCGGTAACATCCCACCCCTGCTACACACCTCTTTTGTCAATAATGTTGAAACTATTCACTATTGCAGTATTCTAGGATGTTTCTACACTTTAGGGATCTCCTGGTGGCTTTCCTTCCGAGTACTAACCAGGTCTAGACTTGCTTAGTTTCTTGAGATGAACCAGAGTGGGTTAGAGATCCCATCTAGCACAAATTACAGGCAGTCCTCAACTTACTACAATCAATCCCAAACTTTCTGCTGCTAAGTGAGACATTTGTTAAGTGAGTTTTGCTCCAATTTTACAATCTCACTTGCCACAGCTGTTAAATGAATGACTACAATTAAGTTAGTAACACAGCTGTTAAGTGAATTTGGCTTCCCTATTGACTTTCCTTGTCAGGAGTTCACAAAAGGTGATTACATGACCCCGGCACACTGCAACCATCATAAATATGAGCTGGCTGCCAACCATCTGAATTTTGATCATGTGACTATGGGGATGCTGTGAGGATCCTAAGTGTGAAAAACAATCATAAGTCTCCTTTTTCAGTGCTGTTGTAACTTTGAGCAGTCACTAAATGAACTATTGTAAATCAAGGACTACTTATTTAGGATTAACATTCTCCCAAAGTGATTCTTATACAAGCCAGACTTCAAAAATAATGAGAGAATGTAGATAGAATGGGGTCATATTGGCCAGCATTAGGATAGCAATAGCAATAGCACTGAGACTTACAAAGCACTTAGACTTATATACCACTTTACAGTGCTTTACAGCCCTCTCTAAGTGGTTTACAGAGTCAGCATATTTCCCCTAACAATCAGGGTCCTCATTTTATCCACACCGGAAGGATGGAAGACTGAGTCAAACTTAAGCCTGGTGCCATTGTGGCTCATTATATACCACTTTGTAGTCTTTTATAGCCCTCAATAAGCAGTTTACTGAGTGAGCACAGTGCCCTCAACAATCTGGATCCTCAGTTAACTGATCTTGGAAGGATGGAAGGTTGAGTCAATTTTGAGTCATTCAGAATTGAACTCCTGGAGTGAACAGTGAGTTAGCCTGCAGTACTGCATTGTAACCACTGTGCTACCACCTCTGCTTCCATATTAAACATCATGCTACCATTCTGTAACGCTTTGGGCTCTGATACATATGGTACATATTTTTACCATTGTTTTTGGAAAGTGTATAGTATATCATAGTGATGGCTAACCTTTTCGTTGTCATGTGCCAAAAGTGTGCGCGCGTGTGCATGTGTGCCTGCACCCATAATGCATGTGACTCCCCACCTCCTGCACATGCGGACACACCCCCATGTGTACCTTGCACCTCTGTGCATGTGTGCATGACTCCCGTGTGCTGTGCGCCTCTGCACATGAGCATGAGACCCCCTGCATGTGCCCCACCCCCTGTGCATGGACACACATCTCCCTTACATTTCCTATCCCCTACACATGTGTGACTGGCTGGTAGAAGGCACGTGCACAGGTGCAATGGATCTGTTCCGGGCGATGGCTGGTGTGCCAGCTTTGTGTGCCACTTCTATAGGTTTGCCACCATGGGTATATAGGCACTGTTATGAGTTATGATCCAGAATCTGTACATATTTCACTCCCATTATCTTGTTAAATAAGTCCTCCAAATTTCACCCAATGAAGCCTTTTTTAAGACAACAATAATTTCCTTTTTCTTTGCTGTGTAGGGCTGTTTCATTTTAAGATCCATTTCTGGTTAATTGATACCTGACCTGGTTTTCAGTCCTGTAATGTGTAAAAATCTCATTTATAACTAGCTATTAAGCCTCCAATAGACTTCTACAAAAGTGTAAACAGTTTTATACTGGAGCTTAGTTTTAAATAATGAAAATTTTAAAGAGTGGTTGACAACCAAAGTTTAGACTTTTTGGAGTAACATCACTGGACACTTTTATCTATGATGTATAATTTACTTAGAAATATATACAGATGGAAGATAAGGGAAGGATTTCTAATAATAGCTCATCTGTCAATTCCTGTTTCCAGTTAGATTTTTAAATCAATTCTCAATGCCCCAGGAATTCACAAAGAGTATAAGAGTTGTTGCTTCCTATGCTTCCTATTTGAAAAGTTTAATTGCTTTAGGAAGTGGTTGGATTTGCTTCTAGACCAAATCTAGAAATGTACCTCTGACTAGTTACCCGAAAGTCAAAAACGCTGGGGTTAATCAAGAAGGCAGATAGTACCCTGGCTTGTCTCCTTCTTGATTCTGATGCAGCTTCCTTAAAGAAAATGGCAAAATAAGAGTTTTTCACATGTTCTCTGCTTTAGTGATATTTGAATATCATTTTGGGGGACAGTATTATTTCCAGTTCAGCAGACCCAATGATTGCTCTCAGATTCTGAATTTTCTGAAAACAGCATGAGATAGCACTTACGGCAAAAACGTGCTTAACCAAACCAAAGATCAAAGTATGAAAACGGGAGGAGGCATCTGAGATTTATAAGACATTATCAATGTTTTATCACGCATCACATTGCAATGGTGCATTAACCGTGTTATATTTTGCATCTCAAAATGTTCTAACAATTAGTCAGAGATTTCTCATTTATGTATTCCAGGTGTGACTAGACTACTGTACATCTGGAGACTGAATTTTTTAATTAATACTGAATTTAAGCAACCCTCTCCACCCAAAATATGTTTTAAATAAAGTAATCATGAATATACATGAAATGAGGTAAGAACCTCATTTCTGAGCAATAAGGATTTAAATGATATTTAAAGGTGTCTAATATTTTCAAATTACAATTGAGCTTAATTGTGGTGTAGGTTATTTGTTTTTAATGTTAAACCAGGTCACATTTCAAGGGCTTTCGGGATAAAATTTAATTGTATTTTTTAGTTTTATTTATATATTGTTATTTTACCACATCCAGAACTAAAATGAAAATTTTAATTAGAGATAACAATTAGCATCACATACCACATTTCTGGAAATATGTATGATTTAATGTAAATCCAAAAATACACTGGAGAAAAAGAACAAAAATAAAAAAAATTTCAGTAGCCAATCATGGAAAAATATAGATAAAACAGAAAAATTTAAATAATCTTCTGTTGATAGTGCTATGTGAAATCATGCTTTCATTTTGTTTTTACATTCAACATGTGACATGCTGGATTATATGGATATAAAATTAAAAAGATATTAAAAACTATTTTTTAAAAAATAAAAACTGTGATAAGGTATCAGCTACAAAAAATATTTAATCCATATGATTCATAGTGTATCATACAACCAAGTTAATGTATTGTATATCTAGCAAAGATATACAAATTTATTGTATTTTTACAAAGATAGTGTCAAGTAGGTATTTAATCCTTTCAGTGAAATGAAGTGGGTGAAATGTTTTTAGATTTGGTTTTTGGATGTGGAATATATATGGCCTATCAATATATCACATACACTTTCTGCAGAGTAACGTGCAAATATAAACATTGCTCCCTTCCTATATTATGTACTAAGACAAATTGGGATATGTTTATTTTATTGTTTTTTCTGATTGAAAGGCTTTGTCTATTGCTGGCAATAAACTCATAGAGAACATAATAGGGATCATCTTCTGTCTGGTAAAAATGATGCCTTTCAAAAATATTAAAAAGGCTTAAAGAAACTGTTATCAAGGCACTTCTCTCTGTTTTATCGGGTACTTATATGTAAAGGAGTGAAGAACAGATAATGCCCATTTTAAATATCTGTTTGTCAGATGGTCATTTTAAGACTGCTCTGTTTATGTTGTAAATTCAAGATTTATAGATACCAGTTGAAGGCTAAATATACTAATGAAGGTTGATTTGTCTGACATTACATTGTATTGATGTTAGATTTCAAGAGCCAGTTAATTTGAGCAAAATCCAACCAATTAATTCTTTCCCCCTGATTTTGTTCATTGATTTAGGGTTTCACATAAGATACACATATTTTACAGACAGTGCGTGAAGGTTTTAAGTGTGTGGGTGCTCTGATTATGTCTTTCACTTTTCTCTTTATTTTTAGACTTTGCACTGCACCCAATATTGTATCACAGCAGCTGAATTATCTACAGCTCTGAAAAAATCTTTTGTTAACCTCTAAAAATATCTATAGTGAAGAATTTTGTCTTATTGCAGAACTTTTGTAGGAGTAAAATTTATTTGAAGGGACAAATGTTACAACACAGATTTAACACATTAAGCTTAGGAAAGTGCCAGCCCTGATTCAGGTTTGGCATTTATGAAAGAAAGACCCTCAACTCCATTTGTAGCAAAAGGTTTAGTTTTACTAAAGTCAAGTAGTTACAGTGTATGCAAAGCCAGAACTGAATATTCCTCCATAAATCCAGTGTTTTTCTCTTTTCCCAGGCCCTCCCTCCTTGGTCATCTTGTAAATGCTCAATGGTATTCAAACTAGGTGCTTTGGTAACAGTTCTAAAGTTTGACACCTCTCGGTGGTTGGTTGCATTCTGTTCTCATGCCCGGATCCTTGAATCTTTCAACTGTTGTCTTTAGTTGGCACTTCTGTTTCCCCTCCTTATATTGCCCCAGTCCCCTTCCCCCTTTTTATGGCAGGATGACATCAAAGCGAAGTAAGGCTGAAGCAGTGTGATGGCAGATCTGACAACTTAATCAAAAGCAGCTTTGAAAATGGAACTATTCACAACAATGGATAAACTAAAGCCCATGTCACACTGCACCAACGGATGCAAAGAGGATGTAAAACGGAGAGAAACACTTGCCATCCGTTGGTTAACTGAATGCATCCGTTCTGTACTCACTGCGTGTGTGATTCATACGTTCTATCCGTCCAGCATCTGTCTACTGAGATTTCATCTGCTCAAAAAGTTTTGAGCTGCACAAAACTTTTTGAGCGGATGAACTTTCGGCCGCGTCTGTTGTACATCCGCGACACATACGGGGAACAAATGTTCTACGTCTGTCGTCATCCGTTAAAAGTCCACTGTATCCGCTCGGCATCTGCTGCGCATCCGCACAACTCGCATCCACTCCAGTGGAAAATGAAAAGAGGGAGGAAGCGAAACGGACGCAGAACGTCCATACAGCGTTAGTAGCACGGACATAGAAAGGATGAAAGTGGATGCACCTCGGACATAAAGCATTAAAATGGAAAAAACATTTGTATATGGGATGTATCTTGGATATTTAGGATGTCTGCAGGATGTCTAGAGGATGCAGAAAGACACCTAGTGGAAAACTGATATTTCCTATAAAAAGGGGGAGGAAATCACCTGGATCTCACTTTCAGTCCAGCAGACGTGGTGTGCAGACCTCTTCAGCCTTGCTCTTGCTCTTCAACATCATCCATTGATGTTCACCATGGATCAATGTACACTCCTTTTGGTAGCCGCCATCATTCAACACCAGAACCAAGCTCTCTTCAGACTGTTTCACCTTTTCTATGCAAAGAGAAGGAGACGTCCAAGAACTGTCTGGGTCCAATGATGGATCGGGAGAAGAGCAGAGATTGGACTCTATGACAAGCTGATGGTGGAGCTGAGGAATGAAGACCCTCGTGCATTCCAGCACTTCATGAGGATGCCACCAGCCATGTTTGACGAAGTTGTGGAGTGTCTGAGACCCAGGTTGACCAAGCAGAGCACCAACTTCCATCCCAGCCTGGACTCTGGGCTGAAGGTGGCACTGTCTCTGTGGCACCTGGCCTCTGGGACCACACACAGAAACATGCAGTATGCCTGGAGGCTGCCACACAACACCATCAGCATTGTGGTCAGAGAAGTGGTGCAGGCCATCATCAAAGAATACATGGAGGAGCTCCTCCAGTGTCCCACCACTGAAGAAGGCTGGAAGAAAGTTGCAGAGCAGTGGTATCAGAAGTGATAGACACTGAGGATGTGCAAGGCCACAACATAGCCTCACGTGAAGGGAAGAAGCAGCGCAACCTCCTGAGACACTGGTGCAATTCCCCAGCTGGAGCAGTGGAGTGGCAAGACAGTATGATAGATGCTTAATGGATGCTTTCTTCAGCCTGTCTCATAACACTGATGAGATTGTGCCATGTATGTTGAGTGGCCCTACAATGAACAGGGCATTTAATAAAGAGTTGTGTTTATGTTGAAATGTGTTGATAAATGAATAAATTGTTATTGACAAAAAAGGGTCACAAGTGTGGCAGCTGGGAGGGTGGACCATACAGTCCCACTATGCTTGCACTGGAGGTTTATCCATCCCACAGCTATCCTTGCCCATCCCACAGCTATTATCCATCCCACAGCTATCCTTGCCCATCCCACAAGCATGCAAAGGCGTAACCATTTTCTAAAAGTTTCCACCAAAACTTTATTAAGTAAAAGAAATGAACCAAGTGTGTGAAGCAAAGATAACCTTTGTTAATAACAAACTGTAAAAGCAAAATGACCCAAGTAAAGTGTCTCAAGCAAAGATAAAGTCAACAGGAAACAACTCAGTCTCTGGCACTGTTCTCAGTCACTCTGAGGCATGCCCATGGTCTCAGGTGTAAAGGGTCCAGGGACTGTGGAGGTGGCAGTGGCTAATGTGCTGATCTGAGGCACCATTGGGGTGCCTGGCTCCAAGAGGACAACAGGAGATGGTGTGTGCAGGAAGCTCTCAGAGAGCTGGCTCAGGCCCGTGAGGTTGAGTGGCCCTTCATCCAGGACCTGGGATGTCAGGCACAGGACCGATGACAAATGTTCTGTTGAGGGGCTTGGCTGTGGGGTGGAGGAAGGAGGAGTGTAGTGGGGCTGTCTGGTCTGCAGCTGTGCGAGGTGAGGCGTCGGTGGCATCTGTGGCATCGGTGGCATCTGTGGCGTCGGTGGCATCGGTGGCAGGCGATGAACCTGGGCCTGGACTGGGAAGGGCTGCCTCTGTTGAGGGAAGTCCTGGTAGCCATAGCCTTGGTAGGAGAGGGGCTGTTGAAAGCCTTGGAAGGGCTGTGACATCGCCTGGGGTGGAGGAGCAGACCTGTAGTGGGTGGGAGAAGGTTCAGCTGGACCTGGAGGGTGGTGCAGAAGCACAGTGATCCTCTCCTTCATCACCTGGTACTGGGGCTCAGGCATGTCCATGAGGGTCTGGCTCATGTAGGTGAGGAAGGGTTTGCGTTTTGAGGATGGAATCTCGAAGTGTACCAGCTGAGAGAGGAGATCTGCGTTGTTCTTGTGTCCCTGATCTCCAAGAGGACAGTGTGGCTCTGTCCCTCTGGTCTGCCTCTCTGCCTGCTTTCTGTGGAGGTGGAGCTGGGGGTGGGAGTGGGTTGGTCTCTGGTGGCTGCAGCCACCTGTTGCTCCATCTGCGTCAGGGGATCCTCCACATCCTCCGGCATGGGGTATACAGCTGTCGGGGGGGGTCTCTGTCATGGAGCACACCACAGACACCTGCCTGGACACACTGTCTGTTTCCTGACTGGAAGAGGAGTGCCTCTCTGTGGGCTGTCTGAGGGAGAGGGATGACAGAGGGGCTGCTCCTCGGTGGCGGATCTCACCCTGCAGGAAGCTGCACTTGGCCATGACATAGGTCTCCCGGTCCGGAAGCTTGACAGCGGCCTGCCCGGATCTCTTCAGGTGCAGTTTGCCATACCAGGTGTGCATATGTTTCCACCACTCCAGGAGGAAATCAGAAGTGTAGCCCAGGCTCTCCGCCTTCTCTCTCCAAGCCGCCTGCTTCCGCTTGGTGTCTCGATATAGCCTGTGGCCCTTCCTCCACAGGTACTCATTCTCCCTCAGCCATTCGAGCACCTCCTCCTCATGGTCCTCTGCAATGGAGTACTGTTTCCTCTCTCCCTTCTCCTTCTCCTTCGATTGCCTCTTCCTCCCTCTGGCAGGGCCTTCTGGGCCCTCATCAGCAGGGCTTTGAGGGCCTTGGGGCTGGTCCACCACACCAGCAGCACCAGCAGCAGTAGCAGCAGCAGTAGCAGCAGCACCACCACCACCAGCAGGACCAGCAACAGAAGCACCAGCAACAGAAGCACCAGCAGAAGCACCAGCAGAAGCACCAGAAGAAGCACCACCAGCAGCAGAGTCAGCGCCAGGGGGTGGGATGGTGGTTCTGTCCTTCTTTCCAGGGCTGGCAGGATGAGGCACAGGCTTCCTCTTCTTCCCCATGGTCTCTGATGAAGATGTCTCTAGCAGCAGGTCTTTTCTCTGAATGCTGGCCGCGTGCGAGCTGCTTCCTTTTATACCCACGGGGCTGACGCAATGCATCCTCCCCGCATGCGCAGTGAACGCTTTGCATCCGCTACGCATCCGCTAGACATCTGCTAGGCATCCGCTAGGTGTCTGTGATGCATCTGCATCATCCGCTACGCATCCGCCCCTTCCGCTATGCGTCTGCTTTGCTGTCCTCCCCTGGAAGCCCTGCGGACGTGCCATCCGCTTCCATCTGCTTCCATCCTCTAGGCTTCTGTTGAGCTTCTGCTTAACATCCTCATTATGTCCTCTCCCCGTCTGTTGTCCGCTGTGTTTATGCAAATTTTTGCCTCTTTTGAGAGTGGATAACAACAGATGGAAAATTTGCTCGTCCGCTGTGTCCTTTTTACATACATTTTGCATCCGTCGGCCGATGTGACCTAGTCTTAATGTCTTTGGAGATTCTCAGTCAGCCAGGTCGTAGTTGTTCCAAGGATGCTTTATTTTTTCAAAGGCAGCTGGACTTTCTGGTTTTTCTTTGAATATATTTTGCAGCTGTGAAGAAGCTTCTTGAATGAGAAGTGAAACATTTTCAAAGAAAGTCCAGTTGACTTTTGAAAAAAAAAAAAAAGCACCTTTGGGACCTTCCTAATTATGGTTAGCAAAGAAGTAAAGTCCTTATGACAAAGAATTGGCAACACGAGGTCTGTAGAATCTCATTTGATGCCCATCAGATTGGATTTATTTATTTTGGCCTAAGAAAAGTATATACACTTCAGTGATGAAAGCTATATTAAAAATGCAAAAGTGCATTGGGCTTCTGAATGGCCTTGCCACCTCTTCATACTTTCTTTAAATTTTTTATAAACATAACTGGATAGAAACCAATCAATAAGCTAAAGCTAAAAGCAAAATCAGAGAGCTCAAATTTGTAAGAGTAACCTTAGCCACCTGACTGTGTCTCTGGGAGTTTGACGCACAACAGACAGCAGAAAGGAAGCCACTCCACCCTAGAAATGTCCTTAGAAACGTTTTGTTATGCTCTATTTCCCCCATCCATTCTTTTGTAATTTCCTACTCAGCCAAATAAAGAAAGCATGTAAGTGCTACATTTTGGTTTGGTTCTTAAACAGAGCTTACACAAGTAGCATTAGGGTATAGCTTACTGTGCTGAGAAGGAATAGGGAAGTATGAATAAGACCTACACATCTTTGTAATCTCCGCTGACAAAGGTGTTGGTGCTAGCACTGATAGCGTTACCTAGTTTGGTGATGAAATGTCTGCAAGAAAAGCACCAATCTGAAGAGACTACCAAGAACCTCAAAGTGTTGTTGCTATATCCAGAGAATAGACATGGTGGGTATATCCATGAACTAGTGCACGATATCTCAGGGTTAATCTAATCAAATTAATTTTCATAAACTCTTGAACTGGATTCTAACAAGGAGGTCTGTTTATGGGCTTTAGCTCTTAATATGGGTAGCCTGAGAATAGAGTCACTTTATGGGCCTATGGACATCCTTTATAATGGAGTTCCAAATGTTTAGTGATTAATTGAATCTTAACATGAACTCACTAAATGTTGTGTGGTCAGAAAAGGGGAAGTTTTATTAGTCAATCCTGGCATCAAAATTGGGCATAATACTATATACTTTTATTTACAAGAATGCCTTTGAATCCATATAGATCTCATAGCTATTCTTAGACAATGAAATATTCTAAATCAGTGTTTCTCAAGCTTGGCAGCTTGAAGATGTATGGATTTCAACTCCCAGAATTCCCCAGCCAGCAAGGGAATTCTGGAAGCTGAAGTTCACACATCTTCAAGTTGCCAGGCTTGAGGAAACACTGTTGTAAATGTTCAGAAAACTCAGTTTTTCTTTTTTTAAGAAAAAGGTCTGGCAAACTGGAGAACTATGAAATGTTCTTGGGGCATAATTAGAATGTTAAAGACTATTTTGTTACATACAACATCAAGAAGAGCAGCCATTTTGTGAATAGGCAAGACTCTAAGGCAGCCATTTTGTAAACTATGATATCCTCTCAGAAATTCAAACATCCTTACCAACATCCCAAATATACTCTGCATTAAGTGCTTGAATTTATTTTTGTCCTTAGAAATGTTCGATTTTTTGTTCTGCACTTGACCCCTAGTTTTTTGTTTACAATTATTTAAAAAGTATACATATCCCCTACAAGATTCAACCCCTGAAATATTCAGCTTCTTCTTCTTTTTTTTTTTTTAAAGAGAATTTAAGATGTCAGACCTTGCAAAGATCCTTGCCTTCAAGAACCACTACTTTGAACATATTGTACGAGATATACCAAGGGTTATGTCCAGCTATACAGCAGCCTTTTTCCTGTAATGTTTAGAATTATTTATTCTTCTAAAAATACAAATATTTCGCAGATATTGTCCAACATAAAACACTGAATACATAATTCAGTCTTGCAGCTTTTGAGATTTATTTTTCCAACAAACTATAAAAGAATGCCAACATACTTGCAAATAATTACAGGTTTGCTTTCTATCTCTGGTTTAACAGATGCAGCAATGTCTGATTTCTCACTCCTGCATACAGTATTTGCCTCTCCCAGACTCAAGTATATTGGATCCAGAATTAAAATATCAGTTCTGTTAGTCACTACCAAACGGTGTGTTTAAATCTGAATGGATGCCTTTTTATTTGCAAATTGTAGCTGCCGAATCTATTCAGGGCTTAATGAGTTTCATAGATTCAGTAGTAATTGAATCTTCAAGCCTTTCTGAATTGGCCAGCATATTCACAAGAGCTGGAGTTATCATAAGGACCTCTATTAGAAGAGGGAACAATTGGATATTTAACAAGAGTCAGAGGTCATAGGGTTTGAGTACAGTTGTCCTTTATTAGTGCTATTTCTTTGCCAAAGCTGTGTGCTTACATCTTGAACAGGTGGTTGTAAGTAATTTATAAACTTGATCCACGTGACTATCTCATGCAGAATACATGTACACATACCCATCATTTTATTATAAGTTTTTTTTAGAAAAGGAAGTGAGATGAAGCAAATCTAGTTTATATTAATACTCATGATGCATGCCCATATCTATCATTTGAAGGTATCCTTGCTTCCATCATATAGCAATAGCACTTAGACTTACATACTGCTTCAGAGTGCACATCCGCTCTCACATCACTTGCAGCCCTCTCTGAGCTGTTACAGTGTCAGCATATTGCCTCCAACAATCTGGGTCGTCATTTTACCGATCTTGGAAAGACTCCTGGCAGTGGATTGCAGAGTTAACCTGCAATACTGCATTCTAACCACTGTGCCATCATGGCTGTCATATTTATATTCCATTTCATAAATTGTGAAATGTAAATTTCTCATCTCTTTCTTTCTAAACATCTACTCAGCTTCTTCCATTTATAACTTGTTCCACTCAACCTGTTCACTCATCTTTTGTGTATTTGTCTAACAGTTAGATTAATATTCATTCTTTCTCTAAGAACAAACCATTTCAATGTACTTTTGTTCTAATCACTCCGTTCTGTATTCAGTTCATCAGTTCACTTATTCAGTACCTATTAATTCTGAAGCTATGTCTTTTTATGCATACTTATTCACAATTCTGTTGTTTAACATGTCACAAACATTCCCATTCACATCACTTAAATAACCATTTTGCAGTCATTCCATTTTCATTCAATTTTTTTTCCTTTTCCCTTTTCTCCCATGTACATTTTATTTCTAAGGATTACTCCTAATACTGTCAATTAATGATCGGTCCAAAATCAGAACATTTCATATTCTTCTCTGTATCTCATTATTTTATTAAAATAAAACAAAAAACTGTTCCATGCATCCATTCATATCACTCAGAAAATATATTATTTCATTCAATCACTCACTCACTCACTCATTATGCTTTGTATTTTTCCTCAAAACTCATTTGTTTCCTCTATTATCACTTAACTGACAACTGTCATCATAGTATGGATTTTTAGTTTTAAATACATCCACAATTAATACTGACTACTGCTATCTATCTTTCTCAAAAGAAGGAAGGATAAAGTGAGCCTGGAGTCCAGTGTTTTTATTGTTCCATATCTTTTAGAATGATGGTTGAGGCACCAGTTAATGATTATCATGATTATATATACAAAACTGTGACATCCCATTATTTTTTTTAAAAAAAAACTAGCATTGGCCTTCATATGCAGCAAATTCTTCCTCAAAAATCTTAGATGTCATAATGATTCGATGTGGTATATCTGCGAATCCAAGCAGTGTGGTCTGTTGTAACTGACAGATGGAAATTTTATCAATGTATTCATGTTATTATTTATGATGATGATGATGCAGCCCAAGATTTTTCAGTATAGCACCCAGCATGTCAAAAAGCACTGGGACCACCATGGCTGATTTTTTCATAATCTTTCAGCTTTGGTTTTCAGTTCTTAATATATTGTGAAAAGTGGGGAAATTATACTGTATCTCATTAGCACTCTTTGCTGTTTGATAGGCAAGGTTACTGAAAGTCAGTACATAGCAATGACAAATAATCAAGGTGACAATTGGTCATTATTAATATGAATAAGCATTGTGGTTTGTCACACACTGATCCAGATTTGGCATTTTTGCCCACCATGTCCTGGAATAGGCAGATGTTGTTAAAGATATCATCACAGGATTTAAGCTGACCCAATTGCCTTTTGCAATTGACTTACAATTACTATTGTTTTTTTTTTTTTTTGCTTTCTTTTGTCAGAGACATTCTACTTCTATGTGTAAATCTTTGTATTTTGTAATTTCCCCTCCAACTCCCAATTCTTCTATTTTGCTGTCTCTGGGTATTGCAATGTCCACTCTCCAGATTTTTTTTGTGTCTTTCTCATCAACAATTGTAAAGTCTGGGGTGTTATGTGGCATATGCTTGTTTGTTTGAATTCTAAAGTCCCAAAGCACTTTAGCAACTTCATTTTCTATTACTTTGTCTATTTTGAGGTCTCACCTGTTCTTTCTTGCAGTTAAATAGTATTTCTTGAAAACATTCCAATGCATCCTTATTGCTATTTGTCATGTCATCATTTGTGGTCATTCTATGTGATCCTCTTGCAGAAACTGTTTCATCAGCTACTTTGCAGAGGCAGCATTTTCTGTTTGTTGTTGTCTTATTATTACTATCTGCCCTGAGTTGTGTTTCTGGTATTGTGAGATAGAGGATGGGGTTAAGTGATAAATTGTTCACTTAACCCCCTTCTCTGCCCCAAAGGACCAGAAATATGGTCCCCAAAGGACCAGAATCACTCATTCCAATGATATCATAATAGTCCCCTACAGGGCAATATTTTTAGAAGATAATTTTAGCCTCTGGCTGTAAAAATATGACTCACCTTTGCATTAAAATAATTTACTAGATGCTTAGGCATTTTACGTAAAAAAATTATTTGAAGTATTTTTGTAATGAACACATGAATGAATAGTTTAATAAAATAAACTATCAAGTCCTGTGATTTTGGTACACTTAATAAAACTAAATTATGAGTTGGATTACATTTTTATATGTGGATGCTATCTAACTATACCTTTGCCATTATATATACTTGCCATATTGACTAACATATGTCAAGTTTTTTTAGATGCATTCAAGGTTACTCTACTACCAGGGACCATAGAATTCTAGTTTCCAATTGAGCTGAAGGATTCATCAAAGTTTATTTAGTTCAGGTAAACATGGTTCCTTCAAAGTAAGAACCAGAAATTCCAGTATGACTTTCACTGAAGGAAATAAGTCTAGGGTTGGATTCTCGATGTTTTGTGGTAACAAAAGAATTCTCAAGACCTCTTCTCAAAACCAACTCTAGAACAGAGTTGTCAAACTCCGGCCCATGGGCCGGATGCATTACATGCTGCCATGCCAAAACCTGGTTTAGTGAAGGGGAAAAAAGTTCTGATGTATGATGTGACGCTGCTGTGATGTGTCAGTTTGACATCCCTGTTCTATAAGAAATCACTTGAGAAAATAAAGTGTGAGATACTAAGCATTATATTAGGTTATGAAGATTTTCTTATACCTTAAATACTTACAGGGGTGACTAATATTGTTAGTTTTGTTGACTTATTAATACAACTGAGTATACTTGTGATGAGAAAAACATGACTTTACTTCTTTCTTTCAGATCAAGATATGTTGACAATTACTTTTCCAGGATCACGCTAAGCCCCTGGCTTGGTCTTTGCCATGCAGTTTTTCAAAAACAGACAGAACTGTTTCCTATTGATGTTTTTGCCATAGCTTCTGTGGATCTATCTGCTTTTAAGGGAGCCATTCCCCCTCCTCCTTTTAAAAATACGTAATTGTCAGTAATTCTTGCTTGATAGTTTTGGAGTTATTTTAGAAGAAAATAGGATGGGTTCTTCTGTAAGCCAAAGAAAGAAAATGAATAATGCTTTAAATTAAAGTAAGCTGTCTGGGTCTGCTTTTACAAACTAGCTTTTCTTATTGTGAGGGATCATTGAGTGGGAAAGATGGGGCTTGACAAAGGAGGCACTACCAGGTCATCCGAAATCTGAAGATGAAACGATTGGATGTGATTTATGGTCCTGGGCATCTACATGAGGGAAGGCATGGAGAGAAATCATTTGCATTATTAAGTCTTTGTCTAAAGTTTAGACTCTAAATGAATGTTATGATATTTGCATCTATTGGATCATGTGGCGCGAACAGAAGCTGCATGAGTCTTGTCATTTGTGTGAGGGTATTGTGATTTCTAATGGATATCTGTGTGACAAATGTCAGCTCTTATATTTACCTGATTTAACTGACTTCTCCCACTAGAACATAGAATAACATAGTTGGAAGGAACCTTGCAGCAGCAGTGGGATCCTACCTGTTCCACTACTGGTTCAGTGATAGTGTGTGCACCTAACATGTGTGCACCTAACACTCACACAGCTTTCCCCACACCAGCTGAGGCATGCAGTGCCAATCAACTGAGAGGATAAAGAAGAGAAAAGCACAGGGGTAGGTGGGAGGGCCAATCCTGCACTTTTCCTTTCTTTCTCCACTCAGCTGATTGTCGGCTTTTTTTCCTCCTCTCAGCTGATGTGGGAGGCTTTTTTTACTACCTGTTCAACCCAACCAGTCCGAACCGGTAGCATACCACCATTGCCTTGGAGATCTTCTCATCCAACCCCATGCTTAAACGTTTCAGACAAGTGGCTGTCCAATCTCTTTTTAAAAACCCTCCAGAGATGGAGCTTTAAATAGATGACAGTGAATTCAATGCATTACCCAGCCAAACTGATATTAAAGCCTGTGCTCATTACTATTTTATGATACCTAATGATGTTTGGGCCAAATGGGTAGTGGCAGGATAAAAATGTAACAAATAAGTAAACAGACAAAATATGCTAGATGCTATACATTGCTAGGGAAAGGGATCTCAGGCTACTTTAAAAACAACAACAACAACAAGGCTTTTAAAGAAATCATTCATTCAAGCTATGACAACACAGTATTCTATATCTATGGAGATTCTAGTCCTCCGGGTCATGGTTGTCCCAAAGGTGCTTTTTCAAGAGGCAACTGGACTTTCTGGTTTTTCTTTGAAGACATTTTGCTTCTCATCCAAGAAGCTTTTTCAGAACCAGAAAGTCCAGCTGCCTCTTGAAAAAAACACCTTTGGGACAATATTTTATGATTGTATTGTGTGGTGTGCTACCAGGATGTTCAGACGGGTGGATGCAGAAGCAAAAGGAAGGACAGATATTCTTTACAGTTGGATCTTTGGTGCTCTTTGAGCATTGTGATTTTGTTTCAGACGTTTCATTACCAAAGTAGGTAACATCATCAGTACTAAAAGGAAGTGGTATTTGGTCTTATTTTTCTACTATCCCATCTCATTATTCCTTCCTGCTCTTATTATTTTTCAGCAGAGAAGAGAAGAAGCAAAAGGGAAACATTTTGATTGTACATGCCATAAAAATGGTATCTCTTTTGTCCCAATAAGTTTCTTCAGAGAAACTAAACAGGCACCAAATATTCTCTTTAATCAAACTAATACCAAATGCATGATTTAGAATTCAGTCCTTGACATTCAAGGGGATCCTCAGCTTTATTGTTGAGCCCTCCTCCTTTCTCCCCCCATTCCCCCCCCCAAAAAAAAATGAATAAGAAAGCCAATCCAGTTTATATTCAGATCAATAGTTAAATTTATTTATTTGATTTTTATTCTGCCTTTGTTATTATATAAGTAATCCGATGACCCTTTAGAGCGAGGAGGCAAGGAATGTTATGAGTCTCATCCCTGAGGGAGATATACCTGGTGGGACCCAGAAGAGGGGCCTTCTCTGTGGTGTCTCCCTCTCTCTGGAATATCATTCCTTCAGAGATTAGAATGTCCCCCACTCTAGCACTCTTCCAAAAGGCACTGAAGACCTGGTTTTTCCAGCGGGCCTCGGAAATCCAGAGAGGGATGGAGCCCATCCAATAGCTCTTGTGATCTGCTGTCATCAGGGCAGGAGTTGGGTTTTTGTTTTTTCCCCAAATTTTGTTCTATTGTACTTTACTAATTTATTTGATACTTTTTGTTAGTTTTTATTGTTTTCTATTTTTATTTTTTGCTTTTAATATGGTTTTACATTGTGTAAGCCACCTCGAGTTACCATGGGTAAATAGGCGGCAATATAAATAAAATAAAATAAATAAATAAATAAATAACTAAATAATTCAAGGTAGTAAACATACTTAATACTCCTTCAGTCTCCTATTTGCTCCACAGCAACAACTTTAGCTCGTAATATTTTGAATCAACATGGTGTTGATATAATTTGGTAAATGTGTAATTTTTGACTTCTGCAAAATGGCTCTCAGTATTTATTGCCAAGGCTGAGGCAAAAAAGTTTACATAGGCATAGCTATAATATGTTAGCTGATAGCATATTACGTGGAATTCTGAGTGCGAAGGCATATTTGAATACATTCCTTTATGTTACTTCTGTAAATACAAATACTGTATTTAATTAAACATAACTAACAGAGAAAGCTTTTGCGTTAACTGCAACACCATCCTCAGGCTCACATTTATTTTATTAGCTTTTGAAATCCTTTCTTTTGGCTGTAGGGGCAAGTTCACAACCATATAGAAAAGGGACAGGGCTTGAGTTGTTGCAATTGTACAATACTGTATTACTCAGACCTTCCTGTTCCCTTCTATCCTTCCCCATTCCTGGGGGTGCCAATGATTTGCTGACTTCATAAAGTCAAGTCTGTCCAGTTCTATCTGAAGTTTGGAATATGAATAAAAAGACCTTTTTTATTAAATATTAAAAAAAACATTCAGACCTTTTTTGGAAAAGTCTTTAAAAATAGCACAGTTCATTGAAAATCAAGAGGCTGCATCAGTATTATATGAAAGACACTGGCAAAATTATATCATTCTTATAACAGTCTTGTTTCTCTTCAGGAGAGCCCTTGAATTCAGCATAGAAACCATAACAGCTGGATGAGGGAAATCAACAAGGAAGGGAATTGAATCCAATGGAGTTACTGCTTTTAAAACACATTTTGATTGAGGAACCCAGATTTGCAGTTTTACTGCAGGAAAGGAATCAGTTTCAGAATATGAGATACTCAGAAAGTGGTTACATCGGCCAATATTGCATGATTGCATGTTTTCCCTTTCCCTCCCTCCCTTTTCTGGCATATCCATATCATTTGCATGTTCAGCTTAAATACCTTTAGACTCATGTTCTGAGCAAAGCAAAATAATCCCCATTGTAAGCATTTAGCAAGAACACAAACTACTAAAATGAGAAATAAAGGGAGACCATAGAAGGAAAGAAAAATCCCCAGCATCTTCTAAAGTGCTTTGGTGCTAATGTCTATCAACTGGGGTTTGCTGCTAACATCTGGCCTGGCATGGAAACACTTCTTCTCTTCCTACCTGTGGCTCTTTCCTGGGCCATCAGAAGCCAATCCTTTATCTTGGCAATGAAAGCTAATTTTCATGGGCCTAATGGCTATAGCACAGTGAGCTCCAAGATACAATTACAGAGAGCAGGCAGAGTAAATCTAGATTCAGTTTTCAACAATTACGGCAGTCTATGGGATTTTTGCTGAGCCAATCCAAATGAACTTATAATGAAAGTTGGCATGGTTTTCAAGGACTTCCAGGATCTGATTTTGGAACAGTTGCTCTGTTTTCCAGTTTCTGACAAAACCCATTTAGCACTATGGGTGTACCAAAACATGAAATAAAACGCAAGAAGGTACATACAGTATTTTTTTTTAAATTATATTTTGGACTGCTTCCAATCTGCTTCAATAAGGTACATAGCCTTGCAGAAATACATCACTTTGTCTCAATGTCATGAAACAGCTGGTTGGGGTTATAATGCCTCAGCTGATTGCTTTGTCATCAGCTACTTTTTACGAGTGGAATAAAGTAATGTAGCTGCTTCCTTCCGCCCCTCAAAAGTGGGGTGTTCCAGGACTTTCCAAGTAACCATTGCTCAAATGTTTGCTCAAGCCCATGTCACACTGCACCAATGGATGGAAAGAGGATGTAAAATGGAGAAAAACGCTTGCCATCCGTTGGTTAACGCGATGCATCCGTTCTGTACTCACTGCGTGCGTGATTCATACGTTCTATCCGTCCAGCATCCGTCTACTGAGATTTCATCCGCTCAAAAAGTTTTGAGCTGCACAAAACTTTTTGAGCAGATGAACTTTCCATCGTGTCCATTCTACATCCGCTACACATACGTGAAACAAACGTTCTATATCCGTTACATGTCCACTGTATCTGCTCGGCATCCGCTGTGTATCCATGCAACTCGCATCCACTCCAGCGGAAAACGGAAAGAGGGAGGAAGCAAAACAGACACGGAACGTCCACACAGCGTTAGTAGCATGGACATAGAAAGGATGTAAGCAGATGCAGCTCGCATATAAAGCATTAAAACGGAAAAAACGTTCGTATAGGGGACGTATCTTGGATATTGAGGATGTCTGGAGGATGTCTAGAGGATGCAGAAGGACACTTAGCGGAAAACCTATATTTCCTATAAAAAGGGGGAGGAAATCACCTGCATCTCACTTTCAGTCCAGCAGCCCTGGTGTGCAAACCTCTTCAGCCTTGCTCTTGTTCTTGCTCTTCCACAGCATCCAGTCATCTCCATCATGGATCGCATACCATGGTAGCCGCCATCATTCTACAACAGTGTGCAGCCCTCTTCAGGCTCTTTCACCTGTTCAACACAAGGAAAAGGAGGCATCCAAGAAGTGTGTGGGTCCAAAGATGGATTGCGAGAAGAGTGGAGTACGGACTGTATGACAAGCTGATGGTGGAGCTGAGGAACGAAGACACTCATGCATTCCAGCACTTCATGAGGATGCCACCAGCCATGTTTGACGAATTTGTGGAGTGGCTGACACCCAGACTGACCAAGGCAAACACCAACTTCCAGTCCAGCCTGGACCCTGGACTGAAGGTGGCACTGACTCTGCGCCACCTGGCCTCTGGGACCACGTACAGGAACATGCAGTATGCCTGGAGGGTGCCACCCAACACCATCAGCATTGTGGTCAGAGAAGTGGTGCAGGCCATCATCGAAGAATACCTGGAGGAGCTCCTCCAGTGCCCCTCCACTGAAGAAGGATGGAAGAAAGTTGCAGAGCAGTGGTATCAGAAGTGGAACTTCCCCCACACCATTGGAGCCATAGATGGCAAGCACGTGGCCTGCAAAGCTCCAGCCAAGTTGGGGTCCACTTATTTCAACTACAAGGGCTTCTTCAGCATCATCCTCTTTGCCATGGTCGATGCTGACTACAAGTTCATGTACATCGATACTTCAGGCAACGGGTCATCTTCAGATGCCCAGGTACACAATGCCAGTTACCTCAAGGAGGGGCTGGAATGCAACCTCATCATGGGCTTCCCAGATCCAGACCCCCTGCCCAACGACACACAAGATGTGCCCTACTTCATCGTGGGGGATGACGCCTTCTCCCTCAAGAACCTACCTCATGAAGCCCAACACTTCAAGATACCTCACCCGTGAAGAGAGGATCTTCAATTACAGGCTGTCCAGGGCAAGACGGGTGGTGGAGAACGCCTTCGGAATCCTGGCCAACAGGTTCCAGGTACTTCTCACCACCATGCAGCATCGCCCAGAGACCGTGAGGAACATCGTGGAAGCTTGCTGCATCCTGCACAATCTCATGCGCACCTGCTACCCAGTGTTGCAGAAGAGGCTTGTAGACCGCCAACAAGGCAATGGGGACATGGAGCCTGGTGAATGGAGGCAAGGACTAAACCTGATAGAAACTGTGGATGTGCAAGGCCCCAACAGAGCTTCACGTGAAGAGAGGAAGCAGCGCAACCTCCTGAAACACTGGTGCAACTCCCCAGCTGGAGCAGTAGAGTGGCAAGACAGGATGGTAGATGCTTAATGGATGCTTCCTTCAGCCTGTCTCATCACACGGATGAGATTGGGCCATGTATGTTGGGTGGGCCTACAATGAACAGCGCATTTAATAAAGAGTTGTGTTTATGTTGAAATGTGTGGATCAATGATTAAATTGTTATTGATAATAAAGGGCCATAGGTGTGGCACCTGGGAGGCTGGACCATACAGTCCCATGATGCTTGCACTGGAAGCTTATCTATCCCACAACTATTACCCATCCCACAGCTATTAGCCATCCCACAGGTATTACCCATCCCACAGGTATTACCCATCCCACAGCTATTAGCCATCCCACAGCTATTACCCATCCCACAGCTATTACCCATCCACAGGTATCCCTGCCCATCCCACAGCTATCCTTACCCATCCCACAAGCATGCAAAGGCTTAAACCATTTCTAAAAGTTTCCACCAAGACTTTATTTAGTAAAAGAACTGAACCAAGTGTGTGAAGCAAAGATAACCTTTATTAATAACAAACTGTTGGACTTTATTAAAAAAGCAAAATGAAGCAAGAAAAGTGTCCCAAGCAAAGATAAAATCAACAGGTAACAACCCAGTCTCTGGCACTGTTCTCAGTCACTCTGAGGCATGCCCCTGGTCGCAGGGATAAAGGGTCCATGGGCTGTGGAGGTTGCAGTGGCTGGAGTACTGGTCTGAGGTGCCATTGGGGTGCCTGGCCCTGAGAGGACAACAGGGGATGGTGTGTGCAGGAAGCTCTCAGGGAGCTGGCTCAGTCCCATGATGTTGAGAGGCCTTTCCTCCAGGACATGGGATGTCAGTCCCAAGACCGATGACAGATGTTCTGAGGCTGGGCTTGGCTGTGGGGTGGAGGAAGGAGGAGTGTAGTGGGGCTGTCTGGTCTGCAGCTGAGTAAGGTGAGGCGTCGGTGGCATCTGTGGCGTCGGTGGCATCTGTGGCATCTGTGGCATAGGTGGTATCGGTGGCATCGATGGCACCTGTGGTGTGCGATGTACCTGTGCCTGGACTGGGAAGGGCTGCCTGTGCTGCTGGAACTCCTGGTAGCCATAGCCTTGGTAGGTGAGGGGCTGTTGAAAGCCTTGGAAGGGCTGTGACATCACCTGGGGTGGAGGAGAAGACCTGGAGTGGGTCAGAGCAGGTTCAGCTGGGCCTGGAGGGTTGTGCAGAAGACCTGTGATCCTGTCCTTGATCACCTGGTACTGGGCTTCGGGCATTTCCATGAGGGTCTGGTTCACGTAGGTGAGGAAGGGCTTTCTGTTAGAGGATGGTATGTCGAAGTGTACCAACTGAGAGAGAGATCTATGCTGCTCTTGATGGTGTCCCTGATCTCCAAGAGGACAGTGTGGCTCTGCCCCTCCAGTCTGCCTCTCTGCCTGCTTCCTGTGAAGGTGGAGCTGGGTGTGGGTGTGGGTTGGTCTCTGGTGGCAGCGGCCTCTTCTTGCTCCATCTGCATCAGGGGATCCTCCATGTGCTCCGGCATGAGGAGTGTAGCTGTCGGGGGGGTCTCCTTCATGGGGCGCTCCAAAGATACCTGCCTGGACATAGGAGCTGACTCTTGGCCATAAGAGGACTGGCTGTCTGTGGACTGCCTGAGAGAGAGGGTTGACAGAGGAGCTGCTCCTCGGTGGCAGACCTCACCCTCCAAGAAGCTGCACTTTGCCATGACATAGGTCTCTCAGTCGGTGAGCTTGACTGCGGCCTGTCCAGACTTCTTCAGGTGCAGCTTCCCGTACCAGGTGTGCATGTGCTTCCACCACCCCAGGAGGACATCCGAAGTGTAGCCCAGGCTCTCCGCCTTCTCTCTCCAAGCCGCCTGCTTCCGCTTGGTGTCTCGATAGAGCCTGTGTCCCTTCCTCCAGAGGTACTTGTTCTCCCTCAGCCATTCGAGCACCTCCTCCTCATGTTCCTCTGCAATGGAGTACTGTCTCCTCTCCCCCTTTTCTCGTGAATGCTTCTTCCTCCCTCTGGCAGGGCCTTCTGGGCCCTCATCAGCAGGGTTTTGAGGTTCTAGGGACTGGTCCACCACACCACCACCACCACCACCACCAGCAGCAGCAGCAGTAGCACCACCACCACCAGCAGCAGAGTCAGCACCAGCAGAAGCACCAGCACCAGCAGCACCAGCAGCACCAGCAGCACCAGCAGCACCAGCAGCAGAAGTACCAGCAGAAGCAGAGTCAGAGCCAGGGGGTAGGATGGTGGTCCTGTCCTTCTTGCCAGGGCTGGCAGGAGTAGGCACAGGCGTCCTCTTCTTCCCCATGGTTGTTGGCTGAAGATGTGTCTGGCAGCAGGTCTTTCCTCTGAATGATGACGTGCTTGTAAGCTGCTTCCCTTTATATCTGCGGGGCTGATGCAATGCATCCTCCCCGCATGCGAAGTGAACACTTTGCATCCGCTAGGCATCTGCTAGGCATCCGCTAGGCATCCGCTAGGCATCTGCTAGGCATCCGTGATGCATCCGCGTCATCCGCTCGGCATCCGCTCGGCATCTGCTCCTTCCGCTCCACGACCGCTTCGCTGTTCTCCCGCAGAAGCCCTGCGGATGTGCCATCTGCTTCCATCCACTTCCATCCTCTTGGCTTCCGTTGAGTATCCGCTTAACATCCTCGCCACATCCTCCCCACTTCCGTTGTTGTCCGTTCTCTTTATGCAAATTTGGGGCACTTTTGAGAGCGGATAACAATGGATGGAAAATTTGCTCGTCCGCTGTGTCCTTTTTATATATGTTTTGCATCCGTCGGCCTATGTGACCTAGCCTTCAAGTCTTTGCTGCAGCTAATGATTCCTCCAAGATCCACTTAACCTCATTAGATGTTTACAAAAAGTCTTTCTTTGAGCCTTTTTGTGCCAATTATTTGTATCAGAATTTTCCTGTGGAGTGATTATGTTCTATAGAAGGTTATTTGGTTTGTCACTTGTGGGTATCAGTGCTAGCAAAGGCAATTGCAAACCCTCTTTACACAATTGTCATTTGAACAGAAACATCTAAAGCTCTCTGTATCAATCGCAGCCAAACTCAGAAACCCTGCCTAAGTATCACAATGTACTTCGTGAGCTTCAAAGATAATGGCACATCTTCTTAAATCCTCATTGATGCTGATCAGGTTCCCATCTCCATTTTTGATTCTGTAGTTGTATGACAATTATGACATTTTGAGAAAGTGTAAAAGCTAATCATGGTGGGTATCTCCTAGTCCACTGGTGTCAAACACACCATGTCACATTGCCATCATGTGATGTTTCACAACATTTTTTCCCTTTGAGGAACTGGGATGGGCATGGCCTGTGCATAATGCATCCAACCCATGGGCACCAGTTTGACATCCCTGTCCTATGCCAAGCCCCCATTATTGTAAAGGGATATAATTCAATGAATGACTAGAATACCAGTCAAAGCCTACTGAAAACTCATTGGAAGTAATGAGAGCAATGAAAATGAAAGTTAAAAATAAATGCTAACCACAAAGTAAGTATGGAGTGGATTCTGAAAGCAAGTGGAGTGGATCACAGGGATAAAATACTTGAAGATAAAATCCCCCCCCCAAAAAAAATAATTTTCAATTTCATTTTATACATGTTGTGCATTGACAATAATGTTTGATTGATCTGAAATGAAAAATCACATAAAGAATATTGAAAGTGTGGGATGATAACCTTTAAGTAACTTTTTCCAGTCCATGAACAAAATAAAATAAATGCATTTCAGTTACAATAGAAGTACAGGTAGTCCTCAATTTAGAACAATTTATTTAGTGATTGTTCAAAGGCACTGAAAAAAGCGACTTATGACCATTTTTCACACTTATGACTGTTGTAGCAGGCCTGTGGTCACATGATCAAAATTCAGATGCTGGGCAGCTGATTCATATTTATGACAAGTTGCTGTGTCCTGGTGTCATGTGATCCCCTTTTGTGAACTTCTGACCCACCAAAGTCAACAGGGACGCCGAATTCATTTAATAGCCATATAACTAATCTAAAAACTACTGAGACTCATTTAACAACTGTCAAAAGAAAAGTTGTAAAATGGGGCAAACATTTCCAATCTACCTTCTGTAAAAAACCACCATGCTTAGAAATTTGTATCTGCTTCTCTGAAACCATTGCCTTGTGCTTTATCTCTATCCAGAAACATTTTGTCAACATTTCAGACAAATCCATATCACCTGCATGAGTTCACTGAGGATCTGCTCCAGCAAGTTCAAAAGGTTGGAAGATTAAACCTTTGGTCCTGGTGACTGACCCAGATTGGATCCTATACAAGGAATTTGTCTCCAGTGCATGATTTCTCAGTGTACTGATGGACTAGAACTTGGCTCATCCCATTCTTAGTCCAACATTACGTTACACTGGTTCTTGTTATTGTTGATTATTGTGTTCCACAGTGCCATAACAGGTATCTGAGCATAGTTCATAAGAATGTCAGAAAAAATGTCCAACTCCTGAATCAAACCCTTAATCCCTCCAGTTTCTTAACTATCATCAGCTCTGTCAAATCTATGTTCACCCTGACATACAAATTCAGACCTGTTTAATCTAAATTATGAAAACATAGTCCATTGCATGGTAGACATACCTCTACTATCAGCCCCTTATACAACAATAAATACAATAGTTAAAAATTCCTCAATATCTCTTTCATCTGACTAGATAATGCTACAGATCAATTACTATAGCTAACTGCAAATTGTTAACAGTTAATGGAACAACAGAGCATGTTCCTTTGGGCAATAATTCTTGGAATTTTAAAGACTTTACAACTGAACACTTGAACTGTTTTACATTTTCCTTAAAGCAAAAGTTTTAGTAACCGGGCAAATATAGGCACAATGGCATATTGAAGTAAACATGTTAAAATTAACTGATTTTAAAGAAACATGTGCATTTGGACAATTATATGCAAGGTGATAGATCTTTCCCTCAGGCAGGCTCATTCTCATTTTGTTCATTTTATTTGCATTCCATTCTTTTACTTTCACTTCAGGTTGCTCAGGATAGACCTTCTGATCCTTGTAATAACCTCTAAGTTTGATTGAAAGTGAGTCACTTATTTGAAATGGCTTAGATGCATGGCAAAACTGGAATTTATTATTCCTGATATCTCTGAATCCCAGCCAGCCTTGTGCTTTTCCTGATAGGGCAAGGGAAGAAATATGTTGCAAATAGCTGAGGGCTATTGCAGGAGGAAAATCAATGGGCAGTGAAGATTTGCAGCAATTTCTTTGCCCTCAGAATTCCAGCAAATGACTTATTCCTAGGTATTATCCTAGGACCACATAACCATTCTGATCCAAACATATCTTGAAATGTAGAGGGGAACAGTGGAAGATCCCAGGACCCATTGCACCTTCCCGAGACCAAGGGTCCCCCCAAAAAAGTGTTCCCAACTTCTTCCCAAGGCAGCCATTAACTCCAAATCTGAGCTTTTAAGTTTGTTTTGCCCATGACATGACATTGATAAGAAGAATACTTTGAAATTTGGGATTTTAAATATATAGTACCCAGGAAGGGAAGCAGAGGGGAAGGATAGAGAGAAAATGAGAGAGGGAGGGAGATAATAGTCTTATACTATTCTACACATGACAATATGAATATTATTCTATTATTATTAATATAATATAATAAATATAATAAATATAATATAATATAATAATATAATAAATATAATATAATATAACATAACATAACATAACATAACATAACATAACATAACATAACAT
>BLBF01000007.1:33740130-33755622 GCA_015471245.1 Laticauda colubrina | reverse complement strand
AGGAGGTCCAGCAGCACAGGCAGCAGCCCTTCCCAGTCCAGGCACAGGTTCATCGGACGCCAACATTGCCACCGGTTCCACTGATGCCACCGATGCCACCCATGCCACTGATCCCACCAATGCCACCCATGCCACTGATGCCACCGACGCCACCGATGCCACCCATGTCACTGAAGCCACCCATGCCAGTCCTCACACAGCTGCAGACCAAACAACCCCACTACACTGCTCCTTCCTCCACCCCACAGCCAAGCCCGGCCTCAGTACATCTGTCATCGGGACTGGGGCTGACACCCCAAGGCATGGAGGAAGGAGCTCTCAACATCACGGGGCTGAGCCAGCTGTCTGAGAGCTTTCTCAACACACCACCCCCTGTTGTCCTTTCGGGGCCAGGCACCCCAATGGAGCCTCAGACCATCACTCCAGTAGCAGCCACCTCCACAGCACCTGGACCCTTCACCCCTGAGACTGGGCACACTTCAGAGTGACTGAGAAGAGTGCCAGATACTGGGTGGCTACCTGTAGACTTTATTTGGACACTTGACTTGGGTCATTTTTTTTTACAGCTTGTTATTAATAAAGATTATCTTTGCTTCACTCACTTGCCTCATTTATTTTTGTAAATAAAGTCTTGGTGGAAACTTTTAAAAATGTTTTAGCCTTTGCATGCTTGTGGGATGGGTTAAGATAGCAGTGGGGTGGGCAGGGATACCTTTGGGATGGGTAATATCTGTGGGATGGGCAGGGATACCTGTGGGATGGGCAGGCATACCTTTGGGATGGGTAATATCTGTGGGATGGGCATGGATACCTGTTGGATGGGCAGGGATACCTTTGGGATGGGTTAAGATAGCTGTGGGATGGGTTGAGATAGCAGTGGGAGGGGCAGGGATACCTGTGGGATGGGTTAGGATACCTGTGGGATGGGTTAAGATAGCTGTGGGATAGATAAACCTCCAGTGCAAGCATAGTGGGACTGTATGGTCCACCTTCCTAGCTGCCACACATATGGCCCTTTATTATCAATAATAATGAAATCAATCATCCACACATGTCAACATAAACACAACTCTTTATTAAATGGCCTGTTCATTGTAGGCCCACCCAACATACATGGCCCAATCTCATCAGTGTGATGAGACAGGCTGAAGGAAGCATCCATTAATCATCTACCATCCTGTCTTGCCACTCCACTGCTCCAGCTGGGGAGTTACACCAGTGTTCCAGGAGGTTGCGCTGCTTCTTCCCTTCATGTAAGGCTCTGTTGGGGCCTTGCACATCCTCAGTGTCTATCAGGTTTCGCCCTTGCCTCCATTCACAAGTTTCCATGTCCCCATTGCCTTGTTGGAAGTCCACGAGCCTGTTCTGCAACACTGGGAAGCGGGTGCGCATGAGATTGTGCAGGATGCAGCAAGCTTACATGATGTTCCTCATGGTCTCTGGGCGATGCTGCATGGTGGTGAGAAGTACTTGGAACCTGTTTGCCAGGATGCCAAAGGCGTTCTCCACCACCCGCCTTGCCCTGGACAGCCTGTAGTTGAAGATCCTGTATTCACGGGTGAGGCATCTGGAAGTGTTGGGCTTCATGAGGTAGGTTCTGAGGGAGAAGGCATCATCACCCACGATGAAGTTGGGCACATCTTGCGTGTTGTTGGGCAGGGGTTCTGGATCTGGGAAGCCCATGATGAGTTTGCATTCCAGCCTCTCCTTGAGGTGACTGGCGTTGTATACCTGGGCATCTGAAGCTGAACAGTTGCCTGAAGCATCGATGTACATGAACTTGTAGTCAGCATCGACCATGGTGAAGAGGATGATGCTGAAGAAGCCCTTGTAGTTGAAATAAGTGGACCCCAACTTGGCTGGCGCTTTGCAGGCCACGTGCTTTCCATCTATGGCTCCAATGGTGTGGGGGAATTTCCACCTCTGATACCACTGCTCTGCAACTTTCTTCCATCCTTCTTCAGTGGAGGGGCACTGGAGGAGCTCCTCCAGGTATTCTTCGATGATGGCCTGCACCACTTCTCTGACCACAATGCTGATGGTGTTGGATGGCACCCTCCAGCCGTTCTGCATGCTCCTGTAGGAGGTCCCTGAGGCCAGGTGGTGCAGAGTGAGTGCCACCTTGAGCCCAGGTTCCAGGCTGGGCCGGAAGTTGGTGTTTGCCTTGGTCAACCTGGGTGTCAGCCGCTCCATAACTTCGTCAAACATGGCTGGAGGCATCCTCATGAAGTTCTGGAATGCACGAGGGTCTTCGTTCCTCAGCTCCACCATTAGCTTGTTGTACAGTCCGTCCTCTGCTCTTCTCCCGATCCATCTCCAGACCCAGACGCTTCTTGGCCGCCTCCTTTTCTTCCCATAGTAGAGTTGAAAGAGCCTGTAGATGGCTTCGCACTGTTGCAGAAGGATGGTGGCTGCCAAAAGGACTGTGTTACGATCCACGGTGGACATGACTGGATGCTGTGGAAGAGCAAGAGTCAGATGAAGGCTGCAGAGGTCTGCACCGCAGGGCTGCTGGTCTGAAAGTGAGATGCAGGTGAGTTGCTCCCCCTTTTTTTAGGCAGTATAGGTGTCCCTTTGCATCCTCTAGGCATCCTCTAGGCATCCTCTAGACATCCTCTAGACATCCTCTAGACATCCTTAATATCCGAGATAGGTCCCCTCTGCGAATGTTTTTTCTGTTTTAAACACTTTGTTTCCATGCTGCATCCGTTCTGCCTCCGTTCTGCATCCGTCTGAAAGTGAGATCCAGGTGAGTTGCTCCCCCTTTTTATAGGCAATATAGGTTTTCCACTATGTGTCCTTTTGCATCCTCTAGACATCCTTAATATCCGAGATAGGTCCCCTCTGTGAACATTTTTTCCGTTTAAAATGCTTTCTTTGCGAGCTGCATCCGCTTTCATCTTTCTTCGTCCGTGCTACTAACACTGCGCGTCCGTTCCACGTCTGTTCCGCTTCCTCCCTGTGTCTGTTTACTGCTGGAGCAGATTTGAGTTGTGCGGATGTGCAGCGGATGCCTAGCGGATGCGTAACGGATGACGACGGATGCAGAACGGATGTTCCCCGTATGCCTAGCAGATGCAGAATGGACGCGCTGGATACATTTTCCGCTCAAAAAGTTTTGAGCAGCTCAAAACTTTTTGAGCAGCTCAAAACTTTTTGAGTGGATGGAACCTCAGTCGACGGATGCTGGACGGGTAGAGAGTATGAAAAACGGATGCAGTGAGTACAGAACGGATGCATCGCATTAACCAACGGATGGCAAGTGTTTCTCTCCGTTTTACATCCTCTTTCCATCTGTTGGTGCAGTGTGACATGGGCTTTAGAGATAGTTGCAATGTCTCAATGAACACCCAATTATAGAAAGAGATATAAAAGACCTTATAAAAAGAGGTGTCAGTCTTTGAGTTACCACACCAGCAGTGCACAATCCTGAATAGAATTCTTACTTCACATAACATCTGCTGTGACTTGCTGTATAAATGGGGTATAGTATCATCCCATCAGTGTAACTGCAGGATCTAATCTCAAACTGTAGATCACATTGTAACCAGTTATAAGCTGATTCAGTATCTGATATTTTCCCCTCATATAATTGATGCTGTGCTTCATTGGTTAGATGGCCTTGACACTGGTATTTGAAAATGGATCTTTTAAACATTTATATTGTTTGTGTTTTATTAATCTAAGTGAAATGTCAATATAGATTTATTTCTAGTCCATGTATGAAAACCATCCACCAAATAAATATATAAGGCATATACAGTATGTGTATGGTTATAAAATGTTTAAGAGTGAATTCAAAAGTTAGAACCCCCCCAGAAAAGAAGTGGAAAAGTAATGAATGCAGAGAAGATGTTGAAAAAGAGAAAGCTAGATGGTCTAACTGGAGAAATATAGATGTGTTCTGCTTATGACTAGCCGCTGCTGAATGTGTGCCTTGATCTTACTGTTCACTACATCAAGAAAATGTCGGAAAAATAAATATGGTAGCTGCTAATAAGGACTGACTTTTTAAGTTTGCTTGGAATGATATTTGGCAGGATTGAAAGGATATAAGAGGTAATAATGAGAAAAATTGGAAAGTGCAGAGAAGTTAAACACAAACAAAAATGTGTCCAGACCAAATAGTTCCTTTTTGGTGCACTGAGAAATGAGCCAATGTGAGAAGGAAAATGTGTTGTAGGATTGTCCCTGTGACTATGTAGGACAGATGGGGAGGAAGCTAACCACCAGATTGCAGTTAGTGAGCACAAATGAGCAGTCAGACGAGGAGACCCAAACTCATTGGTAGTCCACATTGCAATAAACAAGGACATACATTCAATTTTGCAGCTCCTAAGATTGTTGGACAAGCAGGCACAAAAATAGCCAGGGAAGTGATTGAAGCATGAGAAATGGGTGTGTGTGTGTGCCATCAATCAACAGGAGTGCTGATTTAAAACCAGCTTATCAAGTACTTAGGAGGTGAAGGCTTGGCAGTACTAGGAAACAACAGCCAACAATTTAATAGTCAGCCATCTACATCTTAAAAAACTACACAACAGGCATCATATAAATATCAGACATAGAACTTCCCAAAGCACACAGAGATGTTCCCTGAGGATAGGCTCCAGCACAAGTCTGAAAGCTCAGAAAACAAAAACTTTGGTCTTTGTGAGTGATCCAGATTGGATCCTGCAATGTGTTGTACATTTGTTGATTTACAGAAAGCATACTATAAAGTGATTAGGCTAGTATTATGGAATGCTTTGCAGAACTATAGTGTTGAAGTGGTTGCTGATTGTGATAACTATAGGAAGAAAGTATTGACTTACTAACAGTTATATGATAGACTAAATGGAATGCTTAGCAAAACCAAGCAGGGAGTAAGACAAGGCCACAAACTGTCTGTTGGGTTGTTGGATGTATTTCTGGATAAATGTGTGACAAATGTGTGTGGTGGACTGTTGACTGGGGACATAAACATGCACACATTTTTATATACCGATGATGCCATGTTATTTGTTGGCTGAGAACCTGAAATTACTCACTGCTAAATGATGGAGGGTTGGTCATCATGGAAATGAGATGTTTGAAGAAAGTTGCCAAAGTAATCAGAAGGAATACAATCAAAAACAAGATCATAAGAGAAATAATTAGAATATAACCAATTTTAAACTATCTACAGTATAAAGACAGCAGCTTAAGCGGTTTGCTCACCTGGAGAGAATGTCTGGGGATTCTACACCATACAAGGTATATAGAAAAAGAGAAGGCCAAAGAACATCAGGCAGACCCAGAAGAAGATGGGGAGACAACATAAAAGACATTCTACAGCAGCATCAAATAACAATGGTTGAGGCTGCAAGAAGTGGAAGGATTGGAATGTTATATTTTCCTATCTGTGGTTACGTGAATCCAGATAGGATGGGTATTATCAGCTTATGCCTATAGGACTGAGTCTGTTCCAAATTCAATCTCCGCCCTATGCTGTGGCTCACCCCAGTTTTCAACTCAGTCTTAGCCAGGACAAAACATGTGTTGCAAGGCTCCATGTTAATTACACATGGAGCCGGGAAGCAAAGGAAAAATTTTTTAAAAGTGCTTCAGAGACTTGAAAACAACTTAAATCAAGTGAGTGGAAGTTATTTGGCTCCCGGAGCTGGAAGATGGCGCTAAAGGCCCCCAACCCAATGTGCACAGCCAGGACCACATGGGACAGCTCCAGGCGATTGGCCCAATAAGGCCAAACAGCTGATGGGTGAGGCAGCATGGCAGCAACAGAAAACACTTGCACTTTCTCTTTCACTTTGGAAGCACAAGGGGGATCGCCTTGGCTGCAAAATGCACAGCTCAGCATCCTGCAGCAGCAGCAGGTCATCAGGGCTTTGCAGCAGCACAAAGCAGCCACCAGATCAAGTATTGGCCTGGTCCCAGCTGGTGGGGAACAAGTGAAGGAGGAAAAATAGCCCCCAGCTGAGAGCGCTATTGATCACAGTGCCAGTGCTGCGTTTCTAGCTCCAGCACTGAGGAGATCACATTGGTGCCTCCAGACCTGCTTGTAGGTCCCAGAACTAGTTTGTGACTGGCAGGGTATGGCTGCAGCCCAGCAGTAGCCTATCTAAGTTGCTTAGCTGGTTTACCAGGTAAGGAGACCTAGTTTTTAATTTGAATAAGGCCTTAATAGTTAAAATGTTTGTGCTTGGATTAATAACTCCTCATCCCTCCTTTCAGCAGGTTCCATTCTCCCTCTGGCCCTTTCTTGTACCTAATTCTCCAAGTGGGATGGCTGACAAAGTGCATGAAAGGGAACCAGCCCTTCCACTTCCAGAGGCAGATACAGGGGTAAGCAGAGGAGGAAGGCCCCTGAGCCTAAAGCACCTTCCATAGAAGAACCTGAGGCTTAGAAGGAGCAAAAGGCACCTGGAAAAAGGTTGGAGAAATGCCACCATGTGGCTGGGGGGAGGGACAGGAAATCACCCCTCCCCCTCCCCCCCCCCCGAGGATTCAGGTCCTTCTGAGCAATCCCCTGTTTTGCATCTAGAAATATGCCCTCTACTTTTGCTGGTACTTCTTGCCCTCTTATTTAGTCTCCTGATAATTTCTCTGTTCTTGGTGATCCATCTACCTTGGGAGAACATGGAAGGCATGAAGGAGATTCCATAATCATGAAAGAATCTATTCCTCCACCTCCTAAAAGTGCTAGAGCTGTAGCTGAGACATCCTATCCAGAGGATGAGGCTGTGCCAATGCATCTGGAAGCCATCATTTCAAAAGCTATTACAAGGGAAGTTGTAGAGGCTCTCTGAGCTACTAGAAGACCAGTCTCTGAGGCCTCAGACCAATCAGATCCAGACAGGTCTTTTCATGATAGAGGAAATGACTCCTTTAGAGACAGGGACTCTCCTCTCCCTTCTTTACCTAGCATTTCCTACAGAGTGCATGAGGAAGAGAAAAAGGAGTGATTTCTCAGAGGATAAAGATATGGTCCCTTCACTGGCATATTTGTTGCTCAGAAGTTTAGAGCATTATTATTTAAAGCCAAGAAAACAGCAAAGTTGAGACCTGGGACTGATGTTGGAGAAATAGAAAAGGATGGCATGGTTCCATCTGATCAATGTTTTGATGAACCTGCAGTTAGACCAGAAATGGTTCCTGTCCCTAGACTATTCCTGAATGTTATCCATAAACAGATGGAAGCCCCAGGTACATCCACAATGTTGTCTGCCAACGAGAGGCATTTCTTCACCATGTGGCCCAAGCTCACTAGTTACTTACAAATGCCTATGGTAGATACACCTGTAGCTGCTATGATTTCTGCCTTCCCCAATCCTGCAGACCCAGAGGAGGCTCTAAAAGCTGAGGACAAAAGGATTGAACAATCCCTCCAACACACTCACCTGGCAGCAGCATGGACAGTTAAGGCAGCTTCTGCCACTTCTTTCTCTATGAGATCTTCTCTCAGGTGGTTTCACCAATTACAGGACAAGGTTCCAGCATCTGATGTGAGGATTCATCAAGATATTCATAAATTGGTCGCTGCTGCAGAATTCACTGCAGGTGCAACTCTGAATAGTACCAGGTTTGCCTCTAAGGCCATCGCCATGTCCATTGCTGCTCATGGAATGTTTTGGCTCAAGAATTGGCAAGCAGATGGGTGCCAAAAGTGGCAAATGGCCTCTTCACCCATAAAAGGGGACAAGTTGTTTGGTGAAGTCCTGGAGCCTCACCTGGGTGAAACCAGGGATAAGAAGTATCTGCCTTCTCTAACACAACACTCCAGTTTCAGGGCTGCTCCTTATAACTGCAGGTCCTCTTTCAGAGGAGAGGGCAGTTCTGGGGCTCAAGGGTCTCAGAGACAGCTCTGCAACCAGCAGGAATGTCCCCAGGACAGAGCAGCCTGAGACAGACCACAGTTATTAGACAAGTGGCCCTTTCGTGAGGGAGGAAGTTGTTTCTTCTGGCACTCTTGCTAAAAGTAGCAGTAGTCTTCCCATTGGAGGCAGATTATCCCATTTTGCTGCCTAGTGGGAGACTACATCCAATGCTTGGGTGTTGAGGATAATTAGACAAGGCCTATTCCTTGAATTTCATTCTCTCCCCCCCCCCCCCCGATCTTTTGTACCTTCTTCAGTCTCCAAATGATCATCTCATAGAAAATTTATGGAACAGGCAATACTTTTGGACATCAGGACCATCCAAATGGAACCAATTAATCAACAAGACAAGGGATTCTATTACCGTCTGTTTGTGGTACCTAAGTTCTCTGGGGAGTGGTGAGCCATCCTAGATTTAAAAAGGCTCAATAAATTTGTCTTGTACAAATGTTTCCGGATGCGTTCACTACAGACCATTTTAGCCAGAATCAGGGAGGGTGATGTCCTCACCTCTATAGATCTAATTAAAGCTTATCTTCATATTAGAATTTGCCAATCACACAAACAATATTTATGTTTCACTTACCAAGGTAAACATTTCCAATATTGGGCCATGCCCTTTGGACTATCCTCTGCACTTAGGATGTTCACCAAAATCTTAGCAACCCTGGCAGCCCGCTTGAGGATCATTCCCATTCAGGTTCAGTGTTACTTAGATGACATTTTGATCCAATCTCCCTCTCAGAACAGGGCTTTAAGAGATGTACAGACAACTATTACTGTGTTACAGGATCATGGTTTTTTGTATTAATAAGAAGAAAAGCCATTTTTCACCTACCACAAGTTTAATACATTTGGGGGCTAGAACTGACACAATTTCTTGCAAGGTTTTTCTCTCACAAGAGAGGATAGACAGTTTACATTTAATGACTTTGAAGGTAGTGAAGGCTTACTCTTCCACCTTGACTCTTCTTTCCCAACTATTAGGGAAAATGATTTCTACCATCTGCATTGTACCTTGGGCTCGGCTTCATTCCAGGAAGCTTCAATGGTTCCTTTTGCCTCATCAAAGGGTGGGCAGAAGTAATTTGGCAATCAAGGTCTCAGTCCCTTTGTCAGTCAAATAATTATTGTCGTGGTGGTCTTCTCCTGCTCTACATGCAGGACAATTATCCAAGGAACCTTCCCATATAGTCATCACTACAGATACCAGTCTCTCCGGCTGGGGAGCCCATCTAGACTCGCAATGGGCACAGGGCTTGTGCTCCTCCTTAGAGAAAGGGAAGAGTATTAATTGTTTGGAATTAAGAGCAGTTTGGTGAACACTTAAACAATTCAGGTCCAGCATATATCATTCTCATGTTCTTTTCTTAACATACAACACCACCACCAAGGCACATATTAACAGGCAAGGGGGTACCAGACCTCTAGCTCTAATCTTAGAGTGTCTGGGACTGAGTGTCTGGGACTTTGGGCTGAAAAGAATCTCCTGTCAATCAGGGTGGAACATATCTCTGGGGGTGGGGGATAATGTTCAATCTGATTGGCTAAGCAGGACAAAAATTAACCCCTCAGAGTGGAGTATCCTGTCTCTTTTGTTTCAGGAGCCGGTTAAAATATTCAGACTTCCAGTGGTGGACCTGTTCGCCTCTCTGTCCAATGGCCAACTTCTCAGGTTCTTCACCAGGTACACGCACAAGGAAGCAGAAGGGACCAATGCCTTCCAGAGCCATTGGCCTCAGGGCTTTCTGTATGCTTTTGTTGCCAACGGTAATCCAGAAAATTTTGGAAGAGGAAGCAGAGGTCTTACTGCTGGTTCCATACTGGCCCAGACACCCTTGGTTCGCAGATCTGGTGAACCTCTCCTGCTCCCAACTTTGGAGAATTCCCCGTCTCAAGGTCTCTCTTCTCCAAGGAGAAATCTCACACCTGGACCCTCATTGGTTTCATTAGACCACATGGCGTTGAGCAGAGCACACTGAGAAAGCAGAAGATTTCTGAGAAGGCCATCCGGACCATCTTAGCAACCAGAAGACCTTCCACTAACAGGATCAATCAAGTCACTTGGAAGGTCTTCTGCCAGTGGTGTTTAAAAATTAAGATCTCTCCTACTTCAGCCTCAGTGGCCAACATCTTGGATTTTTTGCAAGAGGGTCTCAAAAAACACCTCTCTGCTAATACCTTGTGTAGGCAGATAGCAGCTCTTTCTTCGGTTTTGTTTTTGCATAGAAAGGGTTCCCTGTCTCACAATCAGACCATTCATACATTTCTAAAAGGGGCCCCTAACATCAGGCCACTGGTGGTTCATAGGTTTCCCACTTGGGAACCTCCTAAAATCCTGAAAGCATTGATGTCTCAACCATTTGAACCACTTAAATCAATCACTTTGCACCTCCTATCTCTCAAAGTGGCATTCCTTATAGCCATCACCTTGGCTAGGAGGATTTCTGAGTTAGCCGCTCTTTCTGTCAGGGATGACTTATGTGTCTTCCATACAGATAGAGTGGTGCTACGTTTAGATCCATCCTTTGTCCCTAAATTAACTCCAGATTCCATAGGACTCAGGAACTTGTCCTTCCTAATTTTTGCCCCAATCCTTCACATGCCCTTGAGTGAGCATGGCACACTCTAGATGTGTGAAGAGCTTTAAAAACTTACATCCACTTGTCCTTTTCGCAAGTCAGAGGCTCTGTTCATTTTGTTCCAACCCAGTTCCTTAGGGTTAAAAGTGTCGACAACAACAGTGGGCAGGTGGATTCGGGCCTGCGTAGCTAAAACTTGTCACATCTTGGCTCTTCCAGTACCACAAGGAATGATGGCATGTTCCACTCGGAGTGCAGGAACTATGGGGGCATGGGCTACCCAAGCCCCGATTGAGGAGATCTGCAGAGCATCCACATGGTCTTTGCCATCTCCTTTTGTTCACCATTATCATCTTGATGCCTTAGCTGCAGCAGATGCAGCTTTCAACAGAAGGGTCCTGCAAAGTGTGCATGAACTTGTAAATAGGACCAGACTCTTGCCCTCCCTGGGACTATACAGCTTTGGTATGTCCCATCCTATCTGAACTCATGTCACTACAGATAGGAAAACGAACATTGGATTACCTGAATGTTCCTTTTCTTCTGTGGTGTAGTGAGCCCAGCCCCATCCTGGTTCATCTGGTCTGGGGGGAGCTGGGAGGAACAATAATATGTGTTCTGTTTATTTTGCAACTCTAGATTCATGTCCAGTCTACCTTTGTGCTTTGTCAAAAGCTTGGGAGTGGCCATGGGATAGGGTGCAGCTTCAATTTGGAGCAGATTCAGTCCTACAGGTATAAGCTGATAATATCCATCCTATCTGGACTCACTGAACCACAGAAGAAAAGGAACATTCAGGTAATCCAATGTTCGTCTTCCTTGACACTAATAAAAGTGGAAGAAGAAGAAATTATGGAATAGCAATAGCACTTACACTTATATACATAGTGCTTTTACAGCCCTCTCTAAGCAGTTTACAGGGTCAGCATAATGCCTCCAACAATCTGGGTCCTCATTTTACCCACCTCATAAGTATGGAAGGATAAGTCAACCTTGAGCCAGGTAAGACTCGAACTGCCAAACTGCAGATAGCCAGCAGTCAGCAGAAGTAGCCTGCAGTACTGCACCCTAACCACTTGCCACTGCAGAAGGAAGAATATGGAACTAAAAATGACTGTATCAAAGATCAAGCTAATTGAATTGGAAAATGGAATGAATCACAGCAAGTTTTATATAAATAAATGGTGATAAACAAGAAAAAAAGTCAATGGATTTAAAGTTTATTAAAAGTTTTAAAAAAGAATGCTTACTGAAGAAGCATAAATGTTAAGAATTGCAAAGAGAATAGGGAGCATGTGGGGCACTGTGAAAAATGAAAACATGAAAAAAATGAAAACAGAAAACAACGTGCCTCTACCCACTTGTTATATTAAAGGTGAGAGTTGGGTACATTAGGATAACCATAACAGTTGAGTGCACTGGGAATATAATTCTTAAGAAGTGTATGGTAAGTGAAAAAGAGAATGAATGGATGCTAAAGGAATGCACAGTGAATACAAATGTCAGCCATCACTATGAAAGAAGCATAGTGTGATCATTTGGTCTCATAGAAAGAATAAATCAAATAGATGTTGTTATTTCCTCTTTTTCTCACTTTTAATTTATTAGGCTTACAGTTTCTTATTCTTTTTCTCTCTTCTGCAAATCATTGTTTCTCTCAAAAGGGAACAGTATGCTGGCTGTTTATGTAAGCCTGCTTATGCTACTGTTTGGTTGCATATTGTTGTGGTGTGTAGAATGGAGGCCAGGTGAAGGTAATTCTAAACAAGGTTTCCTGAACAGTATTGTGAGCGCATTCAGTTGTTCGGTGGCAGGCACAGAGGGGGTGTGGAAAGATCTTGGAAGAAGAAAAAAAATCACTTACCTCCCACTCAACATAAAAGGGGAAGAAAAGAAAGTATTTGCACTTCTTTTTTTTAACCTGGGGAAAAAAGAAAGCATCTTGTCATTTTGCACATGCCTTTACTTTTTGAAAAAGAATAGAGAACATAATTCTGTCTTAATTCTGAAGCAATGCAAAGACTGAAGAAATGCAATTAGCTGGATGACCAAGGGATACAGAAAACCCTACAAGGGGATACAGAAAACTTTTACCTCTTTTCTTTGATTCCCATTTTTTGTAGCTCAGATCCAGTTTCCATAGAATAGAACACCCTGGAGATTTTTTTCCACAAACAATGGGCATTTTAATCACAGAGACCAGGTTTAGTAGACTTTTAATGGCTGGACTGAAGTAACTAGACTTTAGAGCTCTGGAAAAAGCATTGGAGCTTCCTTTATCAATAATCCACAACTAAGAAGGCTTACTTGGTTTACAGGAATTCATTTTTGCCATCTTTAGAAACACAACCACCTCAACAACAACCCCCAAACCAAAGCTCATATTTCCTAATCCATTGCCATGATACATGCACTGAAACAGAATTTAATACACAGATTTCTCCTCTCCCCAACTTGACATGGTTACTATTCAGTCCTATCTTTACTTGAAGATACACAGGGTGTCCTCTGGTTCAATCTATGGGCTCAGCTGCAAGATCTTTTTGTCATGAAATCCTTCCTATTGACCAATGGGCAGAAAATCCCATTCATAGAAAACACACTGGCCTTTGCAATGTGTCCTCTAGGCTGTCTCAATAGCAGCTGGCAATGAGATAGAGGTGCCATTGTCTAGACCAGGGGTCTCCAACCCCTGAGCCGCAGCCCACTATTGGGCTGTGGTCTATTCGGAATTGGGCTGTATGAGCAGCGGTCTGACACACATTGCACGCATGAAGCTTGACTTGAATGAATGGCGGACTGGAGCACATGCACAGACCTGCGTGCAGTTCAATTTGTGCAAGTTGAGTTGCGTGCACTACATGTGCACTAGCCTGCCACTCATGCAAGTGGAGCTGCGCCCCCATGTGCATGCACACCAGGCCACCACTCACGGGGCCCAGTTCCCCTCTCCCTCATCCCCAGGTGGGCTGCTAAGCCACAAAGGTGCTGGACCGCTGGTCTAGATGTATCATCTACAAACGGTAAGTGGAATGTCTTTGTAGTACTGCACATGAGTCATGCTCTTATTTCAAATACAGGTAGTCTTCGACTTACAACAGTTCATTTAGTGATTGTTCAAAGTTACAATGGCACTGAAAAAAATGACATGGCCATTTTTCACACTTACGACAATTGCAGCATTCCCATGGTCATGTGATCAAAATTTATAGGTTTGGCAATTGACTCATATTTATGGCAGTTGCAGTATCCCAGTCATATGATCACCTTTTGTGACCTTCTGATATGCAAAGTCAGTAGGGAAGCCAGATTCACTTCACAACTCTTACTAAATTAGCAACAGAAGTGATTCACTTACAAAGGTATCAGGAAAAGGTCATAAAATGGGGAACAATTCACTTTACAAATGTCTTGCTTAGCAACAGAAGTTTTGGGTTCAATTGTAGTCATAAGTCGAGGACTACCTGTATTGTGAATTTTTAGCCCATTCATGCAGAATAGTATAGATGGATGAATGCATGCAAAAGCATTCATGTTGTATTCGATATGGATTGTAAATAGGGAGGTTTGCTCATTACTGTGTGACAATTATGTTAATAGACGTTTTACTGCCAATAAAAGGGTGTTCCTGATGCAGATAGACACATCTGCAGACCAATAATGTACTGAAATGAGTGAACTAAAGGAAACATCACATCCAAAATATATGCCATTTTGGTGATAAAGCTGAGTAGGCCTTTGAAAACCCTCCTAACTGCTCAACAGATGCTGCTAAGTGTTAAGAAAGAGCTAAGAAAGAGCTAGTAAACATTAGAGCAGCAGGAACTGCAGTCTGTTGTTCAGTAGCACAAAGCAAACTCCTTGGAATTTAGATGACTTTAATATTCTGATTTCTCCTTGTTTTAGGTGAAATTCATACGTTATGGGGCCATAAAAACCACCATTAGGTTTGGATTGTTGTACAGTTTTCACAAAGCAGGACAAATTGCCTTTATTCAATACAAATTTTGAACACCTATAAGGAGTAATTCCCTAAAATGATAGCAACAGACAGGGACAAGATCATTTTTGCTATACCAAATACCAGGGCAACAGGGAGCATTATATGGCAAGACCCTAGAGCTGTATTTAATACTCACTCTTTTAAGGAACAAAATTGAGAACTTCTTCTGGAGTTAGAATTATTATGGTCTGCCTGTAATCCTTTAATCCATTTTGGGGAGATGGAGGTTAGTTGGTTAATTGCTTATATCTTATTATAGGTTGATAGTAATATAAATGTCTTAGAATAGAAAAAAGTGTATAAAAAAATAAATAAGTAAATAATAAATAAATTTTGGATATGGGATGGAAGGTGTCATGTTTTTAAGATGACTTTATATAAAGTGATAGGATATAGTTATATATTTAAAATATATTTATTTATCCCATATATTTTTTTTGATCCATGGGTCCCACAGTGTCTTACCTATAAAATTATTGGTAAAAGAGGATGAACAATGTCAAATATCAGCTGGAAGTAGAACAAACAATTCTCTGAACAAAGATATAAAAGTTCTTAAGCTTGAAACGTACTTTTCTGTTTTATAAGTATGCCTATGCAACATTATTTTCTTATTTTAAATTTCTATTTTATCCCAAAGATGGCAATTGTCATGGTAGCCTACCTAGGCTACCCATCTAGCCATTTTACATTGCCAACAAATTAATAAATAGTTCTTGATAAGAAAGACAATAAAGTCTGGTGACAGCAAGAATGGAAGAAAAAGAACTGGAGAAAATGACAAAAATAAAAGACCTGCAAATAGAAGTAGAACATCTGTGGCAAAAGAAAGCAAAGATGGTATCAATACTGGGGATCATGCTGGGTGATGTGTTCCAGTGGATGAGAAATCAACAAGATGGTGTTGGTCTTCCTCTTCATGTCCAGAGATGTCTGCTGTTTAGCTTCCTTCGGGGATTATCCCACGTCATTGTAGTTCTGTTAAAGTTGTAGCAACGTTTCAGCAGAATCTCATCTGCCATCATCAGGCTTCTGTATGGATGTGTGTCTC